>OW388262.2:11311428-11967142 GCA_936450705.2 Protodeltote pygarga | reverse complement strand
AAACCTACACAGTAGCTGAACACCGATGTTCCTGGTATTGTTATTTTTAATTAAAGGAATGTCACCAGGTACCTACGTATGTCACCTACGTATGTGCGGTAAAAACCAAATTACAGCGTTATCATGCGGTGCATTGTTGAAATTTGTTTGTCTGACAGTCGTAAATCGTCGTCGATCTTTAGTTATCTTATCAATACCACGTTATTATGTTTCTTGTTTATGTTGCATATCTTTAACAAAATGAAAGCCATTATGAAGTTTATATCTTTAAGTATATAGGTATTTAAATAAATAATGTTACAATACGAGTATATAGGTCACCATACGTATGAAGTTCAAGAATTTTGTATAGTATAGTATACAAAATTCTTTAACAGTGAGATCTCTTCAAAAAGGTCCAGTTTTTTCTATCCGGAGCAGACATTCTTTCTACACAAATTTATTTAAAGTTAAAAACGAAATTCTTGTAGAACGTTCGATTTTTCGTTTGTAATAAACTAGCGACCCGCCCCGGCTTCGCACGGTCACGCAATTATGCATGTATTATACATATAAACCTTCCTCTTGAATCACTCTATCTATTTAAAAAAACTGCATCAAAATCCGTTGCGTAGTTTTAAAGATTTAAGCATACATAGGGACAGACAGACAGAGAAAGCGACTTTGTTTTATACTATGTAGTGATGTATACCATACGGAAATAATGCTGTTGCTTTATAGACCTGCCAAATTTTAGGAGATAATAAGGTCCACGATACTGGACAACTTTCCCCAAGGTTACCAACATACCCTCTGTTCAAAAAAAAACATTAGAAAAATAACGTTATAACACTTATAACGATGTCGTTATTTCCATGAAAGCGCAGAAAAAATTCTATTATTTTACATTAAATACAAAACTGTGTACTTTAATAATCATAACATTAAAAAATATATACTAAATTGTTATTCGGCCGTTATTTTATCTTATTTCAAACGTCTGAAAATCGAAAATTGACTATACAAATACAAAATGTCTGCTCACGTGACTGACTTTAGTGTGTAAAGTAAAATTTTTGTTTTCAGAATTCGACCTAGGTATGTTCTTTGTATGGGGAAAATTGTTCAGTTTTTAGACCACCTTATTACTTCCTTCAATTTGTCTTTAAAGCAACACCCTATATTTGTGTAATTACCTACTCTGTTTTAGAACCGAATCAATCAACACTTTCAAATATTTCCTAGATGGATCACGATTAGAGATGCAATGATCTAGTTCTAGTTCTTGAGTCAAATGCTTCGCATACTTATTTATATTCTTGGTGATATTTTTTTTTAAATTGTCTATTTTCATCAGTACCCTAGGGTGCGGTCTCTATAAATAAATGAGGCAACATTTTAATGTTGTTTATGGTAAACGTGGTTTTCCTCAAAAGCTTTTTGAGGATAATCAACAATAAATTAAATTAATATTTACATATTATGTAAATATGTAAATAATTGTTGATTATCCTATGCTCGTTTGAAATAAGTAATAATGTAATAGTCCGATCGTTTGCAGTTAAAAAACTAAACCTGATTCCTAGTAGACGCCTGACCACTACGTAATTGCTCATATAAAAGCGGTCTAAGCAAAAAGTACTTGTATATCGATTATGCTAAGTAAGGCTATCTGGAAGTTATCGGCTAGTTTTTCATTCCCACGACAGTCAACTCAATGACACAGTTATCGACCGCGGGATTGCTTCGCAAAACGCTTTGTCATCTACTTAAACATGTGCCTGCAAATCGCTTATTCAAGCTTTGATTCTTACTAGACAAGAACGAAATAAAGTACTCTGACTTACTTTGATTTTGAAAATAATCGTCTCATGTTTAATTTCATCTTCTTTTTATCGTATGGTTAATGAACAACCTGGTGTCAGAGTTTAAACCGCCCGTAGGCCTCTAACATGGCTTTACACACCATTGAAAAATCTCTCAGGTGATTTTTAAAATTTAATAATGTTTTTTTTTGTAAAAAGAAAAAGAATATTGCAATTACAATCAGGATTTGAAGTACCTACCTACCTACATATTTTTCAAACAGGTCTTAGATAATACGTTGTGAAGTTGAATTGCATCTATTCTCTGAAATAGCTACACTATCAGATAAAATCATTTTTATCTCTCGTCACTTTCATCTCATATTGTCATCATAATGTTACAACAATTTCAAGTTATGTTACTAACTTACCACAGATGATATAATAAATAGAAGTGTTGATAAGTAATAAATTAATAGCTTAGTGCTAAGAACGTTGACTGGCAAAGTCAAAAGTCTCAGGTTTTGGCCCAAGGCGCGCACTTCTGATTAATTAATTGTCGCCTGATCTCTGGTCGTCTGCCTTTCCATCGGACTATGGTAGGGAGCAGGGTAGAGTCGAGGGCACAAGACCGCGCGGACGACCACCCATGAGATGGACAGAACAAATACAATCTGCAGTGGGCGATCCCTTGCATGAATTCACTAAAAAAAACAAAAACCGGAATAGATGGAGAGAAATCGTGAGGCGATTCACATCAGCCCCTACACATGATACTACATGATGACCACGACCGCTCTGACAAGAGTGCTATGAAGAAGAAGAGATGATAGGGAGTGCTTGCGCTCATACTATATCTAATATCTCCAGCGTAGTTTGCTAATCTCCGTTGAGATTAGCCGCTGTGACCGGAATTCGGTCAGAAGGACATAGTTAATATAAAATGTAATTATAATAGTAGGTAGAAAGTCATGCAGATATTTCTAATAGTGTGTCTTTCTATCGAGTATCGATTGATAAATTATCTACAACACGTCATTCTCATTGTTGACAGAGTCACGAAGTCACGACACGATGACACGATAATAGAGAAACGATTATAAATTTTTAATTTTATCGATTTTTCAATGGAGTAAAAGTGCTACTATTTAGTTTTGTGTAGGTATTCAATTTAAACTATACGCGGATGCATTGATTAATTTAATTATAATTGATATTAAACCAATTTTATTATTATAAAAATACAATTTTTGTCCTGTCTATATTTTATTTACAAATTTATATTTAATGTCTAAATTATATGGAAGTATCGAGTAGGTACTACCTACTTATTTCTCGACGGGTCCTATGTATACTAATACAAGTGCAAAATCGCCACTTTAGAGGAGAGTGGTTTAAAGATTCTAAAGCTTGTAAGTTTGACATAATTAATCAGAAATCTTTGAATTAATTATTGCATAAATAATGTCGTGGTGGTTACGGACCCGCTTTGCAAGCGAGTGGGTGTGGGTTCGAACCTGGCATGTACCAATGTGACTTTTTCAAGGTCATATGTACTTTCTTAGATATTCTAAGACATCACTGACTAACGGTGAAGGAAAACATCGTAAAAAAACCTGGGCTTAATAGTCTGAAATTGCCAACACGCAGTGAGCTAGCGTGGTGATTAATGCTCAATCCTTCTCTGTATGAGAAGAGGCCTTTGCCCTACATAGGGACAGTAACAGGCTGATTTATTTATTTATTAATTATTGCATCCCCAAATCACTCTCCTCTAAAGTAGCGATTTTGCACTTGAATTAGTATACGTAGGACCCGTCGTTCTATAATTCGGCTTCGCTAGCATGATTCGAAAGACACGTGGCGCTATCTATCATCCTAAGAACGTTATTGTTGTTTCTCTTGGGAACAGAACTTTTTTCGGGATGAAAGGTATACATATCTGTACACCTGACAACATATTATATGCAAACTTTCAGGAGGATCGGTTTAATGGTTTAGGCGTGAAAAGGTAACAAACAAACTTATAACCTGTACAATTTTAGACTAGCTGACCCGTGCCCAATTCGTAGGGCGGTAGCCGGTTATCATTTTCGGGTTAAAATATAATCTACAACACTCGCAAATAACGTGGCTTTCTATAGGTAAAGGAATTTTCAAAATCGGTTTAGTTGATCCAGACATTACCTTACAACCTCACAAACTTTACCTCTTTATAATATTAGAATAGATAGGTCATATAGGATAGGATTCATATTAGTATAATACATAATAGTGTAATAAAGGTTATTAAAAGATATGACACCTCACGGTCAAAACGGCATGCACCAGTGTGACTACAATTTGATATACCTACCTAGCTAACTTTCTCAATGTCAGTCTCTAACACTTAAAAGTCATAGCAATACCTACTTTATTTGTACGTACCTACTCGTGCTACATGACACATTAACAAGAAATTTTCGTTTACATTATTGTCGATATTGAATCGAGTTTTAAGGTAAAAATATTTGTATTGGATATGGTCACGCCACGCCACGACATTGGGCTGCGAGACCAGTTAAAAATAAAACACCTTTTTTTATTATTCATTGTGTCAATTATCTGGAAACCATGCCTGAATTCGGCACTTCGGCAGTGACCGAAAAGTTCACTGAACCAACGCGAAAATAGTTGTCTATTTTGACACGACTCGACCAACAGATAATAGAATACCTATAGATACATATTTGCTTTATTTTTGGCAACACAAACAATTTTGAAACATCACATTTTTATTGTTTTTTTTTATGGATATTATTATATACATATTCTTCTCGGTTTTTGCCAATAAGAAAGAATTTTAAAAGGAAAAACATGATAATCTTTTGCGACTACAGTCGTCACAAGAAACTTTATAGAAACAGTTTATAGAAATAATTTGGTGTTATTTAAAATATAAAATAAGTCTATTATTACCTGTAGTCTGTACTATATTTACAGAGATACCATCTTCAATTAGTGCAATATTGGAGAGCAAACCATTTTTATTATTTTGTATTTAATTATGCAGATTTTAATTTATATTTCCTTAATTTATGTTAAAAAAGTATTTATTATAAAAAAGATTACCTACATTATTATTAAATATTATCAAATATATTATAATTATGTTACAAGCAAAATTATTCGATTCTAATGTGTAAAGAAACGGGGTTAGAATATTTTATGCAGACATGTATAAATAAATATAATATAACAGATAAAAATAGCAGTGACTATAACTATTCAAGTTTATTTCCATCATTGTTTTCCATTATTTCGTACGTCGTTATTTTGGCTGTCTTGATAATTGTTTCTTTTATACTTTTCTAGGTCATTATAGTTCATCTTCAGGCAAGTCAGTAAACTGTGATTCATTAGTATTGTACGTTTAAGACATGACTTGCCATGTCTACCGTACTTACAGTTCTGTATCATCATCATTGCGTATGGCATTCATCCTGCGTGGATCAGATCTCTATATCCAAGTTTTTCAGCCAGCCTACGGCGGCTAGTTCTGTACCTAAATTATGTTATGTAAAATTTACAAACCTAAATTGACGTGTCGCACTTTCGTGGCGGTCGTGTCGACATCGCGGAAAGATCTACTGAATGAAGATTTATCATGTAACTATGAATCTTCATTCAAAAGATCTTTCTTTAGTTCTCTCTTTTGATTGATTAAAATGTTGAAAGTGGTTTAATTAATAATATAGTGCTAAATACCACTTTAAATACATACAAACAAGCCTCCCACGAGTCTATTGTCTTAGTTTGCGATTCAACCTTTCACTTTTATTCTCAAAACTTTAAATCCTTCATTTGAATGAGTAACAAGAATTGTAATACATACCACAGTAGATGATTTATATACTGTGTACATACTTTCATTTTAGCTCTCCTCCTTCAAAAATTAAAATGTGACTTTCCGACTCTTAGACTAAGTACTATTCAATGTTCTGACTACAGTTTTCTGGAGTGATTAATAAAATTCCAAAAATGTTGGTGTTTTTTTTTAAGATTACTTTTTAATGTACCTGTGAAATATAATTAAAGTTGAATACTAAGTTAAAAGACGTAGTTTTTGTTTGCATTAGTATTTCTGCATAACATGCGGATATATACGTAACAGACAACGATCATTGACAAGGTTTCCACCACCCCTAGTTACCACAGCATATCGTATTACCGGCGACATGTGGACAGCGGTAATTATGTACATGATTGAATACCGTGGTTATTCGCCACCACTTCCAGAAACACAATCCTACAACGTGAGACATGGAGAAGGCAGGGAATGAAGTGTTTATAATCTAACATAGTGTTGCCAGATGTTTAGTTTTTGACGGGACTTCCCGCTTTTCCGGTCTTTCAGAACACGTCCCGCCAGTATCCTGATTGGGAAGCCTAAAGACCCGCTTTTTCATCTAAGCAGCCAATTTAGCGTGGTACTTTACTACTTAAAAAAATAATTAGGGAATTAAGTAGTGAGATTGATCTTAATAGAATCTGGTGTTTTTGAATAAAATGATGTAACAATGTTATGCATATGTCTTGCGTCCCGTTTTTTCCATCCCTGTTCCTCTTTTTTCATATTTGGAAATCACATCTAAGTACACACTACAGTTTTAACTGGTTTTAACGGGAGGCGCACGCGACATGTGCGTAAGCAATCGAGCATTGACCGTATCACCGGCAAAACCATATGGCACGTCGCGTCGGTTATTCGTTTTACCTGAGCACATAAAGGTGTTCATCGCTGTTAGTTTATGACCTTTGCCCCAATATTAGTCGGCTTTTACGATACGCAGAGGGAGAAGCGTTGATGCTATTCTTCCCCAATATCACACAGGAATTAGGTATAAATGTATGTATATGCTTATTGGCTATCTATTTTTTCGGATGTGATAGATTTTATCTCAATTAAAGAAACTATCTATTCATACAAAACAAATTACCTTAAAAATAAAAAATAAATCTTAGAACAAAAGACTGCTTCTACCAGTAGGCAACGTTTCCAAAATGCTGGCTGCATTGCCTTGATGAATAGCTATACCCAGCCTTTGGTTGGTTATCCATTTAGTCATTCTTCTCTGACTAGGTAATGCAATTGTAAATGTGATTATACTAATGTGTAGGAGTTTACATTGTTCTAGTAATAGGCTACCTTGTTATTGTTGATATTTTTTCTAATATAATAGGTATAGGTAATCTATTAGGTACATTTTGTTTATTAAAAGTTCATTTTTATAAGCGAAACATTTTGCGATTTTTTTTTATTTGTGATAAGGATGTTTATTGGACATTGGCGTTTTGCAAAGAATTGGAAAATATATAAATTAGTATAAATACAATGTTAACTGAGGTATTTAAATGTTGATAATGGAACTGTTTATCTTTAACAGACTTTGTTAATTCGAGGTCTTTTCATTCGAAAGAACAAAAAGTAGGAAGGCACCTTCCTATTTCTCCTTGAAATCATTCCAGCTGTTTCCATAAATTAAAATAGCCAAATCCTCCTACCCACACTATCCTATTATACCCAAACTTTGTTGGGGTCGACTTCTAATCTAACCAGATGTAGCTGAATATCAGTTTTCTACGGAGCGACTGCCTATCTGACCCCCGCAACCCAAAGGGATACGATAATCTAAGGTTAGATTAGTTGTCAGGATTTTATGAGGGTACTGACTCCCTATATCGACTGTCAAAGATCTTCATGACAACCGGGGGCCAACGGCTTAACATGCTTTCCGAGGCACGGAACATGTGATAATTAATTTATAATACGTACAAAACTTCCGATAAGTCAGAGGTGCGCGCCTTGGGTTCAAACCTAAGACCTTTCACAGACACTATATGTAAATATTGATACGGCTTTACTCACGTATTGTATTCGGGGAAGGCCCGACTAGTTTCGAACTCAAACGGAGTCCATTATCAAGAGCGGGTGTATACGCGGCGGCGTCAGTGAGGTCCGCGACGCCGCCGCGTATACACCCGCTCTTCATATATCAATATTTATATATTAGTATGTCTCACGAAAGTTATTATTCTAAGACACTATATGTATATTAGACTACCCAAACGTGCATAATTTTTATTTACGAGTAAGATACGAGTATACCTAATAATAAATTATGACCGCCAGAGGACAATTAAAATTTACATAAACACATTTTACTAAACATAATATTAAAACGATAAGCTAGAATAGGTATTGTATTCAGGTATCTCCTTATATTATATAATTTGTTTACTCAGACTTCTTGTTATTATAAAATACAATAAGACGCGTCGGTAATTATGAACTGTCAGCTCTACGTGTTTAAGTACCTACATATTTATCTAATGACGTCAATTAAAACACGATTTTATGTGTTTAGTCTTGAATGTTCATTGTTTCAATATTTATTGGAGAATATAGTCTAGCAATTGATATAATAATGTTGGAAAATATACTCCAAGACTGACCTTTTGCTGTCTATTTGTACACCTAATTAAGACTCACTGACTCGCATTATTGGCGATCGGACCCAATACGAGACTAAGTGTTTATGGTACTTCCTGCCTGCTGTATTGTATTTCACCCTAGGTATCTAAATTCACCAAAATAGACCTAATGGACGATGACACCATGACTTAAAAAAATATCGAAAGTATGTGAGTTGTGACCCAAAAAACCTTATGACAAATTACACATAACAATTACTTCAGCATCTGCCTAGCCTTTTCCCAACTGTGTTGGGGTCGGCTTCCATTCTTACCGGATGCAGCTGAATACCAGTGTTTTACATGGAGCGACTGCCTATCAGACCTCCACAACCCAAATACTGGGTTACACGATACCCCTTGGTAAGACTGGTTGTCAGACTTTCGGACTTCTGACTACCCGTAATGACTGTCAAAGATTTACAATTGACAGCCGGGGCCAACAGCTTAACGTGCTGTCCGAGGCACGGAGAGTGATAATTAATTTATAAAACGCGCATAACTTACGAAAAGTGCCTTGGGTTCGAACCCGAGACCATTGACTTGGCAGTCAAACGGTCAAACCATTAGGCTATTACGACTCCACACATAACAATTACTTATCTACAATAATTAAACAAACCCAAATTTTGTGTGAAAACTAGATATCTTACGCGCAATTTGGAGCTAAAAATACCTTTATAATAAATTCAGATGCGGGCGGTAACGGAGAGTTAGCACTTGACACCGTTACATTGTTTTGGTACCGATAACCTTTTCACCGTGTTTTATTGGAATCGGTATCAAAATAGGGCTCGCCCCTACCCTCGGGGAATCGGGGCTATGACCGTAGATACTGTGCCAGATTTGGGAAAGAACTCAAATAACTGCTCTTGGCTCCTTTTAACGTTACGTATTGAAGCTGATACGCTAGCTTCCTATTTTGTTTGACATTTTGATTCTATGTTTTTTAGTAATATTGATATGCGAAAGCTAACCGGTTGTAAATCTGTGTACGCCGAAGGAACTTGGCCAAAATGATTTCGGTTCTCTAAATGTATGGCCAAGCTATGCCCATGTAGACGGATGTATAATCAATAAGGAACCAAATGATTATTATTTGTGTACGATTGCGCAAATGTCAGATAGTGTGCGTAGGTAAGAACGCGGAAGTTTTTGATTGCGATATGAATTAATGACACCTGTTTGATACTTATGTTATTTTTTTAATGATTATAGAAGTTTTTTTTTCGGTATTCTAGGTTTTGTTGGCGGGTCGAAGAGACTTTATATTATAGTAGCGACCCGCCCCGGCTTCCCACGGGTGCAATATACATATAAACCTTCCTCTTCAATCACTCTATCTATTAAAAAATACCGCATCAAAATCCGTTGCGTAGTTTTAAAGATTTAAGCATACATAGCGATATAGGGACGGAGAAAGCGACTTTGTTTTATACTATGTAGTGATTTAAACAAACAGTTACACATAAAAAAGCTACAAAAAAAATGCAATAAGCTAAACAAAATGTGAAACTAACAACGTACTCCAATGACATATGAGAGACAAAGACAGATAGTAAACTACACAATAATGATTCATTCATGCCAAACATAACAGAAACAAATCACTACATCACTGCATAGTATAAAACAAAGTCGCTTTCTCTGTGCCTATATCCCTATGTATGCTTAAATCTTTAAAACTACGCAACGGATGATGCGTTTTTTTAGTAGATAGAGTGATTGAAGAGGAAGGTTTATATGTATATTGCACCTGTGCGAAGCCGGGGCAGGTCGCTAGTATTATTATAAAACAGTTCACATGACTCAACAAAATGTATGGAACAGCTGATTTCTTTTTGTGATTTCAGGGTTGGTCCCATAGTAAAAGTTGCTCATAATGATGAGTTTAATAACCCATTTTAAGGATGCTGATATTTTACAAATAACCCTGTAAATTTTGACGTTGGCCTTGCCCATAATTGTTAGTATACGCTTAAAAATTGCTTCAAACTTCTAAGACAAACTATACATAGAGGTATACTGATAACATAACTATGCTAAACTGATTTTTTTTTAATAATTGGAATTATATCCCCATATCTGTTCAGGGTACAGGATGCGGGCTTCCTACTTCCACAGATAAGTTCTTAGTTAGATAAACATTTGTTAGATCAATATACCACACCGTGTCTAGTCTACCTTGCATTGTATAGTAGTTTAGCCATAGTTTACCTGAAACAAAACAAATATAAACATTAATATTTCGTCATGTATTGTAATCAAAAGAAATGGTAATAAAATGGCAGTTACGGCATCTTGTTTAATACAATGGCGGCAGGGCAATTTGTGTGGGGTCGCAAGGGATTGTTCGCGGTTGGTCGACGTCGCGCGTCTGCGCACGCTCCGTGAAATGTAGCGGTGCTACGCGCTTGCGCATCCTCCGTGTTTCTATTGTGACTGTACTTTGATACTTATCGGTACAATCCAACATTGTCTTTTTTAGATCTGCTTTTGAAGATTATACTAATTTTAGTTTTACCGTAGTTTCCGACTTCAAGAGACTTCACGAGCTGCACTTCAGAATAATTATATTCCACATTTTTTTTCTCTAACTTAACTTTGTAATTTTGGATATAATCGGTGCTGGTATATTTAACTAAGTAGATGTGGTTTTTCTCACAATTAAGGCAAAAGTAAGGCCACTATTATCACGATTTGTCCGCCTAATATAATTTAGGTACAACGGTAGGCACGGCGAGTGATAATTAATTTATAAAACGCACATAACTATTAATAATTATAATTATAGACTTATTTATTAAGAAAACTTATGTAAGTGGAAAGTAATTTCGTAATAATTCTATTTGTTGCTTCATACAAGATATACCTACAACGTTAAGTGTTAGGTAGTAAACTTTGTATACTTATCCGATAAAGGTAAATTACCTCTTCACACAAATAAAGCTATAATATTGTTGTTTAAAGTAGTTGTTATTCATCTTCATATACACATAAAAATGTACTGCGTTTAAACAAAGGATAATAAATTAAAGCCTTTCTCGTAAACCTTTTTATGTTGGTGTTTATCCAGCTTGTTTAGCGACCTTCCTCTCTTGCGCCGATGTCGCAAGGTATTGACACTACCACACTTAGCATACTGAATGTGCATTAAACAAAACACAGCTGTAAAACTATGAAATTAAATATTAGAGACATTAAGTAACAATATGCGATGTCGTGAATGTTAATGTTAACATAGATATACTTTGTGTTGACATAGGTGCAGCCACGGACAAAAATACTGTACATATAAACTAGCAGATAGTACCTACTCCTTTAAATCAAAACTTTGCGAGTATCTTTTTAAGCGGTTCTCGGCAGAATCAAATCGACAATGATTTCCACTGTGTTGTATATTTATATAAAATTATTATTTATTAGTTTATTGATTTTTATCGATCTATATTAAATTATTTAAATGAATATTATATAATATTGTGTTTATACTTCATTATGTCCTTATTATTGTAATATGTTTATATTTAACTTTCAATTTTTTGAGTGCATCTACCACATTATACCTATCTGCATCACCCAAAGGTTGACTGGTAGAGAATGCCAATAGCATTAAGTCCGCCTTATACATTATTTTGTATTTAAGCATTAAATAAATAAATCAATAAATATGTGGCCATGTAGAATTTTTCAAAGGCCAATTCAAGAAAAACTTCTATATTAGGTATTGCATTTATGGTAACAGCAGTAGACATGAAAGAACATTTAAGTTGTATATTTACAAACTCAACTTGTACAAAAGAAAAGAATCAATTGAATTATGCTACACGTAGGTATTTATAATTTGGCTCGTGACTGTACTACGGATTATATATTCCGTAAGTACGGCAAAAGGGGCGGAAATTTCGTACAAGAGACGTACACTATTAACGTTAAATATTAATCAGTTAGATGTGACGTTTTCCCGCGGCTATAAATGAAGGCGTGTGTCGAGCCGTTGACCTTTCGACCCGGAAATAATACGATGCCTTAACCTTCGCTGTGATCGCAAGCTCCAACGATTGTGAATAAACCTTTTACTGCACCGAGTGGCGTACGCGCAAGGGAAACGACCAGCTGTGCTTAAAACAGTTTCAAGTTTAAGCAAAACAGAACGTGCTTCTGACCACAAAAATTAACGTTAACATTCTTACACGTACTTAAATTAAGCGTAATTTGAACTGCAGCCAATCTATGGACCGTTTGTTAAGTTATAACTACAATGATGCTGATTCTCTTGTAGCTACATCAATCTCTTTCTAATAAACACCATCATAAAAGGATAGCAAATTGAACTGACAAATTAGTCTACATCCTTGCAATTGGCATAAAATTAGACAAGACCTAAGACGTGGACTAAATTCTCGTTAGTATCACAAAAATGTAGGTGCTAGGTGGTTCTAGTTTCTCAGCTCTCAAAATTTTCTAACCTTTTCTAATGATCTCTTTTAGAAAGAGAGATAGGGAGTCTATATTAGTTTGGAGCGTGTGCAAGAGAATTAGCACCAATATGATACTTGTTTGAGGTTACTTTCTAGCGTCGGGCACTAGATCATCTAAGGAGTTGGGCAACTTTGCACTCAAGTGCGCGACAATTTATTTTATAATGGTAAGGGGCACTCCACTTTCAGTGTCCCCTGAGAATATCAATGGCATCATAAGCATAATGGATTTAGTCTTCTGCACGTGTCTTGAGCGACCATAAATGGGGCCCACTTTCACTTAAATTATGTTGTCCTCCTTTACAGGATGCGATGGCACGATATTGTTGAAATTCGTGTTTCTTGAGTTAGTTACAATAAACATGGCTATTCAAACTCTGTTATCCATATAAGTTAACTATCAGTTCTCACTGATTAAGCTTCTACCTACTATGTATTTTTTATGACGATTTTTTATTTGAAAATTAAAGGGGTTTTTTTAACGAATAAATATTATAATGCTGTTACGAATAAGTCTGACCTTACAATATAATCGCTATCCTGTGTAGTAAGTATCCACTGATTGTACGCCTAAATTTGGTGGACATATAAAAAGTGTTTAGACTAATCCAAGTTTAAAAAAATGTTTATGTGGACGATGCGGTAGAAATAGATCTGTGCTGTGTGGTATTTTTTGTAGTTGATCTTACTAGATTGAAGGTAGACAAAGTTACATGAACTAAAAGAGTGGCGATGGTGTTTATCTTTGATTACCTACTCTGTTGTAATGCCATATCAGGTGAATTAGGTTTTTTGTTTGATTTGTTTTATTCAGGTACCTATATTATTATGTTTCTCTCGTATAAAATATCTTCATTAAATATCTTTCTGAGCCCAACAAAGGGCACAATGGAATCAAAAATTAAAATCAAAATAATTTTATTCATGTAGACCATTTTAGGCACTTATAATAGTCATAATTCTAATATTAAGCGATAAGAATTACTTTAGTTTCCAGTTCCAAGAGCAGCCTACCGCTCATGGAGCAGAATCTGGCAAGAAACTCCATGGTTGATCTTTTAAATTAATAAAATAGAATTTATTAGAATATTACTACCTAATAATTTTTGTACCTACCTAAGTTTAGTTTTTTCTGGTTTTGAGAACTGAATAATTCATGGGCTGATTATTTATATACATATAATGTTAATGGCGTAGTAGGAGCATAGTTAAAAATATCGTTTATACTTCACTTTCTTTATCTAGAACTCATAAAAAAACAATAGGTAAAAACGTAGATATATGTCCTTGATAAAAGATTTTTATTGTAAGCAAAATAGTTAATGTAAGATTAAAATCTAATAAGAATTAACCCAAGTTGCTTCAATTTGTTAAATGTGGTGTAACTTTACAATTTTTTTTATACAAAAAAACTCAGTAGGTTTTTAACCAGAAGTTATCTAAATCGTTCTACAATGGAAACATGATTTCTCTACTGATGACTCAGCTTCATCAATTTGGCTGCGGTTAGAAACTATTAACGATTAAATTATCTGAAGTGTATTTAGTCTTATTTGGCATCAATAGCATGTTGCAGGCGGTCTAAATATCCAGGCGCATGCGCACCTCACGCCCACATTTCCAGCTGTGGTTTAAAGAGAACTTTTCGTCGAAATTATTACCTCGTTAGATAGTGCATAACATTTTATAATTTGAAGCACTGATAGCCTAGTGGTATGACCGTCGACTTACAAGTCAGAGGTCTCGAGTTCGATCCCAAGGCGCGCACCGCTGACTTTTCGTAAGTTATGTGTGTATTAAAAATTAATGATCAGTTGCTAAAACGCTGAGGGAAAACATCGTGATGAAACCAGCACACCTGAGAGATTTTTCAATGGTGTGTAAAGCCATGTCAGAGGCCTACTGGCGGTTTAAACTCTGACACCAGGTTGTTCACCAACCACACGATAAGAAGAAGAAGAACATTTTAATTAAACCGAAAAAGTACTACTGTAATAAACGTTTATTTATATATTTATTTAATAATAAAAGGTACATAGTAAGTTTTCTAATGTAATAAAATGTCCAACAAAACTATATACATAGTTTGTCTGTTGGATCACAGGATTATCTTAATATAACTTATTTAAGACTTATTAACTATATTGTATTAGTATAGGTAATATATATATATATATAGGTAATATAAATATATATTTATAGTAGTTAATTTATAGTTTGTAGTTTTATTATACAAATATGTATCATACTTATAGTAATAAAAATAGTTTAATAGTTTTCATTCACTTGTTCACTGACAATTAGTTTAGTAGATCTAAATCGATTTAGTAGAAAATCAGGTTAGTAGATTTTTGTAGAAATAATTTTGAGTTTGGAATAAAATAATATGTAAATGGTTGTAATTTTAATTGAAAACTTGAACAACATGAAAATAAAGTAAATCATTGATTACTAAAGTTAGAAATAATTTTAGTAGAAATCACAAATGTAGTAATAGGTGCCACTAGGTACTCATTAATCCTTCTATTATTTTATAATTAATTAATCCTTTAATCCATTAATCCGATTTTGATACTTGATTTTTATTAAAGTTAGTTCAAACTGCATTCCTCCTAGTCAAATTGCATTTATTTATGGAATGTTAAATGAAAAGTTTTATGTTTTCATTAAGTTTTATGTTCTTTGATTGTAAATGATAATCTAGAAACTATTTACCTTTACTCGTAAATCGGATATAAAGTAAACTCGCTTACAAACAATATTTGATGACAAAAGCATTGCAAATACCTATTACTGCATACGTTGCGATTATTCAGTATTTCAGAGTCCATTGTTTAAAAAATTGCTTGTATCGTACTTTATCGTTGTTCATGTGTACACAATCTATGTGCGATTTCTTACATAAGCATGTAACAATAAATTGTAGGCAAAAATTGCGTAATTATTGGCTTTTTGCGACGGCTGCAATGAGCGTCTATAGCGTCCTTTAAATGAGAAAGATTCTAAATTGTTTTCGATATGTATTTGAATTATTTCCGCTCACAGTGCCGGCGGGACGTGTCCTGAGAGGGTTGAAAAGCGTGACTTCCCGCCAAAAGCGGGACATATGGCAACACTAATTAAAACCCTATCACTACACATAGTATAAACAAAGTCGCTTCCCGCGTCTGTCTGTCCCTATGTATGCTTAGATCTTTAAAACTACGCAACGGATTTTGATGCGGTTTTTTTAATAGATAGAGTGATTCAAGGGGAAGGTTTATATAGGGTGGCCCATTTATAGTGGTCCAAAAAATTTTTTTACATCTAGGACATCCCAATGAATAATCTAAACGCAACATATGTTCCGCGAAAATCAGTAGTTTAGAAGTTATGATTTTTTAAATTTAATTTCTTAAAATTTCTACTTTAGTCATATAAACCTCCTTAGATTGAAAGTGATTACACTAAACCGAATCAAATTTGGTGTGTAAGTACTATAGACATGTAGCAAGCAAGCAATAAGCTATTTTTAAGGTTAACCTTAAATCGTAACATGGTTTTAGACCTTTCGGTGAATTATTTGTAATTTTCGATTGATTAAGCACATTTTTCAAAAAATTCTAAAGACAAAAAAATGTACTACACGAATTTTGCTTATGGTTGTAAAAACTACCTTGAAGTGTGAGGATAACATAAATAAAAAAATACTGCGGTGTAACTACAGTAAGCTCTTCAGAATTCAACATTGTATGCACTAGGTCATTAAAAACTTAAAATTTAAATTTTTGCCTAAAACATCATTTGAATAAATCCAACTTTATTATGAAAATAAAAACACTGGAATTAGTTAAATAAAGGATATTTATTTAAAATAACAACCCACAATGACAAAATAAACGCTATTACAATAAGTTTTCGAAATGTCTGCCTCTATTTTCAATGCATAAACATTAAACAGCAACGTCGCAAAAAAATCCTTTTATGCCTGTTGAAAAGATGTCTATTTGCTTTAATTTTTGTAATTCAGCCATCATCATCATCTGCCTAGCCGTTTCCCAACTATGTTGGGGTCCGCTTCCAGTCTTACCGGATGCTGAATACCAGTGTTTTACATGGAGCGACTGCCTACCAGACCTCCACAACCCAGATACTGGGTTACACGACACCCCTTGGTAAGACAGGTTGTCAGACTTTCGGGCTTCTGACTACCCGTAACGATTGTCAAAGATCTACAATTGACAGCTGGGGCCAACAGCTTAACGTGCTATCCGAGGTACGGAGAGTGATAATTAATTTATAAAACGCACAGACCTTATGAAAAGTCAGAGGTGCGCGCCTTGGGTTCGAACCCGAGACCTCTGATTTGCCTGTCAACGGTCACCACCACTAGGCTATCACGACGAAAACAAATAAACAGCTTTTCAACAGGCATAAAAGGATTTTTTTGCGACGTTGCTGTTTAATGTTTATGCATTGAAAATAGAGGCAGACATTTCGAAAACTTATTGTAATAGCGTTTATTTTGTCATTGTGGGTTGTTATTTTAAATAAATATCCTTTATTTAACTAATTCCAGTGTTTTTATTTTCATAATAAAGTTGGATTTATTCAAATGATGTTTTAGGCAAAAATTTAAATTTTAAGTTTTTAATGACCTAGTGCATACAATGTTGATTTCTGAAGAGCTTACTGTAGTTACACCGCAGTATTTTTTTATTTATGTTATCCTCACACTTTAAGGTAGTTTTTACAACCATAAGCAAAATTCGTGTAGTACATTTTTTTATCTTTAGAATTTTTTGAAAAATGTGCTTAATCAATCGAAAATTACAAATAATTCACCAAAAGGTCTAAAACCATGTTAAGATTTAAGGTTAACCTTAAAAATAGCTCATTGCTTGCTTGCTACATGTCTATAGTACTTACACACCAAATTTGATTCGTTTTAGTGCAATCACTTTCAATCTAAAGAGGTTTATATGACTAAAGTAGAAATTTTAAGAAATTAAATTAAAAAAATCATAACTTCTAAACTACTGATTTTCGCGGAACATATGTTGTGTTTAGATTAATCATTGGGATGTCCTAGACGTAAAAAAAATTTTTGGACCACTATAAACGGGCCACCCTGTATGTATAATACATGCATATTAGCGTAACCGTGCGAAGCCGGGGCGGGTCGCTAGTCTACAATAGTTAGAAAAAAATACAATAAAACCTACTCAAACATTGTATTTTTTCCCCTAGATGTTGGGAACCGCGCAAGTAATAAAGGTAAAAAGATTGTTCTTTTTGTCCAAAAGTAAATTTTGAGACTAAATGAACTGTGTGAAGTCATGGTCATAATGCGACGTGCGCAAAAGTGGCAAAGCTTAGTCATAAACACAATTTATTTTCTCTTTTTTAAAGTAACCGTTTCGGAGCGTTGTAGTCTGAGTGAGGATTAAAGTTTACCGAAAAAAAGAATTTGTAGAAATTTTCTGATTAAATTCGAGTATAAACGCTGAATGTTAAGGCGCGTATGACCAGCGTAACATATGAACTGGACAAAAAAAAATCATAACCATCTTTATGGTACCCAAAGAGAAAATCTTCAAATGTCCCATGAAATCAAATAGTCATTACGATAAATATTGCACAATGTCTTACGTCGTAACCTTAATCTGTAGGTAATGATGTCAGAAATGACCGTTATTCAGACAGTAGGTATTCCCATCAAGCACCTCAGTTTTTTTATAATGACGGTGATGAATCATAAATGGATTCATAGAACGTCAGAAAATCGTTTTGATTCTTCGTTTTCCGTATAATATTGAAGTACGGTAAGTTCGTGAAACAATTACCTATGAGTCAAACCAGTTTACAGTTTAATTTTGTCTGTGATTAACCTATACTTAGACTGCCTCTTTGGTCTAGTGGTAGCAAGCGCGTCTGCTGAGCACGAGGTCCTGGGTTCGATCCCCGGGTCGGGCAAAGTGTTATTGGGTTTTTCCATTAGCACGGAGTCTGGAATTGTGCCCGGTTAATGGCAGTAGGCTCGCCCCCTATTACATGGGACTTACAAAATTGCCGGCGAAACGTGGGTGTACTGCACACCTCTGGGGAATACAGGCGTGAGTCTATAAAAATTAAATGAAAAAAACTTATACTTAAAAACAGTAGCATGACTGACTGACTGTCAACGCACAGCCTGAGTCGATGGACCTAGAGACTTTTTTAGAGGAAATATCCCTTGCGTACCCTAAAGGTGCACTAAGGAAGGATTTTTGGAAATTCTAACCCTAAGTGGGTAAAATAAGAGCTGAAAAACCTGAAATTCACCCGGAAAAAGTCGCGGGCAGTTTAGATCCAAAAATATGAAGAGTTCAAAATTATTTTTGGTGGGTTGAATTAACAATGTATCGCACTAGACGATTATGCAAGATGTTATCTTAGGTACATGTAGAAGTCCATATGGAACAATCTGATCCCTTAGTACCTATAAATAAAAATTAAATGCAATGCAATGAACACGTTGGTAACGGATCTTTTGAGAACGGCGCGGGCGGCTGGTCCGATTTTACTGTTGTTTTTTAAGTTCGAAATAAGTTTTTAAAGGAAAGAAAAACCGGAAGGGTTAAAAGTTTGAAATAGTCCCGATAAAGTTGCCCGGAAAATTGGTAAATTATAGAAAACTGAACGTACTTTTACAGGATATAAGATCACTAGATTTAATAAGCTATCATGTTTGTAAAAAAAAAAACACACAAAAATATAAGATCACTTTTGACTTAGACTAACTACTTTTTATCCCGAAAAAAATTAAACAGCGGAAGTGCAGAAGAAAGTTAATAATTGTATTAAGTATAAAAAATAATATTTGTTTGTAATGACCTATTTTGTTTTGTTGTTTGTCTGTATGTTCATTTTCTATGATGCCATTCCTTTACCATTAATCCAATTATGATGAATCTTTAGTGGGATGTCGAATGCATCGTCAAAAGTGTTTTTACAAAAAAGAGGTGCCGCAGATTGCAGCGCAGATCCTAATACTAGTTATAGAAACATCTTTATATTTTTTAAGCCAAGTTTTCAAAGTATTTCTATTTTTTTTTGCAAGTAAATTACAATCCTTCCACGTATATTACTTGAAGGCGGTTTTTCCTTAAACTAAACAAATGCTTTTAAGAATGTATTATAGTATAGATACCCTTGAGAAGAAACGGCAAAACAAATTCAAGGATCGTTTTATTTAAATTTAAAAACTCTCATAAAATATGCTTTACCTGTTGATATTCCGAAGGTTGAATCCAAAACCGGTATTATATCCTTTTCACAACCACAATTTCACCACAAATGTTATTTTTAGAACAATATAACTGCGACAATTCTTATAATTACTATTTTATTATTGACGTCAGAGAACACTTATGTATTAATAGGTAACAACTTAGTGCTGATAAGGGGCACTAGACACTGACAGCGACCGGTTGTGACGAAGTGCGGAATACGTATGGAGGCGTGTGGCGATCTACCAACACCATTTGGCCACGCGTGTCGTTAGCCGGTGACAGCCGGTATATGACGTAGCGTGTGACGCATAACACTAAACACCCCATGTTCTTCACATACATATTACGTCACATTTAGAAATTACTAATTACGTAACTATTGTTCTCCTGACCGAATTTCGGTCACTAATCTAATTACCCAGCTAAGCAGGAGATATTATAGTGTGCTAGTGTGTGCACTCTATTCCCTTACTCTCACAATCCGATGGGATAACAATTCGACACGACCTTTTCTTAGCTTTTTTTTACAATGAAAAAGGATTTTCACATACTTAATATTATACGTATGGACTATGGATACTAGTACATTTTTAACTGAAGTCTGCTAGTTTCAAAACACTTCAATGTGTGACAATAATTGCGTGTCGATTAATATATGTAGATATTATTATTATTTAATATAGACAATAATTATTAAGTCGTGGTGGCGCATGTGTTTCGGACTCGCTTTGCAAGTGCGTAGGTGTGGGTTATAACCTGGCATGTACCAATGTGACTTTCAATGTCATTTCTTAGTTAATCTAAGATACCACTACGGTGAAGGAAAACATCGTAAAGAAACCTGGATTTAATTAATAGTCTAAAATCGCCAACAAGCAGTAAGCTAGCGTGGTGATTAATGCTCAATCCTTCCCTGTATTAGAACAGAAGATATTTTTTTTTATATGAAAATGAGATTTGGTCGAGAGGGTTTTTAAAATAGTTATATTATTCCGTGTTTACTTGCGAGGAGCGAGGCCACTCCATTTTTAATAACGGCATTAGTTTTATTTTGCAGTGGAATAATATAGGCTAAATAATAATTAGTTTTGTTGTGTAGTGTTTAGTCAATGTGTGTCGTTAATTGTAGAAAATTTTGAACATTTAATGTGGGAATCGAGCCTGCGACAAAGCGCAAAAGACTACGCCAATCGTATTACGCGCACACCCTTCGGCTGTCGATAATATTCTGGCTGACTGGGCTTTATGCGAGTCAGTTGATTCAGACTATCTTTAAAGACGTGGACCACAGATTATATACTTAGACATATAGACATATATATTTATAACTATATCTGTGACGTAGCCGTTTATCTCCTGTGAGTTTGAATAGGTATTTAAGAAGAATATTATGATTAATATCGAGTTTTTTCCAGCAATCATTTGCCTTCATGCAATTGGTCACGTATTGCCTCCGGCCAAGTATGTATTAAACACTTAGGTACTACTAGTATACGTAGTAAGTACCTATACTAGGTACTACTAGTATACGTAGTAGGTACCTAAGTGTTTGATTGCAAGAAAATGAATGGATAAGTCTTAAAGTCATAATATAATGTGCTTCTAAATTATGTGCCACGGTTGCAATGGGTTGCAATCCTATACTTTTTTCGTGAAGAAATTTCGTACCCCAGAACAATAAAAAAAAAATTGAAGCATGGAGCAGAATTAGACCTACGCAATAAAATGCAGGCAAAAGAAAAAAAAATATGACAGATTAAAAAAATTACTTCAGTATTGTAATATAAATAACCAATATTATCACTCCGTGCCTCGGAAAGCACGTAAAGCTGTTGGCCCTGCGCCTGATCTCTCTCCAATCGTGTCGGAAGGCCGTCCCATCGGACTATGAGAGTGAGGGAATAGAGAGTGCACCTGTGTTTACGCTCACACTTGTGCAGAATAATATCTCCTGCGTAGTTGGTTAATCTCCGTTGAGATTGGCCGCTGTGACCGAAATTCGGTCAGGAGAATATTATTATTATTACTTAGGTACTAAACTAACTTAGGTGCCGATAAATTGCGCTGCAGATTAGCAGATGTAAAAATAATAATTTAAATTTATTATTATTGTTATTTTTTTTTCTAAAGGTATACACAAAAGCTAGTTACCTATACTTAAGTCTTTATTACCTAATTAAACTCATTTTCCTCCTAACATTATTACCCCTGGGTTTTAACTTGCTTAGGTACGGCATTTTTTTATTGTGACGTGACCGTAATTTTGTTATTTTCCTGCCTAGGTATAAATAATTTACTATTTACTAACATGCAAAAGTCTTGGAAGAACTCGTCATCAATGGATCAATCTAGAGTGTTTTGTTTGATGGGGATGTACCTAAATAATTATCTCTTAAGTTCCTTCGACAACAAACAACTGTAACAAACAGTGATACTAATATATTATTATAATATATTATATAGTAGTGATATTAATCACCACGCTAGCTCACTGCGTGCTCAATAAATTGAGAAGGAAAGTTACAGGCTGATTTACTTTATTTTAAAACCTACCATTAGCTATTAAGTACCTACCGAGGAGCCTCTAGGATTTTTGATTTTTATTCTACTATGTTCTCTTACTATGTTCTATTTATTTAATACGTCCTTTAGAAATACATCGCTAGTTTAAATTTCTATCTATTTTTTATTTTAATAATGAAATGAATTGAATGAGTAAAATGTAAATATATAATTAGATTTGATTTATAATTAATCGCCTAGGTAGATTTTAAAAGTACATATCTGACTAAACCATAATAGTTGAAGTTAATTTTCATAAATACGAAAACGGAACAAATTACTTGTTATATATTTTTCGATAAAACAAATACGGGGTGGAATTTTGTAATGCCATCTGAAGGGAAAGTAACTCTAATATTGTAAATAGAAAATTTCACTTACGTACACGTAGGTACTTTCCCTTCAGGTGGCATTAAAAAATTCCACCCTGTATAGGACTATTATTTAGTGCGTTTGTTTAAGATAGAAAGAAAAAAAGAAGCATTTATTTTGGCACCAAAAAAATTAAAAAAGGCAAACAAACAAATGTAAGGTTGCTTACATACATTGCAATTTGGACAAAATAACTATATTAGCAGAATGTATACAATGTAGGTCACTAACAAACAAATGTTTAGAAAATTTTAAAAGAAATTTTGAGTTACAACTATATACATTAGATCCTCAATATGACAATCCTAACAAGATGTACATTGTACACTTCTTTATTTAATGCTATAAATAAAACGTTCCAGAAAGCTTGTAAAGTCAAAAAAAAAGTCGCTATTAGTGCCTGGGCTACTCCAGGTATAAGGCGCAGTAGAAACGTTAGGTACGACCTATACGATAAAAAATCTTATACATGATGTAACAATGACTTTCATTATTACATACGGAACTAAAATTCTTAAACTTTCGCGAATTGGAATCATGTTTTAAATATTATTTTGGGTCTATTCGCGCACAGATAATTCAAAATAGTCATTATTGAACTAACCTCGACGGTTCGGTCAAGTTGCATTGACCGTGGTCACGAGAAGACTGCTGTATGCGGGTGTCATCGTCTTGAGCTGCGGGTGGTTTTCTCAACTACCCGCGTTTAGTTCAATAATGACTATTTTGAATTATCTGTGCGCGAATAGACCCGAAATAATATTTAAAACATGGAACTAAAATTTTCAAAAAAGTATGTCTACAAGCTAAAGCTATTTACATAAGTCATCAAATAAAAAAATCTGATAATAAGATAAAAGCCACATGGAAAATAATAAACGCCGAAACTGGTAATCGTAGGGCTACTGATGGGCTACTGATAGTATAGCGGCATTAAAAATTAACGATAAATTAGTTTCCAATAAAGCGGTGGTTGCTGATTACTTTGAGCATTTTTTTTACCAACATGCCTATCGAGACTACTAAAGGTCTCCAGGTAAAGGTAATCGTCTCCAGTAGCAGCTGAATTATTTTTAAAGAAAAAATTTAAATTTAATGGTTCATCTAATTTTAAATTTACTTCCGTGACATTCACAGCCGCTAAAAGAACAGAAGACTTGTGGGGATTGTCAACTATACTAGTCTAAAGACTAGAGTCACTCTTATAATAATATTAGAATTATGACTATTCATAAGTGCCTAAAATGGTCTACATGAATAAAAATATTTTGATTTTGATGATTTTCATTTTTTGAGAATAACAATTAAACATCATTCATTTAAAAAAAAACCAAACAAAAACACCGCAGGGTTGTGTGGATTTAACCGCAGGGTCAATCGGTAGGTTCAGACACATCTAGCTGTGCGCAGCGTTTGTGTATGTTGCGTTCGAGCTCGACTCTATTTCGGACCGGTGTTAATGACTTCATACAGATACACTCGCCAGTTGACATTTAGGTCAATCTATTATGGGTTTATGTTGTTTTTTCTGTATAATTACGCATGGGATATAAAGAGGTTAAAGCCCCACGCAAATTAGCGACCGTACGCCGATGTCAACGTCGATTGTAAACAAACCAACATTTTGGTTATCACGTAGTATTGGCGGCTTTCGGATTTTTATATATATATTTATCTAAGAAATTATGTTCCTATTTTTGAGTAGTAGGTACTATTATTTTTTGTCTTTATATGTACGTATAACTCAGTAGCCTAGTTAAAGAAAACCACAGGAAACCACAGATAGAGGTATATCTTTAATATTTCTATGGAGGTATACCTTTGAAACACTCATTTCAAGACAATTGCTTATTCTCTTGCTTACGCTCTAAACTAACTTACATTCACTATTTCTCTTTCTAACAGAGATCAATAGAAAAAGATAGAAGATTTTGAGAGATGTCAAACTACTCCATTTGCATGATATAAACGAGAATCAGAGTCGGCATGTCATAGATCTCGTCTATAACACTAGGCAACACTCAAAATTTCCCGGGGAAAACTCATAGCGTATTTTGTGTAGATAATCATCCACGTAATACCAGTAAATTCTCAGGATTTCTTATGTTTTATTTGGGGTTTATATTCGCCAAAGTGCCAAAAAAAACGTATAAGTAACGCCTTTGATTACTAAGAGTTATCTTACATATTTTGGTTAAAATATTCGCAACCCTACATTTTGGATGCCACATATGTGGTGTTACTCATACCACAAGAATTTGATGAACTGGTACAATGGGAAACCAAAATAAATGCCTTTTGGTCAACCTATGATTTGGCGAGATTTCGTAGCAGGATGCCTACTATCGCACTTGGCCGATTATTTAATATTTTCATAGAATCTGTAGCACGAAGCCTACTTTATTAAAATTGCATACTTCAGATCGCACCATGCCTACTTTTCAATTTTCTGCTTTGAGTGATTCAAAATTAAAAGAAGGTATTTTCTGCCTTAGACGTAAAGAAGTTTATAAAAATCCGTTGTTCAAAGTAAAGAACGCTTGGTTGGCATTTGGTCAAGTCACGATTTTTTTTGGGAAATAAACGATCGCCTCTATATGAAATCCTTATAAATCAATTTTTAAATGTTTATAAAGATATTCTCACCTACATGTTTTTAAAGAAAATCTAGGTGTAATGAGTGATGAGCACGGTGAGCGCTATCACAGTGGTATTGCTTTGATAGAAAAGCGTTATCAGGGAAAATGGACCACTGCAATGGTTGCAGACTACTTGGTTTTTGAGAGAGACACCAACCTCTTCTTACAATCAGGAACGTAAAAAGAACAAAAAATAGTTTATTTTTTGTCTAAATAATGTATTTACTTTAAAATAACTACCTACCAAAAATTGTTAAAATCACAAATTAATTTCTCTGAAAAGCCATACGTGACTGAGATATTTTATTTACTGTTCTAAGTTCTCTATAGCATGGCGATTCCGAATCACACAATCAGATCTCTGGTTTAACATTGTAAAAAAAAAACAAGTAAAAAAAAGTTGCAAGTGGTTGTCATACTGATGGGCAAACTTGCGCCATCTATTTCAATAAAGGTCAGGCCGGTCGATGTTAAAGAAATCAATACGTAGTACCTATTTCTCATTAAAAATTAATGTTAGTAAAGTGTAGTGTAGACTTACTTTGTTCGATTAATTTTTTTTTCTACAAAAAGTTTAAACTTTAGTTTTCGTATGAATAAATGTCCTATTGTTTGTCTAATTAACTACTGTCTGTTCAACGCCACCTGGGCGCACAAGCGTGAACTAAGTAGTCATTCATCCAAAGATGAATGAAGAAGAACTTGTTTGTTTACGCAAAATTTGAAATAGACTGGCCCAAGGCGACGTTGTTCCATACAAACTGCCCACGTATTTAACCGACTTCCAAAAAGGAGGAGGTTCTCAATTCGACTGTATGTTTTTTTTTTTTTGTTTTTTTTTTTTACCCCCTTAGAGGTAGAATTTCGAAAAATCCTTTCTTATCGGATCTAGACGACATACAAAGAACACACCCTCCACTCCAAGTTTCAGGTCTCTACGATCAGCGGTTTAGGTTGTGCGTTGATCCGTCAGTCAGTCAGTCAGTCATTCAGGACAAAGCATTTAATATGTATAGATTAGTTAATAATTTATTACCATTCTATTATAAGTACTAGCTTCCGCCCGCGGCTTCGCCTGCGTGGTTTGTTGATAAAAAAAGTACCTAGCTTATATCCTTCCCCAGGCTTCAGACTATCTACATCAAATTTCTTCATTATTTAAATTCACATCAATTAAATTTAAAATTCAATTATGATTAGAATGACACGTGGCGCTATCTAATTCAAAATCTTTATTGCATTCCACAATGTGAGTCTTAGATGGTAACTTATTAACTAAGAGATCATCATGATCTATTAACGTAGTTGATGTTTTTCTCGGGAACAGTACTTTTGTTTCGGGATGTCGAATAATAGTTTCTAGAAGATACCCAAGTATTCCAAAAATACGGTATACAATCCTACAGTGTACACTGTACAGTCTAAAAATACAGTATATACAATCGAGCATTCTTCTTTTTTGATCATGTTCTATCGATTTTATGGATTTTTTTTTGAAAAAGGTTTCACTATTTTCGGTGTTTAAAAAATCTAGTAATGGTTCTCAAGTTTTGAAAAACGAATGACAAATGTGTTCCTCGCGGTTACCAATTCGTAAGATTGACATAGGTTTTATATTATACATATTTGTAATAGATTTTATATTTATAATGTGTAAGTAGGTACAGTTATTAGTGCTACTAACTTATTACTTACATATTATTATTATTTTTTGTTTTAACAATCGTTAGCCACGCAACAATGTTCGATATACCTACGATAAAAGTAAAATTATACACGCAAACTTTTCTATATAGGTACCTACGATAATAATTTAGTTTTCATCAGATTACGACGAGGTTACATAGTTTATTACATAATTATACAGTATTATTGTATGTATAGTACCTACATATATCTATAATAATGATGATATTTACCTATAAATACAGTTCATCCGCACAAATGGTTTACAGGACACCCGTACACAATTTTGGAAACAAGGGAAAATAAATAAATACTGTTAGCAGCAACTAGCGATGACGTTTACAAGAGTACGAACCAACGACAGACGACTGAAAGCCTTTGATTTACATTACTATGAAAGCTTGGTGCAATGCAATAGTCTTTAAAATCGGAATGTCAAATATAAAAGAATAATTTAAATCTGATTAGAATTCGAACATTCAATTTTATTGTTCTTCAATGTTTAAATGAAAAACTTATCATAAACCTTGAGATTCCTTCGAAAACTCCTTGGAAATGCTTTAGATTACCTAACTATACAACCAAACTAAACCTTAGCAGACTGTCACCTAAATTTTCGAAAAGAGGAACGAACACTATTGACAGTTTGTGTACGTGCTCAAGGTGCTGAGTGCTGACTCCCAAGAACAAAACATAATATCATATTATTGAAGTCTTTTGAAAAGTAAAAAAAAATATAGTTCGGTCGATTCTGTGTTAGTTCTACGTGGCCTGTTCCAGATTCAGATTAAATAGCGGCCTGATGCTATCAGACAGTACAACCACCCTTATGGTACCTATACAAAGAAGTGCTTTAATAAATTAAAACTTCTAATCCGCAATTTTGTGCATGTAGAAGCACGCACTCTTTGTACAATTTGTTGATTTATCATATAGATATCTAGATATATATGTAACAGCATGATCAGCATGTTAATAGAAACATACAACAAATAAATAAAATCTGTGCAAATTCTATAATCTACGTGAGCGAAGCAGCGCAGGAAAAGCTAGTGCACATATAAAATCAGAATTGGGATAATAGTTATTTGTGCAACAAGAGAGCAAAGTCGTTTTTTGCTGCGAGTGCTGATTTTGAATCCTGAGCAAGCGAAGGATTCAATGATTGAATCACGAGCGTAGCGAGTGATTCTAATGTTGGATCCTGAGTGTAGCGAGGGATTCAAAGACACGAGATGCAAAAAACTTTGCTCTCGTGTAACACACATAACTTTTCACTTCAGCAGCGAGAACACTTAAGAAGATAATAGTAGTTTATGTAACTGTCACATTAATAGTATAGGTACCTACACGAGTTTTTTAATACCTAGTTATGTGTATAAAAATAGGTAATTATTAACCTAATAATATAAGGTCATTTACCTAGATAAAATTTTCTTAATTTTTGTGTTAAAAGATGTTCGATATTTTTGTTGCTGCTAACTACCTAATTGCCAGGAGGAGTTGAATTTTTCTTATTATTACTGACATTTTCAGATTTTTTTAGTCCAGAATAAGTTTTTATACCGATAGTAACACAATACTCAAAAGTAAACAAACATTATTTAGAACATGGCGCCCAAAATCAGTTCACCGCGCATGCGCCCTGACGCGCGCCACCACAGATAACATGCAGCCGCTATTAAAATGGCATTGAAAACTCCTTGGTCAAGCCGAAAGTGTACTTACTGTTATAGAAAAAAAGTTATTTTATAGCATTATTTTGTTCAAAAACTGCTTATCATAAAAATAATTTTTAAATTTGTTATAGATGCATGTATAAGATAGAGTGTGAATGTTTCGAATTGTATGATTAACCCAAAGCTGAATAAGATATTTGCGGCGTTTTGAAAAAAAATAATTAAAAAGTTACTTTGTCTCACTAGGGAGCAAAATCTCATTTTGCTCACTGATTTCAAGCAGCAAAACCTACATGTTTGAGCTACTGAGGTGAAAAAGATATTTCACACCCACATCTCACAGTATTTAATTCTTTTCCAATTAGATTATTTATTTTTCTTTGTTGGTTGAACTACCGTCCGCAAAACACGATTGTCGAGGAATTTCTTTGTGTGAATTTTTTTTTTGTCAGTTTTTATTTAATTTGTGGGTTGCGTGTGCGCAACATTTTGTGGTTTAGTTTTAACCAGACGGAAGACGAAAAGGCATTCTTCCTTTTCAGCTTAGTTTTTTTTGCAGTTTCGAAAATTCTGTATAAATTGGTTTCTCTGATTGAAATTGGAATATTAGGAGATTATCCAGTCTTTCATTTCGACATGATGATTGTTCATTGTACTTAATAAATGAGCGTATCTGACTAATCAATCAAAAAGCGAAAGTCGCCAACTTCTTGGCGATCAGTCAAATTTGAAAACGACGAAGCGACGACCTAGAAGCTGAGCAATAATGAACATAAAAATATTTAGTTTTGCTTCTACTATAGTCTATGCCTATCTAGTGCTGAACAGTAAGTATTTATTAATATTTTTACTTTTAAACTTTTCCGTTAAATGTTATTATATTGTTTATTATATGAAATGTATTTCTTTTTACTGAAATGACGGCCTTTTTATGTTTTTTTTAAATTTTGGTTTTGAAAAAAAATGTAGGTAGATACTCTTGATTTGTTTTGTTATGAACGATACATATTTTTTGTTGAGTAATTAATAAAAATATTATTATTAGTAGGATTAGGATAAAACGAATGAGATCAATTTCACCTTCAACTCAACCTTCATTTATGTTTTATTTCCCTTTTCTAAAGCCAACCAACGGGACCAATAAACGCCTAGAGAATGTTGAGTAGTGCAATCGTCCCCACACCTAAACTAACGTGGGTCCAGTTGCCTATTAGAAAAGGAATTGGTCCCTGATCACAGTTTCGAAGTGGGACGAGTTGCCCTTTTTTTGTTTAAGGCCTGTACCTTCATACTACACTCACTATATCCGATTTTTTGCCATATCTAGCGAGGTTTTCTTCCTAATTAAAATTATTGTGTTTTTAAGGTCCCATAGTAAATCAAGAACCTTTATAGTTTCGTCATGTCTGTCTGTTTGTCACAGCAATTTTTATTTTACTCCCAGATTATCAATGATATAAATATAATTATATTACATAAATATAATAAAATTTATAATAAAAATACCTACGCAATAAAACGCAGGCAAAAGAAAAAAAAAATGACGTTAGATAAAAAAAATACTTCACTATTGTAATACAAATAACCAATATTATCTCCCATTGCAGCCGTGGCAGATAATTTAGAAGCACCTTAATATTATACATATAATGGGTGGAATTTTGTAATGACACCTAAAGGGAAAATACACTTAACACTGTAGATAGAAAATTTTACTCAAACGAAACATTCCTTTATTTTTAACCGACTTCAAAAAAGGAGGAGGTTCTCAATTCGACTGTGTTTTTTTTTTTTTTTTGTTGTTGTTTGTTACGCGATTACTCCTTCAATTGTGGGCCGATTTTCAAAATTCTTTTTGTAATCGAAAGGGTATACTTCCGAGGTGGTCCCATAGAAATATTATCGTGATCTGATCATAGACTTACGAGATATGGAACGGAACTCCTCGTAGGATAATAGCAGAAATGTCTTAACAAGTAATATTGCTTTGTTTATACGTGCAGTCAATGGCTGACGAGTACAAAGGAAGAGGGGGGGGGGGGATACGTGGTCACCCCCCCCCCCTCCTGTAATCATCCAAGATTAAAAATATCTTTTGAATGGGCTTTTCATAAGGATTTCAAATATTAGCCTCACAAAAGTCTGGGATAACTTTAGGCATCACTAAAAATCGTGAAAAAAATTTTTTTTATAAAAAATAAAACCGACTTCAAAGGAACTAAAAAGCTTGAAATAACTTAAAACGTCTTGGAGTCGGTTCCAAGTCAAGTTCTAGCCTCTTTAACCTTCTCATTAAGAACTTGACTAGGAACCGACTCCAAGACGTTTTAAGTTATTTCAAGCTTTTTAGTCCCTTTGAAGTCGGTTTTATTTTTTATTAAAAAAAAATTTAAAATAGATAGATAACTGTATTCTAAGATTTTCAAAAATTCGGTTTCAAAAACCCGGGAATCGAACCGACTAAAATCTGTAAAAATTACAACCTGTACTTTTATTGCATTGATCGTTAGGATCAATATTATAAGGATGCAATCTCTGTACACTGTCAAGTATCTTGAAATACATTGTTGAGTATCTCTTAAGAAATGAGTTAAATGGTTTATCCTTGGGTTTATCCAAGCAAGAGCGAATAGATAGATATAGATACTATACAGGGTTATTTGTAAAACACTAGCATCCTTAAAAGGGGTCATTAAACTCATCATTATGAACAACTTTTACTATGGGACCAACCCTGAATTCGCAAAAAAAATCAGCTGTTCCATACATTTTGTTAAGTCATGGGAACATAATTTTTCTATCTACAGTATTAAGAGTACTTTCCCTTCAGGTGGCATTACAAAATTACATTTTGTATATATACAATTATTATATATATATTATATAATATCTATATTATAATATTATATGAATATTATAACACCGACAAATTATGAAATAAAATCTACTATAAATATTAATTTGAAGGTGCCTCCAATACAAGTAAAGTGGGGATGATTTTTTTTTTCTGATATTATATACCTACCATGATGGTTATCATTTTAAAAGGACTTGCTCTAAGGGTAACGAAAATGTTTTTAATATATTTTTAAGGCCTTGCTTGCTTTTCGAGTTAAATACCTAAAAATGTCCAAAAATAATCCGGCCTTATTTCCGAAGTAAATTTATACCTCTGCTTTACTCCTTAATTATTAACGCACAATTCTATTATTTGATTAAACTTCTATTATAATATTATACGGAACCCTACCCCGTGAACAGACTTTAACTTTGACCCAAAAAGTTTGAAGGTTCACATAGAACCTTAAAAGTTTTTGGAAATATATCCAATGATTCCTATCTGATTGAAGTACATTTATATGCTCGGCAAGTGCAAGTAATCAACAATAGGCGTGACGAAAGATTTTCAAATCTTTCATAACGAAAAAACCTTTATTTCGGTAATAAACTTTAGTTTAACGAAAAATAAAGCCATTTTTCTAAAAAAAAATCTATAGTTCGTCAAAAAAGGTGTCATGGCGTCGATTTTGACGTCACGCTTAGGTAAACATGTCAAATATTCAATACAACAAAACAATGTTGACAGTAATTCTACCTAAGACTGACGTCATACGCTGTGATTGCTGTTTCAGTCAAAATGGCGGATTGCAATATTTTAAGGTTTTATTTTAGTGAAAATCTTAATAATCTAATATTTTTAAATAAAACTGAAGCGCTGTTTTAATATTTATTTATATAACTTTTCCCCTAACATCATAAAATCGACGATTTTTTGATACTGTCGTCATGCCTATTGTGCTTACAAAAACTATACAATTTTTTTATTTTGAATTTTAATAAATTGTAAAAAAAATAATCAGTTATTTAACTGTGGATTTCGCAATAAAACGTCGTGTTTTTTTTTGTTGGCGAAAATTAACACTTAGTACATATTTAGATTTTTCTTGTGAGGCTATTAAATTTTGTATTGTTTTGCTGACAGTAAAAAAGCTGTTATGACGTCAGCAAATGTCACGTGACCGGCTGTTTACACGAGACTTTCAAATGACTAAATAAAAATTGTTTTTTTTTCCGTTTCAGTGTACCACGAGATCAATGGTCAGTATTTTCATTACCTGAACAGATCGTATGTCCCAATTAAGTTTGACTTGGTAAATCGTGGATCATTTAATATATCTTCCTGCTTAAGAGAACTGCTTAATTGTTGGGAAGTTCTAAGGTAAGTTATCTGTACTCACAGTAATTACTCAATTAAATACACATAACTTCACATAATTATATAACTTGTCTGTTCGATTCCCGCGTGTGGCAAGCATATTTTCAAAAATCTATAAATGCAGTTTTGTTTCTTTTTTAAAATAAAGGATTTTTTCCTTTCAGTAAAATATATATATGTATTATATATGTCGTAGGATGATTTGATAATTTGAATTTTCGTGAAAACCACAGAAATCTAACACACTAACACAATCTAACCACAGAAATAATAAGGCAATAGTAATATGTTTCCGATACCGGTGGGCTACTATATTTTATATTTTTATATATATTTAAAAATGTATTTTATATGTTTAAAAATGAATTAATGGCAATAGAAGTCGCAAAGACGCGTAGCCTTGTCGCCGCTAGGGCATGCAGAAACGGACACGGTTCCAGATTTTTCATACCCGGTTCTGGGAGCTGTCGGATCCAGGTATACCCAGTTCTACCCGGTTCCGACCTACTTATATCCTCATACATAGCTTCTACTTCCTCATCTGGATGTGTCGAGGTCGGCGCATGTACCTGGATGACCTTCAGTGAGTATCTATTCGATCGATTAAAGGGAATGCCACACGCTGTCAAGTGCCGCTTCAGAACGTCTTTGTAACGCAGGTATGTGGTGGTACCTTGTTTTCGTTTTCCCTGGCTTAGCTCTGAGTAGAACACGGTTTTGGGTAATCTACTTTCGTCCATGCGCTGGACATGACCACACCATCTCAGTTGGATCTTTATCAAGATTGCTTCCATTCCCGTCATTCCAGTGCGCCGAAGTACCTCCGTGTATGGAATATGATCCTGCCATTTAATATGCAAAATAGATCTTAAACACCGTAGGTGGAAGGTATCAAGCTTTTTAATGTCTCCTTTATAGAGACAATTGACATCTAGTCTGGGTCGCCGTCACCGGATACGGTGAGGAGGACTATATATATATATATATCTATTCGATACTCTGAGTATCAGGTACGCAACCCTGCTCGACATACTTCCGATGGTAATGATGTTATTGACGAGGGACCTGTGGACGAGAAACCCGACACCACCTTGGGACAGTTGGTCGCCCTCCCGGTAGTAGAGTAGGTTGCCGGATTCCAGGGTTATCGTGTCCTCTCCCGCTCGTCGGACTTCTGATAACCCCATGACACTCCATTGCAAACTACCCATTTCAGTCCTCAAAGTGCGTGTATTGTGTGTTACCGGGGCCAGTCGTCATCGGGGGTAGTAGCCATTCCGCCTCCGGGGATTCTTAGCACCCCTGCCCCGCCGCTACCCTGACCGCTACCGTAGCCAGAAACAGCGGAACTACCGGAGACTGGGGGCCTGGTTTTATCTTGGCTTGTCATTGGTGGGTTTTGCCAATACTCGCCACGCTTGGCAGGCGGGTTGGCGAGCGCAGTATTAGGTTTCACACGCAAACGCTGCTGCCCGCCGCGTGCTACAAGAATTAGTCGCCTCTTACGACACGCCTCCCGTTGGCGGTGGGGAAATGTATTCTTTACGGCCGTCCCCGATACGGCACCGGCTATCCCCGCCACGTCACGCAAACGATCTAACTAAAATATAATAACTTAATTTCTAACCCTTCATATCTCTATGATATAATACTTTAAAGCTCATAGGGTAAACCTAGGAACCAATCAGTATAATATTTGGTCAGCAAGCAAAAATGTAGCAAATCAGAGTTAAGGATATTCAATATTACTAGTGCGACCCAACTTTTTGCAAAAACCCTATCTTTTTCTAGAATGACAAATGTTTCCACCATTATCAAATTATCCGGGTTTTTGCAATATCCCTAGGGTTTTCGCGAAAGTTCGAATTATCAAATCACCCTACGACATATAAGTTAACGTTATAGTCAATACATTTTGAATGCGAATACAAAGTAGGTACAAGAACATCAGGACGATATTCCTAACGATGAGTACTCATTATGTCTAAATTAAAACAAAAACCACAACACTGTATAATGTTCTCCTGACCGAATTTCGGCCACAGCGGCCAATCTCAACGGAAATTTGCCAACTACGCAGAATATATTATAGTGCACAAGTGTGTGCGCAAACACAGGTGCATTCTCTGTTCCCTCACTCTCATAGTCCTGTGGGACGGCAATCCGACACGACCGAAGAGAGATAAGGCGCAGGGCAATTAATTTATAAAATGCACATAACTTACGAACAGTCAGAGGTGCGCGCCTTGGGTTCGAAGCCGAGACCACTGACTTGCCAGTCAACGGTCACCACCACTAGGTTAAACAAGACTGTATGTATAAGCTGACATTTTTACAACTATTATAACATTGTATTGTGAATAATTCTTCAAAACAAAGATACCTATGTAATAGTACAGGCACATACAGGCTAGAGAATGCCATTAAAAAGGTTTCAATGAGCGCCCACGACTGAGTATGTATACCTTTTCCTTAATAATAATCATATTCTCATATATTTCCGTAGACAAGAGGATATATGCCGGATATACACATACGAATTATTCCATCAAACATTCGACTCGTTCTGCTCAGTGTACAGGCAAAATTGTGATGCCCTTCTTGGATGGCAAGATGGTAAGTATTTTTTAAACATTTTGTAGTAAAACAGGTGATTTATATACTCATATTAATCGATAAATTATGTAATCTTATTTCTTACTTTTAAAAACTGGCGATTGTGGACCTCGCGAGCGATCGCGACTTGGCACCTTCCGATTTTACCTACTTTTTTTGTCAACAACTCACGGGCACATATAAAGTACAGTCATGTTAAATCGGATGGATACCAAAAACTTAAAACAACAAACTATTGTCCGCGGCTTTGTCCGCATTGCACAGACGGGTATTTGAAGCTAAAAGTTGGCCAAAGTCAATTTTCTTTTTTATAAGCGAGATATTTTGAGCATTATTTTTCCATAGCTTTATAACTACGACATTTAATTGCACTCTTAGTTTGTATATCACTCTACTATATCATTTGATTCGAAAATAATTCACTATCTATTGAAATTATTGTTTTTGTAGTATATGCTTTTGTGCATAAGTTTCTCAGTGTCAATTTTCAATTATTGTGATCAAAGGGATTTCATGCAGAATGCAAGGCAGATTATGTAATAGGTATGAAAGTCATTTTGTATTTGAAATTAAACCTTTAGCTATTAGAAGTTTAAATATTTAATAAGAAATTTGAAAAAACAACCGATACCGAACCGATTAATAAGCAAACATGTGCTAAAACATGTAAAAAATTCACAAAAACTATTAGAAGTTATTAAAAAAACCCATATTTTTTACACTTTATTCTTAAAAAATAGTGATTTAGTAATACTGCCGTGCTTCTTTGCAGGGCAATATTGCCTTCTTTATCAATAACTGCAGTCTATTGCGAGTTATTATATTATATTAGTTAATTATTTAGAAAAAGAAATATCGCATCAGCGCCTTCTAAATCTGCAAAGTTTGGAGCGCTGAGTTGGATACGTAATGTATTCCGATAGATATCACTACCACGCCCTAGGTGTAGAAAGGAATTTGAAATTTCGACTGATACTGGTAGCATACGGTGGCTTTGCGGTTAGAGCATCGACACGGTACGTCGAAGATCGTGGGTTCGAATCCCATCCGTATCAGTTGTTTTTTCAAATTTTCTTATTAAAACTATTTTTAATAAGTTAACATGTGCTATAACCAAGTAAATAATTCACAAAAAACAATACATCAAAAATATTTGTCGCTTGAATATTTTTATCAACGAGTTAAAACGAAAAATCTTTTATTTCTATTTTTATTTCTCCTGAAAACCCGTAACCCGTGCCCCCAGGGCAAACGTGTCTGTGTGCTATTAATTATTCTGACTAAACACAAAAAGATAAAATATAATAATCGAGTAACATCGGTTTCAATTTTTGTTTGAACATATTATGAAAGCAATAATTTGAAGTAATTTACTAGTAATTACTAAGAATCTCCGCAATTTGGGGTTCTACAGTGAAAATATTTAAAATAAGTATTACCATTACCTAGTGATTTGTCAATTTTTATTTCTTTGCAGTTGCGGTCTATATTGGAAAATATGAAACAATTTATGAAAGTGCTTGTGATCAGTGGGATTCATATACGAAGAAGTAACATAATTATAAGAAGTTAAGATTTCAACTATGTTGTGTGACGCTTTTATTTAAAGAATAACGGTACACTACAATATTAAATATCAATTATTATCAAATTAAAATCACTTAACTTGTTGTGTTAGATCACTGGGCTCAAGGGGTGTATAGCACATTATAGGCATTTTGACATAATAATATTCTGTAAGTGGCGTGGCGTAAGTTGCAAAAAAATTGTAAAGACAGTTTATTTGAAGATTAAGGCGCTGTGCACAGTCAAAATAGGCTTAATTAAACAGTTTTTTAGCCTAATGTATACATTTTAGAGTAGCAAAAAAAATATATGTTATTCTCGATCATATTTATGAGAGAACTCACGGCTTCAAAACACGTTTTTGGTATTTTTTTTCGATAAAAAAAAATCATAAAACAACCATTAAAATTAACATTCCTGCAATTTTATCTCTATTATTTATAAACCAATCTTGATGAAATTTATAACAGTTACGTAATAAATAATAATAAAGGGAGCCCTCACTTGTATTTATCGATTGAAATAAGATATTAGTAGGAATTAATATATTTACTGATAAATAATTCGGACGAGTCGAACCAAACGTCACGCCATTATCCCTTCTCTTTCATTTCTACGCGGAGCGACAGTGACCGCTGAGGCGCGCTGCTAGATGGACCTATGTCATTTTGTTCCGCCCCCGCTCAGAAATTATTTACGTATCTTGTTTGTTGTTGAAAGCTGTATATTGGGAAATGTAATTTCGTCACCACCAATACCGTCCAATTGGTTTAGTGGTCTTGAACGTTGCACATGTGACCTACGAGAGCGACCGGTTGGGAGTTCCGTCCCCGCATCGAGTGATACTTTTTGTTGATTATCTTATTTGAAATAATTGTTATTAATTATTATTTTACTTTTTTTTCTATTTTCTTGTCTGAAATAAATGTTCAGTATTTATTTTTGTTGATTTTCTTATTTTTAAACAATTATAATGCAATTTTAATGGCTTTTCTTTAGAGTACCTAAAAAGTTTTTTTTAAAATAAATAGTTTTTTACTTTTTGTCTATTTTTAGTTTGATAAATATAATATAGGTACATAAAATGATTGTTTATACAATTTTACATTTTTTTTAATTTTGCACAATTTTGATATAATCTTTTCTAGAAAATAAAAATTATTGTTTCATTATTTTAAAAATAAGAAAAAAAAAATATTAACATAAATATTTTAAAAAATAACAAAAAGAAAATATGTAGGTGTAAGTACCAACTTATTATTATATTGTGTATTATAAAAATACAAAAATGTACGATGTCTGACATCTAAATCAGACATCTACCTTATTCAAGCTTCTGACCATCAAGGAAAAATGTAATTTGGTCACTACCATTACTGTCTAAATGGTTTAGCGGACTAGAATGTTGATGTAGTCGACCACTATAGTGTATGAGTAGAGTTCGATCCTGCATCGAGCATTACTTTTTGCTGATTTTCTTATTTGTTATTTTACTTTTTTTTATTTTTTTTTTTTTATTTTTGTTGATTTTCTTATTTTTTAAACAATTATAATGCAATTTTAATGGTTTTTCTTTGGAGTAAAAAGATTTCTTTTTTAAATAAATTGTTTTTTTACTTTTTGACTATTTTTTTGTTTGATATAAATATAATATATGTACATAAATAATTATTTTTAAAATTTTACAGTTTTTTTTTCAATTTTGCACATTTTTGATGTAATCTTTTCTAGAAAATAACAATTATTGTTTCATTATTTTAAAAATAAGAAAACAAAATTATGAACATAAATATTTTAAAAAATAACAAAAAGAAGATATGTAGGTAATTACTAATTATTATATTGCGTATTATAAAAATTCAAAAATATACGATGTCTGATAGGGTTCGAACCTAGAGGTAGCCGCGGGCACGCTCATTTCAAGCGGGCCATTGCCACGATAGGTCAAATGCACTTGTGATATTAATGACGAAATTACGCTTTTATTTATAATGGACGTTACGCAATGGCGAGTTTTGCGCGATGCCTCGCAATCTATTATTTTGCTTCAAGCTTGCAACACATGAGTAAATAATAAAAGGTACAGAGGCAAAGCTTCGAACAACCGCGCGAATCGATCGCACCACTACAAGCACGCGGGGCCTGTGTGGGTGACCACTCGCCGCTTGTCACGTACGCGGCGAAACGGGACCTAACTGGTTTACGCCGGCACAGCCAGTTGACCGACACAGGGCAATGCAACGCACGTTTTTTGTTTTGTTAGTTGCAAGTTTGTGCATTTATATTGTAAAAACGTTATTATTGTAAGTAGTAATAGTAATAATGGTTGTGTATTGTACTAATATATATAATATAATAATATAATGTGTAATATATCGTATTTTAACTATCCCAAAGAGTACAATAGGTAAGTAAATATTAATTTGATTATTACTTTTTCAAGTAGGTAAGTTTAAGATCCTTTGTTTAATAAGAAGAGGGATTATTATATTGTTATAAGGTTTTACTAAACATTTATATGTTTACGTACCTTGTAAGTAGGTAGGTATGTATGTATGTTAAGTTCAAATATTACAAGTAAGATTTAAACCACTTCCCGATATCTGATTGAGCTGAAATTTTGTATACCTGCGTAACTTCGGTGACAATGCAATAATATCATAGATATAACCTAACGCTGCTGCCAGGATTGTCTTCTCACTAGGGAACTCTTCAACGGTTAGTAGCACGGTCATGAAATTTTGTACCTACCTATGTTAGTTTAATTTTGATAGTTCAACATGATTTTTATCATGAACTAGGTACCTACTGCTGCAGCCAGCTCCAGGGAACTCTTTAACGGTTAGTAGCATGGACTCGAAACTTTGTATTTATATTTAATTTTGTTTGCTAAACATAATCTTCACCGTAAACTGCTGCTGCAGACAGGATAGTCTCCTCACGAGGAAACTCCTCAACGGCTGTAGTGGCATTATAAAAGTTTGAATAGGTATGCGTTTAAAAAGCATTTTGAAAATGAAAAGCAAATGAAAATTTATCATTAATACCTCAAGCACTGATAGTCTAGTGGTATGACCGTCAACTGATCGATTCGATCCCAAGGCGCGCACCTCTGACTTTTAGTACCTATAAATTAATTATCAGTTGCTAAAATGGTAAAGGAAAACACACCTAAAAGATTATTCAACGGTTGCATTTTGCCTAAAACTATTGTGACAACCCTACAAGAATAGGTAACAATTTTGCTAGCTCTTTAGAAGCTTTGCCTCTGTACCTTTTATTTACTCATGTGCTTGCAATAGACGGAAGGGGCGGGACCCATGGGCGGGGCGGCTCGTTCCCACTTCATCCTGCTTCACCCCCTTTGCTTGACCAAACTTGACTGTGCACAGCGCCTTAAGGGGATTACAAAGATCGACAGAGCCCCACTGATACCTAACGTCTCTGACATACCCAAGTATTTGTAGGTGTTAGTTGAAGAAAGGGATCAGGTATGGGATCGGATAACTGAATGCCATTCGATTCCATAATTCCCCCCGCTTGCGCATGACTGCGCATTCCACACCAAATCTCATCCTAATAGAACTGTTAAAGGTTTTGGTTACCTTAAGTAACTATTAGTTATATTATTATTATAAAACATATGTTTTTTTAAGTTTCCGCTTAATTTTTTTTGTGAATTTTTTACATGTAAGCTGATATGAATTATTAAATAAGAAATTAAAAAAAAAATACTGATATGGATGGGATTCGAGCCCACGATCTTCGACGTACCGTGTCGACGCTCGAGCTCTGACCGCTAAGCCACCGTATCCTATCCGAATCAGTTAAAATTTCAAATCTTTTTTTTGATTTTTGTTTAATAGCCCTCGTCATATATTAACTGATATAGCATTTGTGCTTTACGACCAATACTTTTTTAACTATGTCCTATACATCATCTCATCATCTGCCTAGCCTTTTCCCAACTATGTTGGGGTCAGCTTCCAGTCTTACCGGATGCAGCTGAATACCAGTGTTTTACATGGTGCGACTGCCATCAGACCTCCACAATCCAGATACTGGTTTATACGATACCCGTTGGTAAGAGTGGTTGTCAGACTGGGGCTTCTGACTACATGTAACGACTGTCAAAGATCTACAATTGACAGCCGGGGCCAACAGCTTAACGTGCTATCCGAGGCATGGAGAGTGATAATTAATTTATGAAACGCACATAACTTACGAAAAGTCAGAGGTGCGCGCCTTGGGTTCGAAGCCGAGACCACTGACTTGCCAGTCAACGGTCACCACCACCCCATACCGTTCTGATCCCTTTCTTCAACTAACACCTACAAATACTTGGGTATGTCAGAGACGTTAGGTATCAGTGGGGCTGACATGAAGCAATCGCTGCGGGAGCGTTTCTTTGGCCGCCTGACAGAAGTGCTGAAAAGTCTTTTTTCTTCATAAACTATAAATAATCGCTGATCATACATCTAAAAAAAACTATTCTTGGCCCACCCTATATAATACTTAGCTACTTTAGGCTTGTATTAGTAAAAATTATAGATAATTGCGACTTCATATATAGTCAAAGCGCTAAAGCGGTTTTGAGGAGCATATAAATAAATAATATTAATAAACATATTTTTATACTTACTTGAAATATTTTGCTATTTTGCATTTGCATTCTATATCTAACTTAGCTTTAATTAAATATTGTTACTAACCTTTTGAGTCCTTGTTACTCGTGAAATAAATTATAATTTATTACATTTTATTTTTTATTTCAATTTATTATATTCTCAGACTCCTTATTGTCCAAGCCGAATTAATCCAATCCAAAGGTGTTTTTTGCTATAATATGGTATTAAACCTATTTTTAAAATGTATCTAAATTTGATCTTTTCGTAACAGTAAATTGCTAGAATTTTTTTTTGTTTGAAGTCGTTAAGTAGCAAAAAAATGCATTATAATTATCCATTTTAAATTTTTACGTGCACTGCGTCCGCTATACCACTAGAGCGATGCCATGCTGTGTGGTGCATCTCTTTACTGATAGGATAAATTACAATACAAAAGTACCTACAATTAGCATCATGAATTAAGTTTGTTATCATTCTTATAATTATGTTTATAATTATGATTTCAAACGAGGGCTTAAATGGGTTCCACACCTCCCGATCCTATCTTATCCGATCCAAATTATCGGATGAAATCGGACAGTGCATCAGATCTTAATTTTAATACATTTTTAAGCGGTCGGGATCGGAAGGTGTGGATCCCACTTTTCGTTTTTTTCTTCCACTCGCTTGAGTCGTCGTACTAGTCTCAATTTACATTTAAATTTACATTCACTTCTTTTGAATGGCGTGTGAAAGTCGCCCACAATTACGCCAATGACAGGTATTACGATCGGAACGAAAAACTAAGTGACAGAAATTCAAGGAGGATAAAATACCAACAACTTTCTTCAACCATAGAAATATTACGATATCTTTGATAAATACAGATACCAAAAATAAAATTAAGGTAAACGTAAAAGAGGGAATTACATTTTATTGTAAAAAATTAAAATATAAATAATAATACACTATACCTACTTATAAAATGCTTATTAATACATATTAATGAGAAACAAGTCTCAATTTAATAAACTCTCTAGAGCATGATTGTGACGTTTGTCATAAATCAGATTGTTACATAATAATCAAAATTAGGTACATAGAATGATCGACAAACAACCTCGGACATTCTCTGTAGTATTTATAGCACAAACAAGATATTATTTTATCTGAGGGACCATAATATATTATCCTCAATATCAAGCATTTGTGTACAAAGCATAATCTGAGTAGGTACAGTACATTTATTTCCATGCTCGGTAGTGTAAGATTTTCCTAGACGTTGCTGAATATTGTCATAAAATCCGAGGGTTTGGTACTACGATGGTGCAAGCCCGACTCACACTTGGCCACTTTTTTCTTATTATTGTTGTTTTACTTTGTAAGATTACAATAATCACTCCAATTTTCAATGTACATACTCTAAGTGTACATATTAATTACCGTTTTTTCGATAAAGCAATACCAACTCAAAAAACTAAAAAAACATGATTATGTGTCCGTCACTTTATTTTTTTAAAGTTTTTTAATATTTGTCATATCAAATATCTGCCATAATACGCGACGATAATACATACCTAGTATTTAGATTTGGATTCAAGATATCATCGCTTCGCATCCAATCTATAACTATTTTCTCTAGATCTGATAATCTTAAAAGGTTAAAATACTAGATCAATATTATATCAGCAAAAAACTCCTAAAGTCACATCGAGATACGGAGAGTAGGACATAGGCAAGTTTGAGATGGATGACCGGCGGCAGCGCAGGCGCAGTCACGAACGAGCAGTAAGACGAATTAATCTGTCATGGTGACGATTTCGAACGAACCGATGGACTGTGACCGATTGCACCTGATCAGAAATAATAACACTGATGACGACATTGTTTTAACTGCTGAAATCAATATAATCGACGGTTGAAGCACATGATGAGTAGATAAACGGAACAGAGACAAAGCTTCGAACAACCGCGCGAATCGGTTGCACTACTACAAGCACGCGGGCCATGTGTGCGTGACCACTGGCCGCTTGTCGCGTACGCGGCGAAACTGGAATAAACTGGTATACGTGGGCACAGCCAGTTGACAGCAATAGGGTCGCAATAGGGTCGACTCGCAACGCACGTTGTTTGTTTTTTTAATTGCAAGTTTGAATATTTTAATGTAAAAACGTGGTATTTCACGTATTATTAATAATGGTTGTTTATTGTAGGTATGAATAATACTAGAAAAAATAAAAATATATCATACTTTACTATCCTAAAGAATAGGGTCATTAGGTAAGTAAATATTTGATTAAGTATAACTTTTTCAAGTAGGTAAGAACTTTAATTTAAATATAAGATCCTTTGTTTAATAAAAAGAGGGGTTTTCGATTAAATCCCTCTTTTTATTAAATTTTATTAATATTATTATTAATCCATTTATTCATTTATAAACATATAAAATACAAATTTTAAATATATATATAAAAATATATACATTTAAAAATATTAAATATAGTAGCCCACCGGTATCGGGAACAGGGTCCAAGCTACCGGTGGTTAGGGGTCCAGAGAGAGAAACCTCCTCACTATTCGCGCCGTGTCCAGCAATACTGCCTTCTGCGCCAGGCTCCCAATCCAGCTGCCTAACGAGAGCCTCTTCAGATGTTTGTCGAGGCTCTTGGCTATCAAGCCATGGGCCGATACAACTATCTATCGGTACCTACAATGATTGCAGAGTCATAATATTATTAATATACGAAATAAGTTATAGATTATGTAAATGTTATAAGTACCTAATGAAATTATATCAAGGTATAGGTATCTCACGTTTATATATTGTGAACGTTATTAAAATGATGATAAGAGACGCACCCAAATTGTTAAGTATCATACTGTACTATGTACTTATGCTGTAAAGTCTCATATAAATAGCTACTAAGTAATAAAACTATTTAACAAATGTTTTGTTTAATTTGTCTTAACCCATTGTGACAACCCTTCCAAAATAAGTAGGTAACAATTTTGCCAGTCCTTAAGAAGCTTTGCCTCTGTTCCTGAGCTGGTGCTGATTATATTGTACATCCCGCTAAACTAATTTTAGTCTAACCACAGAAATCTAAATAATAAAGGTTTCTGTGAGTCTAACTGTATCTCTTTCTAATAAACACCATAGAAAAAGAACAGCAAATTGAACTTTAAAAAATTAGTCTGCGTCCTTGCAATTTACGTGAAATTAGACGAGACCTCTATGAAATGCCGACTAAATTCTCGTTGATATCACGCAAATGGACCAGTTTGACAGCTCTAAAAATTTTCTATCCTTTTCTAATGATCTCTGTTAGAAAGAGAGATGGCGAGTCTAAATTAGTTTAGAGCGTGTGCAAGAGAATTAGCACCGATATTAAATTACAGTTTTTATGGTGACAAGAATGATCCTTTGAGTATATATCCACCCCACTGCTCACATCCAACGACCTTCATGATAAAATTTATCACTCCGCAACGAAATTTTCCGTGATGTACAGAAAACACCAAATAACCCACAAAACATAATATTGCACTGTATAAGACTTTAATAATTCAGATATTTATAACGAAATGTAGGAAATATTTTAAATTTTTGGCATGTCCCCAAATTAAGAGAAATCGAAGGCGACGACAAGTAGGTACCTACAAGAAGGTACTTAACTCATTCATTATGCCTTGTCGAAACAGTTAATGGTTAGTAAATGTTGCAGAATAATCTAATTGAGTGTTTAAAACCTTATTAACTAACAAATAAGGTAGGTAAGTATATTTTATGTTGACACATTAAAAAACAAAAACATTTAGAAATATAAACATTCGAATTTCGAAAACTAATTATTTGCTTAGATTTTTCAAGACGTGATTTTGTATTAAATTTTTAAGCTATTGCTTAAATAAAAAAAAATTGCATACGTTGATAAAAATGCTATGCAATAGCTTTACCGCGGCAGTCCCCGAGTGCCCCACTTCTTTTTATTGTAGGAACAAAAATACCATTCCGATCGTCCGTTTGGGGTATGCGAGAGGGTTATGTCGGGCTCTCAGGTCTAGGGATGGTAGGCGGCCGACATCATACAGTCTAAACCCTGAGCCACCACTTCTAATCCGCATAGTAACGGGAACGCAGATACCTTGATCGACTGACAGACAACGGACAGCATAAACTGAGAACTAGAGACAAGGTGGGTAAAGTTTTTCTCGGCTATTCTCTTTTTCCTTAAATTTATTCTTCTAAAACTGTCTTAAAAAATTATCATGACGCGTCAAGTGGCCAATACTTTTTTCATCAAGTGAAGGAGAAAGTAGGAGTCGTGACGTATCAGGAAGTCAAAAGGCAAGCGGAGGATAGAGAGAGGTGGCGATTGCTCCACCGACAAGAGCCTAGCTCTTAAATATAAGAGAGGTGGGTAAAATAGGGAATGACACATCGCACAAAGTCGCAGGCGAAGCGCAAGTTTACTATATTTTAATCGTTTCTAATATATAAGCACTGTTACAAATGCTATGATCACGGATGAACTCATTTTAAAACTATAAATAACACAGTAAAACTGGTTATTTCTACATAATAAAATAAGTGTTTCTCTGAATCTGAGTAAAAACTTAAAATCTGTTTTTTGGCAAAATCACACTGTTTAAATTTATACATTTTAAATTTCGGTCAAGCAACGGCCAATCTCAACGGAGATTAGCAAACACGCAGGAGATATACATAATGGTTCGCGGATGTAGTACATTAGGGATACCGCGTTCCCGTCACTATGCGGATGAGAGGTGACACAGAAGGGGCCGCCCACCATCTCTAGGCCGGCCGGAGAGCCCGACATAACCGTCTCGCATCCCCGAGCGGGACGGTATGCATAATATAAGGCGCATTTCCCCTTTAAAAAAAAAGAGATATACATAATAGGTAGTGCACAAAAGTGTGTACATAGGTGCACTCCCTTTTTTCTTAATCTCCTCATAATCCGATGGGGTGGTAATCTGACACGACCGTTGAGAGATCAGGCGCAGAACCATCGGCTTTACGTTCTTTCCGAGGCAGTGAGCAAGTGATATTTAATCTTTACTATAAATATTATAAAGAGGTAAAGTTTTTAAGTATGTAATATAATCTCTGGAACTTCTGATCCGATCCTTAAAATTTTTTAATTAATAGGAAGCTACAATATCCCTGAGTGCTATAGGCAATTTTTTTTCATTTTTTATAGGAGTTGCACCCTTAGGGTATGGTAGGGTTTGAGTAGGGTATTTATTTATTTAAACTTTATGTACAAAATCAGTGTACAGAGGCGGACTTAATGCCATAGGCATTTTCTTCCAGTCAACCTTAGGGTGATGCAGAGATAAAACCATGGTAGATGCACAGAAAGTAATATAATTACTTAATAAACCTAAACTTAGATTATTAACAAACATATACTACACATATACATAAACTAGGTACATATATAAATATATACACATATACATATATAGCCCTTTAAATACAAATTATAATAAATATATAACAGGTCACAAGGGTAGGGTAGAGGTAAGTACTAAGTAGGGTAGGGGTAGGGTAGGGTAGGAATAGAGGGTTTACACACCACGATTTTTTATGCGCTAACGACGCGCGTTTTTGATTTGCGCGTCCTCCACGTACCAACACGTTTCTACATGTAAAATTTTCGCACGGTCGCACTCAATTTGACACTAACAGAATAATATTATTAATAAAGGTTTAAATGACATGTTGTAGTAAAAAAAATACCGGAAAAAGTAGAGACCTACGTAGATACTTCCGCATAAGTATTTCCCTGAAAAGTCTTTATAGGTGTGACTATATTTAAAAAAAAATGAGAATGTTAAATGCAATATTCCAAAAATTAATTACCTACCTAGTTACTTAAGTGCTCGAACATTACTTAAACTACGAAATACTTACATATTATAAAATTTATAAATATAGGTCACAAAATGTAAGTCTACATAAATAATATAAGTATTATTTTTTACTATAAGTATGATACATATTATAATAAAACTACAAACTATATTAACTACTATAAATACTATATGTATATTATACTAATAAAATATAGTTAATAAGTCTTAAATAAGTAATACTTATATTAAGATAATTCTGTGATCCAACAGACAAACTATGTAGGTATATATATATTATATAGTTTTGTTGGACATTTTATTAGATTAGAAATCCTACCATGTACCTTTTATTATTAAATAACTAAATAAATAATAAAATAACATCAAAGACAACTAGTTGGCACTCCCCACATACCTACCTACTTAATTTTTCGGGAATTTGCAAAATTCGGGAAATGGCAATTATCGAAAAGCACGAAAACCGGCCTTGTGCCTGATCTCCGTGACCGAAATTCGGTCAGGCTTAGATCATTGTTTATTGGCTAGAAGTTACCTTACTTTCGTTTTGCACAAATTAATATTTAAACTGGCTAAATTACTGGCATACGAGACTTCGACATATCCTATCAGTTGCCTAGCCGTGTAGAAACAATTCTACAGGTATCCTGTAGGTATATTACGAACGTGTATTGATCAAGGTAAGTCAATATTTGTAATGTTTTGTTTGTAGTGTTGTACTCTATTCCGATTTAAAAATTTCAAGCTTAAACAATAAAACTTTCAAAAAAAAAAGCAGACTTTAATTTTTAAAAAAGCTAGAAAAAACACAAGAACGTTCGTTTTGGAGTCGGTGCCACAAGCGGGTTCTAAATTTCGTTAAACCATTAGGTGGTTTAACCTAACTCCTAAGCCTAATTTTTTTAGGAATTTTTGTCATTACTTTAAAATTTTGAGTAGCACATTAACTTCAAGAGTCCAGCCAACCCACCCCCCATTTTTTAGGAAGTCGGTTTTAACAACATCTACAAAAAGAATGAAATTGTTGTAAATATAATATATAGGACATCATCCTCCTAGCCTAAATTTTGTTGGGCTCAGCTTCTAATCTAACCAGATGCAGCTGAATATCAGTTTTCTACGGAGCGACTGCCTATTTGACCTCTGCAACCCTATGGGGTATGGATATTCTAAAGTAATATTAGTTGTCAGGATATTATGAGGGTACTAGACTCCCTTTAACGGCTGACAAAGATCTTCATGACAGACGAGGCCAACGGCTTAACGTGTTTTCCGAGGCACGGGGCAGGTGATAATTAATTTATAATTGAATTTTATGTTGAATTAAATTGTTGTATAAGTACTCGTATATATTAATGATTAAAACACTGTTCAATTATAGGTGGTACACAAATAAGTAGGTACTTTTTATTCACACGAAATATTTCTTCATAATAAAGGATGTCGTGATAGCCTAGTGGTGGTGACCGTTGACTGGCAAGTCAGTGGTCTTGGGTTCAAACCCAAGGTGCGCACCTCTGATTTTTCGTAAGTTATGTGCATATGTGTATAAATTAACTATCACTCTCTGTGCCTCGGATAGCACGTTAAGCTGTTGGCCCCGGCTGTCAATTGTAGATCTTTGACAGTCGTTACGGGTAGTCAGAAGTCCCAGTCTGACAACCAGTCTTACCAACGGGTATCGTGTAACCCAGTATCTGGGTTGTGGAGGTCTGATGGCAGTCGCTCCATGTAAAACACTGGTATTCAGCTGCATCCGGTAAGACTGGAAGCCGACCCCAACATAGTTTGGGAAAAGACTAGGCAGATGAATAAAGGATGTCATGAAAAAGGTAGAAAACCACTGCTCTATGATATCATTACAAGTTTATTTAAAATCACTCTACCTGATTCCGTACTCTGCTCAGGAAGGAACTTAAATAGTGGCCTAGCAAGTAGGAAGGAACAATGGATGCTTGACAATTCCTATAAACATTTTTATTGATAAATATCTAGTTGTGTTGTCTATCTACTGTTTTTCTAAAAAGGGGATAGCATCTCACTTATTATTATTATTTTTATAATATTATTACTTCAGAGGAAATTATATAGGTACTTTTTTCTTCCGTATTCAAATGGAAGTTAGCAAATGAATTTCAATTATTGAATTGTTGTTTAGCCGCAACGAATAATGACTTAATTTAATTTATTCAATGTTTATTCGTTAACAATCAGAAAATTTATAAAAAAAATGTTTTATATTTTATAATCTAACTAGCTGCCCGGCGCTTTGTACATGTGATTATTCTACCTCTACGCTTTTTCAACCCTACCCCACACTACCTTACGTTACTCCTTACTACCACCAGCCTTTATTCCTACCCTACCCAACCCCAAATATATCCCAACCCTATCCCTACTCTACCCCTATCCTATCCTACTCTACCCCTACCCTATCCCTTTATTCCTACCCCTACCTTACTCTACCCCTACCCATACCCAACCATACTCTAGGGGTATAATTCCATATTATTTTCTTCTATTGTAGGTGGAGACAAATCTAACGAATCAAAAACCATGACAATCGGTACAGCAGTTCTCGAATAGGTATACTTACAAACTTCAACTTTAATAATGGCAGAATTTTATTCAAACTTTTATTTTATATATTTTCCCCCCATAGTGATTGAATATCGAGATATCCGTTCATTAATTATGCCATTTATGCCACTTTGATGTCTCTTACTAATATCAAGTTATAATTATATCCAGAAATTCTAAATTATATTGAACTGATAAAATCTGAAGTGTCACCCAAGGTGCTATTGTTTAAAAAAATAATCAAGTTTAATAAAACATTACGCGACTGCAATGTTAAATTTTCAAGGTCAATCATTGTGTTCTTATAATAACGTAAGTACAGTTACAACTTTATGTGTGAGAAACATGCAAGTTGTAACTATAACACTGTGTTATAAAAAGGTTATAAATATGTTAATATCATATACATATATAAAATGTGAGAACTACTTTAATAGAAAAAAGAAAATGTAAGTTAGTAGGTAAAACATTTCTCACGTATCAGTTAGACATATCCAAATTGTTAATGTGTCTGTTCGTATGTCAAGGTTAACGATAGAAGATAAGTTCCACCTACCTAGTCTGTTGCTACTAACTTTTCTATCTAGTTTTATTAGAGATATAAAATCTCCTTTATCATACTAACCAAATGTTCTCGTTTCTCTTGGCTGACCAAGCCAAACCGCGGCCAAATGTAGTGTACACAACTTCGCACTAGATTCGTTAAAATAATTTTGACCTTACTTTCGTGGTTTAGAAGCAATCATATTACCATATATTTCTATGGCAACCAAGAACACAACACTATTATAAGTGTCACATCACTTAGACTTTATTAGAAAATAAGAATAGAATTATTCTTTTTAAAAAATTAATACCTAATTTATTTTGTTTTCATTTTTATTGATATTATAAATAAAATAAAATATCATTAACTTATTAATAATATTTTTTTAAAATGAATGCTTGCACTCAAAAAAATGGTCATGCACAACACGTTTTGAATTTTGCAAAATCTCTAATCACACTGGTTTATTGCTTAAAAGGTAATAGAAGCTAGAATTCTAATTATTTAATAAGGAAAAAACAACTGAAATGGATGGGATAGTTGTTTTTTCAAAATTCAAAAGCTAACATGTAAAAAATTCACAAAAATAACTAGAATTCTGTAGAATAAATACAGACAATCAAGGCTAAGACGAACTTAGATTAAAAAAAGGAAAGAAATTGGCAGCCATGAATTCAATTGCACAAAGTATGCTGTCAATCATTTACAGGCAAACATAAGACGGTCTAGCACTGATAGCCTAGTAGTATGACCGTGGACTGAGAAGTCATTGGTCTCGAGTTCGATCCCAAGGCACCTCTGTCTTTTAGTAAGTTATGTGCAATTATAAATTAATTTAGAGTTGCTAAAACGGTGAGGGAAAACATCGTGATGAAACCAGCACACCTGAGAGATTTTTCAAGGGATTTGCCATGTCAGAGGCCTACGGGCGGTTTAAACTCTGACTCCAGGTTGTTCAGCAACCATACGATAAGAAGAAGAAGAAGATAAGACGGTAAAGTACGACAAACTTAAATCTGTTGGACAAAACTGGACCTAACCGATTGTCATAGTAATTTCTTTAAGCGGCAACTTTATACTCTGACTACTGGCAGTAGCCACACCGACTACAGTAGCGACTCCCTCAACTGAACATATAGGTTGGTGAGACCGTGAGACTGTATTCCGATATCGGGTCCAATTAATCGTATGAATATGTAAGTACCTGCTTCTATCATCAGCAACAATGGTGCTGATTCTCTTGTACCTACATCCAAACTAATTTTAGTCTAACTATATCTCTTTCTAATAAACACCATTGAAAAAGGACAGTAAAATTTAGAGCTGTCAAATTAGTCTACGTCCTTGCAATTGACGTGAAATTAGACGAGACCTCTATGACATGCCGACTAAATTTTTGTTGATATCACGCAAATGGACTAGTTTGAAAGCTCTAAAAATCTTCTATAATTTTCTAATGATCTCCGTTAGAAAGAGAGATACTGAGTCTACATTAGTTTAGAGCGTGTGCAAGCGAGAATTAGCACCAATATCGAGTATCGGATAGCAATGTCTTATATGATCCTGTACACTCTGTGCAAGTATGATCGTGACACACACAATAGAAGATTGTAGTACTAGGGAATCTTTGATAACGATATCGTATGTAAAACACGAAAATGTAAAAACGTTTTAGTAATAAGTACTAACATATTACGGTTTACAAGCCGTGATAAGAGTCGTGATAGCCTAGTGGTGGTGACCGTTGACTGGCAAGTCAGAGGTCTCGGGTTCGAACGAACCTAAGGCGCGCACCTCTGACTTTTCGTAAGTTATGTGCGTTTTATAAATTAATTATCACTCTCCGTGCCTCGGATAGCACGTTAAGGTTGGCCCCGGCTGTCAATTGTAGATCTTTGACAATCGTTACGGATAGTCAGAAGCCCGAAAGTCTGATAACCAGTCTTACCAAGGGGTATCGTGTAACCCAGTATCTGGGTTGTGGAGGTCTGATAGGCAGTCGCTAAATGTAAAACATGGTATTCAGCTGTATCCGGTAAGACTGGAAGCCGACACTAACATAGTTGGGAAAAGGCTGGGCAGATGATGATGCATTACGGTTAACAACTGGTTAATGGCAAAAGCTGGAATGCTTATTTTAAATCTAGTCAACAAAACCTGTATCGGCCAAAAACAGATCTAGTTTCGCAACGATTCCGTGCAAAATTTAAAATTCAACGCACAAACCGAAATTAGTCTGTTTTTTCTTGTCCTTGCTATGTTATTGTTCTCCTTGCGAAACACGGTCGATGTGGGAAATAGAATATCGTAATTCATATTGGATTACCACGTTGACAAGGGTGTCAAGGCGTAACGTGATGCATAGGATATGATCTGATGAAAAACCGGTTGTGAACCAGTTCTGAAGATTGTAACTTTGGTTATTTTAAAGGCCTTGTTTCAGCGCTTACTGATAAAGTGGCAGACTGTAATCTGTAAGTAATCTGACAGTTGCTGTTCAATTTGAAATTAACTTAATTTATTTAGTAGTTAAAGCTTATACGTAGACTGTGAATTGGGCCAATCTATACTGTAGATGGGTACTTATGTCTACAGGAGGTGGATATTGAATAAAAAAACATACGTCTTATAATAAACTAGCGACCCGCCCCGGCTTCGCACGGTTACGCTAATATGCATGTATTATACATATAAACCTTCCTCTTGAATCACTCTATCTATTAAAAAAAACTGCATCAAATTCCGTTGCGTAGTTTTAAAGATCTAAGCATACATAGGGACAGACAGACGCGGGAAGCGACTTTGTTTTTTACTATGTAGTGATAGGTAAGTAATTCAAACCTTGAGAGTTCACATATATCCATCAAATATCCTATTATGTTCCTAGCACAAATACAAAAGCTTTATACAAATTTATGGAGGAGGAAATACTTAGTACCTACAGTTATATAGACTTTCTGAGCCTCCTCCGAGTTAGATACATATTATACTTCACCATAACCAGACAATACTGAATGACGTCAGCAACCTTGAATGTTGCACATTCTCTCAAATCCTTCCGAAGCTAAACCCGGACATGATAGCCGTTGTATTTAAATATATTTTTGTGATAATGATCGATCGTGATTGTTGAGTCGAAGTGAGTTGAGTTGGTCTTGTTGAGAAATGACTCGACTCACGATCGCGACTCGGTTATCTAGTTTAACTCAAATCATTTAGTAACTAAGTACGAATCCTTTTTTTTAATTGCGTAGATATACAACTGTCATATTTACCTATATAAGAAACTAGAGTAAGGCCCACTTTCACAGGCTTCGAACAGGCTTTGACTATTAGGTACATAAATTAAAAAATGAAACAGAAATTATTTTTCTGTTTAACTTATCAGTAACATGTGGCACAGCCCTTAGTATCTTCAAATTTTTAAATCTACAACGGACTCATGATTAAACGATTGTTGATTCCAATTTCAAACTAACAATAGACGATGTCAATTTGTCCTTTAGTAGGTACATTCTCCCTGCCTAATCACTAAAAGATTACAAACGTGATGTTTATAAATAATCACAGAGTTAGTCTAGGAGACATGATTACATTTGTAGATCCACATTGTTATTGTTTAGTAATTAGTTACAATCGGCTTAGTCAAACTATTGATGCCCTCATCGTTCATTAGGTACCTTGGCCAGCCCCACTTGTTTACTCTTCGATAACACTCACATTGGAAATGTTTTAGATGCAAATTAATCATTAAATTGTATTAATTTTCATTTTACTCCAAGTTCCAATGTTTGTTGATTACACTGCATTCTACTGATGCTGTCAACATGCGGGTAGGTATGTATTTGTGGCAAAACAACTGAGCGTTTGCAAATGCTATTTAAAACCAGAATTACCATGTTGGTTACTAATTATTTCCTTTATTGGCTATAGCTGGTTCGTATACAGACGGCCAGTTGTCGTTGTTTCCTTAAAAACAATTTTATAACTAATAATGTAAATTTATGTACGAGCACGGACCAAATTGGTTTCTGATACAGTAAGGACGTTGTCGTGTCTATTAATTTGGCCCATCTTTCTTAATCAATCTATTTGTTCGGCTCTCTGAAGTAACGACTGCCAATGCGATTTCACTTTATAATATCACAAACACGTTTTGTGAACTTTTTTTGCTAACGGACTGTCGATTTAGAAAGGGTGTGCACAGACGGTAGATGTTAGAAAGTGGTGGATCTGTCTGCCTTACCTGCTCCGCATGAGTTCTTCCAGAAGTCGCAAAACTTGCTGCACGCACACATCTTGATGTACGTCACTTCGCACTAGTGCCAATGTATTTTTAAACTTCACTTGTACAGTTTCGCAATCCTTCAGTCGATGCGCATTCACGATCGCGTTAATGTCGACAGCTGAGAAAAACTTAATTCATGTCGTAGTAAACAGTAGCGGTGTAAACATGTCAGCTAGCGGCTCAGATGGTAGCTTGTGTACCGTTGGAGCGTAGAAAGCGAGCGCGCGTGGTCGCGACCGAGACACCAGTCGGCATCGTACGAGAAGAGCGAGGCGGGGAGCGCGCGACGTGCGACCAGTACGGACGCCCTCGTGCGACTAATGTCGGCCCGAAGCCCTGCCCGACACCCACTTCACTCGGATATATAATATAATAAAACCGAGGAAATGCAGTGATTTCGCTAGCAACGACGTTAATTAGCGTTGATTGACTGAATTGACTTTGATTTTGTCAAAACCGAATGAGTTAAAAACTTGGAAAAGATACGTACTCCACACTCCAGAATTGTTTTTCTTAAAGAATTCATGAACCCATGTTGTATATTTAAATAGTTACGGTTTTGTCATACAAAATATTTGATTATCGCTTCACCTACGCTCTGTCACAGTTTTGCGTTGCTTATCAAGCGGAGTCAAAAGTTTTGACTGGATTATTTTTAGCCATTATATTTTGAGCGTGGGTAATTTTATTTCATATAGGTAGTGAATGTAAACAAGGAATAAATGACAGTAAATATCTTCCGAATATTGTCATACAAAAGAGTTCAACGCTCTGAGATTGTGTAGGAGTAGGTACTACGTGAGCCCGGAAGCATGACCACAATATTTAAGTGATGTAGTCTACGGTACACTCGTACTTCGGCCATTTTATTTCACCATTTTAGCCATACTATCACCAGAAATATTAAATATACACTCTCTAATATGTCACTTGAATTCAATAGTGACACAAATCAAAATCTTCCCATTTTGAGCTAGTTATGGATTCTTGTTCTAAATTACGTAAAATAAAGTTTTATTTTATGCAATAAAGAACCAACTTGTTAGTTCATAAAATAAGCACCCTATATGTGGAGCTTTCAGTAAGGAGGAATAGTGCGCGCGCACGTGACAACAAAAACTTTAAAGAGTGATTTCACAAATTGTTAAATTTTGTCTTGTGCCAATATTGAATTCAGTCAGCGATGTAAAAGGTGATGTTTGGCGAAACCTATCTGGGGGACGGATCAGGACCATACCGTCTAACTTCCAACCATCTGTTTGAAGGCATATGTGCTCCATCGGAAACCACAACACCGCTAACCATCAGGTGAAGGTGGTTTTTCAGAATTTAAAAAAGGTGACGTATCAAAGCCACAGCTGTCAAAATACTCCACGTAATGACAATAGAGGTGTTCTAAATAAATTACTTTATAACGCCACAAAAAAAAATGCAATTAAAATAGCATGATTGTAATGACAAAAATTCAGCACCCGGTGCGGTTAAGTTTATTTGATACAATATGTGAAATCATATCTATGGCTAAGCGTTTGCCTACAGTAAACCCTTGCTATTTTTTCATTTAATCAGTAAAAATTTACATCATGATTAGATCACTCACAAATATAATATGTCTTCCGTAAGACATCGACAAGTTCCGGAAGTAGTAGCTCATTAATTAAAGCAGAAATATTTATATTAGACTATACATTCATTATACATATAGATATACATAGCTCTTTACACTTTAAACACATTGTTATATGTTTAAAGTATAAAGCGCTAGGTCAGGGGTTCCCCATCAGTGGTCTACCGACAACTAAAGGTTCGCCAGAACACAATCTAGGTCCGAAAAACCTAACTTACAATAAATAAAAAATAAAAAAAATAAATATTTAATAAGCTAACATGTGCTAAAACATGTAAAAATTTCACAAAAATATTAAAATAAATAAATGCAACATAATAACAATTTTTAACAATTTATTCTCAATTGTTATCCTTTTGCAGCCAACGTCACACTGGTCAAGTTGTTAAGAGTTAGTAGACTTCCCCTTAATATTACGAAATTAAATCGAAAACTATTAAAGTTTCAAGTTTTTTTTTAACATTATGGCGGAAAGTTATTCCTATTCTCATTTGAACGCATGATAAGAGAATTAAACTAGTTTCACAACCTACCTTATATCCTTCATAAACCATTTATTAAAGGATATTGACATCCTGACTTAAGACCGGTTATCGAACCGACGGCCTTCTCATTGCTCGTGACAGTTGTCAAAACATAAATTTGTATGCTTCCCGGATCTTCAGATACGAATAAAATTGTATTGTATCTGCACTTTCGATAAATTTGGCAACAAAGAAAAAACATCGTTGCTCGAGTTGAAGACCTCGCATTTTCAACGGTGTTTCATTATTTATAATTTACTAGCTTTTCCCGCGTGGCTTCGCTCACGTAGACTTTAGAATATTTTGAATAGAATTTATTTATTTAAATCGAATTAATACCTATAATCTAGGTATTACTGCCCATGAGAACAAATTGCACTGCTTTGAGTCGATGCCACTACTTTTAGTGTCATTGTATAAGCAGAATTAGGTACGCGGCGAATGACAGTCGATTATAATGTCGGTATAGCAATCACAAATAGTCGCCTTTAATAATAATCTAATTCTAAAAGATTTCCAAGGAATTTTCAAAGGAAAATCAAGGTATACTTTGGCAAAAAAGAGTCTGTAAAAATTGGAGGCGCCACTGGTGCGCTTTTCATACTACAATTCAAAATTTCAAGTTTTGAATTTGGTGCTTACGTACTTATTACTAAAATTAATTATTGTCATCAATTATTATGTAATGAATCACTTTATGGCTATTTTAGTACTCACAAACTTAGTTTTTAAGATTTTTAGTTTTAGTTCTAGCTGTCACCGCCTCAGACTCTTTTCTGCCAAGCTGTACCTACTTATAAGGTAAGTTTTTTTTTCAAATATAAAAGAACAAATAAAATTGAAATATCGAATTCTAATCCGATTTATATTTGACATTCCAATTTTAAAGGGTAATACATTGCACCAAGCCAGTTTAAATCAAAAGCACTAAGGAGTATTGATATCAACTTCGATGTAAATCACCCCCAAAATAACTTTCTACCCCTTTTAACCCCGTTGGGCGATAAGTTTAAAAAAAATACGAAACACGTGTTCCATCAATTTTGTGAAAGAATGTTTATGCAAAATTTGAAGTAGATTGGACCAAGGAATCACGTTGTCCCATACAAACTTTGCCCCCGTTTTTCTCCCTCTTAGAGGTAGAATTTCGAAAAATCCTTTCTTATCGGATCCCTACGTCATACAAAAAACACACCCTCCAAGTTTCAGGTCTCTACGTTCAGCGGTTTAGGCTGTGCGTTGATCCGTCAGTCAGTCAGTCATTCAGGACAAAGCATTTTATATGTATAGATTTAAAAAGAAAACCTCCTATGTCATATTCATACTTCCTTGAAGGTGCATAAACCTTGTAAAATAAAAATATTTTCTAAGTAAACAGTTTTGTGTCAGTACTTAGTGTCAAAAGTAGTTCTCGTAGCAGTTTTCGTAGGGGTTGTTGAACGCCCGTAGCGTTCATAGAATAGGTCATAGTATTCGTAACAACCTGGCGGATGCCGCTCGTAGCGTTCGTAGTACTCGTAGTAGTTTTCAGCTTGTCGAACGCCCGTAGCATTCATAGAATAGGTATTCAGTGTTCGTAACACCCCGGCGCATGTCACGCACTCGTAACATAAGCGTTCGTAGTTCTCGTAGCAGTTTTCGTAGGGCCTGTCGAACGTCTGTAGCGTTCATAAAATAGGTAACCTAGGCATAGTGTTCGTAACACCTCGACGCATGGCGCTCGTCTGCTCGTCGTTAGTAGTTCTCGTAAAGAACTACTAACGCTTATGGTACGCAAAGCGTTTGCTACTACTACTACTACTACTACTAACGCTTGAATTGAGAAAGAAAATGATAAGATAATATCTAAATCTCGAATAATGAATAGATTCGTTCTCAGAGCCGTTAGTGGCTACAGTAGATACAGGTTCAAATCCTGTTCGCAAATGAATTTATATTTCTAGAAAATATCAAACTTAATTTTTATGTTATTTTTAGCACGTTGCCCAAAAAAAATACTACATAGCACAAACCTTTGTTATTCAAATGTTTTATGCTAAATGTTTTATGCTAATTTATGCATCACGGAAGAACAAGCGAACAAGTTTGGATGATAGATATAACATAGGTAGATCGTATGCTAACGACATTTCTATTTTAAGACTCAATTATTATTTTAGACTAGCGTTTAGCCCGCGAACTCGTTCACCTAACGTACGTCTAAAAAAATAGTGTGAGACTCTTTAGGAGGTTAATATGCTCATGAAACTGAACAACTTATAAAGCTTTTTGTGAAATTTTTACATGTTTTAGCACATGTTAGCTTATTAAATATAAATATTTAATAAGAAATTGGTGGACAGACGACCTAATAAAGGTCGCAGGAAGCTGCTGGATGCAGGTTGCTTCCAACCGGCCGATTTGGAAGTCATTGGGGGAGGCCTATGTTCAGCAGTGGTCGTCTTATGGCTGAAATGATGATGATGATGATGAATAAGAAATTTGAAAAAACAACTATCCCATCCGTATCAGTTGTTTTTTCAAATTTCTTATTAAATATTTAAACTTATAAAGCATTAATTTGCATAATCATCATCATCATCATTTCAGCCATAAGACGTCCACTGCTGAACATAGGCCTCCCCCAATGATTTCCAAATCGGCCGGTTGGAAGCAACCTGCATCCAGCAGCTTCCTGCGACCTTTATTAGGTCGTCTGTCCACCTTGTGGGTGGACGTCCTACGCTGCGCTTGCCGGTACGTGGCCTCCATTCCAGAACCTTTCTGCCCCATCGGCTGTCAGTTCTGCGTGCTATGTGCCCCGCCCACTGCCACTTCAGCTTGCTAATCCGTTGGGCTATGTCAGCGACTTTAGTTCGTTTGCGGATCTCCTCATTTCTGATTCGATCTCGCAAAGAAACACCGAGCATAGCCCTTTCCATAGCGCGCTGAGTGACACCGAGCTTTCTTATGAGGCCCATAGTGAGAGGCCACGTTTCGGTTCCGTATGTTATCTTCAAACTTGCCGATCAGCTAAAGCTTTTTTTATGAAAAGCCAAAAATTTATTTTGCGAATTTCGCAGACTGTTGACAAGTTGTTTAGTTTCATGGGTAGACTGACCTCCTAAAGGGTCCAGCACTATTTATTTTACATGTTGTATTAAAAAAAATACTCCCAGAGATTAAAAATATTTATAATAAGGTTTTTATACCATACCATCACAACACCTGACAAAAGGTGTGTTGATTATTTTTTAATGAAAATAATAATAAGCTAATAGACCCTGTGCCTGATACCGGTGGGCTACTATATTTTATATTTTTTATGTATATTTTTATTTTTTTTATACACCTATACAGGGTTATTTGTAAAACACCAGCATTCTTAAAAGGGGTCATCTTCAATGTACGAGCGAGACAGGCGCCTTATGCACGGCTTATTAATAAAGGAATTAAACAGTCACGTTACAGGATTGTAAGGCTTCACAGCCATTTATGTGTTCAATATTCTAAACGATTTTCGCGAACATGCGATGCACGTTTCTCTAAATTAATTAAGGTTTCTTCTACCTACGCCTTGTTCGACACAAAAACGTTCCACCCTTGTTGGGGTCGGTCAATCTAGTCAGATGCAGCTGAACATCAGTTTTCTACGGAGCGATTGACCTAGGCAAACGATATTCTAAAGTTCGATCAATTGTTAGGGTGATAACATTGTGACCATAGAAATATTAAATAAGTTTGTGACTTAAGAAACTCGCAAAAATAACCGACTCGGGTGGGACCTGAACCCGCGATCCCTGGCGTGCTGTGCTATTTGTGAGTTTCTTATTAAATAATATCATTTAATAAGCAAACATGTAAAAAACATACATAAAAAATTGTTAGGGTTTTATTAATTAGGTAAATATATTTAATTGTTTTAGGCACTGCATCTAACCAGTCTGTCATTAGGGTTATTCGTTGACTCGCAAGAAACTCGCATTAAACGGGAAAAATAACTAATATTTTAGTAATCCATTAGCACGATATTTTTTGTGTAAAGGTGTCGATTCGCACGCAATTAAATAATGTCATGTGAATCGACTACAAAAAATATCATTGTTTGAAGGTGTCACTTTGCCCATTTAGTGCAATTCATTTCGTGCGAGTCAACCAATAGCTCAAAAACAAAGTGTTTAGGTTCAGAAACGAATAGTGCCCACAAACCCATCCCATATAACGTCAGTGTGGTGGAGTATGGCTTATATTCTCTCTTATCTCGATTAAAGAAAGAAGATCTTTGCCCAGTGGTGGGTAATATCTTCTCTTACCTATCTTTAAATAGTATAAAGCAAAATCGCTGATTCCGTATGTCTGTTTCTCTGCTTACTTCTAAAACACGCAACGGATTTTGATAAGACGGTTTTCACTATCATTTAGAAAATTGGTTTATATGTAGATATAATATATGCATATAATATAATTATTTAATAAGAAAATTTGAAAAAACAACTGATACGGATGGGATTCGAACCCACGATCTTCGACATACCGTGTCGACATGTATTTTATACATGCATATAACATTAGAGAAATGCCGTAACGTGAAGCCGGGCCGAATCACTAGTGTATAATACCATAGGCTGGTGTTTGCTTGAATTCAGATGGAAGTATAATTTTGTATTACTAATAAACATTTTATAAAATATGCAAATTGTAAGCAGCGTGCCTGCGAGCTGCGTGTGTGTATTGTATCAGACGTCAAGGCCAAACGGCCTCTTATAGAAATCGGGAAGTGATCTCGACTGATGTATTTATCAACCGCCTCCAAACAGGTTGATTCACATTACGCTGGTACAATATAGAGGATTTACATGTTTAGATACACTAAAAAACAACTTGAACAAATTATTCGACAGACACTTTCAACATAAAACTCTGACATTACGCTACTTCGACAATTATGGAACTTCAAATTTTATACTTAGACATGGGGCTCCATCTACACTGCCATGGTTATATCGGTCAAATGACTTCAATAAAACTACAAACAAGTATAAAACCTCGTTATTCAAGTAACGCATAATTACCTACGCATTTATTTTTAGCAGCAATACAACGTACTTTAAAAGATAAATAACTTGTTGTCCTTCCAAGGTTGCCCGAAGACCTTATAGTGAAAGGTTATAAAATACGTACAGAATACCGTAGAACGAATTGCAGAGGATTGAGACAGTTTATATAATTAATTGGAAAATCTGGCAATATGGACAAAGATCACACACAAAATACAGGCTGCACACAAATCAAATCAGAGGTCTCAGGTTCAAACTAATGCCTCGCAACTCTGATATTTCGTAAGTAATGTGCGTATTATAAATTAATTATCACCTGCTCCGTGCCGCTGAAAGCACGTAAAGCCGTTGGCCCCCTCTATCAAGAAGATCTTTGACAGTCGATATAGGGAGACAGTATCAGTACCCTCATAAAATCCTGACAACTGATTTAACTCTAAAATATCGTATCTCGGAGGTCTGATAGGCAGTCGCTCCGTAAAAACTGATTTCAGCTGCATCTGGTTAGTTTAGAAGCCGACCCCAACAAAGTTGGGGAATAATTAGGCTAGGAGGATGTTGATCTGCTATATTAAAGGTTTTACAAACAGCCCACGACACTATACCAAAATCAATTAAAAAAAGCATCTTTTTTTTAATACTTACTGTTTTTTTTAAATGCAGATGCGTAGTCATGGAGCGCACAAGCGATGAGTGAGGTACCAACCATCACAAGTATATAGCGGGCTCTTAGGTCAAAATAAGAAAGTTTCTAGTTGGTTTTCGATTGTGGCTCACACTGCACGACTGCATCCCACGCGCTCTCCAATGCACGCGCCACTTTTTTTTAATTTTTCGGTTATACCTATTAGGTATCGTGGGCTCTTTTACCATAAACAATAGATTTGTAGTTGTCATTTTTTCAAAGATTAACGCTGCAAGCCTGTATAATACAAAAGACATTGTTGTTTAAGGGATTAATAGTCTTATCTACCCATGGCCTTGTCCAAGGTGAATGTGTGTATGTGTGTGTCATTGCGGTAGGTATGTTAACGAAGAAATTTCAAGAGCTCAATGACTACCTCGGTCGAAGCACGATAACCTCTCGTACAGAAGTTCATTGTCGTCATATAATTATACTATATGTTCTGCATTATCTGAATTATATCTAGAAAGCCCCGGCTACTGCGATAACACAATATAAAATGTGGGAAACATGTCTTTCCGTAGTGATAAAAGTGAACTGACCGGTAATGAACTAATGACCAATGTCCAACGATCAAGTAGAAACTGGTCACTCTATTGGCGGCGTTTATTTGAAAAATTGGGCCAAGAGTTAAGCGTGTCCTTACCGTTCACTCGAAGTTAAGAATAAAATCAATTATATTGCTAATTATTATCATTAAAACCTAAACAACTCCTCTGTTGTCAGGTGCAGAGATAGTACAAAAACCTTTGGAAAGTAGTTTCGAATTTGAGAAATCCGGGATAATATAATTAACTTTCTGGAATAATAATTTTCGTGAGTCATACTAATAGGTATATTATTAATCAATACTGTTTTGTTGTTGTGAATATTTGACATGTTTACCTAAGCGTGACGTCAGAATCGACGCCATGACACCTGAGAGCTTTTTGACGCACTATTGAAAAAAAAATTAGAAAAATGGCTTTTTTCTTCGTTAAACTAAGTTTATTATCGAAATAAAGGTTTTTTCGTAAATAGTAAATGTGTACCTACATTACGGAAGAAGATTTGAAAATCTTTCGTCACGCCTATTGTGTAGACACTTCTCGACAGAGAGAGTTGGCGCCATAGAAATATTATTCCAATATCTTTGGTTGGCGCTCAAACTTCCTACCTCCGATTATAACCGATTAGTACTCTTGTATACTCACACACACACCCTCACACACACACACACACCCTCATACACACATTTAGAGTTTCAATGAAACTTTGTAAACAGGATGTTAATGTTACTGCACTAAAAATAAATACCTAATGAGTTATTTCTCGGTCTTTATAAAACATTTATTTTGATTTGTTTGAACATCTGATTAATTACATAAACATTTTTATAAAGTATTTATGCAGACGTATTTATAAAGTACTAGCTTCCGCCTGTGGCTTTGCTCGCGTGGTACTCGTATGTTGATACATTGTAGCCTCCAGCGGCATTGCCCGCGTGGTATAATAATACTACAATTACTACTTATAATTGTTTTTCTTCAATTAATTTCAATGTAATTATTATTATGTTACAATTAATTTATTCTTATTTTTATTTTTTAAATTAAAGAAACACAAAGTCATAAAAATGTATTATCATTTGACCCAGAGGCATACGAAATATTAATCTGAAATGTATCAAATTACCGATTTCTTATTGTTATTCTAATTCTTAGATCAACAGGCGCTGCAACAATCATCTATCCAGATGATGTGGCCAATGATGATGATGATGATTGTTAAAGGACTGAAAAGTTTTCCATTCAGTAGTTTTTGCGTGAAAGAGTAACAAATATCCATCCATCTATCCTCACAAACTTTCACATTTATACAGGGTCATTTTTAAAACACCAGCATCCTTAAAAGGGGTCATTAAACTCATCATTATGAACAACTTTTACTATGGGACTAACCCTGAAATCGCAAAAAAAAATCAGCTGTTCCATACATTTATGTTCACATGACTCAACAAAATATTATATGGAATAGCTGAGTTTTTTTTGGGATTTCAGGGTTGGTCCTGTAGTAAAAGTTGTTCATAATGATGAGTTTTTTATGACCCCTTTTAAGGATGCTGGTGTTTTAAAAATAACCCTGTATATTAGTAGAATAAGCTACATCTGACAAGTTAGACATGCTAATTGCTAACCCTCTAGGCACGAACCTCTGACTAGTACGGACCACCCCTTGGTGGTCCGTACTAGTCAGAGGTTCGTGCCTTGGGTTCGAACCTCTGACTTCCCAGTCGACGGTCATACCAGTAGTCTATCACGACTCAGACTTAGTAAATTAATGTATACGAGTGCACTTTATTGTGAAGCATTTTCCTTGTTTCATTCTGTTTGCGTTCTCAATGTAAATTCTACTTAGGTAACAAGCATCTGATAACGTCAGTTTATAGGAAAATTTATTTTCTGTTACATAAGTACCTAAGCATTGTTGTTGTCATTAACAACCAATTAGCTTCAGATAGCACCAGAGTTGCGAATATTGCAAACTTTAAATTTATAACTATCACTACATAGTATAAAACAAAGTCGGTTCCCGCGTCTGTCTGTCCCTATGTATGCTTAGATCTTTAAAACTGCGCAACGGATTTTGATGCGGTTTTTAATAGATAGAGTGATTCAAGAGGAAGGTTTAATGTACAATACATGCATATTAGCGTAACCGTGCGAAGCCGGGGCGGGTCGCTAGTTATAAATAAATCAATAATCAGCCTATAAATAGGACTGCCTCGTTGGCCTAGTAGCAAGCGCGACTGCTGTGCACGAGGTCCTAGGTTCGATCCCCGGGTCGGGCAGTGTTATTAGGTTTTTCCATTAAGAAGTTCTCAGTAGCAGCAATGGCTATAGGCTCATTCCCTATTACATGGGACTTATAACATAGCCAGCGATACGCGGATGTACTGCATACACCTCTGTCTATCCTCTCTGGGGAGTAGAGGCGTGAGTCTATGTTATGATATATCTTGTTAATCACCATTCTAGCTCAGCTCCTTGTTGGTAACTTCACACTAAGTTCAGGCTTCCTCACTATTGACGAACGGTAGAACGAAGGAAACCTAAACTTAATAGTCTCAAATCGCCAATACGTAGAGTGCTAGCGTGGTGATTAATGCTCGATCCTTCTCTGTATGAGAAGAGGCCTTTGCCCAGCAGAGGACAGTTACAGGCTATATTTATTATTATTATATATCTATTCACGCGAAGGGCACAATTACAATAGCAAAGTGACATCATATGTAATGGCTAGTAATTGCCTAACTGGAAAATATTGACTTAGAAAATTGATATGCGAGACCAACTGTTGACTCAAAATGTGTACCGTCGGCCAGTAACGATAACTTAACGTAGCTATAGTTAAAATTAACTAAAATACATACTGGTAACTGTTACTGTTTTCACATATTTAGTCGTGACTATATCGCACGCCACAAACAAAAGGGTATTAAGTCTGTAAAAACGATTTTTTTTTATTTGCGTTTCGAAAACAACAATTTTTTCTCTATAAACTGGTAAAACAATAGTATTTAAATTCCAAATAGTTTTTAAAATATAGCAACAAATATCTTTCTTGACTGTTCATACACGCCATTTTCGAGACAATCAAGACAGTCGCATGTTAGTTCATTCAGTTGCCGGCCATCGCTCGTGCCCGTCACACATGTCATTGTGAGTTACAACCCGTCCAGTCGTCAATTTCATGCCAAAATATTAAATTGTGAGTATTCTAAACAGTATTATATCAAGTTAATACCCTATTGCCTGTTCGGATTAATACAAGTTTGAAGTTTTATTTAAAATAATACCCTCTTGCCTATTCAATTTTATTTAATGTGTTATTTTTAACAAAATTATTTTAAAATGATACTTTATAGCCCCCGATTTGCATGAGATAATTCTATATTGCTTGTCAATTTTGTTCTGTGGTTCGAAGTTTCAAGTAGAATACTACCTTTTAGGCTATTGTTTATTTTATTTTTTTGTTTATTTTAGATAAATTCAAAACAATGAAGCGAAGTAAAAGGGCTGAATTGATAATGAGAGCAATCTGCGATCGCTTAAGTACACCGGGCAGTACACCTGATGGATTTCTTCTTCTTTTTAGATTATTTATTTAAAAATATAGTATTGAAATATAAAACAATAAAAAAGTTTACTTGTTTTTCCATATAAAAAGACTTAAAATTCTTCGTTAACTGAAATTACTAAAATTCTGTAATCTGATTTAGTCAATTTTAACGGTTTTAAAATACTTTTTCGCGGGAAGTTGTAATTCAAAAAATGCCAAGAGGATTATCAGAAGTTTTACGAGCAAGAATAGTAACTTTAAGGGAAGAAGGATACACCACGAGAGAAATAGCACTCAGAGTCGCTATATCCTAATCCTGTGTCGTGAGCACGTTGCAGCGGTACCACGGGATGGGTAATTTAGCTGACCGACCCCGCAGTGGTCGCCCAACTGTTTTCACTGCTATCCAAAAGCGCTAAATTAGATTGCTGGCAGCCCGTGACCCAAATACTACTACTACAATAAAAGTAAAAGTTCAGGCCGCCTCTGGGCTTGAAGTTAGTACTCAGACTATTCGGAGTTGCTTGCGCCAGGCTGGATTATGAGCACGGAGGCGAGCTTCTCTGAATACCCGCAACGTCAACGACGGAGAATGCAGTGAGCTAGGCTTCAGCAAAATAAACGAAATTGAGAAGAAAACATTTGACAAAAGGGTCTCTTCGTTGACGAATTGCGAATCAGTAAGGTAATTCAGATAACTGACGTGTCCGTATCTGGAAAAGATCAGGACACCGTGAAAGGTAAAAAACTGCCACTGGAATAGTTCAGCAAGACGGGAAATCGGTGTCGTTATAGGATGGTATTATGATTGGAGCTAGAATACCTTTGATCTCGTATCTAGGCTTCATGACAGCAGACATGCATAAAGCAATGCTATTGACGGAATTTTCAGACCATTCCAAGTAAAACATGAGCACCAATTTGCACTGGTCAATGATAATACGCCCGCCCATCGACCTCAACGAGTCAATGCTGCTGTCCGAGAAAATGACATCACAAGGTTAGACTAACCTGCCGGTTCGCCTGACTTAAACCCAATAGAGTACGCGTGGGATGCTCTTAAGCGAGCTGTTTGGAACTATCAGCCACGTCCCCAAACAGTGCCAGAGCTCAGGAAAGCCGCTATTCAAGAATGGGACAGGTTATACCAACAAATACTGAATAACTTGATTCTGAGCATGCCCAAGAGGATCTCCGCATGTGTTCGGGCCAGGGGAGAAGTTACACTATATTGAATATAAACCTTTTATTAGTAATTTGTTTGTTAGTTGTTTATGTTTGGTTAAACAGTCTTTTTCTTTCTATCAAATTTCTGTTACAATTACATTATGATTACCTACTTAATTTCTTTTCACAAAAAATAAAAATAGTTTTATTTTTTCAGGGTATTTGTATTTAAAGAAAACACACAATAATTATTTTTTCTAGATAAAGTTCAATTTAAAAAAATATATCAGTTTATGCTAGTGATCGCAAACTTTTTTTGATGTGTGTAGGTATAGATTTATACCTACCTAAAGTTAATATAGCTTTTAATAAGTACTTATGATATTGTGTTATTACACTTACATACGTACATGTAATACTTTGATAAACATGTTTAATTGATGTAGTGTTTTTTAATTTTAGTTTATTATGAAAGTTACCACTTTTTGAATAAACATTTTTAAGATCCAATTGGTATTTAATTTAAAATAATCCACGAGAATAAAATAATCCCTTACTCAGGTAGGCAGAACATAACTTCTTTACTTTATAAAATGGTATCAATATTAAATATGACGTGTTATCAATGCAATTTAGTAAATTTCGGTTAAGCAAGACAGTCGTAAGTTCAACATCAGAGCTATATGAACTGCTTAAATGGTATCATCTTTACCCAGTTCCATAAAAGTACTAATAAAACTAAAACTACTATTGCTACACTAACTAAACTTACTTAGCACAAAGTAGGACAATGTACCTATAAATCTAGGTATAATTTAAAATGTTTGATCCAGTAGTTCCGAAGCTATGATTTTTTAAACATTCAAAACGCGATATCTCAAAACACTGTTTTCGAAGATAATACCCTTTTGTTTGTGACGTGCGATATGTAGATAGACGAGAAAGAATTTATTTAATTTTATTTATTTACGGATGGAAAACCAACAGCTATTTATAGGTACTATAACAGTGGAATAAGATACATGGAGCCAATTACACTAGGTTTTCACGGCTAGCAACACTATATTTAAAAAAAAGATGTCTTATGGATCACAGTCACAACACAGCTCAAAGTGATTATCAATATCCAATGCCGTAACCTCAAAAACATAAAAAACAAATGAGATAAAATTTACATCAAACTTTACATCAAACATGACCCAATAAAAATTATTTATTCTTAAAAACTATGGATTCTCAAAAAAGTGAAGGTTTAGCTGATTGCGTACTCTTGAGCCTTTGTCACAAAACAAGTCCAATTTAAAATTAAATTAATTAATTAAAATTAATAAATTATTTATAAAAAATTAAAATTAATTAAAATTGTTATTTATTATGTACAACCTAACAAAAGATAATTGTAGAAAAATGCGTAGGTATGTATTAAAATTTAATAAAACTGCAAAATTACTGTTTCGAGAAAAATCTGGCTATTAGTAGCTTAGGGGTTCAGGCAAAATTACTGTTTTAAAAAAAAACTGGCTAGAAGTAAGTATGGCAGTTCTCACAAAATCACCGTTATGCGAAAAATCTGGCTGATAAATAGTCTATTTGTGTCCTTATTAATGTTAGGTACTTCTACTCTGTTAGTATTTTATTACACAATCATCCTTCCCTAAACTCCAGAGGGTAAGCACAAAGGTACTTGTACATACCTAACTGGCAGACGTGGAAGTGAGGAGCAGAAGCCATGCTTTCTCCTCGAATATCCACACTACCCGACCTGGCTCGCCAACTTGCATCACTTACCTGAAACAATATCATTAAAATATAAGCTACTTAATCTTATAACATTTTTCAAACGCGAATATTTACCCGACTATGGCGAAGAAAAAAGAAGTATACATGTATGTTTATCTACTCCCTCCAAAATTTCTAAACTTCTTATCATTATTTGTCAAATGAGATGTCACATTATTATCAATGCGCAGATATAATTTAAATAAAATTAATATTCTCGGAAACTAGCTTTTCTAGCTTTAACTAGGAAAATAGCCTTACGGTTACTACCGTAAGGCTGTTTTCCGGAACGGAAATTTATTTTCAGGAACGGTACTCCGTTCTACTTATTCCGGGGTATAAAGTAGTGCTGTGTCAGCCGTGTGGTTTCCGGCTTAAGAATAGAATTACCCCTAATTTTCCTGCGAGTGTCACAAGAAGCGACAATGGGAAAGATCCGGAGGATAGGCAGTAGCATCCTTCTGTGTAACAGCAATCATCTGCTACTGCGATCTTCAACCCATTTGCCCAGCGTGGCGGTTATGGGCAAGTACCTCCAATGAGCGCACAATAGTGGCGCGCATTGGAAGAGACCTATGCTCAGCAGTGGACTAATACAGGCTGATAATGATGATAAAGTACCCTATGTACGCTTATCTCTGGTCCATAAACGTCTGTAGATGTATCTATGCACAAAATCACGTACGTGGACCTAATGCTCCGTTTCTGCGTGAAATAGGGACAAACTAACAAACATAGTTCTCTAACTGCAATGTTAGATATGCTAGCTATACTGTCATACCATCTGAATGAATGCAGAAAATAATTCCGATAACAAGAGCGGGTTTATAAATAGGTTAGTGGTAGAGCGACTGAGGGCCAGAAGGTCGCGAGTTCAAATTCCGCTCATAACGAATTGGTATTTCTACAAAATCTCGAGCAAATATACTTTTAAGTTTGTGTATTCACAAAAAAGTTTCGCACATAGATAATATAATTTTTCAAAATAATTCAACTGACTTATTAACGCAGCAATAGGATCGAGTTCCTTGGTGTGAAATCCTTGGTATCGTCATCATATGTATATTTATAACAAGAAAAAAACTCATCAGAAGAATAGATTGACCGTGAAGAAAGCGGTAATTATCACTTACATAACAAACATCATAATTACCTAGAATATTATGACTATTATGTAAAATATTGCAAAGAGATCTTTGTATTGGCTATAATGGCTGTAATCTCCATGAATACTAGGCTGCCATGAATAATAAAGAGGCATTACGGGTTGTATGGGAGTTACAACTTTGTCACACCGTCTTGCACGAGTCTCTGTATGTCCGATAACAATTACTAGTAAACTTAACAAGATCATGTTCTTCAAGATCATGTTGGAATTACGTAATATTCACCTTTTGTTTCCAACTGGCAATCTGATAATAAATAAGTTAAGATACGTACTCACTAGAGCACCATGTAATATTATTATAATGTAATTTTAAAGTAAACTATAAATTTAAAAAACCCGCAACACAATTTAAATTTAAATTAGACAAACCTCAATTTTTTTTTAGCTAAGAACACCCTCGATCAAGTTACTTTTCAAATAAAAAAATAATTAAAATAGGTCCATTCTTTAGGAGCTGCGATGCCACAGATACCCTGTAGTCCTCATGTCGTAAAGCCACCTCGCAGTGCGTGCGACGAGCTGGGGTGTGGGGTTATGGCCCCCTACACCCCTCTTTTTGTGTCGGGGTTAAAAAACATTTCTATGAAATGTAGCAGCGAATGCTTGACGTTGTGTTCGACGCCGTGGTCAGCCTTTACTAGTAAGTTGTACCATTTCATTTATGATTTTAATTCACTCTTCGTTGAAATGTCACACAAATACGCTCGTAGTATAGCCACAAAATGTTGATCGCGTACTCTTAGGTCGTACTTTCTTAGAGAAAGAAAGAATTTTATTTCAGTCTTACACGGTTACAATGAATATGACGACGTTTGAAATAAATAAAAAGAAAAGTAACTGTGCAGACCAAAAAGATACCTTTCTCAGCATAAAATGCTGTAGTCATACAACCACAGCGCTGGTCTTCCGATAGGACCTAGGTGGCTCCACGGGCAGTTATGACATTATACATATAACTAAAAACAACAACAACAAACCCTAGATAGCGGGTATTTATTTGTGCCTTTTGGGGTTGAGACGCTGGGACCGTGAGGACCGGGAGCCCGGAATATTTACAAAGACTCTGGGCGTCTGGTCGAGGCAACCCGTGACCGAAATGCTGGTCTGTAGCTAGCCCAAAGGCTAATCATAGCTATTCAGCGAGGCAATGCAGCCAGCATTTTGGTAACGTTGCCTACTGGTTTGGTAGCGGTCTTTTAGATTAAGGGTTTTATTTTTCTTTATTTATTTTTAAGGTTAGATAGATTTGTATACTATTAGTATCCATGAGCGGTTCGATGTTCTATTACAGTAAGTAAAAGCTCCAGTGTGTATTCACCTTAGTGTTAGAAGCGTTATTCGAGGACAACGTTTCCTTTGAATCGTGAATAATTTTGTGATCCGGTGATCTCATGTTTTACAAAGATTTCAGTACAATTATCTTGTTATCTGACGAATAAATATATGAGACATTATTACAGAAAATCATGAATGTTTAAATGACCCCTTTTAAGGATGCTGGTGTTTTACAATTAACCATGTATATATAGATATCTGAAAATCGAAAATTGACTTTTCACACGTGACTCACTTTTGTACGATAAGTAAAATTTTCGTTTTTTCGTTAATTTTGGACTAGAGCATTGCTTGGAGACAGGCTAAGAACTAACTAGCTATGATTTTGATTATTTTGGAACATGTTTATGACTTCTAGAAGTCAGTCTTTACATGTTTTTTTTCTCCACGAGTCTCACGATCGTTCTGTTCTCTTTTGTACCACACAGGAAAATAGACGAGATTGTTATTTTGCATATTAAAAGCGTTACGTAACGGAGAATAAATCTTCACGCTTGTATGCTGTAGATATGGAAAATGGTCATTGTTCTTAAGCTTATCTATCAATGAGTAATAGGGGAATAAGCTATCAATGGATATTAGAAGATATAATGGACGGTTAGAAGTCACGATCCTTTTATATGACTAATAAGTCGTGACGTACCTAGGTGGACGCGGAGATCTATTATCAATTAAAGGAACATCATACGATATACGTCTATGTTAAGCGTCAAAGATTAAGAATTCCTTCCCATCCAAGGGCGTCGCCAGCCGATGATCAAGGGGCTAGTAGGTAATATTCTCCTGACCGAATTTCAAAGCACGGACAAAGTGCGTATGCATGAGCGTATAACTGTCATCTGGTTGAGTCTGCTATTTGATTAAATGACTAGCGCGTTCATTGAATGGCAACATTCAATTGAAAAAAGACAACTCGTCAAGTCGTTGAATGTAACGTTCAACGTCTTGACTGAACATTATTTAGCGATAAACTAAACAATAACAATCAACTTACCTTGATTTTGAAAGAATGAACGCGCTAGTCATTCAATCAAATAGTAGATTCAACCAGATGACTTCGACATAAATATAATTTTAAATTTATACTACTACGCATTACAATGTTGAACAGCAACATCTTCCTGCTAACAACATTATTTGAATATTGATGAGGAAAATCGCAGTCTAATATTGGCAACGGTCAAACATTAGAAATATTTGGATCCCTTTGTATTGCGCGCCCAAAGAAGTGTTAGATAACCATACTTACTTAAAATTTAGAGAAGAAGAAAGTCAAAACTTAAAAAAGAGTGAAATAAAATTAATAAAAAATAAAACCGACTAAAAAGCTTGAAATAACTTTAAAACGTTTTGGAGTCGGTTCCAAGTCAAGTTCTTAATAGGTTAAAGAGGCTAGAACTTGACTTGGAACCGACTCCAAAACGTTTTAATTGCCCGACCTTGGGATCGATCGCTTGCTGCCATTAGACTAACGGGGCAGTCTACTAACTAAAATTATCACATTACATATTGCAAGTATGATCGCTAATAGTTTTCTAATAACAGTCTAGCTACAGCTACTAGATATAAACAGCAACAGTGGCTGTTGTTTATTTATAAAGTCATGTAAGAAAGATGCGTCCGACGCCCAACTATGCAAACAGAGGATCCTTGACTCATTCTCTAAATAGACGATTGAACTCATAATCTTCATTGAGTTCAATATATCAAACAGATTTGCTCCCATTTGTTTATTACTTATAAATATAAAAATAAATAAAATGAACCAGCCTGTAAGCAAGCAGAGGGGTAGCGTGGGGCGTTAAGCGTTTTAAATTAGAAATAAAACCTCCTCTAACTCTTAAAACTGCCTCGTTGGTCTAGTGGTAGCAAGCGCGACTGCTGAGCACGAGGTCCTGGGTTCAATCCCCGGGTCAGGCAGTGGTTAATGGCAATAGGCTCGCCCCCGATTACATGGGACTTATAACATAGCCGGCGAAACGTGGGTGTATTGCTGCACACCTCTGCCTACCCCTCTGGGGAATACAGGCGTGAGACTATAAAAAAAATAATTTCTAAGCGTGCTAAGCGAAGCCGCAAGGGTGTGAAAGAGAGGAGGCGAGATAAAGTCTGATATTAAATGATAAGATGTAACTTTGAATTCGCTGGAAAAACTGACTAATAATAAAAATGGGGGGGCGATTTTTGTAAAAGTTAGTTTAGTTCTGATGACAATGCATTTCTATAGTAAGTATGGCCAGAATCGAGATCCATGATTAGCTCCAGAGAAACGAACTCTTCAACGGTCAACAGCACTGATACAAATCTTTTCATATATTTTAGTTTTGATATTCCAATACTTATAAAAGCTTGGTTTAAAACGTTATTTTTATAAAAACTTATTTTATACTGAGAAGGATCGAATATTAATTTAATATTAATACTAGCTCATACGCTAGCTTACTGCGTGTTGGCGATTTTAGACTATTAACTCCAGACATCAAGTCAAAATCGGATTACTTATGTGGGAGCTACGGTGCCACTGACAGACACACAGCCACGTCAAACTTATTACATATTTACATTCTTCCTTGCGTCGGAAGTAAAAAAAAAAAAACAAAAATAAATCACGGTCGAATTTCAACCATCAAGTTATATTTAGTTTTAATACATGCGTCATATCTATTTTGGGAACAAACACCTACTTAAAAATCGCATTTTTCCAGTAAGCATTTAAAATTTAATTAAAATGCAATCAATCGATCATTAGTTAACTACATTACTTTGATGTCATATTCAGTCTTATCTACGATACGGATGTCTATTTATCTATTACAAAATGTAACTATGTTTAACATCGATAACCTCTATTTTATGTACTGAAGTTATAAACAGTAATATTATAAGTACCTACTGCTAAAAGGAAGATTAATTATTTTGCTCTAGTTCAAGAAATAATGATGTTATGTCTCAACCCGAGTTTAAACCACACGAAAACCTTTGACAAGGCTTTACACAGTACACACCGAAAATCTCTTAGATGTGCTGGTTTCCTCTCTATGTTTTCCTTCACCGTTTTAGCAAATGATAATTATTTTTTTAAATTACTTATAAACAATGATTGACTTACTATACGAGTACCCCTGATTATTTCATCCGGTTTCATAACATGGACTGGAATGCAATTCGCTAGCATAGCGATTCAATCTTTCCAATATCTTTGGATACCATACTACTCAGTACTAAGTGACTCAGTACTTAGTGGTACTACTTATTACTTAGTGGTACTAATTGGTACTTATGGGTACTAATTACTATTGGACCAAGTACTGATTTCGCGTCTACTTGGTCCAATAACTCATATCGAAACTTTAATTCAAAACATCCCTTTTACAATATGACCGTTGACTGGCAAGTCAGTGGTCAGTGGTAAGTTATGTGCGTTTTATAAATTAATTATCACTCTCCGTGCCTCGGATAGCACGTTAAGCTGTTGGCCCCGGCTGTCAATTGTAGATCTTTAACAGTCGTTACGGGTAGTCAGAAGCCCAAAAGTCTGACAACCAGTCTTACCAAGGGGTATCGTGTAACCCAGTATCTGGGTTGTGGAGGTCTGATAGGCAGTCGCTCTATGTAAAACATTGGTATTCAGCTGCATCCGGTAAGACTGGAAGCCGACCCTAACATAGGGAAAAGGCTAGGCAGATGATGATCCCTTTTACAATATTAACTGAAAATAAATGGCAAATCACATCGGTGCAACTGAATCAAACATTGTACTGATTCGTACTGCACCTTTTATATCGAGCTACTTGGTCGCGAGATTGAAATACAATTCCTTTTGTTAGAGCAGACATTTTCCAATTAAAAACACTGCGCGACTGTAGGTCTGTGGACTTGATAGATATTGCTTGCCCAGCATGGTTCTCATCAGCGCGCGCCGCTAAACCCACAAAGGAATAAATTAATTCCTACCTCAAGGGAACTGACAATGGACTTTATTACTTACTAACTTATTGGAAACTATCGATTTGGTTCCATAATTGATAAAATTGGTCACAAAATTGAACTCAAATTGGTCGTCTGCGGATTTATGGCTCGGAAGTGGCCTATTTTTGATACTTTATAATAGTTTTATAATAGGTTGAAACTTCGTAGACGTTGGACCGGAACGGTGACTTGCTTGCGGTTAGGAAGATTTAACTTCTAAAAAAATAAATAATTAGATAGAAATCGTAATGTAGACTCACGCCTGTATTCCCCAGAGGGTGTTGGTGGAGGTGTATTGCAGTAGATTCTATACTCTAAGCAGTACACCGACATTTCGCTGGCTATGTTACAAGTTCCATTTAATAGGGGCGCGCCTATTGCTATTAACCGGACACAATTCCAGACTACGTGCTGCTACTGAGAATTTCTTAATGGAAAAACCCAATAACGCTTTGCCCGATGTGGCATCAAACCTTGTGCTCAGCAGTCTCGCTTACGCAGTAGATCAACGAAGAAATCAAAAGACCTAATAATAGTTACTATCTACGATGTCGGCAAAACATTTAAAAAAATAAAGATATCTGTAGTTACTACGGAACTACAATACTATACTATACAATACTACTACAATAATATAGATAGACAAAAATCTTAATAACGTCTTGTGTTTTTAATTTGTTTTTTTTTACATGATACGCCTTTGCGTATCATGTAAAAAAAAAACAAATTATCTTTATAAGTATCTTTATACTTCTGAAGTCTCTATTTAAGTATTTATTTATATAGGGTTATTTGTAAAACACCAACATCCTTAAAAGGGGTCATTAAACTCATCATTATGAACAACTTTTACTATGGGACCAACCCTGAAATCAGAAAAAATCAGCTGTTCTATACATTCATGTTCACATGACTCAACAAAATGTAAGAAACAGCTAATTTTTTTTTTGCGATTACAGGGTTGGTCCCATAGTAAAAGTTGTTCATAATGATGAGTTTAATGACCCCTTTTAAGGATGCTGGTGTTTTACAATTAATAACCCTGTATATAGAAGACCAACAGATCTTACAAACAAATCAAGTTATAATACCAACAGGCAGCCCATCGCGAATAAAAATAGTTTTTAGCAAAGTGTGTGTGTGGCTGCACTGTGGATTAAATTTAATAATAGAAAAAGAATGCTTACATAATGTATAGATTAATTTACAACAATGTTAATAAAATTGAAGGAATATCATTTATATGCCAAAACTTAATTAAAATAATGATTTAAACACTGAACTGTGAAGCCAGAAGAACAATAGCTTAATAAATTATTAAAATTTATAGTCTATGGATTATAAACTCTTTCTTTCTTTATCGTATGGTTGATGAACAACCTGGTGTCAAAGTTTAAACCACCCTTAGGCCTCTGACTGTATGACTTTATACATCGTTGAAAACCTCTCAGGTGTGCTGGTTGATCTTTTCCATCACCGTTTTAGCAAGTGATAATTAATTTCTAAAAGAAAAAAAAGAAAATAAAAAATAGAACGCACATGAATCCGAAAGTTAGAGGAGCGTGCCATGGGTTCGGAAATCGAACCTGAGACCTCTGTCTTTGTCAGTCAACGGTCATACCACTAGGCTATCACTGATTTTTAAACCAATCCAAAAATTCTGTAAGTTATAGGTATATATCCATAATAATATCCTTTTCTCGATATTTGAGCAAAATTGTTGAAAAAGTCCGCTATTATTTGGTGTAAAGGTGTTTATTTCTCGCCTTAGGATCACAATATTATACAAGATATAAGAAAAAATACGTACTTTATTCGTCCGAAATAACCGCGACTATCGTATTTCTGCATAAATGTTTATATACGACCGATTTTCCGGCCCCTACTGAAACGGTTTTGATTTTGAGATAAGAATTTGAACAGTGTACTGACATTCCTTCTACATAACGTGAAAATTGACACGTTTTAAAAAATAAACTTGTAGTAGGTATACGAAATATTGATACGGCTTTACTCACGTATTGTTTTCACCTCATACACGTACTTCACTGAGTGAGGTCTGCGACGCGCGCCGCCGCGTATACACCCGCTCTTGAAAATGGACTCCGTTTGAGTTCGAAACTAGTCGGGCATTCCCCGAAAACAATACGTGAGTAAAGCCGTATCAATATTTCGTATATTAGTATGACTCACGAAAGTTATCATTGTAGTAGGTAGGTATATATACTATACGTTATTTATAAGAATTACTATTAATGCTTAGAACTTACACAAGTATTTTTGGTAACAAGAACGGACTATTCGCCATATTGTTTATGTATATTATTCTATCTTTTTAATTAATAAAAACAAAGATTTTGTGATACTAAGACTTTTCTTATACTTAGGTATTTATAATTCAAGCAATACGTGTTCTCGAAAACGGCTCATGATTTAGATGAAATCTACTATCGCGGACACGAACGGTGCACCACTTTGCGATCAAAATGCTTTGTACGATGCTACGTGGGTAGGGGCGCGGCTAGTGCTACGTTCTGACGCCGAGTGCAAGCAATTCTAACCTTTAGCGTGGTGCACCAGCTTTATCCACGATAGTACCTACAACGTAGGAAGTTTAAGGGGACGATAAATCGATTTAACTAGGTCTCATTTCTGAGACCATTTAGCAATATCAAATCAATCTGAGATATTTTTCAATGGTGTGTAAAATCATGTCAAAAATATTTTTCTTGTTTTCACGTTTTACATCTATCCTGAGCAGAGCTTGGCTGTGCAAGTACTTTCAACAATGCAAAAAAATAATTAAATAATTATGCAAAATATCCTTCTTATAATTCTTGTAAAGCTTACTTTTCAAACCACAGTTGTCTGGTAGAGGTCATTGGCACTCCTATTCTTAATTAAAACGCATAGTAATTTGATTTACTAAACCCGTAACAAGAAACTTTCGTTTTCGGAAAAAGATTTGATTGAAACCACCCCATTTAGTAACCCTACCGGAGCGTCGCGTCGGGCCTCGGGGGTAATGTCCTGACCTGAATAGTTTTTACTCGACCTTCCGAAGATACAGCCTCTAATAGGCGTGACGAAAGATTTTTGAATCTTCTTCCTTAATGTAGGTACACATTGACTATTTACGAAGAAACCTTTATTTCGGTAATCAACTTTAGTTTAACGAAGTATAAAGCCATTTTTCTAATATTTTTCAATAGTACGTCAAAAAAGCTCTCAGGTGTCATGGCGTCGACTCTGACGTCATGCTTAGGTAAACATGTCATAATCAGTATAATATTCACAACAACAAAACAGTATTGACAGCAGAGTTTTACCTAAGCGTGACGTCATACGCTGTGATTGGTGTTTCAGTCAAAATGGCGGATTGCAATATTTTAAGGTTTTATTTTAATGAAAATCCTAATATCTAATATTTTAAAATAAAACTGAAGCAGTGTTTTAATTTTTTTTTTTTAAATAATGTTTCCCCTAATATAATTAAATCGACGATTTTTTGATACTGTCGTCATGCCTATATACCTATGTTGCTATAGCAATAAAACAGTTATCTGTTAACGAATAACAAAATGTGCTTATCTACAACTTTTTTAATAGGTATCAAGTAAATAAAATAATTCAGAGACATTGAGATAAATGTTTAGGTATTCTGAGAATGACGTGTTCGTAAACCAAATGAAAAAAATCGTTCAAAAATAGGTACATACGGCATCATAACAAGCTATACATTTCCAGTATGATCTGACCTCGCATTGTATAGGCTCTTCGTACAACAAGATGTCAGCTTATACTGGTTATTGTGTAAAATTGTTTAGTTTTCCTCTAGTAGGTACTTCGTACAAAGGGTAATTGTAACTACTTTGGCTTGAAACACTTTTTTTTAAACAGACCACAAAACGAGATATTAAAAACGTGACGAAAATACTTACCATTTCAGAAGCAACCAACGATTCAATATATAAGTTCATTACTGAACATTAACTGTTAAAATTGAGGAACCGACAGATTTTTTATTAGAAATAGATGGAAATGAAGATTGCGATACGGAAATGAAAGCCAACACTCTAAGCACAAGTGGTATCGACGGGTATTCTGAAGAACTAATGACAGAAATAAACACTCCATAATATACTGAACACAAATTGAATTCTAGAAACGTAGGTTATACAACATAATCACTCAAGTAAGTACTTTAGTAAATAGCAAGAACTTCAAAGTAGATAGTAAATAACAAAGTTAATGTAGTTTCTATATTGTACCTCGTGAACTAAAAAAATCAGCTGTTCCGTACATTTATGTTCACATGACTCAACAAAATGTATGGAACAGCTGATTTTTTTTTTGCGATTTCAGGGTTGGTCCCATAATAAAAGTTGTTCATAATGATGAGTTTAATGACCCCTTTGAAGGATGCTGGTGTTTTACAAATAACCCTGTATATAATTTGTTATTAATTGTATAAGTACCTATACATATAGGTAAATAATTCTCACAGACAAGCAAAAATTCTAAAAATGTAATAAATATTTGTAGAGTACGTACAATAAAGAAAAAACAAGTTTAATTTAGTTTAAAATTTACATACTTATGTGATATATTTTACTATAATATATTTATAAGGCACACATTAATTAATGCAAAATATTTTAAGTGGATAGTCTAGAGGTCACTAAAGTAAGAAAAAAAACTAAAAAATCAAACTATTTTTCATAACTTTTCTAAAGGAATTCATAGTTTTTTTTTGTTTTCTTTGCATAAAATTATCATTCTTCTCAGAATTATGGCCAATTAGGCCATGAACTCTAGATTGCATGACATGGCGGCCGAAATTAAGTAAGTATTTATGCAATCAAAAACTACATTTATTTGAATTAATTCTTGCAAATTATAATAAAAAGAACGAAAATTTAATATTTTTGTTACGATGCATAATATCTTAATGACCTATCTATAAGATCAACCTCCTGCAATATTTTGCATTAATAAAATTAGACATTATAAAATATAGTATTTAGCATCCTGGTGGCATGTGATAATGTTCCTATTGTGTCTCATTTCTCGACCTATAATAACTAAATAAACATAATAAAGCTACTATTTTACAATAGTTATTTCGGCTTTTATCTACCTTTTAGTTATAAATTGATCAAAAGTACGAACGAAGTATTTTTTTAATTTTTACGCTTAAATGTTCGACTGTAGCGATTAGGCGATTCGCCTTCAGGTGTCGTCGGTTTGATTCCCGTATGGGATACATACTTATTTGGTCGAGTGATATTTATTTGTTCCGATCTACTGGATATTTGTGCATTGAGAAAGAAAATAGATTTCTATAACTGTGCCCACAAAATAAATAAAAAAATCAAGTAGGTATTGGGATACGTTTCAGAACAAATTATAAGCTTTTGGATTGGATTTAGGATAACGAGAAATAGTAATAATAAAATAAAATCTATTATACTAAAGATAAATATTATATCGCAAAAAGCAGTGATAGCCTAGTGGTATCACCGTTGACTGCCAAGTCAGAGGTCTCAGGTTCGAACCCAAGGCCGACTTTTCGTAAGTTATGCGCTTATTATAAACTAATTAGGTACGAGTATCACCTGCTCCGTGCCTAGGCGTAATAAGGCTAGGCGTAGGAGGATGATTTAGCATGACGAGAAATGTTGATGAAATGAATATTTAGTACCTAGATTACAATTATCTAAATAGAAGTAGAACAGCATTCTTAGTTTATGACTCTTCTATTCTTCACAGCTCATTAAATTGCCTTTTGTGTGTCTAAAGGGATAATATAATCTGTAGAAATATAATCTGTATAATCTATATAAAGATATTATAATCTGTAGACTACAGAGAATAGACATATTTACGAGAAAAGGTTCACATATATGGCTGCCGCTTCCCAAACAGGACCTTTTCTAAAATTATCCCGGGCGTCTAATCGATATTACTTCCCTGTGCCGTCTAGACAGACATATGCATTCCTACCCTCTAATATTGTTTATACACCAACCTAAACTTAATTGTATAAAGTTAACATAGCAGACTGAACGAGTGTATGTTCACATCAGTGGCGAAGGGTAAATTTTTGTAAGGGGTAACACGGAGCAAAAAATGCCCCCCCCCTTTTTTTTTTTTTTTTTGTCGTGTGGAAAACTCTTTATGAGTACCCCACCGCTAAGGGCTGGCGATGGGGTTATGTCCGACTCGCACGGACTAAAAACCACACGGTGTTCCTCCACGAACCTCTAGGCGGAAATACGGCTTTCGCTTGCGCATTCACTGAACAAGCATGACACATGGATACTGGTCAATTATTTCTAACAACTGATTTGACAAAACTTCAGCAGTTCGACTTCCGCTAACAACGTAAAAACCTAAAAATCGTTCCTCGATTCTAGATTCAGATATACCAGTTGCGCCCTATGACTGACATCGGGAGTTTCATCAATCATTACAGATACAAATTCATTATTTATTTCTAATCTAATGTGGTCTCGTAAAATGGATGCAATACTATGAATTAAATACTGTATCATACTTGCTTAATTATAACAAAGTTTCGATATAATTACCGCGGTTATCGGAACTCGGACTTTCGTCGTGACTGCAAAAAGCTAATTCTTGTTTACCTAACAAAATAACAGTATCTATAAACCGTTTCAATAAATTTCTATTGCAATCTACTTTTCTATTGTGAACATCATGCGTATTAGCAAAAAATGTTTCTATCCTACGAGTCCCGAGTCGGGACTCCCGACCGAACTCATGTAAAGCTAAACAACTACGAATATGTTTCTCGGTTTGAACATGTTTTTTTGATGAATTCGCTAGATTATTAATATCTGTAAATCCCAAGTAGCTCCATACGCTACTAGAATCAGAGAACAACAAACAAGGAAAGCAGTACATTTTATTTAATTTACAACTGCCCGTGAGCCATTGATATTTTTCGTATAAAGAAATATTAAAATGTGTGAAAAACCCATCGCGTCGTTTGTAATCTATAGTCATATCTGGGCGAGCACGGCCTAACTGAATAACATGTTTTTATTTTCAAAACTTAGCTTTGAAAATGATGTTTCCTCAGTCAGCAAATAATCTGTCAGACAGCAATCTAAGGCTATTAATGCCGCCATCCTATGCTACTATACTATACTAATTGCTTTTCTACGCAACTCTCATAATTGTATTTAGTATTAGTAACAATTGCTTTTTAAAACTTACCCCAAACACGAATATCCTACGCACGTATTAACGGCGCTATCACTAGTCTACGTAAACAAAACTTTCACAAGTTACAAATACCAACAACAACGAACACAAATTCCAACTACAATACTAATCACATAATTACACAAAATATCTAATTCCAACTGTAATACTAATAGATTTTAAAGTAAGAAGCACAAAAAATAAAATGCAAATGTAGTTGAGTGAACAGAGAAAATAAACAAACTTCGAAAACTGTCATTCATTACATCATCAAAACCACAGACTTACTAAGAAAACGTTCCAATGATTACAACAATCCTCTATCTCGTTCTTGTCTACGCATTGTTTGTATTTTGCTATCTCTCTTTGAAATGCTCAATGTCTCAACACAATATTATTCAAGCGAACCGAACAATTCGCCATCTCGGATATAACGCGGTAAATTACGTTTTATTTCCTTCCAATTTAGCAGTGTTGGCGGCCTAAAGAAATCGACATTTTTACATATTCGGTTTACCTTCGTTTAGTCTATACGTTCACGTTTTTAGTACCCGATTCTGACACAGTGGCGCAGTTTTATTTCTGTGTTATTGTTGAATATAATTTTATTTTAGTCTGAATTCAAAGCAAAGACAAAAAATATTGGCGTTTTTGCAATGAGATTTTAAAAATGTTTTTATCTTATGGTTTATGTTTAATATTCACAGTATTAAGTATGATTATACTATTTTGCAATAGTAGACACTAGGTTACTTAGTTAGTTACCTACTGAATGTTCGAGTGCCAAAGGGAAGACGGTAGGAATCGTGTTATAGGGTAGCTTCCCCACTGGTTCACATCCAATGTTTACAAATCCTCTAATATTTTCTCAAGCGATAATGACGTGATATATAGCCTAATAATGCTCCAATTTTAGACAGATAAGAGAGTGTAAACAAGCGAGTTTCGTGGACAAGTGTAGACAACGATTAGTGAAGATAATTATTGAATTCTGAATTCAAATGTCGTATAAAAGGCGTGATTATGAGCTATTTACGTGTAAGGTTATAAAATAGTTGCCCCAACACATTAAGAGCTCTTACCGTTAATTCGTCTGTCAGATAGTGTATCCTCTTCATCCCACCAGGGTTGGTCAAGAATCCTGCGCGTCGGCGGACGGTCAAAATTCCCGTAATATTGGAACTCCATTCTCAACACTCCGTCAAATTAATCACAACTTTCTTTTACAGAATTTTTATCACAGACACTGAAGGCATATACACAAACACCACGCCACGTTTAACGCTTAAGCGATACTGATTTGTTATTAAGTCTTCTTGTACAGACAGAAATGAGATAAACGATTGAATAATAACACATAGGGTCATTATTATCAACAATAGTACAAGTAAGTTGCCCGGCTCGATGTCAACCACGACTCGACGCGTCTCGCGTTATGATAAAATTTTCTTTGAATTTCTCAGCTCTCCATTTGAGTAGGGTTTCTCAAATGTTTGTTCTTTACGTACTAACAACTAACAGCAAACACTACCCAGCCTCATGCACAAATATAAGGAAGACGTGAGATTGCCTTTAGTGTCTGCTCAGGTTTATTTATTGAACAAGACATTGCACTTTTTATTAAATCCAAAACAAAGATTTTACAACTCAGATAGCTACTGTTTGCGACGATGAACGCCTTTTAAATATTAAATGAGCTGATAGTATTAAGACAGACGGTTTTAAACTTTTTAAATTAGGTTAATAGGTAGTTATGTTATGTTAGCTCAGCTCACACGACCTTAGTTGTCAAGAAAAATCGGTCACACCTCGAGAAAAATGATAACAGTTAAAATACACCTTAAAATATAGTTTGAGTACATTTTTTGCAGAATATATCGTAAGTTCTTTAGAAATGAGCGATATTGTTACAATACAAGTAATTACATAACTATTATTAAACTGTCACATAATAGGGGTTATTAAAATACGAGTGTGGTTTTCTAAAACGCACATAAATCCGAAAAGTCAAAGGTGCTTGCCAGGGTTTCGAACTTATGACCTTTGACTTTGCAATCAAGCGGTCATACCACTCATACCACTAGGCTATTACTGCTTATATATATTATATTGATTTGATTGATATGACAAAGTACAATTAACTGCAGAACAGTCTATTTGGTCTTATCTCTTGTGTCTTGTATCAATATAATTATGTACCTAATTGATTGAGTGCAAAGATATTAATATTTCTATGATTGAGTGAGTAGAGTGTGGTAGTAGTGAGCTGAGTGGTAGAGTAGAGAGATTAGCAGATTGTATTTGATTAATTTTGTAGAATTTAAACGACGCACTCTGGTTTGTTTTGTATTCTGAGATTAACACAGTAATTTCCGATCGACTGTAGTTCTGTAGTGACGCTACCTGCCACTTATCACATCCGACATCTGTGTTGTTCACGCTACCATGCTAATATTTTATACGTGTACCTACAAAATGTGTTGACAAAGTAAATTTTTACAATTATACCTATAGATTTACTTAAACTGCTGAATACGTAACTATAATATAATTTAAGTAATAAACACTAATTGCTGTGAAAATATTATTTAAAAATAACCATAAGATATTCTATTTCTGTGCTTAGCACCACTATTTTCGTCAATTAGAATGAGATAAAAATAGAGAAAGAATATTACTTTGTAAGTCTATAAGGTAAGTGTGGGTGTGAATTAAAGAACTAATTTTACAGTTTGGCAAAAAAGAGTACAAAAATTGGGGGAGCCACTGGCGTTCTTCTCATACTATAATTCAAAATTACAAGTTATTTGGTTCTTACATATTTCTGTGACAAATTTTTTGGCATCAAATATAATCAAATTAATTACTTTTAAGAATTAAAATGAAACGTCAGGTGTGTTTTAGAAAAATATATACGGAGTTTATCCGTTTAAAAAGTTGTTTCATTATGTTAAATGTTTGCGAAAGTTTGAGACTATCATCATCTGCTTTTCCCTTTCCTTTTCCTTAATTTCTTTTCTATATTAAATGAATTACTTTTAAGTTATTTTAGTACTCACAAACTTAGTTTTTAAGATATTTATTTTTAAGTCCAGCTGTCACCGCCTCAGACTTTAATCTAAAGATAAATAAGATATTTCTACAATCTAGTACAGCTTGACTAAAGAATTAGGTGGTTGACTCACAATTTTCATCTTTGTAATGACATTGTTTTGTAAAGATTTTCACGGAAAAACAAGTTTCCTGATGACTGATAAGGTAGTGACTAAAGAATAAGGGATGACTCGATTTGCGCTTCTACGAGTATCGATACGATACCGTATCGATACAAGATCACCAATATGGACAGAGGGAAAAATCATAGGTGACAATGAATTCAATTTTAAGGCTTCATCAAATTAAAATAATCTCTAATTGTCTTATATTACAATGCCTTAAAAACAAAGGTAAAATATTATGTTACTTTGAGAAAGTTGTTCATTTTCATGAACCTTATTACCTCCTAAAATTTGGCAGGTCTTTATAGCAACAGGGTGTATACAGGGTTGTTTGTAAAACACCAGTATCCAATTTTTGCGATTTCAGGGTTCGTCCCATAGTAAAAGTTGTTCATAATGACGAGTTTAATGACCCCTTTTCAGGTTGCGGATGTTTTACAAAAACCCTGATACACTTGCGTTTTTTAAATAAATTGTTATCTAATTAGTTTGAAAAGAATAAATGTATGTTTGTTTGTAGATGGAGTGTTCTATTATCTCTGTTAAATTGTCTTAGTAACTAAGTCACTATCACGAAGCAAATACAAACTTTGTTTTTCTGGAGCGCGGCGACGATAAATTGGCGATCGCATCTTTACAGTATCGATAATTCTCAGTATCGGTATCGGATGCATCCCTAGTTTTTATAAACCTTCACCAACCTTCTTTTGATTACTAGCCTAGTTCGTTCAACTGTATAACCAACTCACTAAACTAATATAGGTAGTAGGTACCTAAATAATTGTCGGATAAAATATTTAATGGGAGTGTGTATCTAAATGCCGTTATAAAACTATTAAGGCACAATCTTAATAGCACTTGAATCATTGTCTCTTTAGAACATTAAGTTAATTAAGGTCCTACTTTATTAATGCGAAATATATTTTAATTATCAGCTACCGGCACCCGCCTTTATTCATCACATATTTTCTACTAATATTAAATGAGAAAGTTAATAAAGATGCTTGTATTTTTGTCACTCAATTGTGATTTATATGAAACTGGATTTTTTCTTATACGACCTCCACGCATGGGATTTATTCTTATACGACCTCCACGCGGGTGACGATGAGGGGAAAAGCTGTGAAAGCTTTATAACACATATAGAGCGAACTATATGTCTAAAATATAGATAATATGGTTGTTTTTTGCAACAAAGCAACTTTTGTAACCTATTTCGCATTTAAAAAAAGAGACCTTATAATTATGTTATCTACATCTGCATGTTTATAGTGTCATTAAGCGACGTCAAGTAATTATGTTACTTATCATTTTGATAATATTGTGGCTTTTTTTGTGACAATATTTATTAAATTAATTCCTCTGCCATAAATCATAACTGGGTTGGCATCTCAGTGATATTCTTGTTAGTTTCCCGATATTAATGGTGCCTACAATTAAATATACATAATTAACAATTTAAATACACGGCATGAGCTATGTAATGTAAAGTTATGATAATAATTCGACTTTCAAAAAAGAGGGAGTTATCAATTCGATGTCTATTATTTATCCCATTTCAAAAAAAAAGGAGGACCATCTCAATTCGATTAGTATATCAATTAGATGATCAAATCTCTATGTTTGTACAGTGATTAGTAGGCTAGCTTCCCTTCAAACTTAAACTAATTTGACAGCTCTTCTGACATTTTAATTTTGTCTTTTTTCTAAACTTACTTTTTCTAACTTTATTATCCCCAAATATATAATAATAGAAGAGGCTTTTGCCCTATATTGGGACAGTTACAGGCTGATTCATTATTTATTATTACATAATATATCTTCCTGACCGAATTTCGGTCACAGCGGCCAGTCTCAACGGAGATTAGCCAACTACGCAGGAGATATTATAGTGCACAAGTGTGAGCGCAAACACAGGTGCACTCTATGTTCCCTCACTTTCATAGTATCTACGATGGGACGGAAATCCAGACCGGAGAGAGATCAGGCGCAGGGCTAACGGCTTTACGTGCTTTCCGAGGCACGGAGTAAGTGATAATTAATTTATAAAACGCACATGCCTTGGGATCGAACTCGAGACCACTGACTTGCCAGTCAACGGTCACCACCACTAGGCTATCACGACACGACCCCAAATATATAAGGTCTAACTAGAGACCTAACATATTGGGGAATAATAAAGTTAATATAAGTTATACAATTTTATTTACCAGTATCTATTTCGCAGTAAGTGCTGGTAAATTGTTTTACATTATTATATCAAGTTATCTACCTTTAAGGACTGATGACACTAAGGCGAATCCCGTGCAGCGACGAGACACGTTACGTAAAATATTTTACTAATAAAACAAAAATATTTTAGCTATAAAAATATAAAAAGTACACATCTACAACAACCTTATTATTCCCAAACTTTGTTGAGGTCGGATTCTAACCTAACCAGATGCAGTTGAATATCGGGTTACTACGGAGCGACCGCAACCCAAAGGCATAATAGGTACGATATTCTAATATTAGATTAGCTGTTAGGATTATATGAGGAAGGTGGTAGAAGGTGATAATGAATTTAAAATACGCAAATAACTTAATTATTAAGAAATATGAAATATAATGTAATAGAAGTTTTTCCATTATGAAAGTTACGTAGAGTAGTAAAGTTACGTAAAATCTTGTGTCTTTAGCGGGATCGGTATAGTTTGAGTAGACCCTAACATTGTCCTACTAGGTCAGAGTTAAATTATACGTGGCTAAGGGCAACCAGTCCCAGAAACCTCAATAGCGTAATGTCGAGAAAACGGCATATTTTAAAAACTAATCGAGGTCTTAATTCCACCTGGCAAATATAGGGGCCACTATCGTACCTAGGGCTGGAGGGGCGTACTTACCAGTGGGGGGGGGGTGAAATTTTCCAAGAGGTAAGCCGGAGCCAACCCGGAGAAAACCCAATGGCATGTCAGTAGGAATATCAGCGTCAAATACCTACCAGTACTTGACATAAAGCTGATCTGGAGATCTATTTGGTGCAGCCGTGGGACACAAACCCATGAAATGGATTTTTAATTGTTTATTTCCTTTTTTTATTTTTATTGTTCTTGTTTTATGTTATTTATTTTGTCTTTTTCTTCTATTATTTGTTTTGTTTGAGTTCTTGTGTGCTGTGTCAAAAAAAAATTATTTCATTTCATTCATTTCATTTCAATTGGGTACCTACTCGTAAGGAGTTTTCCACACGAAAAAAAAAGGCATTGACTGCACAATACAAACTTATTGTGAGTTGCCTCCGGAAACCAAAGGCAAAATGTCCCGGGCCCTAGACAAAAACACCCCTGACCTAGGTCTTTCTATTAAAGATAGTCTAAACAAAAACTTGTAAGTAGATCTGTTAGTCCTTTCATTGTGTTATTGTTAATTTCAGACTGTTACTCGTTACAACAAAAAACAACAACAATGGACACGTTGACACATGTTGACACAAATTAAACAACACAATAGTTCAATTATTTAACTTTGTAGATATTTAATAAGAAATTTGAAAAAACAACTGATACGGATGGGATTCGAACCCACGATCTTCGGCTTACCGTGCCGACGCTCTAACCGCTGAGCCACCGTATCCCATCAGAATCAGTCGAAATTTCAAATCTCTTTATACGCCTAGGGCGTAAAAATTTCACAAAAATATTTAACTTTGATTTAGTTTAAAACTAAAATATTTGTTACATATTTCCTGCGTCTAGCTGTACTGAATTTGCAAAATGAAGAGTACGGGAGAAGATGGACCATGCGCAGGACCAACAGCTTTACGTGCTTCAGAATATTTCATCGCTTTTCGGAATTAATTAGGGAATTTGGAATCGATATTAAAAGTTTAACAATGAAAAAAAATAACAATTCATGCTCCCATTGCACCAATTCATTGAAACATCAAAAACAAAGCACTTACGATGTTACCACGAATAGATCCGTTATACATTTCAAATTGACACGACACAACACCATCACAAGGTTTACTCGCATGAGCAAAGAATTAATGTTCGACAAGTTTACAGTCTGACAGCTCGACCGAAGTGACTTTGAAAAGCGTCCCGCGACGGACTCGCGACGATGTTTAGCACACCTAACTAATTTTCGCGGGCAGCGCACGCCCAAATACTCGATGCTATGTACATAATTCCATTTTGATAAGCAGTGTCAACGTCTCCACCGAAATTAATACTACGAACTACAGTAACCCTTAGTTTTCTGAATCAAAATCTGATTGTCAGTTGTCTATAATTTGCTGTGGATTTTTTTTTTTTATTGATTAAAAGGTATTAAATCATTATTGATTGATGGAAATGAATCATACCAGCGTAGCTTAATGACAGTGTGGTGTTTAAACTCTGGTTTGCGGACAAAGTATTGAAAAAGATCTTATACTCTTTATTGAGTAGAGTAAGTACTACTTAGATCAGATGATAAGCGCCTACCATCTCTAGGCTAGAGAGCTCGACTCCACGTCGCATACCGTATGCATAAGGCGCATTTCCCCTATAAAAATAGGGTAGAGTCTACAGGTAGGTAGGCTACACATACCAATTGCGCAGTTTCCAAAATTGTTAACAATAATTACTTCAAATCAGCTGCGTTCAAACTTTAGTTACATTAGTGTTAGAATTGTCTATAAAGACTCTATAGACCCCGTAATATGCGTACAGATTAGTTTAGAGTTACAACTAGTAATATAAAATAAATAAGTTCACAAAATCACGCTATTATTTTTAATAATATAACGTTAAATCGCTAATTAAAGAGGCTACTTTGTTAAGTTTTTACAAATACTTTAAAGGAGTCATCAAATGTTACTAATATTTAATAAAAACACCCTTGTTTACTCCTCGTGTCAGCACATAATAGTGCCAATAGCCTTGAAGTTCCGCATTTTAATATTTGAGAGCGAATCTCATCAATATTGACTCATGCGCAGTAAGAATAAAAAAAACTAACACTAATAAACACGCTAATATTTAATAAAGACAAATTTCCGCAGGTGATGCGAAGACATCTGAACACAGTATGAAGTATTATTATTTATTTATTCATTAAACAATAAAATTTACAGTAATTATACATAGCCCCACAAAACCGTGCAATCGGTTTGACTGTGGGTATAGAGTCTCTTAAAATAGTATAGGTATATTAATATTTGTATAAAACTAGAATAAAACTAAAGTGATAAAAATAGTTATAGGAATTCAATTTGCCTGAAGTTCTAAATTATCATTGATCGCAAATACTGAAGTAGTATTTGGTTGCTTAAAACTAATTCGCGTATTTAACGTAATTCGCATATTTAGGGTTCCGTACCAAATGTAGAATATAAACCGTCCAATCTGATTTATCAATCTATTGGTAAGTCAGTAAAATATACGCAAAAATGAACATTTGTCACCAAATTTCAAGTTTCAAGTCGATGTGAAGTTGAAAATTTTTTCGGAACAAATAAAAGTAAGTTTTGTAAAAAAAGTTTTGGTAGCTTCTCATTCCTTTGTTTCCCAATATTTTTTTAAACAAAAAAAAAAACAGTATTAGCTTTAAACAATATCCCACTCGATTGAGTAGGTCAACATTTTTTCGCGTTCCCCTTTAGCTGTATGGGAGCCCCCCTAAAAACATTCAAAAATATTTTTTGACAATTTGTATGGTTTAGGTCAACAAGATATTGTAAAAATTTGAAGACTGTAGCTCTAACCGTTTGGCTAAAAAACCTGTATGACAGAAGACGGACAGACGGACATCATGACAGCAATGAGTAGTATTGACAGATGTCCCACTGTTCAGTCCTCTCAGGACCAGTCCCGCCTGCACCCTGAGCGGGGCGCCTAAAGTCCCGCTTTTTCATCTAAGCAGCCAAAAGGCGTGGTGGGATTGATATCAATAAAGTCGGTAATTTTGAATAAAAGGATTGAAACCATATTATGCATTTTTCCTAGGTACGTCTCAATTTTTCCGTCCCTGTCCCGCTTTATTCTCATCTACATCCCGATATTTAGGAAAAATTTAGTTTAGACCCTTAGGTTACGGTACCCTAAAAAGTAGAATCACATCGTAGAATCTACTATCTAGATCTTCATAAGTTTGTAATCTGAATAAAAAAGTAAAGTATCACATGACTGATAATGATGTGTAATTAATCTACATTGTACAGCAATAATATAGCCCTAATTCTAAGTCAATATTTTGGAGTCGTCATCGACATTACGTGCTTCATCTAGCTCAGGGCTGTCCAAACTATACACCTTCGCGGGCTAATTAAATTTCATACAAAAGCTGGAGGGCCAGAAAAATATTTTCAGTTGCAAGACTGAAGATAAATAATTATACCAAGTATTGAGTACATGTTTTGACAACGAATAATATTATCCAAACTATTTGTGTCCAAAACTATTTTTAGATTAAAATGTGTGTCGCGGGCCGCATGAAAACAAGCCGCGGGCCGCATGCGGCCCGCGGGCCTTGGTTTGGACAGCCCTGATCTAGCTAATAAAAAACTAACTATACTTAGACTTCTTTAAGCAGTAAACTAACAGTTCAAAACCAAAAGTTATAAATATTTTTTACAATGTCTTTACGTATATGATTGCAGGCGCGTAACAAGGGGAAGAATGACCAAGTGGGCCGGGCCCTGACTAAGACGCAAAATTTCGTATATACATGAAATAAATAATTTCATGCGATCCCTGGCGTGCCGTGCCATCGCTTGTTGAAATTACGAATCTCTTTCGCCTTACAGGCGTGTGGCGACATCTACCGGAGTACTGCCGCACTGCTGGTATATACATTCACCTAAAGATTTACAAAATGCGATGACTGTGACGACACGTGCGTCTCCTGCGGTCTAGATGTTTGAGTTCGAAAAGAGTCAAGCAATTCCAAAATAAGCCTGAGTTTAGACTTATTATTATGTTATAAATTATTATGCCTAACGATCGTATTAAATAAATAAATCAGCCTCCAACTGTCCCACTGCAGGGCAAAGGCCTCTACTCATATAGAAAAAGATACGAGCATTAATCACCAAGCTAGCTGCGTGTTGGCACAGATTACTAAATAGTTACTTGGTGTTGACGATTTCAGACTATTAAGTCCAAGTTTCCTCGCGATATTTTCCTTCACCATTATTAAAAGTCATGAAAATGCCAGATTCGAACACACATCGACATGCTTGCAAAGCGCGTCCGTAATCAATGCGCCACTACGACATTAAATTATTATTCTAAAATAATTTAATTAATATCAAAACAAAGTAATTGTGACATATTTAATTAACATTTTATCACTAGGTAAAGCGTAGTGGAATTATTTTTTGCGTCACAGTTTAAGACAGTGCAAATATACTACGGAAATTTAACTTTATGAGTATAAAGTAATTAATCTTAAATACAACAAGTACCTACATGATAAGCGAAACAATTAAGATAATGTTATCTATTCACGTTTATTGTTAACTTGAAATATGGCGAGCTAATTGCAATTTATGCTTTCTTCTCGTTATACAAGTTTAAGTTTATTATTCTAGGAGATGGGTAAACAACGCTCTGATATATGTTTACAGTGTAACAGTGGTGAGAAAGAAAGAAAGAAAGAAAAAACGTTTATTCAGCAAAAGGGCATAATCATGAGCACAGAAAAACAATATAAAATAAAACTAGGTACTACTTAAATCCCCATGCCGAATGTGGCACGATCTCAGCATATATGCTAGACGCCAAAACGTCCAGCGCTGGTTTTCAGATCTCACCCCTTGTAGTGACTCAAGGACAATACTTTATTAAAGGTATACATATATTTCTTGTAATACATATCTACTAATAGATAATGTAGCGAAAATAAAAATAGGTGGAGGTGTAAATAGGTGGTGGAGGTTTCATACAACTCGATTCCTCCCGGTATCTATGTTTCGAAACCTAGGGTTACGTAGTAACTATTTATTAATCTGCCTAGTGGTATTACCGTAGACTGACAAGTCAATGGTCTCGAGACTCGAGTTCGATCCCAAGGCGCGCACCTCTGACTTTTCGTAATTTATGTGCGTATTATAAATTAATTATCAGTTGCTAAAACGGTGAAGGAAAACATCGTAATGAAACCAGCACACCTGGAAGATTTTTCAATGGTGTGTAAAGCCATGTCAGAGGCCTACGGGCGGTTTAAACTCTGACACCAGGTTGTTCATCAACCATACGATAAGAAGAAGAATCTGTGTCTAGGATTCGAAGGCTATATATTTTCGTGGTTGGTTGCGTTGCAGTTACGCTAAATTGTTTTATTATGGATATTAATATTTGATATCCAACAGAGAGAATAATAGTATAGATGAATTCTGTTTAAAATTAATAGATAGTTGATATCACCATAAAGAAAGTTAAAATGATTAGAGTTAATAATACCTGACTCCGACACCACTGTAATATCTGGCTGGTTTATTTTAAAAATCGTGTAGTATCAATCCGGATTGACATTATCATACCAGTCACGCTCGGCTGAGCGAATTCATGTTAAGGTTTCTATCGGATCACGCAAGATTGACTCAAGTTGTGTGGAAAAGCGAGACACTGAGAAAGTAAAGTGATATACGTCAGCGTGTTTCATACCTTAAGTGAAATGGAAAATATCTTTAAAGTTATTAGAAATAACTCATCATTCTTCTAGCCATATTATTCCTAAACTTTGTTGGGATCGCCTTCCAAAGAAGACTTTTTAAATTATTACCTAGAAAGTCCCCTAAAAGTTGATAGATAAGATAATTTAATTTTGTTCATCTAAAATCATGCTAAATTTTCCAGGACTAACTGAGAGTAAAATTATTGTGAGTATAGACAGCAGGGCCGTGCAGTTTATATAGGCAAAAAGGCTCTGCCTACCCTCACAGATGCGACGCAGACGACAAATTAGTTAAACTAAGTCGAATTTGTACGAGTATCTGACCCTAATAATAATATCCTCCTGACAGGCCACAGCGGCCAATCTCAACGGAGATTAGCCCACTACGCATGAGATATTATAGTGCACAAGTGTGTGCGCGAACAGGTGCACTCTCTATTCCCTCACTCTCATAGTCCGATGGGACGGCAATCCGACACGACCGGAGAGAGATCAGGCCCAGGGCCAACGGCTTTACGTGCTCTCCAAGACACGGAGTAAGTGATAATAAAACGCACGTAACTTACGAAAACTCAGAGGTGCGCGCCTTGGGTTCGAACTCGAGACCTTTGACTTGCCAATCTAGGTTTACCACCACTAGGATATCACGATCTGCCCCCTAATAAACAGTATATAAAGACGAACATGGCAAAAACTTTAAAGGTTCCTTCTAATTTACTATGCAATGCTATAAATGATACAGTAATGTCTGATCGATACAATAACCGATAAGCGGTCACTATCAGAGACACGATGCATACAAAACCGTTGTAATGTGACCTTTCGTTTCGTAAGTTAACTGTGATTCGAATACATAAATGTGACCAAGTCCAACTTTGCCACTTTTACGTGATCAGTGGTCATGGTCACGTACCGAAGACGCAATAGCCAAGTTTTTACGTTTATGGACAATGCGCGTTTATCTCTATGTCCCTTTCTTATCCTATAAAGAGATCACTGTTTGCAACGCAGTGCGTGTTGATAAGTCTGCAATCTAAAACTTTTACTCACTAGCTTGCCGCAGCGGCAATGTAGTGAGTTGGGTTGGCAATGACCGTTAATTGCCTCCTTTCATTTAGGAAATTGCCCTTGCTTGCCTGTAGAAATCACAACTTAGGGATCTAGGGCTTTAGCGTGCATAAAGCACGCATACGATAGCAAGAATAAAAAAATGCACTGCGATCTTTTAAGGTGCCCAAGATTCTCCTAGATTTCTAATATATTATGTAACATCAATGAGATATCTAACTTTAAAATATCGTAGGTACTATCGAAAGAGGTTGCGGGGCTCAGATAGGCAGTCGCTCCGTAGAAAATTGGTATTCAGCTGCATCTGGTTAAATCAGAAGCTAACCCTAAAAAGTTTGGGTATAATAGGGCTAGGAGGATCTCAATGTGATAGTGTTAAATTACATTGCTACGTTTAAACAATGGTTCTAAATGTGGTCCAAAGTACCATTTACGGCACGTAATAACAATCAATTTAGGCGGTTTAATTTAGTAGTTAGTTTTTTTTGGGATAGTTCCACCCCCTCCCTATGCCATACAAAGTCCTAAGCCAGAATGTACAATATGTTCATGCCAGATCAGAGATTCAGAGATTCAGAGAGATTAGCAGTGATAGCCTAGTGGTATGACCGTCGACTGACAAGTCAGAGGTCTCGAGTTCGATCCCAAGGCGCGCACCTCTAAGTTTTCGTAAGTTATGTGCGTATTATAAATTAATTATCAGTTGCTAAAACGGTGAAGGACAACATCGTGATGAAACCAGTAAACCTGAGAGATTTTTCAATGGTGTAATTATTTCAACTGTTTTAAGTCCAACTAATACACAAAAACAAATGCAGGTACATATATTTCCACTTTGCAGATAAGTAGTTAGACTAGTTAGTTACCCAGAACATCTATTTCTCAACTGAACAGATCACGTGTCTAGGTCGAGGCCAGTTGTTTTCACAAACACGTTGTCACCTTGGGGGTTAGGGATCTCCCCAAGTCTGGCATTACCTTCAGAGTAGTTGTCTAATTCTATTAATCTACTAACAGTAATAACCTCATATACACAGAGGCAGAGAGGCTAAATGTCGAGAACGTCCTAGGCAATCACCTTATCGACGCCCCTCAAACGGCCATTTTTATTACTCGAAATTATATACCTATAACTAATTCTGCTGCACAACACGGTATCACTTGCGTGATATCCCATCCTGTGGGAATTTAGATTACAATTTAGAAATACAGAATCTTTTATATTGTGTAAATAGGTTAGGTTAAGTTTTAATATTGCATATGTTAATTATTTATTTCTTATTTTAAAAACTTCCATTATTATTTATAACCACAAGTTATTATTTGTTTTCTATTTGATGTCTCCTTGGAATTTCTGTGTAAATATAGTATTATTATCTGTACCTAGACCACTATAACACGTCTCCTTACGTCACAAGACAGATCATGTTTACACTTTACAGTCCGTAGGTACATGCAGGAAGTCAGATATTCGATAACTTCTTATGAACACATTGTTACAGACAAAATAGGTACCTAGTCGGCAAAATATTAATATTTTATTTTCAGTCAAATCTTTACCGATTACTCGTTTTTTTTAAATTACAAAAACATTCTTCAAGGTTGCTAAATGGCATGCAAATTAATTTTTGCCGCTGATAGCCATAAAATTAAACGATCACGTTAATTTTGAACAAGATTTAGGTAGTTTTCTCTTTTCCCTGTAAACAGAGACATTTGAGAAATTGACCTGTCTCCTAAATATTACTAATAGGAGGAGCTGGTGACCTAGGGTGAACGATTTATTGATGTTATCTTTAAAAAGAAACACGATTAAAAAGATTTAGGTAATCATTTAGTCTATAATTACTTACAAATCCTCGTCGTCTGTGTCGTATTTATAGACATAGTTATCAGGGTAGGCAATACCTTTTAGCCTATATGAACTGCAAGTCCCTGCCAGGGCCAATAGATTAAAGTTGACCATGCAGTTCACTGTTGCTTCAACAAGCATATATTTATGTTTATCCTAAGGCTGACGATACGCGGCAGACGCTGTGAGGAGGCTAATGAAATCCCACTTCACCTTCTGGGAGAGTGTGGATTACAGTCAATGTTTATAAAGGATTTTAGGGAAATATATTTTGAACCCAGGTGAAATAATGGAGCTCATCCTTTAGCAGATCCAGAGCTGGCCATCACAATAATCTATTATCTACTCTCTGTGACATTAGAGCTACAAAAAAAAAACAATGCCCGCCGAGGTTAGTTAAAAAAAACGAAATAAGATTAGTCCTTACCTTCATCGTCTTTCCCTCCAACACCTAGCAAGTACGCGCTCCTCAAGAGGTGACCCATTTTCGATGATAACTTACGATGCTGACGTTGTGCAATCTTTTAATTGTGCAATTATAAAACAAATCTTTACATCTAATATAGAAAAAACACGAAATACACTGATGAACTTTAAAAACGATAATAAAAACATTAATCTAGGTAAAGATTACCGCGCGAGTCGGTTTAAAAGATAAAACGGCTACATCTCTGTAGATATAATTTGGATATTCTCTTCCGTGATAGAAGAAAGCCAATCAATGTAGTTGGTAGCGACACCGGTCTACAAATGGTGTAAACTAAGCGCTAACCGAAATTATAGGTTGTGTTAAGAAAACGCACAGAGGAAACCATAGAGTAATCACGTGTTGAATAACAATAACATTAACATCAATTTTTCTCCTTGTACTTAACTTATGTTCGTTTCTTCAAATATAAGGTCTTTAATTTTTAATGAGAAATATTTTAGATAAGTATAAGTATTTTAGATAGGTTGCTAAGATCTTAAAAATATTTGTCAGTAATGTTTAATAAATTATTTTGTATGTGTGGTGTGACCAGAATGGATAAGATTAGAAATTAGTATATAAGAGGGAGCCTGAAAGTGGCACCTGTTACTGAAAAATTGAAAAGTAACCGGCTGTCTTGGTATGGGCATGTGATGAGAAGAGAGGAAAATCGAATGTGCGAAGACTATTAGGATTGGATGTGGATGGATACAAGAAAAGAGGCAGACCTAGGAAGAGATGGATGGATTGTGTGAAGGATGATATGGCGAGAAAGAAAGTGACTACTGAGATGACGGGTGATAGAGACGTATGGAAAAAGAGGACATACTGCGCCGACCCCAAATAAATTGGGAAAAGGGCAGGAAGATGATAATGTTTAATGAATAGTTTTGTCTTGGTTTTTTTGATTTCGAACTTTTGTGTTGGCATAGTACCTATATACAAATATTTATGTACAATAAAATTTTTCCTTGCTAAATACAAAGCATCTTTGCAATCTAAAGATACTAATTTTTTTTTGAATACGGTTTTATTAGGTAAATATTATTATAAATAATAGATAGGTATTACTCATATTTTTATACTTAATAGGTACACTAAATACTTAATTTTTTTTCAAAACAGAATGGAGCCCAAAAATAATCAAAAAGGTATAAATTTATAAAGATTCAGTTAAATAGTTACAGATTACCTATTGAAATCATTCAAGAGAGTCACTATGATTTTTTTTTTCAGGAACGTCAGTCAAAAGAAAAATCAATATGGATCGTTTCCACAGTAGCTATCGTTCTGTCGTCACTTATTGACATAAGCAAGGGAACAATGAAGCTATCTGGTAAGCGCGCGCGCCGCAAGCCTCGCATACAATCACGCCGTGTTATCATTGCGCGCCTGCGCGGAAACCAAGCCATAGCGGAAAAATATTAGAATTACATAAAGCTATGGTGTTGTCTATCTGTAGTAAGCAGTAAATAAGCCATTTTATGCTATGCTCGAAAGATAATAAATCCCTTTGTATGACGAAAGAGAGCGCTCTTATTCTATTGAATTATATTTTATTATACATACGTACTCGTACCTATATGCGCACCATATAATTTTTAATAAAAATGAACTTTGTGACTACACTTTTAAAAGTGATTTGGCTAAAAAAAAATAGATTTACCTAGTAGTGTCGTGGGATTTCGAATTTTTAAATTTATACTTATAATTCTTCTACTAAGCTTTCCCTTTATGGCCTATTTCCTGTGGCTTATGAACATATTGGTGTCTGGGAGCTTAGACTTAAACTTTGAAGCAAATACCAATCAAATTTTTACTATGGAAAAATTGCAAATTCTTAATCCGCCAAACAACAAGACGAAGACGAGATAGTGCATGCGGGGCAGCAATTGAATATTTAATCATTTTTTAATTCATGAGCAATGCCAGCAAACATGGAGCCTGTACACAAATCTAGGTACAGCCATACTAGCGCATGCGTCTAACGCAAATTGAAAGCGCAACAGCATATCGTCGGCTTAATTATCATAATGCGTAACTCCATTTGGATAAACTTTACAGGAGCAAGTAAATATTGATTATTTTTGTTATGCATGGAAACTATTTTAGTGCTTTGATGAATCTAATAGTAAAAATGATCAAGGAATTTAATTTTGTAATTTATTTTAAGGTTTGCAAACTAGTTAATTTCAAAATACTGCACTAGATGGCATTAAGTCGATATTTTGTGGAGTTACGCATTCTGATAATTAAGCCGACGATATATCACTATCACTACATAGTATAAAACAAAGTCGCTTTCTCTGTGCCTATATCCCTATGTATGCATAAATCTTTAAAGCTACGCAACGGATTTTGATGCGGTTTTTTTAAATACCTAGATAGAGTGATTGAAGAGGAAGGTTTATATGTATATTGCACCCGTGCGAAGCCGGGGCGGGTCGCTAGTGTATATATAATATATTATAGCCCTACGTAATATCGAAAGTCAATACATCGATTATCGCAGCATCGAAATCGTTACGTCGATTGTACGCGACATCGATTGTCATGAAATCGCTTGGTAAAAGAAAAGTTAGGTACAATATCGACAGATTGGCTACATCGATAATTTACTGCATTGAAGGGTTGTTGTATGGATTGGTGTTATTTCCACGACGCGGACGGCGAAAAATAGGCGAAATAAGCAAATAGGCGACGAGAGGGTACAGCCATCAGCAAATCAGCTCGACAGGCCTCGCACCAAATAAAAAGTTTAACAATACCTAAATATTCAGTAGGTATATGTAGCCAGAGATTTATATCTCTAGTTCTCTACTGACAACAGCTGTTATTTAACAAAGATTTTTTTAAATGTAAATTTCATTGACTTAACAAATAGTGCAAAAAAAATATTCATTAATCACTTGTTTAAACTATTTAACGTTTCACTCTTTCCGCTCGTCACTTATACTGACAGTTAGAGTACATAACATAAAACATGTCTGCTACATTTACAGCTACTTAATTTTATCATAATTATTTATCTTAGGACTCCCCCAAGGTTGACAACTTAAAATAAAAGGTTGTAAAGTAAAAAAAACCAGCCTAGTGCGAATTTTAATTACTTATACTAAAATTATACAATGTCGTAGCGATGTGGTTACAAACTCACTTTACAAGCACGTAGGTGTGGGTTCGAACTTGACATGTACCAATGTGACTTTTTCAACGTCTTATGTAGGTACTTGTACTTTTTAAATTAATCTAATACACCACTGATTAACGGTGAAGGAAAACATCGTGAGAAAACCCGGATTTAATAGTCTGAAATCGCCAACACAGCGAGCTAGCGTGGTGATTAATTTTCGATCCTTCTCTGTATGAAAAGTTGCCTTTGCCCTGCACTCCTGCAGTGGGACAGTTACAGGCAGTTATTTATTTATTCGATTTAAAACTTTTAACACGGAGAAAACGAATTTTCCCTAGAAATGAGATATCAAACAGTGAAGTCACAATTATGACGCTACGCATACCACATACCATACCAATAAGCTACAAAATACCTCATAGGTAAATAAACAACAAGATAACGAGAAATGTTCAAATCTGTTCAAATATATCACTTCGGAAATATGCTTAGCAGAAAGTAAATTGAGCGTGAAATGACAGCCTCGGCAACGCCTTGCTACACAAATTTGGGTCAATTTTCGACAGAAGCAGGGACACGGTGTACCCGAGCGAGCCCTTCCTTCCGCGATCTATTTATAAGTATCTGTTAGCGCCGAACCGAAATAGGTGTTATAGTAATAAATATGTATGTACATCTATAGCTTGACAGGTTGTTACGAGACTTGTGACACTTTTGAACATCAATTTGGTCATCAGACAAGTTTATAGATCATCGGTAAACTCGTGATCAAACTATTTATTATGGGTTCCATGGTATTACCTAATTTATAGAGCCTGTTGGTAATAGGGCAGGTGACCCGGTTTTGGCCATTTTAAGAATTTTTTAGACTTTGAGGCTATATCATTTTACAGTTTTTGTTATCACGGACATATTTCTTGTAAAAAGTGATTAAATATATATAAATCTAGCCTAAGGATACATTTTTTTTCATAATGATTCAATGGAAAAATAATCCTGTATAAAAGAAAAAAAAATGGGAATTTGTGCCATTTTTGGCCAGATTTACCCCATTTCTGGCCACAGTCATGTGCCAGTTCTGGCCATCAAAATTCATCAAAAATAAAAAGCAGATAATTCTAAAAAAATAAAAAATTTATTCGAAAATCGCATATTTTACGACCAAGTCTTTATTTAGAGAATAATAGCTAACATAATATTGACGACAAATATGAAATATAATATCTCAGCTGGAACTATACTGGAACAATTTTCTTTTCACGACACCGATTTTTTTAGTATTTGGTTTCGATGGAGGCATTATAATCGTAACTCTGAAAATTAATAGATTACTTATATCAAAATAGCTAAGTAATTAAGTTGAAAAATCACTAAAAACTAAATGGCCAAAAGTGGGGTTCTACGTGCACCACTTTTGGCCAGTCATGTGGCCAAAGATGGGAAAATTCATTCATTTTGGCTCCATTAGTGGCCACCTCTCCTATCCTCACTTAATAAACAAATAGCGATAAAATATCATTAGTACCACTTAGACAGTGTATTCTTAATGAAGGATTAACATACACATTAAAAAAATAAGAAGCATTTAAAAAATAATGATTGATAACTCACCCGCTCGCCTTAGCCTTTTTGCTAAGACTTAAAACAATTTACGCTCGTCAAAAAATAATGACTTGTTGGATTGAAGTGAAGTTTGACACATCAAAGCTGTTAACGCTATCAGTGTTGCCAATAATAGATATTATTATTCCCGTAAACCATACAGTAATTTATTTGTCTTTGCCTTAGTTATAACGATTTGAAGTTCTAAATGGCCACAAAGGGGTCGGTGGCCACAACCGGGTCACTTGCCCTACCTGTCTAAACTGTGGTAGCGACCCAGCGTACAAAATGGGCCGCTATTTAATAAAAAAAATCAGCAGTCTTCCACCATGCTTATCCTATGCTTTTGCTAGTTTTATGGTTCAGCGTAATAAGTTTTCTTTTTCCATTAATCTTTATTAACCGACTTCCAAAAAGGAGGAGGTTCTTAATTCGTCTGTATGTTTTTATTTTTATTTTTTTTGTATGTTTGTTACGCGATTTCGTAGGATTATAGCAGAATTGCCGTAACAAGTGATATTGCTTTGTTTATACGTGCAGTCGATGGCTGACGAGCAAAGAGGAAGAAGGGGGATACGTGGTCAGCCCCCCCCCCCCCCCCTCCGATAATCATCCAAGATAAAAAATATCGTGTGAGGTATCGTTTGAATGGGCTTTTCATAAGGATTCCAAATATTAGCCTCACAAAAGTCTGGGAGGGGGATTAATTTTAGGCACCACTAAAAATCGTGAAAAAAAAAATTTTTAATAAAAAATAAAACCGACTTCAAAAGGAACTAAAAAGCTTGAAATAACTTTAAAACGTTTTGGAGTCGGTTCCAAGTCAAGTTCTAGCCTCTTTAACCTTCTCATTAAGAACTTGACTTGGAACCGACTCCAAAACGTTTTAAAGTTATTTCAAGCTTTTTAGTTCCTTTTGAAGTCGGTTTTATTTAATTAAAAAATTTTAACCGTCATGTCTTTGCTTAGTTCCTTTCTATTCATGACGTTTTTTAAATAATCTATCTTTTCTTTGGTCTACTTCTACCCTTAAAACCATCCATGTCCTTCATCACTCCGCTGTCTACCACCATACCAACTAAATTTAATGTACACTAAAAGGGGCAACTATGTGAGAAAAATGGACATTGTGACGGAGGCAATACCTATTTGTAATGTGTACTAGAGGAAGAGACAATAATAGTTTTATATGGTGCATGTGTTTATATACTATATTATGGAACGCTATTTTCAGTCGGAAATTGGAAGCAAAATAAGGATATTTAATACGCAGTGGGGAAAATTACTTGCTAACAAAATCACCTCTCTCAATATGTTTCCAGAATTACCGTGATAGTCTAGTAATATAAGATAAGTCTAGTAATATGTCCGTCTGACTTTATACCAGTCAGAGATCTCAGGTGCGAACCCAAGGCACCTCTGACTTTTCGGAAGTTATATGCGTATTATAAATTAATTATCACCTGCTTCGTGTCTTATAAAGCTGTTAAGCCGTTGGCCCCGGCTGTCATGAAGATCTTTGACAATCGATATAGGGTCAATACCCTCATAGAATCCTGAAAATTGATCTAGCTTTAGAATATCGTATTCCTTTAGGTTGCGGGGGTCAGATGGGCGGTCACTCCGTAGAAAACTGATATTCAGCTGCATCTGGTTAGATTAGAAGCCGACCCTAACAAAAGTTTGGGAACAATAAGGCTAGGAGGATGATTTACCATTACCGCAAGATTGGGTGCCTTTAGAAACATCTTGATATTAATATAGGTACGTGAAAACCGTATCGATTCGGATAGTCTGTTGACCGAAATTAGCGGCTTAGCTTGAGGAAGTTCTAAATCAAGCTGTAAACTGAACTATCACACTAATTTGATTGATTCATTACTATCGATACCTGCCTGATATCTTCATACATATAGCGTCGCGGAAAGCCAGAACGGAGATCGACGGACTAACTGGATTCCAAAGAAGTCTGTTCTCCAAAAGCTCTAAGCCGCAAGAAATGGATAGAAAGTGCTGTATTTAGACTACAGAGTCACTTATGGGCTGTTCCACGGTAGTTATGATCGTTAAGGTCACGCATATTAACCATCCAATCGGACTAGGAGAGGAAATAGAGACTGCACTCATATTTGCGAACATTTGTGCACTTAGGTACACCTGAGTAATTGGCTCAACATCGTCGAGATTGACCGACATTTGGAAGCTGTAGTCGAAATTTGGTCAGTATAGGTACCCCAGGACATTATTATCTCTGAGTAAGATAGAATACTTTTATTCAAAGATATTTAAATGTTTTATACCTATATATTACGGACATAATAGCGGTCAGGAGCTAGTTAATTATACGTTTAATAATTCACTGGTTTTACTATATAATTGAAGGCGTTAACTTTGAAAGTTACGCAAAGCAATCTGTTATTTAGACAGGTAAAAGTATTACGAAGTTTGTTTGTTGGCCGTTGTCATGGCGACCGGTATATCGTATCCTAAATAGCTCATGTTAATTCATTAAAGTGAGGTCAATGGTTGTCACCTCATTTCACCGCCTTTCGATTAATTTCCAATACAGATTTATTTTCAAAAGGTTACTGCTGGCTTAGTCTGATAAATGCTTGATTAATATTTAAAGGAGGTAGAGGATTTGTATGCATAGGTACCTATATAAATTGAGGAAGATTTTTATTGACTGCCCTCAAGCAAAGAATAGCATTGCGTAGCTAGCGACTGTTTCTTTCTACAAAATTCGAACTTTCGTTTTCCAGTATGCATAAACACTTTATAGCAATGTTTATGTACCTAAATATTAATCAGAGTAAAATCCTCCTACATTTAGGGTACAGCTTGGCAAAAAAGAGTCTGGAAAAATTGAGGGCGCAGCTGGCGCACTTTTCACACTACAATTCAAAATTACAAGTTATTTAGTGCTTACATATTTCTGTGACGGGTATTTTGTCATTAATTATAATCGAATAAATCATTTTTATGTTATTTTAGTACTCACAAACTTAGTTTTTAAGATTTTTGTTTTTAGTTCCAGCTGTCACCGCCTCAGACTCTTTTTTGCCAAGCTGTACCTACCTATATTAATATAAATGATACCTACTCGATCAAAATCCTCCTGCCTTTAGGGTACCTACCTATATTATTGGTGATCTTGTGGCGGATTTTATTATTGAACTCTACCTATCTAGGTTCGTGACGTCATCGGCGTTTCCACTGTATATGTTAGGATAGGTATACACCGCAGGGGCAGGTGTAAGGGCAGGGATGACCCTTAATTGCCTCCCTAATTTATTATGTGATGTGTGTAGGCAAGCAGGGACAATTTCTTCAATCGATACCAGGAAGCAATAAATGGTCATCCAGAATGACCCTCTATTTCTTCCTTCCTTCGCTGCTTTATTCGTGTAGGGGCAATCGGGGATGGGGATAATTCATCCCCATTCCTTCCTACACCTTAGGTTGCCCCTGCAGCAGGCGCGTGAGTCGGCTGTTGTAAGCGCGGCGTTAGCCATATATTCAGACAAAAAAACAATTTCAACTTCAACATAAATATATTTTGTAATAAAAAATAATAATTTTATGTTACACCAGCCAAACCTACTTCAGCAAACAAATACGCGTTTGACTCGAAATTATAATACGCTTCAAACTCCCACGCACTGATATAAACTTCTATCAATTTTTCGTCTCTGCTATGTGCGACATTTTCTGTAACAAAGTATGGAGTTGTTTATGACTTAAGCATAGACAAACAGACGTCATAACACCTGCACAATGGATTGATAAACTCTGCATTCCTTGCAACCTCGTTAGCATGACATTGAAAATAATGATATCTAAGTAATAATTACCTACACTATAGATTTCCATTCAATAGCTCAAACAGAGCATTCGATACCTCTAAGGCTGGGACTCCACCAAAGTGGAGAGCAGCCCCGGATCTAGGGGGGGAAAGCCCTCTTTGTGCCCCGGGCGGCACATTTAGAGGGCGCCAAATTCAAGCTTGTCAAACTAATACTAGGTAGGTAGGTAGTTGTGGTGTTCCTTGCAGGAGGCCTACGTTCATCAGTGGGCGTCTTATGGCTGAAATGGTAACGATGCAAGTAAAAATATTCACGGGCAGGGGCGGCATTTTTCAGTTTTTGCCCCGCCTCGGAAAAACTGAATATCCGGGGCTGGTGGAGAAGAGTTTTCATACAAATGACAGATCAAGCGGCGCCGTTCAAGTTCACTCGAGTTGTCATTTGTATGTTTTATGGTTTTTATGGAAACTTATCTCCTCTCCGCTCTAGTCGGCTTTGGTGAAGTCCGGGCCTAACGATAGGTTTACAACTAGGGGGTTACTGTTGAACTATGAATCACGATCGCAATTTATGTTGATTGGTGCAAAAGCTGGTGGGAATTAGCAATTTATGCCATGAAAAAAAAAGTGGGAATTGGGTTGTCCCTGTCTTTTCTGTCCTGTAACTGTCCCACAATAGGGCAAAAGACTCTTCTCATACAGAGAAGAATCGAGCATTAATCACCACGCTACCTAGTGAGTCTGAAATCGCCAACACGCAGCTGCGTGTTTCAGACTATTAAGTCCAGGTTTCCTCACGATGTTTTCCTTTACCGTTAGTCAGTGGTGTCTTAGATTAAACAAGAACATTACATTGGTAACATGCCAGGTTCGAACCCACAACCACGTGCTTGTAAAGCGGGTCCGTAACCAATGAGCCACCGCGTCAATCAATTTTTTTTTAGGGCAGTAATGTAGTAGGACGATACAGGCCAATAGGCCGATATTAGTAGTCCCTATGGGGACACCACGTAAAATAGAGCCGATAAATCTTTGCCATGTATAGCCCTAACATGTAGCACAGAATAACCATGTAGTGAGAATACATCAGTGTCATCATTATACAACATGTAAGGCGTTTGTCTAGATCGTTAATCAATTTGACATAATTATCTATTTAAATAAAGGTATTTTTTATGGCGCTCCCTAACAAAAGGTGTGTTTTGTCGGAAAAGCCGATGGATTACTTAAATAAAGACTAACCATGGCAAGTAATTAGTTAATCTGGTCATAGACTTTCTACAACCAGATTTTTTTTTACTTTTCTATGTAATAACATCCGGTTTTTAGTGAGGTTGTCGTTAACTTACACAGACAAAGCCAAAAATAGATTAGAATTGTGTTTCAAATTACATTATTGACAATTTTACCTCGCTATGTTGAGTTTTGGGAAGACCTTTGCCCAACAGTGGGATAAAAGGTTGTAAAAAAAAAGCGGAGTATAGTGGGTCTGAATTGCAGTATGAGTATGGATCAGTTTTACAAACCAAACATGGCATGCCACACAAACTATCGTGCCTGCCCTGGCTAGCGATGTGTACCCTTTTTTTGTGGCCGGGGGGAGTAAAAATTGCCTTTGCAAGACATAAATAAGTAGTGGCGTAGCGTGAGGGGGCAGGGAATTAGAAAAAAAAACTCCAATCGCGCGTGTATGTAAAATGCCAAGCGAAACAGCCAGGGTGCCAAAGAGAGAATGCGAGATGAGGACTTTAATATGAAATAATACGGTGAAACTGTGAATGCACAGGAAAAACTGACTAATAATGAAAATGGGGGGGAGGGGCGAATTTTCAGTCTGCCCCGGGCGGCGAAAACCCGCGCTACGCCACTGTAAATAGGGTGATACTGAGGGTCATCAAGATTCCCATATATTAGTTGAGTATTTGAATTAGGTCTAAACTCAAAAAAGATTTAGCCACTGTTTCACTGCATACAGATAAGCCACAAATAATAAACCTAACAGAAAATCTAAGATAATTTATACATATTCTGCTCTATTTTTAAATTTACCTTTTATTATTTAAATTATTTATTACTTAGCTGACCCATGCCCACTTCGTTGGGTTGTAATTGAGTGTATAAGGGGGGGCCATTATAACCTCTTTAATAATATTTGTAGAGATATAGATACTATTAAAAATTTAATCAAATCAAAAAATTAAAAAACATATAATTTTAACTATTATTATTTATTTGAAATGTATTTTTTTGTGTGCAATAAAGAGGATTTGTATTGAATTATATTTGAGGGGGATTTACCTAGAGCAGCGTTTCCCAATTAGTGGTATGCGTACCCCCAAGGGTATGCGAGATTGTATTAAGGGGTACTACGTGCAGCAATCTCTTAACTAAAATATTAAATCCTTAAAAATATATTTAACGTTCCTGCAATAAGGGGTACGCAAATTTAAGGTGGAACATAGAATAATCTAATTGGAAACCACTGGCCTAGTTTTGAAAGTTTAATGCCTATCTATAGAATGTGAACCGACTACCTGTTAAGTTAAATAACTTACCTGTTATAGTTTGTTTCAGCTTATATTCCTGTTCCAGTGACTCATAAATCTTCATCACGGTTTGTGAGATTTTACTGACAGGCCACGTAGAAATCACTGGCTCTTCAGTGGGTTGTAACTTCGCTAACGCCTGTAGTTGACCGCTCAGAATCTTAACTCCTAAAACAATTTTTTTACATATTATTAACATTCTGAACAGTTCAAACTTTATACAAGTTTCAAGAACAACTTGAACGACTGCCAAGGAAAGTAAATGAAATATGGAAATATTTGGGAGAGACCTTTGCCCAGCAGTGGGACAACATAGGTTAAAAAAAAAACATTATGGCAAGACATTCATGCCCTTTTTATGGCTGAGAGGAGTAAAAAATGTTTCTACGTCCGAGGATGTACTGTTACGTAGTGGGTAACAGCTCCACTAAAAATATCTCCCCCCTGCATGTGCCTCTACACTATATCAGTCGGGGCCGGGTACTGCTAGTGCGCTTCGCAACCCCGTCTAGTGCCTGCCTGTAGGCTTTCTCAAAGATATTCATGCCTAATAATATTATGCATACCATAATAGCATAATTGCATTATTATGCCAATGACAAATTATGTCAATATATTTTATGCTTATCATTAGTAAATCGTCGTGGACCTGCAGAAATCAGCCCGCCATACCAAAGCCTATATATACCTACCAAGAGTAAAGCCCTCCAAGAACCATGTAGGTATGTATATTTACCGTCAACAACATCTTTGAAGCCTTCCATCGCATCTAAAAGGCTGTCCATCAGCGGCTTTAGTTGACTTGGGTAGTAGTTGGCATCACACTCGTGTAGCTTCAAGGCTGAAATAGCTCTGCAGAGTCTAACACCTTTTTCTCTAATTTTGGACCAGTCATTCAGTAAGCCATGCAGCTTCGACACATGGGAGTACACAGTCTTTGGTACACCCTGTTGATCTTTATTTGGTGTAGTTATTTCTAAAATGTAGTGTAGCAAAGTTGTAGTTTTGAGATAAATAAAAACATGGTTATGTGCACGACGTATTTTATAACTTTACCTCTAGGTATAAAGTTGTAAGTTGAATCCGGTTTTATTGGCGTTTTCGACATAATGATAACATAAAAATAAACGTTTATATAAAATCAATTATAAGTAATTACTATCTATCTACTATCAAGTTTATCTCATAAGATAACATAAATAAACATAAACATAACCTAAAAATTAATTGTAAATGAAACCAGTGGTGTACCACTGGATATCTGGATAGATAATTTATTATCGATAAAATATTGATAGTTTATCGATAGCCCAGAAATAGAGCGTAAATCGAATGAACTATCGATTGCGTTAAAATACACACCACAGTCATGTTCGCAATAAATAACATCATTATTTTACGACTAGCATCGACCGTATATAAATAGTTGATAGTTGTGTTCGTTACGTCGTTATAGCCGGCCTTAGCCATCTAGGCGCCCCAGGCGAGCCATGCCTTTGGCGCCCTTTTAGGTATAATTATGTACTTATTTAATTACAAAATTAACTAGAATAACACTTAATCAAAACGTACGACGCCCATGATTCTACTTATTTGCGAATCAATGAATAGTTCAGATTACTCCAGATTAGCAAAAAGGAGTCTTATACGGTCACAGCTGGAGCTAAAATAAAAAATCTTAAAAACTAAGTTTGCGAGTAACTACTTAAATAATTTAAAAGTGATTTATTTGATTATAATTGATGACAAATCATTTGTCATCGATATACGTAAGTACCAAATAACTAAGGGGGTATATTAATAACAATTTAAGACTAAAACACCAATTTTATTATAAAACGAAAAATCTAAATAACTAACTAAAATAACGACTAAACTAATTAACTTGTAATTTTGAGTTGTAACTTGTAGGATGAGAAGTGCGTCAGTGGTGCTTCCAATTTTATCAGACTCTTAATATTCTCCTGACCGAATTTCGGTCACAGCGGCCAATCTCAATGGAGACTAGCCAATTACGCAGGAGATATTATAGTGCACAAGTGTGTGCGCAAACACAGGTGCACTCTCTATTCCCTCACTCTCATAGTCCGATGGGACGGCCTTCCGACACGATCGGAGAGAGATCAGGCGCAGGGCCAACAGCTTTACGTGCTTTCCGAGGCACGGAGTGTGATAATTAATTTATAAAACGCACATAACTTACGAAAAGTCAGAGGTGCGCGCCTTGGGTTCGAACCCGAGACCACTGACTTACCAGTCAACGGTCACAACCACTAGGCTATCACGACTCTATCAGACTCTTATTTGCCCACGGAACAGAAATTTTTGCCAACTGTACATAACGTCCCAATTTTACAATACTATTATCGTTATCAAATTCTGAATCACATGATCACATCACTAATAGTTTCACATGTCTTTTTTAATTCGGCTTCGGATTATTGCTAATTTGCTAAGTAAATCTTTATCTATCAAACTTAACGAACTTATCAAACCCTTTCAAACCTTCATTCAAAATTCAAACACCGAACCTTTGTTACTGTCTCTCTCTATCAGTTTCTATGCATCAAAACATGAGTTTCAAACACAGACATATACTCTTATATGTCTGTGGTTTCAAAGTATAAATTGTTAAGATTTAATTATTTACGCTTTTTTTATTTACGTTTATAGAAAAAAGTCAATGTCATCACATCAATCATCTCCGGTTTGTCGTCAATTTCCTGTGTCAATCTCGGTGTAATAGGAACCGTGAAGATTTTTGAAGAAGTGTTTTGGGACGAATATTTTACTGTCATCTGTCATCGGCGGCATCGGCCAAATTTTTTTTCAAATGTCAAAATAATAGAGATGTTATATTAGGGTCATATTTGGGTAATCCTATTATTGAATATATTAGTTTACGCATATTAGGATACCATACCTATTACTGGATATTAGTCAAATATTAGTGAACCGATTCATTATAGCTACTCAATCTATTATGCATATCTGCGTAATATCGGTAATAGTCTCCATAATAATTAATATGAAATACGAGATTCTACCACAGACATATAAGAGTAGCAGACCTAATATAAAGTTTAAACAGCGTAGGCAAAACGCACACATTGAACAACTATTTATGCCAGGGCCGCATTTAGGACATGGTGAATAAGACATAATCACGACATAATAAAAATAGATATATTTATTCTTCTTCTTATCGTGTGGTTGATGAACAACCTGGTAGATTTATTAATACTGTTTAATTTTGATCTGAATTACCTGAAATTACAAAAATGTGAATGATCGACATAGGTATTAATGAAAATAATTAAGACTTCTGCGACTATTTTTTGTAGATTATTATTATAACAGCTGACAATCTGTGCTCTGCATTATTATGGATATGATGTCGTAAACATTTAACAATCTAGGTATAGGTACCATATCTACAAAAAATCATTTGAATTGTTCCCAAATCCGTCCCTCGATAATATTGTAGTACTTGAGCTGTCAATATTTGCAACTTTACAACAAACTAACTCATAAATGCTTTTATTTCTGTTGTTATACGTCAAAATTATATACGATTAAGCTCCAAATTCAAAAATCTATGTAATAAGCTATTAAACAATAACTAATTATTTGAACTCTTCATCAGAGAGAACCGAATAGCTTTTAATCTTAACAAAGCAACATAAAACTTACCGATGAAAGGTCAATCCAGGTGTATTGTTATAGCTAGCACTATCACACTGATAGGCACTGCACTTTACCATTTTATAAAATTATTATTTTACCATTTAATTCTCAACCGAGCAATATTTTTTACGAAAACCTGATGATAATAATTCGAATCGATGTAGCTTATGTAGCTTAACTAATATGGCGGCGTCACAAAATAGACTACGCCTCATATTTTGTCTATGTGTGTGTGAGTGTTGCAATAGGTGAAAGAACGAGATACATATATTGAGTTGTCCTTTTGTAAGAAAAGGAAAAAAGATTATACCCATCTATATAAATATAACTAGTGATTAATGTATGGTCTGCTACTCTAATATGTCTGTGGATTCTACGAACTAGGCGAGTCGCCACGAGGCGCGATCGGAAATAATCGGAATCGCCGCGATCAGTCGCCTCGCTATTACGCGACCCTATTATTTGACTAATACCTGGTAACCTATTATTCTTTAGTCGCATATCCTAATATGAATATACGTGGCTTGTATTATGATACCTGTACCTATTACGAATATATTAGTCACACCTCTACAAAATAAGCTTGTCCTAGAAAACATTGTGGAAAACGAAATCTGGCAAACTAGAAATTCTTTAATTTACGATATTAGTTTATTTTTAAATAATAGGTGTTTTATTTAACGACTATAATTGTAATTTTAACGTAAGCAAATGTGGTTTAATTCATAATTTTTATATGTAACCTTACAAGCGGTAAGGTAAGCGGTATTGTAATGTAAATAGTGGTAATGAGATTTCACTATCCTATCCTTAACTTTTCCAGGATAGTAACAGGGGCTCCACTGCTACATCCTAATGGCTGGTCCTATACAAGACGTTGTGGAGGAAGACGCAGCTGATTTACAGTTTCCAAAAGGTATATAAATGCAGTTCTTTCATGTAGAATTTAGAACAGCGTAAAATTTAAGTTAATCTAATTACTCTTGTTTCATTTTAGAGTTTGAAAATGCTGAAACACTTTTAATATCAGAAGTTGACATGTTGTTGGAACATAGAAAGGCACAGAATGAATCTGCAGAGGAGGAGCAGGAATTCTCAGAAGTTTTCATGAAGACCCTTACGTATACCAACATGTTCAAGAAATTTAAAAACAAAGAGACTATAGCTGCTGTTAGAAAGTGAGTAAAGATCATTACTATGATCCCAAGGCTGTGCATAGGGCTTTTCTGCCTCATGCTATTTATGCTTATCATCTCTGTACAGCACAGATCCCATCCAGCCCCCTGCTGGATTATGGTAAACCGATGGAAAAGGTCTATGGAGGAATTCGGAATCACCCTATAGTAACTGATATTCTGAATTCCCTACCCATGTACTGTTGAGACAGATTTTCCTTTCTTTTTCCTCTATACTGTCAACCCACATCTGGCTATTGATCTATTTGCCTCTTCTAGTATTTATTCTGTTTAGAGTTCACTTTATTTGCATATAAAACAGGTTGATATCCTGTCTTATTTGAAGGATGAGTTTGTTTACTGCTCAAAAAATGAAAATTGGAATCTGGTTGAAATTCGGTCATAGCGGATCTAAACGGACATTAGCAAACTATGCTGGAGATATTATGGAGCACAAGTATGTGTTCAAACACACCCAATTTTCTCACTCTCATAGTTGCATCTAATACAAAAGAGAGAGATAAGGTGCAGGATCAACAGCTTTACGAAGCACAGAGAAAGTTAAAATTAATTTATTATAATATGCAGTTCCTTTTCGAAGTCAAAGGTTAAATCCTACTTGCCAGTCAGTAGTCATACCACTAGGCTATCATTGTACTCAAAACTGCACAAATACTGAGGTCTAATAATACCATTTGACTGTTCCGAAGAATAAAAACAAGACAGTATTTAAATTTCTTCTTACTGAATTCACATGGCTTAGTAATGGTGGTTGACGGAGCCATAGCATCGCTTTGGTTTAGGTACTGTAAAGATGCTATTTAGATAAAAGAACTACCTGATTTCAATTTAATTAATTTTTTTACATTTTCAATTCCAGTCTCCTCCAATCCAAGAAACTACATAAGTTTGAAGTGGCCAGTTTAGCAAATCTATGTCCAGAAACACCTGAAGAAGCCAAGGCATTAATACCATCACTAGAAGGAAGATTTGAAGATGAGGAACTTAGGATATTGCTGGATGATATACAAACCAAACGTAGTTTACAGTACTAGTTTTTATAATTATGTAATTTAATTCATTTAAGAAATGTCTATTTAACATGAGTCTGAAATACATTCTGATACCTATCTTTGATATTTTATTTAAATAGTCTGTAAGTCAGTTTGGTGTCCAGCCTGCCTGTCTGGCTTATTGCTGTATGTACAAACACATCTAGACTGGATTAAATATCTGCCGATCTTATAATCAGCGTCCGTGCTGTACCCTAGACACAGTGCTAAAGGCCAATCGCTTACGAACATAGATTTTAACGCAGTCTTCACGAGTGAGAGAATTTTAATCGCGGCGATAGATTGATGCCATTGAATGTAACTAGGCTGTCTCCACACGGCGATATAATCGTAGTGATGATTTTGAACACTGCGATTCTCGCTCGTGGAGAGGCCTCATAGTAAACCTTTCAAGTAATGCCAAGACAATCCTTGACTAAGATCCAAGCTTATCGTCCAGGCCAGAATGTGTATCGATCGCTGTGTTATGAACGTGGCCAAACAGATCGTGGTTCTACTGAAGTGGTGATGTAGTGGAAACTGGTAGTCAAATGATTTTAAGAATAAAATGAAAAGCAATAATTAAATCAGTCTGTATATTGGATATGTCTGCAATACAGCAAGATACATTACAGTGAAAACAGATAAAAGTGATAAAATATTGGAAACAAAAATAGTAATTAGAATTTCTTCTCTGAAACAAAACTATAATAAAACCATTCTTATTATTACTTAAAAGTAGATACTATTAATATTGATGTTATTTAATGCCTCTAACTAAACAAGCCCTTTGTTGAACATTATTTGTAAAAAAACTAAAGGAATTCTTTATCAATAAACCTCAACAATTTTAGATAACTTAAAACTCAACAATACTTCGATAATTTTTCTTATTTTCTAATTTTGTGGCCTAAACATTATATTTTAACAAAATGCCGAACAAAAGGCTTGCTTGAATTATAAACTTATCTCAATGGGCACTTTTGGTTTAGTTTAAATGTTAGTATTTAATCTATATTGTATTAATAAAAATTACAAACTTATCATTCATCTAAAAGCAAACTTTAAAATGAAATTAACCATCTATAAAAGAACTATCAAATCTAAGGTCCTAGCCAAGTTACTTTTATGGTACAACTCACCCTTCTCCTACCCTGAACATATAAAAATATTTTATGTACTTTAAAAACATTTCAAGTTTCTAAATAAAGATGTTCTTCGGAATATATTTGCTTACAACAAGCAGAATATCGTTGATGAAGATGCAATCTTTATTGAGGAACCTCTGTCCACATCCCAGTGGTTTACTTTAAATTAAACAGTAAGGGGACCGTTTTATAGCACACATTTATTAACAGCTAATAATTTTTCGGGTCCTTTACTAAACCTTAAATTAGGTAACTACATTGGGAGAGGCTTATATAAATCCTAAATTACAACCTGGACCTGTGACATTAGTCTATTAGTAAAGCATAATATTGTTTCGGATACCAAGTGTGGGGAGTCTAGAAGCGACATGGAAGCCGTTAGGAAGCAAGGCGAACATAATCATAAAGCTTATATTACAGAAACTGTGTTCCACGACAATGATCGAGCAACTGAAAATGTGGGTCCATGAAATGAGAGAAGTATAAAAAAATATACAGTTTACCCTCAAAATGAATATTGTAACTTGTTTGCTTTTATTAATTCGAGATTACAGCTAGTATATTGCACTTATATCGGAAACATTTTTGCACAGAAATCCGGTTTTTAAATATTGGCTCGGCTTTCTTCCATGTAAATGTTTTTGCACAATGTTTTAATTTATTAACGTTAAATCATTAACGGCTGGCGTGGCATTTTATACAACATATAATCTTAAACGTACAATTAATGTTTTGTTAAAAAAAAAGATAAAAATACTTTTTGTACATTTCCAAACGTTTTTCTTCATAGCATATAGTGGTTGTTTGTCACATTCGCAGTCAATTCGATTGATACCTGCCATCAAGTGCGATTGCTTACAATATAATCGCATCCCAAACACCCTGCTCCTTTGTCACAAGTCGGTTCATCTGTACACTTATAGTCACTACGCAGCACCTTCGTTAATTCTTCACAACTTATGGATACTGTTTAATTTGTGCAACATGTTACTACATGGTCGCAATAGTGCTACTTCATATCATACCAGTATCAAAAGTTGTCAAGCCACGATCAACATTCAGATTCGACCGTTTCACTTACATTATCACATTTGTTTAAAGAATATAACCAATATAATCAATAGGTACTAATTTACATCAGCAACTGGAAATATTATAATCACTAAGTTACATTTTCAAATTCGGCGTATATCATAAATGTGGCTCCTAATAAAAATTTTGTTTGAGCAATGAGAAGATTTTAAATACTATTATATATTCCAAAGGTGAGCCATCTAAAATATATATTTGCCGTCGAATTTTAAAAAAGGTTTAAAAAATAATTGCGTATGTCCAAAAGCAGATCTAACTATGTTTAGGTGTAAGTTGTCAACATACTACATTATCAGTCTCGATGATAAAAATGCGTTTTGGCCAAAATGAGAAATCCAACAAGTGCGGTCCAAACTTCCCTAAACGAATGTTACACGAACAAATGCCCCGTGTACCTGATACAGATACTGACTATTATCAAAGATCAGTTTCGTGAAAAAAAAGTAGAACTAGATTTTAAAAAAAGAGTAAACATATTAGCATGACCTTAGCAGGCACTATATAGTACAGTGTAGACTACACAACGAATGAAGTCAAGTAACCTGTATCAAAGTACTAGTAAAGTTTAAAAATTCAGTCTGTTTTCTTACTTACATTTTTTTTATCAAATCCCATACGTTAAAGCTCTTTTGCATTAGAAAATCGTTCTAGCAACCGATAGATCCATAACCACATAAGATGATCTGGCCTTACAGAAATTTGGTCCGAAGTAATTTACCTTCAATGATTTAAATTTAAAAAAAAGCTTATGTATGTTGAAAAATATAAAAAAAAAACTTACTATGCTATAACACTTTAAAATTCTATGTTTGCAATGTGTTGTGTTATGTACATAATTTTAAAATAATACATAAAATGAGATCAAATATATATCCAGTCATGTATCAAATTAAGCTGGAGCAGTGAGTGCTAAGTACCTAAATAAACAGTTTAGAAAAATATCTCCCTCATTACCTAGTCATTTAAGTAATATCAGGGCAAACTAATATAACACATAATATATACTCGTATTTAATATATAATAATATGAATTATTTTTACCATTTGTTTGGTTTCATTAGTGAATCTAATGCTGTGATTTGCTTTGGTTGGTCTGTTTGTCAAAATAAATTTGTGCAAAACTGCAAAAACGGGTCTGTTATTTAAGGACAATACTATTACATACTCTCACTCGAAATTTGATGGCAATTGACAAACATTAATACTTCCTGTATCAGGGGACATCCTTATTTTGTAACAGTTAAATTTAAACAATTTTGTATTATTGTCACGACAATTTTAGATGCGTATATGTATAAGATACAACTTAGCAATGACCAAGTTCATCTATCTGTAATGAAGCAATTCGTTGCATACATGCAGTGCTGAAAACTATATCATTATGTAATATTGTACAAATTAATCACTTTTTACACAACTTTGCACTGTGACAGCTAAGTGATTATATTGCACGGCATTAACCAAAATAGCCGGTCAAATTGAAAATAATTTTAAATTTTCAACTTCTATTAAAATAGAATTGTAAATAAGTGGGTTAGATAAACACAATGTTAAATTAATGTCGAGTAAGGTGTTTAACCCCCTAGTCCCGAGTGTGGGCACTTGGGGTTGAAGGGGGTTACGTCAGGCGCGGGTGCGAGTCAGTGCGAGGTGGAGGCGGGCGGGGAGGGGGGCGGCGCCGGCTGCAGCGGCTGGAAGGCCGAGCCCAAGGATGGCCGCAGCGTGAAGCCTGGCATCGTCGGCTTCATTACAGACACTGATTCTGAGAATGCTCCTTCACCCGCTTTTAGGTTCACCTGCAACAGGACACAGACTAATTTAACACAACCATTAATTTTAATAGGACTTTTTTCTTTTCTGGTTTTGTAATATTGTTAAGAGAAAAAGTTGTTCATAATGATGAGTTTAATGACCCCTTTTCCGGTTTTGTAAACAGTGTATATGTTGCAGTCAAAACTCTTAGCCGGTCAAAAGTACTTTTGACTGGCAAAATCAGGCAAAAGTACTTTTGACTGCACAGGTTGGTCAATAGTAGTTTTGCCGGTAAATCATTGGTTAATAGTGCTTTTAACTGTAAATTTGCGGTCAAAAGTGGATTTGACTGACGCTCCTGGTCAAAACTACTTTTAACCGCTAGATAGTCAGTCAAAATTACTTTTAATCGTTAGGAGTGGAAATTGAAGGGCACTCATTTAAAGAGGCAGTACAAAATATTGAATGAGCAGTTACGTGTGGTAAAATAGTTTTTGTGATAGGCTATCATTTAAACGATAATTTTAGTAAGCTATAAATTTGATTTTATTTGCTAATAATCTAAATAAATAAAAGAATAAAAATAATCTTTATCATATAATTGACGGAGCCCCGCTTCGCGGGGCTCCTACTTCTGGGTGGTTTAAAAAAAAATAACAACGAAGGGGAAGGCGAGGTCTATTCGCTCGCTTCGCTCGCTCACACGACCCCGCCATCCCCTTCTAACCTAACCTGTCCGATTCGGGGTGCCCTAAAGTCCATACACAGAATTGTAATCTGCCGAACTATTTATCGAACTGCTCATTCCATCATTTTTACCGCTCATTCAGTTATTGGACTGCAGCTTCATTGGGTAATAGCACTTTTGACTGTTATTTCAGTCAAAAGTACTATTGACGAAAGCCTATGGTCAAAAGTACTTTTGACTGATTTTGCCAGACAAAAGTAGTTTTGACCGGTTAAGGGTTTTGACTGTAACATATACACTAGTCGCTTTGTTGAGTTATTCGTGGTTCTGTTCGCACTCTTGAAATTCTCCTTTACTGTTTTCATTCAACCATCTCAGACTATGAAAGTAAAATGTAGAAGTGACAAAAAAATATTAAAAAACCCCTGATACAATTTTTTTAGTTAAGAACACTTTTGATCAAGGCACCTTTCATATAAAAAATACTAAATCAAAATCGATTCATCCATTTGGGAGCTACGATGCCACGAGAAACGTTAAACTTATAACACCTTTTTTTGTATGGGGTTACAAAGAAAAAAAATATAGAAGAGAATTTCGATAGTATTCTCGTATTCGGCCAATTACCAAATCTGCCTATCTCTATCCTCTACAAACTAGTTTCTTTTCCCTTCAATCACAACTCAGTTTAGAAATAGTAAAAAAACGTACCTTTTCACAACCATCAGGAGGTTCACGAGCTAAGAAGCGATTTATTTGTGGAGACGTGCCCAGTTTAGACCCATCAAGATCAGGAGATGAGCACACGCTGCCGCCTGTAACACAACAAATATATAAAGCAAACTGGACTAACATACCCCCATAAGAATATAAAAGAAAATACTTCAATATTTTGAAAAGCAAATTCAGTAAAGACTACCTACTAATATTTTTATTGACTTCTACCGCTATCGCTATAGAATCTTCTACCAAACGTAAACCATACCTATACTTCATTTTTTCATATCTGTCATGAGTTGAAAACATGTTGGCACATCTTTATACAAAAAAATAATATTTAAAGTAATAAAATCTTCAGAAAATTATATTAGGTTTTTATTCGGTATTTTTTTCTTTCTTCTAATTAAGTTATTTTTAAAGCAATTTCCTCGAAATTTTTGCACTCTGGTACTCTATCTACTCCGGTAGATGTCACCATACGCCTATATGGCGTTGAGAAAGAAATTCATAATTTCAACTGAAGGTCAAGTAGGTCGTAGCTCAGTTGGTAAAGCTATGACACGACACGCACGCCAAAGATCGCGAGGTCATATCCTGCCCTAGTCAGTTGTTTATGCGAGTTTATTATTAAATATTTTCATTGTTATTTATTTACTTAACGTTGTCGTTGAATACACTTTTCGAGTAAAAGATGTGCTAAAATTGTTTACAACTGACAAGAAAGCAAAAATGAAGTATAAAGAAGCAAATAAGCGTTATGATAAGAAAATCACATGCTTTAGGAGTTTCAAACCATTCTGGTGTTGTGCATAACAATAACTATTAAATTGCGAGGGGTTGTCTAAAAGCTGAAAGTAGGTATAGACCTGTGGCCAGCAGTTCTGCGGACCCACCGCTGGAGAGTGATCCCCGGGACGGTGGATCTATGCCCACAATTTATCAATTTTAATATCAACATAATATAAATAGATAGACATATTTTATAAATAGAGTTTACCAAAAAAGTATTATGTAGGGCTTTAGATTAAAATCAGATTTTTAAAATGAAATTTAAGTAACTTAATGTCTTCATCAGACCAAATTTAGTTGTAAAAGATAGATATAGAAAACTGACATATTAAACCCAAATAGACAAATTATAGCTGATATTGTAAAAAAGATTATATTTAACCTCAATTGCTATGGGGTACAAGATAATAATGTAATTATTTTTAACTATTAAAGCATTAAGTGACTACAATGTTATCAAAGATAACATAATAACATAATTTAAAGCTATATTAAATGAAATTATTTACCAACCAAGCTACAGTCCTGACCGCTTCGCGTAATTTCAACTGAAGCGGGCAGGACTCGGTAGCTTAGTTGGTTAAGAGATGGCACGGCACGCAGAGATCACGGGTGTAAATCCCGCCCGAGTCAGTTGTTTTTGCAAGTTTCGTATTAAATAATTTCATTTAATAAGCAAATATGTGCGTGAACATTAAACATGTAAAAAACACATAACATAATGCTTTACTAGCATTTAAATTAAACCTCTCTGTATGAGAAGAGGCCTTTGCCCTGCAGTGGAAAAGTTACAGGCTAGTTTATCATTATTGTTAAGCATTTAATATCCTTCAACTGGTGGTCTAAACCAGACTAGGACAAAAAGTCCTCTTCTCACAAAACTTTTGATTTAGAACAATCGTGACATTAATTTTAATGTTGACAGTATTCGCAATATATCAAAGATTTTGTTTCATTTTGTTTAATATATTACCTGATGAATGAGCAGTGTGACACAGGTCGTGTGGGGTCTGCGTGTTGACTGAACGCCTCAGAAGCTCTGCAAGAGGTGCGCGGTGTCCTTCCGGTGTAACCTGTAATTTATACAGCACATACACATGAGGATGTGGTTTTACAATGTTTAGTTTATAGATTTATTATTATGTATTAATCTAAAAGGCAAATTTCAGAACATTATGGTTACATACATAAAATAAATAAATACATATACGTAATCAATAACTCTCTGTAAAATGATTATCGCTTCTATTCTGAGTTTGTTTGACATTATGTAGAAATTATGTCATTTATATTAAGTGCTATCTTTTTCTAGACAGCAATTTTCAAATTCTTTTATCTTTGTCATTTCTTGACCAATTTAGATTTATTTGGACAATGTATTATTTTTTAACCTATTTTTGACAAATATTTATTCATTTTAAACATAGTTATCTATCGTATCCTTGCTTGCTCTACATGTAACATTAGTACAGCACACCATAAGTTGGAAATCATGACTGTTAAGTTAAACTAGTGCCAATGAGAGCTACCGTTGAGGCCAACATAAAAAGCCCGCTTTATAAAAGTCTAGAATACATTGGTATAGAACAGTGGTTTCTTTCCCCATTTCAATATTGTACCCCTATGACCTATTAGGAAAACCAGTTTTACCCCGACCTTACAATGTTATCAATACAGATAAGTTATTAGGTCTATAGGTATTAGGTTCGTCGTTACCCCCACAAAAAAGCTGATTTACCCCCGCGGGGGTAATTACCCCCAGGTTGGGAACCACTGGTATAGAATATGTTACATTATCCAAAACATACTTTATCTCTTAGTCGATCTAGATGTGGAGTCTGTGTTCCACTGGCCGGGTATAGTACGAGTCTCTCTATCTCTTGGTTGAGACCTTCAACTGATGACCGTGCTGCTCTCAATGGGACACTGCCGCTGCCAAAGCGGGACCCTGGAATTCAAGCAAATAGATAAGTGTGTTTGCCTCTTCAGGTATTACAAAATAAGGGATTTTGATCTGATGTTCAAGATGTTTAAATTTCTGGAAGGTCATTGCTATCTCTTATTCTTGAGCATTTGTTCCTACGTTCTTTTTTAATTCCCCAACGTAAAAAGAGGAGTACTACAAGTTTGACGTGTCTGTAAATAAGAGAAATGATTTAGATTTAGTTTTTATTAGTTGAAAGATGACTTGATTGAGTATTCTTAGCAAAAAAATAAAAATAAAGGTATTTGTGTTGAGGGTTTTAAAATTAGTTATTTGTAATGCATTATTGAAAAATATTATTTCACTATTTGTTACCACCATAGTTATAGTCCAGTGCGATCGTTTTTAAAATATTTTTTTAATGTCATGAGTTTCAAATAGATTCCAAACTAAACTCAGTTTACAATTACCTTTTCTTTTGACCGTAGCCTTTTTTTAAAATAGGTACCAATAATTAATCACTTAAGTTCCAAAATACTTACAAAGAGCAGTACTCATAGAATGACTTGAGTAGTCTCCAGATGCTGATGGTTTGTGTGGTCTTTGGAGACGGCTACGTAAGAAGCGATCCAGTTTGTCATCATCTGAACTTCGGGATGAACGACCCGATGTTCCACCTCCATCATCAGTCTGTAAAGTAAATATTATGAAGATGAACAAAAAATAACATGGGAAAAAAATCATAAAAAAACTGTGTAAGTATGTAAAGAAAATTCATGGTGCAAATACATTTTTTTTAATTTTGGTAATCTCTTCACACAAAATGAAGAATCGTAAGGACTCCAGTTTTTTGACTTCAACATTGAAAACAATAATGGAAACCATGGTTTTCTTTTGTTTCAGTAAGAAAAAAAATTTAAGCTCCATGATGATTTTTAAAATCTTTGTCATTACTAAAATATACATAATAGGTAGGTATGTATTTTCTAGGGAAGAATGCTTTATCAGCATTGATAGTAAAATACCATCATGTAACAACTGCATGCACTGAATTGCAGGGCAATGGCCTCTTATACAGACAAAGATCAAGCATTAATCACGACACTTCAGTCCAGGCTTCCTTACGATCTTAGATTAACTAAGAACTTTTTTCATATGACATTAAACAAGTGCTCTTAAAGAAAGTTTTCAGTTATGGTTGAACAGACTTCCATTGGCAAATGCTATTTTGAACCCACATTTGCACGTTTGCTATATGAATTTGTAACAAATGCACCAAACCAACATGTGCGTTGAACAACTGATAATAATATTATTTTAGTGTAAAAATAGCTTACTTGTGTGGACTTATCAACTTGCAACTGGCCAGCATGGAGATAATAGTCCCTGGACCACTGTCCTTTGTGATACAGAGTGTCGAGGGAAGCTGTGCGCCTGATTACACTGGCACCAAACCGACCCTTGCCTAAAACATATGAATAATATAGACATTCTGTTTTTAACCTTTCACATTTGTAAAGCAGTAAACTGTGAGAGACTTGAGCATATTAAATTTAAGGTTAAACGTACAGCTTGTGAAATATGTTACATTGTTATGTTATGAGGCGTAAATGGGTTTAGACACTTGATCATGTCACCCGTAGCTCACGTTGTTGAGCAGTGGTGCAACTACACACAATTATTACACATAAACATACACAATCAGCTATGAGATAGGTAGGTTAGGTTAAACTGTACACCATGGCACGGTGACCTTCCAACTGGAATCTTACTTAAGTAGCGGTATTGCACCAGACTGCTTATATTAATAGCTTATATGGCACTGGAATATTGTAAACACCACCGGTTTACAATCAAATGAAAAATGACCTGAGAAATGATTAATTATCATGAATTTTGAACACTTAATTCATTTCACAATTTGAATTCTGTTACAGAAAACCTAGAATCTATCAATTATAAAAAAAACCTAACCAAACTTCAAATCTTATCTAACCAAGTCTAAATTTAATTTATCAAAAGTTTACAATTGAGAGAGTTTTACTCCATTTGATTATAAACTTGTGATTATCATGATTTTCCAGTGACATTTACATAAACATATAAATAAAAATGTAATGCTGTATGTTGGTAAGCTTAAAAATGACAGGCAGCAAAATGACTGTATCAGCAATTTGTGCAATTATAAGGGATAAAAAATTGAAAGTTCAGAAAATTGATTTTTCTATAGGAGTTTTTACAAAATTATAGAAATCTTGATAGGACAATGTCTATCAGGTCAGCTAGTAATGTTATAAAAATAAATATCATAAATGGTTTACAACTTAAATTATGTTGTATTATACTTTATCACAATAAAAATGTATGGACTCAAATCATAATTTATTATGTTGACAAACTATATACTTATTATTTACATTAATTGTTAAATGCCATTATATCATGCTGCTTTTTATTTGAGCTGCTTTTATTTAAGCAACAAAAAATAAACTATGTAGTTTTTTTTTTGTTGTAAAATAATTAGGTATGATAAAATTGTGATTTGTTGATACTAAATGAAATGTTATCACAAGCTTCTAATCATGTAAACATTGTGTTTAATGTTTATTATTAATAACATGTCATTAATTTACACTTTATTTACCTTTCTACAAGCATTGACTGATAATTACCTCCTGATAATATTAAGCAATTTTCTTATATCTTTCTATGTAAAACTTATTATATGTCAAACAGAAGTACATTTTACCTTTGTAATTGACAGCTCCTGGGCTTCGCTGACCTGACAGGGCGTGATCTGGCGATATCCGCCGCCACGCATTTGTTGGCGATAGCGTCGGACTGTTGCTGGCGTTCTTCTTCAGCCCTCCGCTCTGTTTCATCACCGATGATACAGGCAGAGTCGCCCTCATCGGGCCCTGCTTGCCCACAGGGCAGTCAGACTGCTTCCTGACGCGACCCGACATCCTCCTTCCTTTCACACTTCACTACTCTATAAGCACCCCTATTTCTTCATCAAACGAAACACTGAACTATCACTGCATAAGAAAAATATGTATTTCATTCGCCGACGCCGCGCCAAGCTCTTTGTAGAGGGAATTATCGTGAGCTACAGTAAATCAGACCCAGTTGTGCTAATACAAGCGTTCTTGTTATGCAATATGGTAATCAACACTTTTGTTAATGTATTTGGGTGTAATAACGGGTGTATCTAATAATCAACTAGCACTTATTACATAAAAACAAAATTACAAAGCGAACAAGTCACATTTTTTCTGCACAATGGATGGATGAATGAATGAAGCTGACAGCAGATGACAAGGGACATCGCGCCATTCCTTTTTTCTTACAATATTTTTATAATAACTTTAAGAAAAATAGCTACCACTTGCATCATTAGACACTAAAATACTTTAGACTTGGTACAATACAAAATTAGCTAATAACTACGAGAAATATTACACTTTATTCGTTAGCATTGCAATTAACAGCTGATTATTCCGCCATGTCAACTAAGTTCAGTTGTCTTTGGTAAGATGGTCGTTGTGGGAGATTGTTATGACCTTCTTGTTACACGCAATATTTTATGGTAGATCAATTTACGAACTTAGTTATTATGAAAATCCTTCTCTAAAAGTGGCTTTGCTTTTTGAGCAAAACACTTTTACAAAATCTATTTTGCTTGCACATCGAGGATTCGAGGGACATTATCATTACTTCATCGAAGGACTACACTCGGTCTATGGTGGGAAATTCGAATTGATCATTTTAGTTTAGGTAGGTATACTTATATCAGGCTCGACACCGAGCGACCAGCACGCTCAAATTATTCGAGCCTGGGCCCCTCAAAGTCTGACAAAGGTCTTAATTCTCTTCGACATGGACCGCCATGCACCAGAACCCTTCGTAAAGCCCCTACATGTCCGCGCGCAGTCCACATATGGTTGAATGATAAGCTTCCTACCTATATAAAATGTAGTCCCGACTCCCAGACCTCAGACTATATAGTCTAGAATCTAACTAACTATAATCTAATCTAATAAACGTGAATGTTATTGAGGATGTATTTTCATATTATAAAAAGGTAGGTACTCTGTGGGATGTATGGATGTTTGTTACTCTTTCACGCAAAAACTACTGAACGGATTTTGATGAAACTTTAAAGTAATACTACAGTTATACTGCTGCTTGCGCATCATGCTCCATGACCCGCTCCGCCGCTTTAACTGGCAACACCTGCGAATTCAGTGTGGCTGCAGGCGCTGTAGGCTTACACTAAGAGTTCCAGTTGATAATGGATGCTTTGACTCCCAGGACGAAGCAACCAGATGCTCTTCGCAGACTACATATTAATCGAGAAGGATGACCTTGAAGTCTAGAGCCATTAAAAAAACAAATGACGGTGTCATTATTTAATAAAGGACTTGTTAAAGGAAAAAGGGAAACTGACAGTTCAAGAAATATTTTAATAATATAATATTATATCTAATTAGTTTTATTATGCTAAATCATAAACTGAAAATTGTAATTTATCACATATTTTATACGTTGGTTCACATATAGATCAGTACCAGCTACCAAAAATAAAGTGCACCCAAAGAAATCATTCGAAATAACAATTGAACAAAAACATTACCTGAAGTCAACAAAAATAAATAATTAACTATGTACGATAAACTGATATGAAAAAAACTGATATGTACCGAAACTTTAATAAAATAACTAACTAAAATTTACAACAATTGGTTGAATAATATACAAATTATGTTTAATAGGTAATATTATTGTTTACACACGACGTTTACCAGCGTCCCATCGTTCACAAGTTCTTACATATTTATAGTATTGCCTTCAATACGAAATCTACTTTCTAAAATAACCTACATTACTAGCTTGCCTAGTAAAATCTTAGGTCACTAATAAAAAAACTAGTACCACAGTAATTAGCAAAATCTAAGCAAATAGATGTTATTTTATACATGTTTGGTATAGGGACTGAAAGCGGTTACAGTATGAAGTAATGATACCCCAAAAACATATCGGTACCGTTTTTACATAAAGGTAGAGCTTACAAGTACCTTTATAAATAGAGGTAGGAAGATACCGGTATTTAAAGTTTAGAATATTATTACGGTTATCCAGTTTCTGTTAAAACAGAATATAGTATTTCTGTTATTTTACGGTATGGCATTATACCGAAATTTAAAGGTACCGTAATTTTTCAGTAATTCAGTCCCTGGTTTTGTAGATATGTGTTAATATAATATAGACCTTATAGCTTAGTTCATAAGGTTTAAAACACTATCAGATAATTAGCTATCGGTTGTGGCATGCATACTGTTACTAAATCAAAAATGCACCCAATTAATTGTTTATAATGAGTTATATAGTTTACATTTGGATTGGACGATCTTAGACGCTGACGCTTTGAATATCAATAGTTTTTTATTAATGACCAAAGAGTAAAATATACAAAAACTTATTGAATATTTGTCTTCTATTCGTTACTGGTTGGGTTTTGAGCAATATTCTGCTTCTGTTGAGCGATCCACGCGAGGATTCTCTCTTTCAATTCTGTGTTGGACTTCACTTGATCCATGGACAGCGCCGAACGGTTAAATGGATCGGATTGATCACTCAAAAGGTGTCTGAAAAAGCAAAATAAATTTTCAATAATAGGGGATGACTATCGAGTAAAAATTATGTTTTTTATTCATTATTTTTTTTATACCACTAAACTTTCTTATTCTCGAGAATAACTATCCCAGGAATTGTATTACTCTCCACATGTAACTCATTCAGATCGAGAAAGAAGTGAAAAACATTTTATGAGTACCCCATCAATAAAGCCTGGCGATGGGGTTATGTCTGACTCGCACGGACTAAAAACCACACGGTGTTTCTCTACAAACCTCTGGGCGGAAATACGGTTTTAGCTTGCGTATTCACCTTACCCCCACCAGATTCAGATCGAGCCTACGTCACAGAATAATTATACGAAATGAAATTTATGCTAGGGGTAAAGCAGTGAAACGTAAACTAATCTGGAAATTAATATGGAGAGTACCATAATTTCCGGTTCAGTTTTTTACGAAGCGATTGCTTATCGGACCCAGCAACCTAAAGGGATATGATATTCTTAAGTTACTTCAGTTGTCACGATTATACGAGGATACTGACTCCTTACATCGACTGTCGACTAATTTAACCTAACCCTACGAAAAATACTGGTCTATGTTATGGTGTCATGGAATGCATAAAACATACCGTGCTATTGTGGTCCTATCGACAGTGGTCCGAGAACTGGGCAGTATGACCGGGTCCATCATCAACGTGCTCATGATAGGGTCGAGGAACTCCTCGGGCGCGTTAGCGAGGATCACCTCGTCCCGCTGACGCAGCACTGCGAACGTCTCTACGCGAGACGCCACCTCCTGGAGCGAGCCTATGAGCCCGCCGCCGCCGATGCGCACTGAAATAAATAGAGAATTAATAATAAAAAGATGTCGTTATAATAATGCGCTTTGTTAAAAGTAGATCGACACTAAAAAAAACATTATTCGATTTTTAAAATTTTTATAAACCATTTATGCATTCGAAGAGAATACTATAGTTCGAAATTTCTCGATGATTTTTTCTCAGAATCGAGACAATCGGCCTTTCGGCATTATATTATAAGTCGCTGTAATATTTAATCGACATTTGAGACTCTACGTTTACGTACAAGAGGTCGATTACTATTGATTATTTCCATTAATGATAGCAGGGACTTTTATAATTTATATTACACACAGATAATAAACTTAAAAGGCAAAGGAGGTTATGTTAATAGTTGTATTTAAAAAACTCAGAATTGAAACTATTTTTTTTACGTAAAACGGTTTTGTCATCAAAACTAAAGCTGTGTACCAAATATCAGATCAATCTGTCAACAGGAAGGGGATGAAATATCGATTACTAAATTTGAACCAAATAATAAACAGGTAAAGATAACAGGTAAAACCGTTTAAAAATATTGAAAAAGTGCGTTTGCTTTAACTAGTTTCAATTGATAACATTGAAAAACAACTTTATCTTCTCTACATGAGGTCGAATTTGTTTATTTTGATGTATCTAAGAAGTAAATTCAAACCTAATACAGCTTCAGCCAAGGTGAAGAGTTGCGGGGAGTACGATCGTCCGTCATCAGACACCGCAGCACAGAACCGCTCGTTGCTCCCCAGCTCTACGTACATTCGGCAAATGTCCAACACAGTGCTCGCTGGGTCAAACTCGAAATCTTTCATATCTTTTACCTGAAAAGCAAATTATGACGTTTATTACCTGGAAAGTCGTTGTTATGCAGATACTAGCTGCCCCGCGCGACTTCGTACGCATGATTATTCTACTTCAACGCCTATTCTACCTCTACCCTACCCCTATCTTACCCTAATCTACCCCTACCCTACTCTACCTTACCCCTACCCTAATCTACCCCTATCCTACTCTAATCTACCCCTACCCTACCCTACACTACCCCTACCCTACTGTACCGCTAGCCTACCCTACTCTACCCTTACCCTACCCTACTCTACCCCTACCCTACCCTACGCTACCTCTACAAATCAAAAACCATAAAAATCGGTTCAGCCGTTCTTCAGTTATAAATAGTGTAACTATACAACTGTTATTTGCTAGGTGTTGCTATTGATAAGTGGCACTGTACATCCACATTTCGGTCTCAATATCCCGGTCGAGCTGGCCCAATTTTGCTGATGGCTCTACCATAAATATCTTAATAACATTCATAAAAAAACTTTGCTATATTGTTCTCGAAAAGTGACTGGTAGCGGCTGGATGATGGCTGAGTGGCGCGCATTAGGAGAGGCCTATGTCCAGCAGTGGACTGATGATGATGATGATGATATTGTTCTCAGAAGATTTATCTTTCTATAAAAGTGACTGAGTCAATCACAACCCACGAGATAAATAAAAACTACTCACATATACTTCAAGAGCTTACCTTAAAATTCTTTTTATTAGGTCCAACGAGATGCAGTAAGAAGTAGTTGAGCATAGACGCGATGCGCTCTACTAGAGTGGGGTGACAGAACACGTACGGCGCATGCGCGGTGAGACGCACTAGAGTACGAATAGTGTCACGCCCCAAGATGTTGTCGAAACGAGCCAACATCCCGATGTGTGATAGATTGGCAAGGTTTTGAGCTCGCTCTTGAGACGGTAGACTGGACCAGGCGCCTGATTCTCTGAAAAATAAAAAACAGGGTGCAAAAAGATCAATTATTAAGTCAAAATCTACGCGTACTGTTCATCCTACCAAGTATCATTTTGACAAAAATAATTGCTGGGAAACGATTTTTATTATTATTTTATGGCACTCATTTAAAGAGGCAGTTGTAAATAGCGGTTTTGGTAAGTTAAAAATTATAAATGGCACGTTTAATAACTAGTTCAGCAGTTATAACTAAGCAGTAAAGTAAACAAAAATGAGTAATTAACAATAATGAAATGGATCAGTGAATATATAATTGAGTAGGAAAATAATTAAATGGGCGGTAAAAAATATTGAATGAGCGGTTACGTGTGGGCAGTAATAAATCGGAATTTGTCGGTAAGAAATCTTATTCTAAGCAATTCTATTAACAATGAGGTGGTAAAGTAGTTTTTGAGATAGGCTATCAATTAAACGATCATTTATTTATTTATGGACTCACGCCTGTATTCCCTAGAGGGGGTAGGCAGAGGTCTGCACTTTTGCAGTACACCTACGTTTCGATACGATTTTTAGGTATTTAAAAACATCTGTTTTTTAAGTGCGCAATGTATTTGTGTTGTAGCCATTGTAGGAGATGGAGAATGTGGGTTAAAGGCTCGTCTCCTCCCATTGCGCGGCTTACCGGATTTTAAATAGGAATGAAACAGAGAAAAATTGAAAAAAAAACTTAATGTTATTAAATTTAATTCAATCTAAAAAATCTCATACTGCTGACTACTTACTGTGCTGTTTGCTGAGTGCGTATCTGAGCCATATTGCCGAGCGCTTCATCTAATAAAAATATAGCGTCATTCATGAGCAGATTTACGAAACGCAAGAATATCGGTGGATGGACCGCCTCCATGTTGGATTCAGCTTCTTTCGCCAGCCGTCTGCAAATCAAGCAATTTTAATGCAAACAAGATAATTATGTAAAATCATATATTTATTTATTTATTAATGGTTAGAACGTAAGGGTTGCTGTACATTTATTAGGCTCTGTATTGATCGGCCAAACCGGACAGTAGAATCAAATATATAAATGGTCTGGAATATGGTAATGGCAAATTTACGGGGGCGCCGAGGTCTTGAGTCTCTTACCCCCGTGCTCCATACCCTCAATACTGTATTCCGCCAGCAAAAAATTAACACTCGTATGTAGGCGCCAAAATACTTTTGCCCAAGGCGTCGGTGGCCCTAACAGCGCTGGGTATACTATCCATCTTAAGTGCCGAACTCACGTGAAAGCGTCTCTGTGTTCCTCCATTCCCCATAGGAAGTCCATGACGAGGTACATAGGGCGGCGGTAGTTGAACTTCTGTTCAAACTGCACACTCTGACCCGTCATCTCTATGCCAACGAACACGTCCAAAAGACATGGTACGAGCTGTAAGCGAAAATGAGGATTATTGAAGCGACTTTCACAATTAAACTATTATCATAACTACACTGTTATTATAACTACTGTTACTGTTACTACTGTTATTATAACTTAACAATCTCGCTCGCACATTGAAGTAATAAAATACTGCTAGTAATAGTCATCAATATAATTATTATAGAAATTTAATAAAACAACTGATGCGGATGGGATCGAATCCCATCCGTATCAGTTGTTTTTTCAAATTTCCACCCACGATCTTCGGCGTACCGTGCCGACGACGCTCTAACCGCTGAGCTACCATATCCCATCAGAATCAGTCGAAATTTCAAATGTCTTTCTACGCCTAGGGCATAAGCTAATATAATAAGCTAACTTGTGCTAAAACATGTAAAAAATTCACAAAAATATTTTTAAAAAAAAGCAAGTTTAGGAGAATAACATTACTAAGCTTCAACAAAAATATCTTGATCGGAACAAGTTTTCATACATAAAAATAGCTTAATCAAAAATTCATTTGAAGTAATGTTTCCGATAATGTTCTTGTTCTTTTTTTAAATTCTTTTATAACTACATTCAGTGGTTTCATAATTCAGTTTAACGCAATAGGAGCCTTAACATTTTGACTGCCACGCCGCACCGCAGACACAATGCAATTTTTATTGTTCGCGGTCACCGGTGACAATGGTGGCGTTCAAAATCTTAAATCCTCGTCGAAAGAATAACATTGTTTTCATAAAGGTAATCTATGTAAAGTGTTAACTATTTTGATAGAAATGTTAATAGAAGTAAATGTCTAAGTTGCAATACTATACTCTATATGTCTCTATATGTCTATGTACGTACTTTATTTTCTTAAATATTAATTGTCAGTTTGTATGGATAATTTTCTGAAATAAAGGGTATTATTATATTATTATTATATTATTAATACTTCTTATACCTGTAATCTATGTGGATGTTCCTTAAATAATTGTTCTCTATAGAACGACGCTAAGCTGCTCAACGGTTGTTGATCATCTGGATGATTTGGTAACATCGCTTCCAGACATTCTGCCAATCGCGCCCTAAAATTAAATATTTATAAGAAACATCAGAAGCTAAAATTTTTAATAACTGTTATTATTGTTAATTTTTTACCGTTAATGTAACGGTAAATGGTATCGTTACTTCTAATCCTCTGTTAATTTAGAATCTGCCAACAAAGATGTCTAGAACCTGGAGGATACACTCCGTATGTATGTTACCTCAGATGCGGGTTGTAAGTCCGTGTAGAGTCTCCCATGAAGGTAAGTACGAGCGTCAGCGCCGGCCGCAGTACGCTGGCGATGTCGGCCTCCTCGGTGATGGCGCCCACGGTACGCCGCGCCATCGTTATTAGAACCACCACGTTCTCCAACACGAATTCGGGAACACATCTGTAATTTCAGTATCTACAATATAATACATGATATAAAACATACAAACAATTAATTTGCTGGCTTTTAATAAACTTCTTGCAATAGGTACCTAGTTTTAAAAAAAAAATTACTACGTGAATAAATGCGTTTTGTTTTTGTTTGCGAACCATAATGAATTATTGTCTTGCCTGCTTTAAGATTGTGATCACACTGAAATATGCTATATTATAAAGAAAAAAAGGAGAAATACGAATATTAATTATTTATATTGTACAGTTTGGCAAAAAAGAGTGCAAAAATTGGGGGCGCCAGTGGCGTAGTTATATACAAATTACAAGTTATTTGATACGTTGTATATTTCTGTGACAATTTTTTCGTCATGAAATATAATCACAGTAATAACTAATGAGTTACTTAGTACTTACAAACTTAGCATTTAAGATTTTTATATTTAGTTACAGCTGTCACCGCCTCATTCTTTTTTACCATTACTCTAGGCAGTGACTTATCGGCTAAATCTATTGCGCTCACCCTAAATACAGCACAAGAACTGGGATAATGAGCACACGAATGGCGAAGGGTAAATTTTTGTAAGACATAAGCCGAACCAAACAAAAAAAAAATTGGAAGCCGGTAGAAATCGGGTTGGAGCCTTCGCCGCTGGAACATACCTCAGTGTATCTGGCGGTGGCGTAGTGACTGGCATCTGTAAAGGCATCATGGTGATTGGAGCGTAGCACGACTGCGTCACCTCCGGGTCCGGCCGCACAGCTACTTGGACCAGCCACGTGCAAGTAGTGGCTTGTAAGCGATTGAGATTCGTTAACATTTCTTTTTCTAGTAAAGCGCAGCGGAGACTCACAAATCTGTAAGAAATAGATTACTTAATCAGAGCTTCTGAAATTTAATCTTGCAGTTAAATTGGTGCTGTAAATATCCGAATCTATAGTATCCCTCAAAAGATTTTCTTTTAAATGTCATTAGATGCACAAAAAAATCTTGTCTATGCTGTACCAATCTGTCCAATTAAAGCCCAGAATTCAAAAATGATAGCATAGCGGACAGTAAAATCGTTGAATAATCTACAAAAAGGCTGCTAGGTCCACCCGCACTAACATATACTCGGTTTGCAATGAATCGGCACAGCTGGGCGACGAAGTTTCCAAAAAACTTCAGCGGAACGGGCGAACCAAATGAAAGTCATGCTGTTCTCAGTTTTGTCGTTCAATAAGAATTTCCCAACGAATGTGCCGAGCCAAATCAGCGAACAGCAGCCCTTACTTGTTCACCGACTCATTGACAAAACCAGCAGCAGCTAGTAAAGGAACCACCAATAACTATTTAATACTTACTTAGACATAAGATGGTGTGCCCGTTGCCTCATAGGTTCCACAAGGTGGTGAGCCCCGGCAGCCACGTCGGCTAGGGCGCGCTGTGCCTGGCCCAGCTCTTGACCACACCGCCACAACTTCTCAGCACATACGCGGACACCTGGATTGTAAACCAGATGTTAAAATTAAATTTAGTCACTGTTTGATATCAGTCCCACCTCCCACTGTCAGCCGATCATCATTCTCCTAGCCTTATTATTCTCAAACTTTGTTGGGGTAGGCTTTTAATCTAACCAGATGCAGCTGAATATCAGTTTTCTACGGAGCGACTGCCTATCTCACCCCCACAACCCAAAGGGTTACGATATCCTAAAGTTAGATCAGTTAACTTTAGGATATCGTAACCCTTTGGGTATCTGGTTAGATTAAAAGCCTACCCCAACAAAGTGCTAGGATGCTAGGATTTATGAGACTAATATTAAAGATCTTCATGACGTCAACGGTCAAAAGCTTAACATGCTTTCCGAGGCACGGGGCAGGTGATAATTAATTTATAATATGCACATAACTTACAAAAAGTCAGAGGTGATGTGCCTTGGATAAGTATGTTTAGGTAGTTTCATACAAGTTTACCCACTCGCCGATATCGCCGGTATTTTGCTACTGACACAAACTAATGAGTTTGATTCTTGTTCCCGGATTGTTTCCGAAGTTCCCAGGTACCCACTACGAACCTGAGACCTTCGACTTGCCCAACAACAGTCATACATCTAGGTTATCACTGCGTTTTTCATGCCTCTGTCACCAGATATCTCCTAAAAACAAGGAAACACTTACCCAAGTCAATACACTTTTGTGTCATAAAAAAGCACTCAGTGACAAAGTTATAAGTGTCAGCAGTGGGTCGCTTCACTGGCTGGTCATCCTCTGTTAGTCGGGCCGGCAGAAGACAAGTCTCATTGTGTAGGCAATCCAAATGAACGGACTTTGATGCACAGTCTTGAGGCTAAAACACAAATTACGGGACCTATAAGCAATTTTTTACTACCAAAGGAAAAATTTGGCAGATTTTTAACCCCTGACACAAAAAGAGGGGTGTTAAAATATGACGTGTCTGTGTGTCTGTCTGTGGCATCGTAGCTCTCAAACGTATGAAGCGATTTTGATTTAGTTTTTTATTTGAAACTAGCGACCCGCCCCGGCTTCGCACGGGTGCAATATACATATTATAAACCTTTCTCTTTAATCACTCTATCTATTATATTAAAAAAAACCTCATCATAATCCGCTGCGTAGTTTTAAAGATTTAAGCATACAAAGGGATATAGGGACAGAGAAAGCGACTTTGTTTTATACTATGTAGTGATAGTGAAGTAACTTGATAGAGTTTTCATAGCTAAAAAATTAAGGTTTTTCTGTGTCGGGGATACTATTTTTAATTTATGTATAAACTATTTTACAAGCCTTTAAGACTAAGATCAATTTTAATTAGTTAAGGAAAGTGTAAACTTCTTTTGTATGATCTGTAGCATCGGCCGACCCTCCAACTGAACGGTGACAATGCGCATGCGCGGCAGCTGTCCTAGTAGTAGTGTCTCCTACAAGTTTTATCCCTCGCGGACTGCGACCGCTAAATTCTCTAAGCTTGAGTTACTACGTCTACCCGTTTCAAATCAGAACTTATCAGTAAAATAGAAGTGAAAAAGTCACTATAAAAATATTTACCAATACTGCACCATATGTTGGATCAATTTTGAGACATTTAGGATCATCTGTAGTGGTACAGAATGGTTGGCACAGTTGCAGTAAAACAGCGCCCAAGTTCAACATAAACCCATCTGATACAGTGCTTAATGTTGCTGCACTCACTTCACCATGCTGAAATAAATTGAAAAAGGAATTTAAGATTTTTTGATCAATTAAAATTTTCCATCACTTCACATCAGTCTTTGTAATTAGTTATTTTTTTACAAACCAGTGACTTGGAAAACGTGGACGTATGGGGAATGTAAAAATATGAGGAAAGAGTAGAAATATGGGGAACGAGTGGAAATATGGGGAAAGAGTGGAAATATGGGGAAAGAGTGGAAATATGGGGAAAGAGTGGAAATATGGGGAAAGAGTGGAAATATGGGGAAAGAGTGGAAATACGTAGAAATATGGGGAAAGTGGGGAAAGATTGGAAATATGGGGAGAATGTAGAAATATGGGGAAAGAGTGGGAATATGGGGAAATGTAAACATACGGGGAAATATGGGGAAAGAGTAAAAATATGGGGAAAGTGTAGAATTATGGGGAAAAGGTGGAAATAGAAAGAAAAGAGAAAGAGATTGAATTACCTGAACATTCCAAAGTTTTCCTCTACCAACATTTGACTTCAAACACTTTCCGATCCATGATAACAAGCGGTTTCTTAAATGTGGTCCACCTTTTAGGATTGTTAAGAATATTCTATGCAGGTTGTTAGTAAGGTGGGATGATGCATTCCATACAGACGTCTCTATCATTGATGTTGCAGTCTGAAAAACGAGCAATATTACTCTTAATATTATTATTCTATCTGTTAGTCTGTCTCAGGCGGGAATTTAAAACTTGGAGTCCCTATACTAAACAAAAAAGTCTAGATGGTATCTGGTTAAAACAATCTATGGAACCACTGCTTTACAGGGGCACGCACAGATATATTCGACAGGGTAGTCATTAATACTATTTCAAAAATTTGTCATCTATGTCATATCTGACAGGGTTGGCAGTGCCTTTGTGCCTATATGAACTGCAGCTTTAGAATGATTTTAACAAGAATCCTTTTATCATACATTTTGGGAAATATTATTTATGTTTACCTGATCCATAGGGTTGTCAAAGAAATCATGTGGCAGTGATGCATTTCTCGGTAGAACTGAGAGGCTCAGTAAAGCACCAATTACTGAATCCTGGTAAAACCTGCCATTGGTCTCATTTTTCGGTTCACATGCTTCTAATAAAATGGGGGCTAACCATTGACTAGCTGGAATGATAAAAAATATAATAAACATATTACATAATTATTGAGGATGGACATTGAGGTTTTGCCTAGCAGTGGTATGAGGATCTTGAAAATTTAAGTTACTATTAAAAAAGTATTATTCTTCTTCATCATATGGTTGGTGAATAACCTGGTGTCAGAGTTTATATCCCCCATAGGCCTCTGACATGGCTTTACACTCCATTGAAAAATTTCTCAGGTATGCTGGTTTCCTCAAAATGTTTTCCTTCACCGTTTTAGCAAATGATAATTAGTTTCTAATACTTATATAATAACGAAATACATAAATCTGAAAAGTCAGAGGGGTGTCTGGGTTTCAAACCTTTACTGGGTTACCTGGGTACCATACCACTAGGCTATCATTGCTTAATTCAAATCGCAATTTATGTTTTTGTTTTTCTAGTTATACATCATTTATACAATTTTTTAATTAGGTATTTATTTGTATTAAATAAATTACGTTCAGAAATAAGTAAAACTCAACAGCTAGTTTTAGTTTCTGAACAAGTATCAAAACATTTTCATTTTCAGTATTAACATCTCTTAACAATATCTCACAGTCGGACTGTGAGCCCGCATAAAGTAACGTTTGGTGTGAACATTCCCTTACAGTAACTTACCAGCAAACAGCTGTATACATGGCAGTACATAAATCGGCAGATTAATTAAATTTGATTTATTTACATCCATATGGATTCTCTTCAATACAGGGATCATTGCATCTCGCAACTGTTCTTGACCGCTTGGATCTCCTGCAATAGGCATAAGAAAAATAAGTTAATCCATTAGGGACCAAGTTCCTAGCGACAGCTACGTAACAATGATATACTAGTAATATGTTACTTACCATCAGACATAAATGCTTTAATTATATCAATAAAAAATGTATGACACTGTGGATCTACATGTTGTAAAAGTTCCACGAGTTGCACAGAAAAATCTTGTCCTTCAAACAGTGCTGGCTGCTTGAGAGCTGTCACTGCATTCCTGAATATAAGCTCTTTCATTCTTTGTACAGCATTCTTCACAACCGGTGTATTTACTTGTTCATAAGTTTGTAGATTCTGAGAAGAACTAAACAAGTATGGAAATATCTGCTTTTGAACAACATGTTCCTTGTACATTCTACATGTCTTAGGTATTACACAACTTTCAATATCTGGAAGAAGTAATCTCTCAAACAATGCCTGCTCTAAAGCTTCGAGGTCTAAATGCACTCGGGGCTTGGTAGCTTGAGCTAATTCCTCCAAGAAAACTAATTGTCTGTCACCATCGGGATAACCTTCTCCAGCATTTGGATTTATAGTGAAGTGAAAAACATTTTCAGCTATGTTGTTTATTGTTTCATTCTCTTCATCGTCTGTAGATACTTTGGAGGTGGCTTGAAAAGCAGAATTATCGTCAACAAGGGGTGATTCAATAGTCGAAGATACTTCAGGGACTCCTAATAGCCCAGCAAACGGATTATTTGGTTCAGACATCTTCAAAAATTCTTCGTAACTTGAAGAGAACTAACAATATTGAATTATATATAAAAAATAATTGATACACCTTCACTTTTAGCGTTTATCATTTTGTATATAAAAAAACTTGTACAACTGATACAATTCGATCAAATTCGACGGAAAAATAACGTTATAAATAGTATTTTTTTGTATTTTCCTGAAATGCTGACTTATCACAAAATTGATAAAAATGACATTTCCATTTTGATTATCATGGTGACATTTACATTCGGTTTTGAAATAGGTCGACAGAGTGGATAATGGTTTTTTGGCGAGTATTTAGTATTTATATAGGACAATAGATTCATGTTAATAATTTTCGTAGATATAATTATTGATGATTGATTTTATACAAAATATAGAACAAAAATATTGATATTTTAATTTTATTAATTATTTTATACTTTGTCACACATTTAAAACTAATTAAGGGTTTGGCAACACCGTATGTCAACTTGAGTACTATTAAGTATTTTTAGAGATTTTAGCCTTATTTCTCGCAAACAAATGTATATTATGCATGTATTAATAAAGTAATATGATTATTTAAATTTAACCCTTTTAAGGTATATGCATATAAGTGAGAGTAAATATAAAAAGTAGCGTTAAACGGAAATGTTTACCTAATTAAAAACAAGTTATGAAGGTGACGTGTTGTTAGAAACACTAGCGCTTCTACATCCTGTGTGATGAAATTTTAAACTAAATATTTTTTGATCGCCTCATTGTTCAGCCTACAGTCGTCGTCCGAAATCAATATAGCGTACTCGAATTGTTACGTCTTTATGCAGCAATGCTATGAAAGATAATCCATTTTATATGGCGTATAGTAGTCGCACATAGTGATTCGTTCATTAATGTAAGATTGGTAACAATTAATATTATTTACTCGTTAGGCCATTTTAAGAATGCGTGTCCCCTTTTACATAAAAGTGCTTGGTCAGCTAAAGGAATTATCATACACGTGCAACATCCATCTACGCTACACATTTTTTGCAATTTTACGCGTTTTGAAGGAAATATGCATAACATTTTGCAAGTCGGTAATCGTATTAATGGATATTGATCAATCTAATAACGCTACCTAGGCCAAAATGGCGGCTGTAACAACAGCAAATGTATCTGCCTGTGCTTGGCAGCCATTGCCGTGCACAGGATTTTTATCAATAATTTACAGTACCCCATGTTAAATTTCTTATAACGATTGATTTTTGTGCATGATATTAGTTCTGAGATTTACTATATTTATTGTACTTATTTATTTATTGTCTATTTGTGTATGTAATTCATACTGCCTATGTATTGGGGGTTAAATCTGCTGGTGTCGGTAATGTGAATATTATTTTATTAACCTCTTCTTTTGCACATATTTTATATAATATATTTTATTGTTAGTTTCTCTACATTCATCTTTCTCATCTAATTATAGAAAAATTAACATTATAATGCTACTAAATTGCGAAGTCGGCTTAGGTAGTGTATGTAGGTTACACGCCATATTTACACGTTGAGATATCGACAACGATATTTTTGTGTTAGTGTGTGTGAGCCTTGTACGCCTCGTGACCTCGATGAAAGAAAGGACACGGAGATATCTTGCCGCTCTAGAAGGCTGACGTCATTCAAATCGTGGCGAGAGCGCAGCGCGCAGCAAGATATTGTGAAATGTGAACGGCCACCCACTGCTTGCTTGATTTGGCTGTATCTACCTTAATAATTCTTGAAAGTAGTGGCTATGAACAGTTATTGTACTGACTTCTGCCATACATGTCGAATTTCTAACTGCGCAATACTTAAGTATTTTTGTGAATCTTGGAGATCCATTCCCAATGCTAATTGTTGCGACGAATCTTAGGTATAGTATTTTATAGAAAAACGAGACGTATTGTCGTCGAACAGGAATTTATTACACTTAATTATCAAGCTTAGGTACTAATAGTAGTTTTTTTTTTATATTTACACAGTCACTAAGGGCGTGATAAGTGTGTATATGTGAGATCTTTGTGTGCGAATATTTAACAAAGAGTGTATTTTGCTACTACATAGTTCCGATCTATCACAGTAACTTTCGGGATGACCTATTTTCTTTATCAAATGCCTGTGACGTAACTTCTTATTCCTTAAGACTATAAAAAAATCCTCCCTAATTTGGTCGCATTATTTCACAAAAATGGCGACTATGACATTGTAGATTTCTCTTGCATGACGTATCTATCAACCGTTTCACTCAGAACTAAGTTGATATTCTTAACACTTGCTATCCTTGTCTAACTTGCGGTAGTAGTCGATAAAATATCACGGTACATGCTAAGAATGTAGTTTTATTGCCAGGAACACAGGTGTACATTTGACCATGACTCCTATTTTATTTTACAGAGATTGGGCTTGCTGCTCAATAATTTATTATTGTTTATTGTAATGCGTAATCGGTTTATAATTTTTAATATGGGATTGATCGATTTTCTAAATTCCTATCGTTAATTAGATGACGTAACGCATGACTCGGGCTATTATTGTTTGTTTGTCTTTCTCTGAATCGGTTAGTCATTGTCGTTATTCATTTTTCCTTGTATTATTTAGACAATTTAAATTTCGAACAATGCGATTATTACTACAAACTTAGTCCAAGTTTTAAATATCGCGTTAAAAAGCCATATGTACACTTTAGAATATCTACCAAATAACAAACAAAAAATATATTTACGCGTTAATTCCTACTACACCTAGGTATTCAACTTTGTTAAAATAATTGTCATTCCATTGTTTGTATTTAATATTATATATTTTTCATTTTCTATGTTTAGAAGTACTTTTTTGATATGCCATGAGTTCCGGTTGTTTACGTGAGGGACACAAGAAGTATTTTATGTACCTAAATAAATTCAATGTTGGTTTAAAAATCATTCCGTTGTCACGTTGTACAAGCGCCATCTATGTTTCCATCGAAGCTAATAGCTTTAGTTATCCCTCAGGAACTACATACATAACTTTACTCGCATTGTAGTTGCAAAATGTTCAAGATAGTTAACTCTGCACATATTTGTAGCTAAAATAGGTACTTATTTATTTATCATAATCATATTGTTTTCGCCTTATCTTAATAATCGTAGGCGATGTGCGTAGACACAAAAAATATTATTGCAGATATTTTTTCAATGGTTGTATGATTTCAAAATAGAATTACCCGAACTTGTATTCTTAGAACGAACTGAAATGAACTCATAACTTATGACGGAAAATTATTAAAGGTTATTTTGACCATGTTATAATCCCCAGATTTGAAACAAAAAAGAGTATTGGGTAATGCGGTAAACAAAATAATTGATCGGTATCTTTATTTCATTCCAGTGACACTTTTAAGATGACAGAGACTGTGATGAACGCAGAAGTGGAAGATTTGGAAGATGGGGAGATTGAAAGTGAAGGTGAAGAAACAACTGAAACTCCCACTGAAGATAAACCTATTGAAACTGTACCAACTATCGATGATAAATTACCCTTGGAGAAATCTGAATCCCAAGATTTTTATTATTCAAAATCAGGTAAGAAAAAGAAATCAAAATCTAATAAAGAACAAAAATTCAAGGACAAAAGTAAAAAGAATCGTAAATACTCTAGTCCTACAGAAGATGATTTTGCTAGTAATATTGAAAAGGCTATTAGAAAAGCTATGAACAAAAATGATGGCATTGATGATCAGAATGAAGATGATCTTGAAGAACGTCGTAAACATAAAAAACGAAAGAAACATGATAGTAAAGATGGCCCTAGTAAAAAACGTAAAAAGCAAAATTATTCAGATGAGATGGATGAAAGTGAAATGATGTGTGTAAGGGGTGCTTCCCCAGTACATAGGCAATCGCCTGTTGATGTATATGGCGATGACGATAGAGATTCATACGCGTCTGACAGTAGTCAAGAATCTAGGGGACAACAACAGCATCGCCAGCAGAGACACAATAGATCTCGAAATAAAAATAATAAGAATGATAGGCGAAGAGGCGCTCATCCAATGCAAGATCCTGACGGCGTCTGTTTATATTTTATGCAAGGTAAATGTCACAAAGGTGATGACTGCATTTATTCCCATGATGCGCAACCCCCAAGAAAAATGGAACTGTGTAAGTTTTATTTGATGGATTGTTGTGCAAAACGAGACAAATGTTTGTACATGCATGCTGACTTTCCATGTAAGTACTACCACACCGGGCTTCCATGTATATACAAAGATGAGTGTAAGTTTGCACATGGCAAGCCGTTACCCGATGGTTTGAAAAACATTCTTTTAAAACACATAGAATCGGCCCCTAAAGAAATTTTAGGAGATTTTCCACGACTCAATAGAGAAGGCGCTTTAAAAATGATACAAAATACTCAAACTAAATTAATGCAGCAATATTCCGATACACCCGAAAGTCACGAAAAATCAATCCCATCACTTTTTGAATTGAATATACCTAACCCTCAGAATGCGCCAGATTCGTTACAAGGAAATCAATATATGAACGACAGGCAAAATAAAATATCTCCAAAACTAAGACAATCGAGGTGGCAGAACGACTTATCTAATTTGTCACCTAATAATAATACAAACTCTAGTAATGTACTTAGCATTAAAAATCTAACTGGTGTTTTGACGCCGCGACAGATTTCAGATCTTACTAAAATGGGTATAGAAAATTTAGACCAATTAGGCCAGTTAACAGTGTTACAATTGAATAGTATTGGTTTATCTCTAAAGCAAATAACAGAAATTCAGTTAAATACGATGAATATTCAAAAATTAGGTCTTATAAATACCAATGAACCTCAACAGTATGTACCTCAAGCATCTGCCACAAAAGACATGGATTTGAGAGTGCCACCAGTTCCTACACCGGTTCCCGCATCTAACAGTATATCAGTTTCATCTGATTTACCAGGAAAAGATATTGACATGCGATTTCAGCCATCTGTAATGTTACCAGCAGCTGAAGAAGTTTCTTCAAACAACAAAAAAGATTCGCATATAAGTAAGGATATGATTGACATAGATCAGTATACAAAAGATGCTCTTAAATTTGCCACGAAAGATAAGGAAAATATTGATATTTCTAATGAGTCTTATGAAAGTGAAAAACCTGTGATTTCTAACGAGTCAAAGGATGTAGATCACAGAGTTCTTCCCTTTTCCGACGACACTCCGAGAGTTATACACTCTTCAATAGAAGATAGCAACGTAAGAAAAGAATGTGATACTGACATTAGATTTCTTCAACCAGAACCTTTGTTTAAAAATCCTGAAAAAAGACATCGGCGGTCAACTACTGATGACGAAGACAACAATTTGTTGATTGATGAAAAATGGTATTCCAGTGACGAAGAAAAAGGAACTAAAAAGAGATCTCCAGTTTCATCTCCGAAACAAATGCCACCTTCTCCTCAAACTCCTTCACCGTTAGTTATAGAACCCGCCACTGTGTTAAGTAGGCTCGGCGATCTCTCTAAAATAGATATTAGTGAAGAGGTTACAAAATTATTGAACACAATGAAAAATAACCTACATGAAAACAAGGTTGACCATAGTTCCGAGGGTGCGGCATCACCACACAACAGACTAAGAGATCCTCGGGCTAGACGATCTCCAGATAAAGTAAGTGATACCAATAAGATTCCAACTATTAAAAAACCACCTAGAGTGTCAATTTATGAGTGTATTGATGGTGAACCGACAGATGGTCGACGAAGAACTGACGTTGATTTACGGAAACCAGATTTTACCCTTCCTGCTTTTGGTGATACCGATTTGCGGCAAACTAGCGGTGACATTGATTTTCGTTTAGGTCTGCCTTTCAAACCTCTACCTAACTACACACCTGCATCAGAAATAAACGGATCAATTAACAGTCATCCCCCTATTACGTATAAACTAGTGTCAATTGACATACCTCGGCCAGATTATACAGATATTAGAAATAGTACAGCTAAATCACAAGCCTTAGTCGATCCTAGACTCAGAAAAGTGTTTAGATTATCTGTCGATGAATCTAATAGCGACAGTGAAAAATCTTCCAAGACATCAGCTACTACCACCCCGACGGGTCCAAGAATCGACCCAAGAAGAAAACCCAAAGAGTCTATTGAAACAGTTAGTCTAGATCAAAAATCGAATTCGTTAGATTTACAGAGTGTATTACAAAATTCTAATTGGTATAAGGAAATGAGTTCAACACAAAAAATATTTGTGAACCAACATTTAGCACCAGTGACACAAATGATTAAACAATATCAACAAGAAAGGTTACCCGGCAAGAAATTTGACATAGCTTCAATTCAAAGTAATAGTGTATTATGCAATATATTTACAAATTTGGGTATATCATTAGGAGAAAATGGTGAGTACTCCTATTTACCTAAACCTAAGGAAGCTTTACTTAAAACTCCTGTTAATTTTAATCAAACGCCATTTGGCATGAACAGCAATATGCCTGGAGCCCCAGGCTCAATGGATGGTGGTAACATGAATATGATGAATATTGCACCCATGGGTATGGGAGGTATGAATAATATGAATATAGGTAATATGCATGGGTTTAATCAATCCATGCCCGACCCCCGCGGTGGTCCAACACCAGGACTACTAGGAATAGCTCCAAATATTCCTCATAACTTCAATAATAAGTTTGGTGGACCTAATAATTTTGGGAATATGCCGTTTAATGGTCCGGGTCCCGGTAATGATTTTAACTTTATGGATGGTGAACAAAATTACCCAAGATTTCCAAATCGAGGAGGTCACCGAGGGCGCGGTAATGATCGGTGGAATCGCGGAGGTTCCGGTAGAGGGCATAGAGATCGAAAAAACTTTAATGATCGTGGAAATTGGAAGAATGATAGAAATTAGATTTTGTATATATTTTAACTGCTTTATTATACCATAAAATTAACGTAATAAATTATTTTAGCTAAAGTAGAGAACTCCTTCCACATGCAGCAAAATGTGATCGAGGTGATAATATTATTAATGACAGACTTATATAGGTACGTTGTATTTTATTAGTATAGGTTATGTATAGTTTTATGTACAAGGTCCCATTTACTGTAAATATTTTTTTATGTAGCAGGTAATTGATCAATTGCAGTATCATTATCGATGTTAATTATTTGAAATACTGAATTAAGTTTATTAAAATAAAGTTTACTCATTATAAGAGCCAAATGTTTTAAGACTGAGTGCGTGCGTCTAGTTTTTTTATCGTTTTTCCATAAACATTAATTATTGTTTCGATCCTTAAAACAATATTTTTTGTTACAATTAAACTGTCAATTTTGTATTTAACTGGACTATACGTGGTCATAATGTAATTAAGCAATATGAATATACCTCTAGATAGTTTAAAAGTTATTGTGTAGGTACGGATTTAAGACAAATGTAATAATAGTATTTTCATTGAGACGGGCCTACTCAAGTTTAAAATAAATTATATTTTATTGAATGTCTTGATTTTCATACCTTATCGTAACATCATTTATTTGTGTATTTTATGAAGGAAAATAATATAGTAGTAAGTACTTTGATCTAACTACTCATACTTACAAATTATTTAAAATATTTCCCTAACATTTACAATGCTGTCTCCTGTGACTTAAGGCTAATATAATATATCTATAATATTTATTATAATATATAGTATCCTTTATAGGGATCTAAAACGAGCTAAATTGGCATGTGTACATATACAATTATTATTTTACGTAACAAACCCTAAAGAAAGCAGCAGTCTTTCGTTTTAATCACTGATAGGCATTTAGCCAGAATATATGAAAAATAAAAACGGTAATTGGGTAGGTATTCATTAATCGTCTTAATTAGAGATAGATATGAGTCTATCCTCAAGTTCAGTTAGATAATTTCGATGTTCCTCTTCATGATGGAATCTCAGCATTGACTTGAGCTCAAGATTGCCATTCAGATGCCATTTCAAGCGTGTATATTTTACTGTCCCTGCAGGCACATATTCCATCTAAGTGTCCAGCTATGTGACGATGTTTTCTTTGGTTTATTCCGACTATCCACTTCGACTATCCCTCCCAAGGTGGGGTACTTGAATAATAGACAGATTCAGAGTATCCGATCTTTGGGGGATATTTTAGGGGTGCAAATGGAATAACAATTCTTTCACTTGAGAATTTTATTTGCTCACATGAATTTTTAAATTCACGCCTGTTTGTGTTGCCTTTAGGTATAAGATAGCAGTCGATACATACCTAATTTATAATACGGATTTTATGCTTTAGGTAGTGACCTTATCAAAAATAATATGCTTCATATTTATTACAGAAAACATTCATTTATTCAGATAAGATATCATATTAAGTATCATAAACACTAATGTAGGTACATATTAATTAATTTCGTTATTAGTAAGTAGGTAGGTACAGTATGTTGAATGTACCTGCTCGATAATATTTTTAAGGGTTCCATAATTCATCATTCATCGGGGAGCTCAAGTTTGTTACTTATGCATATAAATTATAGTATTTTTCTAACATCATCTGAATACGTTTTGTTACCTAGGTGCACACAACGACTTCACTTTTAGTATGCTGAATAACTACATTTCTAGAAGCTGTCATAGAGGTCATCAACTCACCAGTTAAATGAATTAATGTATTTTAGATATCAGCGAGTGAATAATGACGTAAGTATACATGGAGAGAAATCAAAGACTTCGTAAACACAACATTCTCAGATTTCTTTATTTATTGTTTGAAGCACAGATGTTATGAAATTGGAGAAGTCTATTTTTAATCGGTTGCCACCTGTTTTCAAGTTGATTGCAACTTGAGAAACTTTTGAAAATGTAGGAGCTGAAAGGAGAAAGTAAGTAGAAAAAATAAAAAAGGAATAAAAGTCAGAAAAAATACCCTGGGTGATAAAAACCTAAAAACTTACAAAGGTTCAAAGAATCCATTTCTTGATCGTCAGTGCAGTTATAAAATAGAACGCACTGTTTTGACGATAATTTTGGCTGTGATACAAAATAGTTGTATAGAAGTTCCATCTCTCTTGCTGCTGCTTGTGCGGTATTAGCGGAACAGACTAATATGACGCCTTGAACACCAACTCTTAATGCTGGCCAACAGGATTCAAACCTTAAAATAATTTATGAACAAGAACATTACAAGCAGGTACTTTCTATTGGGTACTGTGTCGGCAAGTGCCCAGGGCCCCGAGATCATTAGGAGGGCCTCCCTTGGTTCCTGCCAAATTACCAACCTATAATCATTGTTGTGTATGTTGTTAATAATAAAAAATCCTCTGTAATATAACCATGGGGTCCCATTAACCTAAAGCGCTCAGTCTCAAAAGTTAAAGATGGCCCTGATTATTATCTTAACTGTGATTTATTAATCTACGAGTTTCTATCACTAAAAGTGAAAGGAATGTCATCGGCCGCCATTATGTATTTATCATCGATATAAACCTACCTTGTTTTGATATCACCTACACAATGTTGAGGCTATCATCCGATGGATGGCGCTATTTATAAAAATATTCATGGTAAGTAACTACAGTTTAAAATGCAGCTATCTAAAATATCTAGGTAGGTACAAGTAAAATCCTTTATAATAAGGAAAATATAATTAAAATGTCACCGATGGTCACCGCTGCAGTCCCATAGTTCTATATCAATGTTAGTAAGTTTTCCATTTATATTTAGGTCGGGAAGCTCAAATTCCACAATTCTCACGCCTTGCGTTGGTCGAGCTGGTTCAGCCTCGTCAACATTGATTGAATCTGATATGTAGTTGGCGATGCGCGTTTTACCGCTCTAAAAAGAATAATAATTTTGTACAAATCAATAAAATGTGAAAAATTGGATGTTTGTCAATCAATCACGCATTCACGCCTTAACGGTTGAACGCATTTGGACAAAATTTTGTATACAACAAAATTGTGTCCAAATGCGTTCAACTTAACCTGAAATAGGAGACAGGATTCGTTCTCACGTGTTAGGTCGCAAGAAAAAGCTAGTTGTTAATAAATAGCTATTACCTCAGCAGGTCCAATCATCAGTATCTTTAATTTGTTAAGTTGCATTGTGCCGATAATATGAATCTAAGAAAGAATGTTGAAATTTAATTTAACTGACTTATTATTTTTATATTTAGCGATATATTTAATCCATTTTATTATACACAGCACAATTTTATTGTATTTCGAAGCTTTACACTGACATTGTTGTGTCAACTTATTGCCTAGCAACATAATATTAGTCCGTTGACTTCGTATAAGAATATTATAAAACATTTATTGGTTATTTGTAAAACACCAGCATCTTTAAAAGGGGTCATTAAACTCATCATTATGAACAACTTTTACTATGGGACCAACCCTGAAATCGCAAAAAAAAATCAGCTGTTCCATACATTTATGTTCACATGACTCATCAAAATATATGGAACAGCTGATTAAGCTAATTTTTTTTTGCGATTTCAGGGTTGGTCCCATAGTAAAAGTAATGATGAGTTTAATGACCCCTTTTAAGGATGCTGGTGTTTTACAAATAACCCTGTATATGCAGGTAGGTATGTAGGTAGGTATAGCATACTAATGTCTAATAGGTACTCTATGCGTTATACTTATTAATATAAAAAAGCTTCCTGTTTTGAATCCAGCATTCTTAAATTGGTATTTTCCCTGTATTATACCAATTACTTAGGTAGCTTTTTTAAATTACCTACCACCTACCACTTTTAAGTAATTAAACTAATCATCTTACATCTCAATATGTGTTGCATCAAACAAATTTATAATTAATAGAATGCACTAGGTACGCGCTGCACACATCTGCACCTAAGTACCTACTCGAATAAAACTCTAAACAGATATTATCATCAGATAGTAACATTAAACTAAAATATAAAAATAATCTAAACCGATAATCGACGTTGCAATAAAAAGTGTTTTTAAAGCAAATAAAAAGACAGGTTCCACCGAGATTTGAACTCGGATCGCTGGATTCAGAGTCCAGAGTGCTAACCATTACACCATGGAACCGTTGCGCAATGTGACCAAATATTAAACTAGTATCTATGAAAGTGAAACCAAGTTCGCAAATTTACTTTAGCTAAATTAACTACCTACATATTGCAGTAAGTCTTCGAGTTTTATTTTTAAAATCTATTTTAGTAGGTAGCTGGGGGCTTAATTTGAACTACGAATCCAATCCCGATATTGGGCGGAGATCTTTGTATTGTATAGTTTTGAATTGTACTGATTTTGATAAGAGTTTACTTGCAAGATTGGTAATAAAACAATAAAAATAAAAAAAAAAACCTTCGAATTATAGTCTAGTTTTGCAATATCTTCGGTCTAAATCGTTCTAAGAAGTGCCTATGTTCACAAAATTGAAGATTTTTACCAAAAACTTAGACTAATAAATAACATCATTTCTATTTTATTTTCAGAAGTTTTACTTTTATTAAATCAAGTTTTTGCCTTTTTGCTTACGTTTTATAGATCTTAGCCCTATAATAATCAATCAACAACTAGCTTTTGCCCGTGACTTCTCTCGCGATCCGAAAGACACGTGGCGCCATCTATTATCATAAGGACGTTATTGTTATTTTTCTCGGGGACAGTAATTTTTTCGGGTTGAAAGATACCCTATGTCCGATTCTACGTTGCCAGGTATAGTACCACCTGACAACGTAGGTAGGTACATGCACTGGCGGGGGTACGGTGAATGAGCAAGCGAAAGCCGTATTTCCGCCTAGAGGTTCATGGAGGAACACCGTGTGGTTTTTAGTCCGTGCGAGTCGGACATAACCCCATCGCCAGCCCTTAGCGGTGGGGTACTCATAAAGAGTTTTCCACACGACAAAAAAAAAAAAAAGGTAGGTACATGCAACATTTCAGGATAATAGGTTCAGTGGTCATCATCCGTAAAGCCCTCATCTCTCAAGACAGATTATTTATAAACTGGACGTCCTGCCCAGTCAGAGACTTCACGCTGGTAACCAGATGTTACAAGTGCCAGCAGTACGGTCATGCGGCCAAAACTTGTAAAGCTGCGGCCTCTACGTGTGGACATTGCTCTGAGGAAGGTCATTCGAGCCAAGACTGCCCAAAGAAAGGCGAAACGCCTAAATGTGCAACTTGTTCGCGCTTTAAAAAACCTAGTGGTCACAAGACAGGAGACCAGGAATGTCCCGCTAAAAAGGTTGCCGAATATAGATACATAAATTCTATAAATTATGATTGCGCATAATAGCAACGCATATTTTGTTTACTTTTATTACTTTTTTTCTACTACTTTATAATTATTATAACTTCATACATGATATGCCACAAGGCCGGTGCACACTTCCGTGTAACCTACTTATAGAATTAAATACTTGATTAATCGCTGTCTGTGCAAGTGTGCAGTATGTACTTTCTTGCCCACATCAAAAACAAACAATAATTATTATAAAATTAGCCTCAATTATCATTATGCAATTTTACCTTACCCCAGTTTTACACAAATGCTGACTAATGAATAAGTTATTTAGGTATAAGTTCTTAACATAATATAATTTAAAAAACATACATAATATTATTTTGTTACCCGATTAAACTATTTTTGACTTTAAATATTATATAAATTCTATTTACCAAATAGTATATTGTAAGCGCTCATTACGCCTGCGACACAGGTTTATCCTAGTGCAGGCACCTAACTATGTAATACCTTCATTAACATTAAGATGAATATTGTAATTTTGTACCTTCCAAGTTTTAAATAAATTTATTATTATTATTATTATTAGTGGTTAATGCGTGAAAAGGTAACAAACAAACAGACTTACTTTCGCATTTATAAAATTACCTACTACTTAAAACTACCCGATTATTGGCACTTTATGCAATACCTACTTACGTTAATAAAATATACTCTTCATACATTAAATATTTCGATAAATAAATTGAAGGATATTATTGTGGAAATTACATAATTTCTTTTTGTTATTTTTACCAATTATTGTCATTACTAATAATTGGATTTTTGACCATCAGGTTGTTTTAATTTTATAAAGATATAATAATGTAAATGATTAATGTTCATATTTTTTAATGATACCACTTAATTTATTTCATAGTTATTTTTTAAGATTTTTTAATGAGTGCCAATCAATGTGTGTGTCAACATTAGGTTCAGTTACCCTTTATTAAAAGCATGAAATCTTTATGGTAAGGACGATCGATGAAACAAAAAGCGCCAGGGTGGACTCGTAACGGTAGTGTCGTGCTTGACGGTTGCTTCCTAACTGTTCCTAACCATCAGGCTCTTTAAGGTGAGTACACATCTTGCATTTCCATTATGTAACTAATTTACGAATATGTATAGCTTGGCAAAAAAGAGTCTGAGGCGGAATAACTTAAAAGTGGTTAATTTTATTATATTTGTTGACAAAAAAAATTGTAAATACCAAATAACTTGCTACACGACAGTGGCGCCCCCAATTTTTGCAGCATCTTGTAATTTACCGATCCTGCGAATGCTCGACGCTGTATTTGGCGCTCACGAGTGATGACGCCGACGAGATGAATATACCTAATAGGTATTTATTAGTACTTAGTACACCTATAATACTTATAATTATTCCTTTCTGTTTTGAACATAGGTCATTATTTTTCTTTAAATTATCGGATCTGCGTGCTCGTGTCTTTTTAACCCCCAACGAAAAAAGAGGGGTATTATAAATTTAACGCGTTTAGCTATGTCTGTGGCAATGTGGCATCGTAACTCCCAAACGGATGAACCGATTTTAATTTAGTTTTTTTTTTATTTGAAAGGTGACTAGATCCAGAGTTTTCTAAGAGAAAAAAAAAAGTTTCTTAAATTTGTACCTACTTGTTTATTACACAAATTCAGTCGTTGTTTTTGTTTGTCCATGAAGGGACATTAGACTCGACGCGACGTCGAGAATACGACTCGATACTCTGTTACAAGCAAACGCTCTAGTGTGTAGTCACCTTTAGAGTGAAATAAAAAGTGTTGTAAGTAATCTAGCCGGGGTATTCCTTCATTAGGTAGTAAGTACAAGGGAGCCGTTACTAGCATTACGGAGTATTTTTCGCGGCAATAAACCTTTCCTTTTTTTGATAGCCTCGTTTCTTGTATATGTTTTATTTATAGTGTTTGTTATGGTTTGTAATGTTGTGAAATTGTGGTGTTTATAACTATTAAGTACTATAAGGTCATCAGCTGCAATGTCTGAAACAGCATTAAAGTGGAGATAATTCAAGTATATTCCGTTTTTTTGAAGAAGGCAAACCATTATTAGGGGGGGGGGGGCACTTTAAAAAGCAATCCACCTCCGGGGAAGAGTGGGGAGTATGGGATTCTTACCTCTCAAAAACCACCCCGGTGATCACCATCAGCACATGAAGGGAGGTCTCGGGTTCTTTAAAACGTTTCTTTCTTTCTCTTAAGAGCCCGCTCCGGAACCTCCTCTGTGCAACGCCTGTTAGGCACACTCTCGGAGAGACATTAATATACCTAAATGTCCTACAGAACAAACTGGTCAATTCAGCTTATCTGAATGGAGATTATAGAACTCGCTAAAACAACTGACAAGCGGGACTTGAATCCGCGATCCCTGGCGTGCTTTACCAACTAAGCTACCGAGTTCTGCCCGCTTCAGTTGAAATTAAGAATCTCTTTCTTAACGCCTTAAAATCTTGTGGTGACATCATGGCACGTCAAGGTATCGCGGTATCAAGTTGCCTATTTGTATAGATATAGGTAACTTTTCCAATGTTGACCAATGTTATTTGGGGAAAGTTATTCATTTTCATGGACCTGATATTACCACCTAAATTTTGGCTGGTCGTATAAATAGTACTATCTACCAGCTAAAATGTAACGTTAAATAGTAGGTACCTGCAGAAAATATACTGCCTAATAACAGTTTAACATCTGTCTGCTAATGCGCATTAACTTTACAAAAGGCGCACAAAAGTGGTAGTTTATAACTTGTACAAGGATTATTATACTACATTTGAGTCAGTTTCATCCATGTTTTACACCATGGTGGCACACAACCATAGATTCTGTCAACGTTTTTAACCAAGCTTTTATATTGTTTTTTTTTTTTTTTATATTAAAACTAAACAGGTATCTACCTATACGTACGCAAAAAATTGTGTCTGTGCTGTTGATCGTTGAAGAGTTCCTTAATTGGAGCTAATCCTGAATATCGATTCAGATCACGCTTACCATAAAAACGCACTGTCATCGGAACCGAATCAATATATGTAAAAATTCAACTCCGTAGGATAAGAGGAAGTCGTTTTAATTCAGCTTGCAAGATTCCACCCGAACAAACATAGGTAGGTGCTTGTAAAATACAACTCTCTACCAGTTTAACGTTCTCAGGCTGTCTATTTAGTAGGTAAGTACGTACTATTAGCTAACGGGAAGCGATTCCTTGCGGTCTGCTGTCACTTCAGTGATAGCTTGTGCTTTGCATAGTCCTGGTACACAGAGCGACTGACATTACTAACCCGTTATAATGTTATACTATGTTTATATAAATACTATTTGCAATCATATTCAGTAATGGAATTCATGAGAAGTGGTTGCTTGTCTTATGTAGATTGTAATGTGGAGGTGTTCCATTAGATTATAATGAGGTAATCTTTGGATGTTTGATGAACAGCCATCGTCACGCATATTTGAAATAAATAAGTGAAATAAACGAATAAAGAAGGACTGAGTCTGATACACATTCAGACGTACCTACGATATGATATAGTAAATGCTACGTAGGTTCATACATAGCTTAGTTTACTATTTACCACCATAGTTTAGTGCGTACACTAACAAATACATAATAAAATATTTTGTAATATAAATAAAAATAAGTGAAAATAAGCGCTCATCAAGGGGGATAAGGTTCTCTATAAAAACACAATTTTAGTTGGGTCACACAAATGTGAACTTCTACAACTTGTCAAAGGTAGGTATATGAAACAATATTAATTTCTAAAGTGTGTTATTACCTTCTATTTAACAGAAAAGTCAGACAGAAAGTTTAAAAGTAGGCTAGGTTTACGATGACGACCGAGATAATCTTTATATTTTTGCGAAAAGAAAGTTTACACAAAATACAAGAGAATGACTAAGCGTTTTCATAGATGTCGCTAGTAGTTTTGATATTCCGGAAACAATGGCGCTGATTCTCTTTTATATCCCGCTAAACTAGTTTTAGTCTATCAATATCTTTTTCTAATAAACACCATCGAAAAAGGACAGCAAATAATTAGAGCTGTCAAATTAGTCTACGTCCTTGCAATTGACGTGAAATAAGACGAGACCTCTATGACATGCTGATTATATTCTCGTTGATATCACACAAATGGACTAGTTTGACAGCTCTAAAAATCTTCTATCCTTTTCTAATGATCTCTGTTAGAACGAGATGGCGAGTCGAAATTAGTTTAGAGCGTGTGCAAGAGAATAGCACCATTATTCACGTTACAAGTAGCTTTGCTAGCTACAACCATTGTAACTGTATCTAGAATTCTAGAAATCTGAGACTAGTCAAAACCAGATGTTAAACGTGTGCTTGCGTGAGTTGGTTCAGATTTAGTTTATTTATTAGGCTTTCTATTATTTCCAATACAATAAATTCTTACCGGATATACATTCATTTATCAGGATATTTCCTTTCAACTATTGACAAATGCTTCCCCGGTCGATGCCGATCACATCCGCTGGGCTATGTACCCTACTATTGGACACAGTCCAAATGCCTTCCAATATCCAAGCACGAATCTGGGTCTTCCTAAAAGTGTTTGTCTTGAAATGAGGTCCGCTTTCGTACTTTTTCTTTTCCACTCTTACACGAATTTCTGACTGAATTTTTAAAATTCATTGACATACACAATAACTATTTGAAACTAATTAGGTATCATTTGCTAAAATCGGTAAGGGAACGTCGTAAGAGAACCAGAACACCTGAGAGATTTTTCAACGGTACTTATGTGAAGCAATATCAAGGACCTATGGGTTTAAACCTCTTAAATTGTTCATCAACCACACGATAAAGAAGAAAGACCATTAAATTAAATTTCTCTACTGAACAACAATAATTAATTAGCGTTTGCAATTCTTGACATATCAGCCAGCCAGTCTGATTTACCTTTAGAAAATGTAAGGAAGGACCTGTATGAAATAAAACACTACGACGCCTGCGCACGTCGGCTCGGAGGCGTCATCTCCTATTTCACTTACAGCAGTCCGCCCACTCCTAGCTTGAGACTTTGTAGTCACACTATGCAAAATATATTGGAATATAATACCTGCAGGCTGTGATGTATGGAAGTGCGAATTGAATGTTATTGCAAAATTGAAAGTTAGTATCATTTAGGATTGAAATTTCTTGCGTAGGATAACAAAAGCCTTTAGATTTCTGTGGTGTCCGCGATAGTATAATGCAAAAGACAAGCATAACCTTCTCGTGTATTTTAAGTACAAGCGCTGTCTTTATGCATATTGATGTATCAGTTCCTTTCATAAAAAAATAGTTTTAAGTTATCCAGGAGTCCGTAGCGAAATCGATCCCATTATAATGTACATCGAGAGCTTGTTCCTAAATGCATCATTTATGGAAATGTTCTGAAGAATATTAGCTATTGAAGTATTAAAGTGGAAGCGATCAAGACATGTCCATTCGAAGTGTACTGATAGGTATAGGTACGGTATAGTAAGTATACCGTTTATCTATTTGTTCCGTGATTTGTGATTGCCTATTAGTATGACCGTTGACTGAGGTGAGAGGTCTCAGGTTCCAACCCAAGGCACTTACTTCGCTTTTCGCTTACTTCGTGTCTCGGAAAGCACGTAAAGCCGTTGGCGCTGCGCCTGATGTCTCTCCGGTCGTGTCGAATGGCAGTCTGTTCGTATTATAAGAGTGAGGGAATAGAGAATGATAGATGCATTCTCTATTCCCTGTTTGCGCATACACTTGTGCAAAGTCTCCTACGTAGTTGGCTAATCCCTGTTAAGATTTTTTTTTAAAGTTTGCATGTTATTTTAAAAATTCGTTTAGGTTTGTATAGATTTCAGTTACACCTTTTCAGAAAATATGGTAATATGAAATTGTATTAATGACGTCTTGAAAGAATCACAACCTTATCTAGCGCCCCTGTCAACATAGCTTTATTATATATTACACTCATTTTTTAATAACAAAAACACTTATGGTTTAAATTATAATATAAAAATCGTTACATTGAATTTTAGTCTAGGTAAGTCTAGCCATTTTATGATCTAAAGCGGAATTACCATCATACTTAAATGCCTTGCTCTATGATATATTGTTATGGCCCCCATATTGACTTTCAAGAAAATTAATTTGCTTCTCATTAAATAGTGGTTCATGGGTTCTAAGATAAATCTTTGCAAGGCAGCTTGTAATTATTATGGTTAGATTAAATTTCAGGTAACTTACTGGTTTATACGTTTTGCGAAATGTCTTTATCTTTTGTTTTAAGAATTATGAAAAAAACAATGTGTATCTAGTGTTAATTCCGCTATTAATGATGGCCATGTGGTCCAAGTGAGCAAGACTAGTCGACAGTTTACGTGATCAGAGGGCTGGCTTATTCCTTGGGCAATCAGATCTTGGGCAATGGGATCAGCATTGCCATCCAACGTGGTAATGCTGCCATGCAGTCTTCTGGGTACGCTACACAGGGACAGCAATGCAAAGGAGTTTTTTGACGCCTTAAAAGTTTATTTTATTTATTTTTTTCTTGTATATGTTACTTTATATTTAGGTACTAATGTATTAAATAAGTTTGCATAATATAATTATTATTCTTAATTCTATGTTATGAATAAAATAAAATAAACTCTGAAAAAAAAATCATTATAAAATATAATTAATAGAGGAATAAACACTATTTACTTACTTAATTTTTTCATAATTCTAAAAATTATGGATTTCCGCAAAGTAACTCCTGATTCCATTTTTAGTAGGTATACCTATTTGTTTTAATTTTTTTTATGAATTTGAAAAAAAATGTAATAGAAAGAAGAAAGAAAGAATGAATGTAATAGAATAATTTTTAATTTGGTTGTGTCTGTATGCATACGTGCATTGATAACCTAGTGGTATGGCTGTTGAATGGCAAGACAGAGGTCTCAAGTTCGAACCGGTCGCGGTTGGTGGCGCGTTTCATAAACACCGATTCACGCTTGTATTCCCTAGAGGAGGTAGGCAGAGGTGTATGTAGTACACCCATGTTTAGCCGGCTATGTTATAAGTCTCATATAATAGGGGGCGAGCCTATTACCATTAACTGAGCACAATTCCAAACTCCGTGCTGCTACTAAGAATTTTCTAATGGAAAAACCCAATAAGACTGCCCAACCCGGGGATCGAACCTAGGACCTCGTGCTCAGCAGTCGCGCTTGCTACCACTAGACCAACGAGGCAGTTTTTTTCAAGAACCTATTAAATATAATAAGTATAACTTTTCGTGTTATACCTAAAAATGTGCAAAAAAAACTCATATTAGATACTTTATTAGATGCCATAAAACACAATGTTTGCTCAAATAAAATAAGATTGTTATTGCCCCGCGCAAGTGCCTATGAATTTACTACAGATAAAATATCTGGCGTGCAGCGAGTATTGTTTATGTACGGCTTATACGGGCAATATGGTGCGCTCTATTCGATAGTAAATGTTGTAGAGTAATAGATGCAAGGTATCAAGGTATCCGGGTTCGTCGTGCTATCCAGCCGCGCACCTAAACTGTACCTAGGTACCCTAACGCCGTTCCTAGGTCGACGACCCTTCCTCGTCGGAGGTAGATTCGCAGGATACGATAAATTTCAATAGTGCATTGACTGCAAGTACGCGGTCCAGCCGGGGTTCTACTGCAACGGAAAATCATATTCATTAAGGTAAATTCTTTATTCTAATGGCTAGGCGGTATAGATAACTTCCTTTATTGAGGAAGTGCCTTGCATTTTGATATTGGCTTTATGTAAAGCTGATTCATACACTTTAGTAGCATTGATAGCCAAGTCAGGTCTCAACTTCGAATCCAAGGCCCGCACCTCTGACTTTGCGTAAGGACCTAATGGCTAATGTGCTTATTATAGGTAGGTATGTATATGAATTTTATTTTCACTTGCTACTTTCCCTTTTACTGACGGAGAGTCTTAGAATGACGTGGTAAATAGATTCAAGATTAAAGATGTTTATTTTGCCAACTAAGTGTACCTAAAATGGTGATAAGTAATAATCGGTCTTTTGAACTAGTTTGCCTTTTTCAGGCGTTGTAAAAGTATTTTTAAAATTGAAACATAATCAAAAACATGATAAGAAAACAGAAAATAAAAGTTCTGTAGATCGTCGTTACAAAACAAATCATATAAATGTCATAATAATGTCATATAGGTAATATAAAATGTCATAATAATGTAATAATTACATGTCATATAATATAAATGTCATAATTATAAAACAAATGTCATATACTAATAGGAGTATAAAGAAAGTATGCAATTCTCAGCCTCTGGAACTGGAATGCAATCAACCATGACTTGACCATTAGCCTCATGTCAATGGAACTTTGATGTGTTTATTCAGCCAAAGATGTCCACTAGCTTTTTACCTGCGTATAAAATATGTTACGTTATTACTTTTTTTAATTGCAAAATATTTTAGGAGATTGTTATAAAACCTAATTAATTCATATTGCTTAATCACGGCCGGAACGGAATAATAAAAATTATTTAATTAATTTCAAGTAACAAAGACACTCTTGGGTTAGGAACAATGGATCTTATATATTTATAAAAGAAGATATATTAGCTTCTGTGCTCGAGAGTTGCTGTGGAAAGTCATGATAGCCTAGTGGTGGTGACCGTTGACTGGCAAGTCAGAGGTCTCGGGTTCGAACCCAAGGCCATCTATGACTTTTCGTGAGTTATGTGCGTTTTATAAATTAACTATCAATCTCCGTGCCTTGGATAGCACGTTAAGCTAGTTGGCCCCGGCTGTCAATTGTAGATCTTTGACAGTCGTTACGGGTAGTCAGAAACCCGAAAGTCTGACAACCAGTCTTTCCAAGGGGTATCGTGTAACCCAGTACCTGGGTTGTGGAGGTCTGATAGGCAGTCACTCCATGTAAAACACTGGTATTCAGCTGCATCCGGTAAGACTGGAAGCCAACCCCAACATACCTAGTTAGGAAAAGGCTAGGCAGATGATTAGCTTCTGTGCTCACAATAAAGAAGCGAGTAAATATCCTAAACTACACTCTAATACAGTACTTACTTTGACGTAGTGCTCACAAAGTAAACTTTAGTACGACTTCAATTGTTTCACAAGTGGGCTTTAACTCCTTTTAGAGGTGTAGGCTTAAACTACGTTTAAAGTACCCACTACTAAAGGGATAGTTATCTGCGAGATTGTCTGCAATTATCATGGTTTTATGATGAGCAATAGAATCAGGCTGTTGTAACTTGTAACAGCCACAGTAACAGCTGTAAAGCTGCGCATGAGCAGGTGTTATTTTAAGGCGTATGTTGTATAAAAAGTGATTCATATTTTATGTGGGTAAAATATTAAGATCTCGTCTAATTTCACGTCAATTGCAAGGCCGTAATTCAATTTGACAGCTCTATTGATAGCTCAATTTGTTTTCCTTTTTCAATGGTCAATATTAGAAAGAGATATAGGTACTTAGTTAGACTAAAAAGGTTTTTATAAAAACAACGTTTTTAACTAAGCTTTTATATTTGAATATCAAAACTAAACGTGCCTGTATGCAAAATATTGTGTGCTGTTGACAGTTGAAGAGTTTATTTATCTGGAGCTAATCCCCGATTCAGGTCATGCTTTCCATAAAAATGCACTTCAATCCGAACTGAACTAACATGCAAAAATTCAACTTCATAAGATAAGAGGAAGTGATTCTAATTCAGCTTACAAGTTTCTACCCGAACAAACATACATTGCAAGTTAAATAAAAGCTTCTAATTAATTTAGCATGTCCAGTATTAGATTGCTAATTAAAGCTGATAGTCATTAATTTATCATTAGGTATTATTCTCATAAAATTGTACAGACAGACGAACTCAGAGTAACGTCACAGTATAATAATCATTCAGTATGGAAACTACGTACAAACGCTCGAAACGGCACACTCGCACAAACATGCGTATTGCGTAATGTTGCGTAACGTAACGACGAGACTCCAAAACGAACGTCACGGAGTACCTTTTAGAATAATAACTTTCGTGAGTCCGTGGACTCCGTTTGAGTTCGAAACTAGTCGGGCACTCCACGAAAACAATACGTGAGTAAAGCCGTATCAATATTTCATAATTATGTTACGGAGTACCGTTCAAGTCGCAGTATCGACGACTCGTCGTTGCGCATGTTTGTGTATGTGCCGTTTTCGAGAATTTGTAGTTTCCGTACTGTATGTTCATTATACTGTGGTAGTCTTCCAGAATATAATGCAAAACAAATGTAGAGTACTAAATATTTTACTTCTGAGTTATGAGTTACGTTTAGTTTAAATTACCTTGGGTGTCTGAGTGTCTGACACTTATGTGCTCACATTCCATTTCCACCATTACAGTGATTGTTAGGCCACTATTGTAAACTGGGCTGGTTTTTGTAGCCGGCACTTAAAAGTGCTGTCTAACAACGACATTTATAGCGGGGTTGTTCACTATAATAAAATTAAGTTTAATATCTACTCTAAATGCGAGGGCTAATATAACTCGACGTCAGTTCTTAAAAAAATACTAAAATTTTTATTTTTTTAATTACTGTTTTGTTGTCTGACACATTTTATATTTTTTTAAGACTATAGGTACAACGTGTACCATAAATAGTGTAGGACTCTTTAGGAGGTTAGTCTACCCATGAAACTGAACAACTTATAAAACATCAGTTTGCGAAATTCACAAAAAAATTGTTTTGGGTCTTCATACAAAGAGCGTCAGCTGGTTGTCAAGTTTGTATGGGATAACACCTAAAACCATATTTTAAAACCTTTTTAACGCATAATCGATATTTTCTTCAACCCAATCGATATTTTTATAACATAATGGAAAAAAAAGTTCTTTTTAAGTTTAAAGAAAAGTCGAAGGCAAGAATCTCTGTTGTGACCGAGAATAATTATGATACTGAAGACATTTTCCGTAGAGATTTTTTAAATCAGAGATTATCTCTGATTAGACATTTTCTCTACAAAACGAGAATCCTGGTCCTGATCTCTCTCCGGACTATAAGAGTGCGGGAATAGAGAGTGTTGCAAACACTTGTGCACTATAATTTGTCTCTTGCGCAGATGACTAATCTCTGTTGTGATTAGCGCGCGTGACCGAAATTCGGTCAGGAGAACATTAGGTATTATTATTATACATTACTATTAAATATACTTAGGTAAGTAATGCAATTTATTAATAAAGTTTTAAAAAACCCCACTGTTTAACATTGTCTCAATATACCTACATATTTTTTATTAAGTAGGCATTTAAGTTATTATCTATAACATAGATGAATAATAAACTTAACAAAATACGTACGTCGAACATGTTCTTAAAGTGCATGTGGTAATTATGACAAATTTAATTTGCATTTTACACAAAACATGTTAAATGTTCAAGGAACTGCCGACGACAAAGTAATTATGTTATTATGTGGAATTATGCTGAGAGGGTGAACTTCTGAGTAATATCTGGAGAAGACAATTGGCGGGAACGGAGGCGTGCGCACGCGCACGTCTCGTCGTCGCCGTCGCAGGAGTAGGGACGTGCCACGTCGCTCATTAGTGTTTTTGCTTTAATTAGGTGCACGTCGTGTTCAGTAATTTAGCCAAATAAAATTTAAATTATGTTAATAAATGTGTCTGTTTATATTTAAGTTGAATACTGAGTTATTTTATTATGATTGGAAATGACAGCTTTACCGTTGCTTTGAAAAGTTAAGTTTGTAAAATGACTTAAGTTGTCAAATTACGAACATACATAATTTCCCTGTGCTGTGTAGTTTCCGGCCTAAGAATAGAACCACCACTACTTAGGAGCGGGTATCGTAAGAAGCGACAAAGGGAAAAAATCTGGAGGATGGGCAGCAGCATCCTACGTTGTATTAGCAACCATCTGCTACTGCGATCGCTAACCCGCTTGCCCAGCGTGGCGATTAACCCTAGATTCATAAGGCCCAATTTCACCATTCACTTTTATAACCAAGTTTAATTAAACTAAGTTCAGCCATACACAAATTGCAGTTTTGAACTCAGTTAAACGCTTGAACCGAGTTTAACTCGATTGATCGCGTTTAGTGTCAGTGGTGAAATCGACTCTAAATAATATATAGGAGTTTTTTTCATATAACATATTAAACATTCTAGTGGTCTACATTCTAACATATTTTGCATTATTCATGTTAGACAATTTTATTTTATCACAAGATACTACCTCAGCAATAGTTATAATGAATATAATACACAGCGTCTGTTTCAGTCTAGTTCAATGGGAAATATTTATTTTATCGAGATTATAATCTGCGTAGGAGCACAGATTTTAACCGACCTTGTCTCACATGTCATTTCCCTATAATTTAGTGCACTGCTACTTGAAAGATGGAGTATGCAACTTTGACTTTTGTAATGCCGTGTTTTTACTATACAATTCTATACTGTACCTCAAAGCAATAAGGTACAATTTAACATTCTGATCAGTCACCTCAAATTATAGTTCGAAATATGCGACTGTCGATGTAGGTAAGAAATATAATTTACTACTTGCACCAGACGTTTGGTATTCAGCGCGAAACCATGACTCATGTCAGCATCATAAATCAACCACTGATTGGTTATGATAGGCCCTACTTATTTCTGTACAGTTATTTGAATATATAATACAGGATATTTACGATAAACAATTCAAATGACAAGCGAAAGGTGAAGATTCTGATGCAGCAATGCAAACTTAATCTCTAGGTTTAGTTTGATTATAAAGCTGTTTAAGTTTGAACGCGCTAATTTCAACGAAAAAGATCAAGTCCGTTCTATTTCGTTTATTTTATTATAGGTATGATTAGACTATATTAAGAGCCGATTTCACTGACATTAAACGCGATCAATTCAAGTTAATCTCGGTTCCAGCGTTTAACTGACTTTAGAACTGTAATTTGCTCAGGGCTGAACTTAATTTATTAAACTCGGTTTTTAAAGTGAATGGTGAAATTGGGCCTAAGTCACTAGTTTTCTCCCTTTTGCTACTTCCGTTATAAACCCCGTAAGAAAGAGACAATTTTTTTTATTATTCTGAAAGAAGCATGACTTTTCACGAACCATGCATTGTCTGCCTTTAAGATGCCTTTACATTGTTGATTTGTGAACCCTTAAATGTGAAATGGATATACCTATTACCTAGAGACGCCGAAAGCATAGTTTCATTTAGTTAAACAGTACCACTGTTTAAACTAAATTTAAAACTAAGTTTTATTAACATTATATTATTATACCTATTATCATTGTGTAGTCATCTTGTCACCGTAAGGATAGGCATAAATGTTTTTCGACTTTATAATTAATAAGTCAGTCAGTACAATATTTTATAAAAAAATATTATCTGCAAAAATAATACATTTATTATTGCAGGAAGATTATTTATTATACAGTAGGAAGAGCAGTGGGCTCGACACACTTCCTGACGTAGACATGTAGTTTTCTATGCGACGCTTTTATATTATGTAATTTTCTTATTATAATTATATATCTTATCACATTGTAAGCGATTGTTTAGATATGACTCCAATAATTTATATTGTTGTAACTTTTAGAACAATAGAATAGTTTATGGGATATAATTCATAAAATCGAATGCCTTGGACAAAAACATACCTATTGTATTCTTTGCCTGATTTTTTTGTGTTAAGTTCTATATCCAAATTTGAATCGGTATAAAAGTTCAAGTGTAAATACTTTCTGATTTATAATACTAATACTATTTAATATGAAATTATAAAAGTATGGTAACCTATGGATATTACTAGAATGAATATTACAGATAACTTGTGGCGATAGATGACGCCACCTATCTTGTTGAACCACCTCGTCGATACTAGGACTACCAAGCATTCATCACTTTGATTGACATTCTATTAAGTACCCTCTCTAATCCAGCGGTTTCCCCGACATAGAAACTATTTTAATGATCTTAAGATTATGATCCTTCACATTTAATAAGCTTTTAATTTATAGTAAAGGATAATGTAATGGACTATTTTAGTTAAGTTTACAGCTATTAATAAAAGATAAATTCGCGAACAAACTACTTAAAACCTTTTCCTTGGGGTCTTCTTCTTAGCGTGTCGATGGCAATCTAAATTGTGTCAGCCCAGAACTGGGCTACGAGATTGGGGTGTACGTGAACCACACAAAATTCCGTGGAACGAATTACGTTACGTCTAAAAAACATTACGAATTTACGATATAAGGAAATTGTTTTAGGTCAACATACTAACAAATGCCACTTATTGTATTGTATTTCTTACACCTAGGAATTCCAAATTACGTAAACGTTTGAATGCAGCGTGTACCTATTCGAATTTCGCGTCAAGTTGAAATTTTGTTGATCGCATAACATAGTCGAATATTATAAAGGCGACCAAAAATAGGTATACGTTTTGTACATTTTTCCTCCAACTTTTGTACAAACAGTTCTACGTATTGAAAAAAATACACTACGAATCAATAAAATCTAGTAATGTAACTCTTACCTTTGTAGTAGGGACTATTAACTACTTTTTTCTTTGTTATTCTGATTATATCCTTTGATTTAGTCCCTGGCCAAGCAAAGTATTGTATTTCGCTCTAAAAATTCGTAATCAAAGTTCCGTTTGAATCATATTTAATCCGTCAAGTTCTGTTATATCTTCAACAAAACGTTTTCAATCTCCAACTAAAGTTGTTTTGACAATGGACATTAAACCTTAAAAGTGACAGTAGTGTTGGAGCAATGTTTATTGCCTTTTCATGAGCAAGATGTAATCTGATTTAGATTGTGGGTACCGCATGTATTCTGGCCTTAAATATGTATACGTCAACTGTCAAGAGGCACTGTACATGCTAATGCACTGAAATGACATCACTAAAATGCGAGGCATCGTAATTGTAATGGCCACCACTGCGCTATCTCGCATCGCGCGCAGTAGCTAAGTGGACTGATGATATAGCTGGACAATGAACCACATCACTATCGGCTGCTTTATTATCAATATAGGTATTACTTGTATTGTTTCACATATCGATCTTATAAATATTTATGTACTTAAGTCTTTTCGACCGGTCCGATTGTAATTCATAATTAACTCGCTTTATCCAAAAATAAAATGAATAGTCAATAAATGACTATCTCAGTTACCGGATTGCCTTACTAGTAATTTGAAATGATAGTCTATCTACTTTGTTTGACTCTGACATCTAATTTGTGTAAGATCTCAGCGCCTAACCAACCATTTAAGTCGTTTTGATTGACGGGTGTTAACAAAACACGTTTCAATTCCATAAATACGGCTCAGGTTTGGTCTGATGATTGCTGTGATGTTGATTACACTGCAGTTGTACTCGCCATGATTGATAACTTCCAATGCACGACACCTAAGCTAGCCTACAGGCGGCTATTATAAGTTTATGTCTGCTTTTTTCTGTTTACTGCATACCTAATTCACAAGAAAACGGCGTCAAAACGCATTTATATCTGAAATACAAAAGAACATAAATTAGCTCAGAGTTCAGTCCTAAATAAACAAAGTAAATTGAATATAATATTTTAAATTCAATCGTTTTTTTTATCTTGGATCTGCAAAAGTAACGAGTGTTTAACTTTCGCGGCGTCGGGAGCGGCAATAAAAATGTTTCGCTATTGAATGGGAGCGTGTAGGTAGGCGGTAGTAATTGATTACCGTGGCGAACACGGTATCAGCTTATCGGTCCATCGGACCGTACGCACAATGTCCAATAAACTAGGCGATGTTATCTGTCGCTGTAAATGAATCAGTTCAGCTCCAGTCGGGCTTCGAAACCCTACACCAGGGAAGAGGTGATGGGTATTCTCGCTCTAATTCAACAGGCAGACATTTAATCTCATTGTTCCGTTCAAGTTTATCCCTGACCTTTAGTGCAATATATTCCGTCTCCAGTTGCATGAACCGTCGTTACGAATCACTGAGTAGTTGAATAATGTGTACTTTGTAATTCCAATTGTTCTTCACTGCTTAGTAAAGGGGGTCCAGATTAATTCACCACAATGTATTACTATGTAATTTAGTGGCTACCTTGCAGGGCTCGCAGTTATACGAATATAATTATCTTCCAGCTTAATTGAATTAACTAGAATCCAAGATTAAAAATTGTTTAATATCGCTAAACCTTTTGACACCTTAATTCATTAAATAAATGTTCAACAGAATTTTACGCCGCGTATTAAGATAAAGAGATTGTAAAACAGAAATAAATTCTTGCGCTTTATAGACATATGAATTCGCTTCGACTGAAACGATTTTTATGTTGATTATATTATTGAGATTTTAAGTGTTTTTTCACATTCTGGAGGCGAACAAGGCAATAACGTGTAGGATATTAGTTTTGTCGGCGGCGGCCGAGGTGTGTAAAATGTAATCCTTGAGACAGCTATGTGGGCATAATGGGAGGCGGGCTAAATGTACATGCGGCGCGGCTGTCAGCGCGGCAGCGGCAGGGCACCACGCCGTACTATTTATTTTTACGATATTTGTCAAAATCAGTCCGCAAACAGATTTTGTTATTTTTATTTCCAAGCAGTAATAAGCCTGTCAAGCTAAATTAACTTTTAAGTTAATAAGTTTAGAATCTTATTTAGTTTCAATAGTAATTTATGGTATACCTAGTTAAGTTGTATGATAATCGCAGATTTACCTAAGAAATGGTACGTCAGTACGCGAGGACTCGTCATTATAATCACATTACCAATTTATTTAGTCACACTCGATTAAGATGCCTATTTCTTTTGCTCCGTCCGATCACGAAGCTACGCAGTATGGATAATCAAAAACATTTACTGAAATTATAGTAATTTTACAACTTGACTGATCAAATTATTATAATATGTACTTACGTAGATATATTAGAACGTCTGGTCGATGACGTCTTGTAGGGAATATGGGTGTATTCCGTTCTGTTCTACTAAGATTGTTCTACTAGTAGAACAGAACGGAAAAAAATCTGCTCAAATTCCGTTTTGTTCTACTAGTAGAACAAGACGTAAAAAAAATGCCCAGATTCCGCCTTGTTCTATCAGTAGAACAGAACGGAATTTAGAAGACTTTTTTTCTGTTCTGTTCTACTGCTCTAATACGTTATAAGTTAACTGAGCTGTCGACTCTTTACATTCACATGATTCTTTTCTCCTAGTACTTCTACCGTTCCCTTGAATTGTATGCCTTTATGAAGGAACACAAGAGATTGGCGCAGGATCGAAAAAAGTGGCTAAAGCAAAAAGAACCCTAAGTTTACTCAGCAGTGGGTAGATTCAGGCTGTGAATGATGATGATCTTCTCATTTTATATATAAAAAATAATTATGCATCGCTTATTATTTAAAAAAAATGGTAATTATGCCACAAGTTGCTCCTATCTGACGCCGAAGGTTTTAAAGGCAGTGCAAATTTGAACAGTCGGTAACTGCTTTGTTAACTATAGTTTAGGAATAATAAATATATATCAACCTGTAACTGTCTCACTGAGCCTCTTCTCATATAGAGAATGATTGAGAATTCTTCTTCTAATCATATGGTTATCAACAACCTGGTGTCAGAGTTTAAACTGACCGTAGGCCCATATCAGAGGCCTACGGTCAGTTTAAACTCTTTACACATTAAAAAAATATACCATTGAAAAATCTCTCAGGTGTGCTGGTTTCATCCTGATGTTTTTCCTTACCGTTTTAGCATTGCGTATTAGGCGACTTCAGTCTATTAAGGTCCAGGTTTCCTTACGATGTTTTCCCTCACCGTTAGTCAGTGGTGTCTAAGATTAACCAAAAACAAACATAATATGGAAGTCACATTGGTAAATGCCAGGTTCGAACTCACACCTACGCGCTTGCAAAACGGGTCCGTAACCAATGCGTTACCACGACCATTACCAATTCCACCACATCCAATTTAGGAATAGTTCAGCTATAATTTAGTAGTATTAAGAACAGTAGTTTTTGCCTGGCCCTACAGTCAGTGATTCTCTATCTTAAAGTGAACAATAGACAACAGATTCCATTAATTTTATATATAAACTATATCATACAAGATATTTATCTAAGTCAAAACGCGGCATCCAACAGCCCATTTGTAGGCCACTGCTATCAATCGTCGTTCAAAAGTCACAAGTGATGGATGCTTAGCTCTCTTATAAATATTTAAAATCACTTTTTGCGTACACGTTCATCCACGTGCCCACCGATACTCGAGCTATATTTATAAGATTTTACATCCTCCTAATGTATATAAAATATCCATTTTGCATAATACATGCATTTAGCCGTGTGGGGCTTTAGTGCTTATATTTATTTATAAACACACACGGTATTGAAATGCGTTTTGGTGTACAGATTTTATTTTGCTTTAAGATGTGTTAGTAATAAGCGAGCAAAGCTTTGCGGGTTGGAACTGGAGTTCAATGAGACCAATATATGGTCAAAAGCATTATAAGATGTCTGTAAATAACATATTATATTCATAATGATAAGAGAAAGGGACTTAGTATTAATGTTCTCCTGACCGAATTTCAGTCACAGCGGCCAATCTCAATAGAGATTAGCCAACTACGCCGGATATATTATAGTGCACACAAGTATGTGTGCAAACACAGATGCTCTCTCTATGCACTCACTCTCATAGTCCGATGGGACGGCATTCCGACACGACCGGAGAGAGATCAGGCGTAGGGTCAACGGCTTTACGTGCTTTCCAAGGCACGGAGTAAGTGATAATTATTTATAAAACGCACATAACTTACGAAAAGTCAGAGGTACGCGCCTTGGGTTCGAACTCGAGAAGTCGAGACCACTGACTTGCCAGACAACGGTCATCCACCACTAGGCTATCACAACTCACAAAGGGAATTGATGATATACTATTCTGATTTTTTTAGAATTTTTCAAAATAGGTGTACAACAATGATCTAATTAACATTCAAAATAAAACGGCTGTAGTCTCAGATAACATTTATTCCAGTGCAGATGGCGTCAGCAAGGGCGCGCGTGAGTCGGCGTCGCAGGCGCAGCGCAGTGCGGTCGATGCGCGCGCGCCTCCCGTACCGCGCACACTCGTCCACCACCGTCGTGTTGCACGACTCCTGCAAACGTGATTATAACTTCACAACATGCCCTTATTTATTAGAGAAATATTTGAAAACGTGAGCTTTATATCCCTTGGTATTTCTAGTACAGTTAGATGTGGCTACGGTGGATAAATTCCGTGATAACTAATGTTCCCCCTAGCAGTTTAGTTACAGTAATTCAGAGAAAAAGCTTTACAAAAAATACATTCAATAACGATTTCTTATGCTGTGAGATGGTTGGACGGGCAAATCTGCATCAGGATGCATTCAGGAATGCAAATTAAACTGATAAATATCATACGGTATTTCTTTCTTGGGAAACAAGCCGAGGAATACAATGAGTAATAAAATTAGAATTTTAATTCTCACCTTATAATGATTGAGTTGCACCTCTTTAAAGGGCGCTAACCAGCCAACAGGCCCTGACACCCCGATACTTTGCAGAGGGTAATGGTTAAACGCTGTCAACACCTTTTTAGTCAACATCCAGCTTTTACTGTAAGATCCCATAGGACTAATCACCGCTGAACTTATTACGTGTGTTGCTAATTTAGGCGTAGGCATGTCAATACCACATCTTGTTTTGTACTTTTCATATAGCACTTCGTTTGCTTCACTATCATCTATGACTTCATTGCTTAAATTATTTGAATCTACAATTAATTCTACTTCATCTATATCTAAATTGTTTGTCACTTTTATCCGTACGTCATCCCTTTTAGTGTATACTTTGCTTTTCACTCCTCTTTCATCAAATTCATCTGTGCTCTTGTATTTCTCGAGACCTTGCATGAAGTCAAAGAAAAATACATTGTGTATCATTATTGAGGAGCGCTGTGAAGAACTCCAACCGTAATTATTTAAACGATCGAGTAATTCTGGCCAAGTATCTGCTATTTTCGGTACCACCACCTCGTCTATATCCAGTGGCACAATATACTCTGACTCCTTTATATTTCTGTATAAACAATCGTTATAAGTTAAAATATGATCTCGTCTTCGTTGCCAAAGATCTCTATCTGACTTAAGCTTAATAGGAACATGGAATAGTCTAACAAGACCTTTATCTCGATAGTGAAGAAGAACTTCTTTTGTTTTTTCTGTTACCTCATCTATGTACATGTCAATCATATCTACACCAAGAATTTTATTGATTTCAATCCATTCTACTAACTGCTGTGACATATCTTTATTGAAATTCATGTCTTTGACACAAATTGTGAATGTTCGTTTTTGATTATTATTAGATTGTTTGTGGGGCTCTAATCGAAAAGAATTACTGGGGTTATCGCAAGGCTCTGTAACGACTGACACAATTGAGGGGCCATATAAAGGTTCTGTAAGGGGGCAAGACAATAGTAGCGGTGTATCAACTTCTTCTGATAGGGTAATATCCCATTCATGCCACCAAATCTCCAGAGGTTTCGCTGCGACAACTTCAACAGAATCTTCAGTAGAATCGCCATTCTGTGATCTTGTTTGGCAAAATAACGGGTTTTCCATGGGATAATTTCGACCTGTAAAAAGAAAAGATTTTCTTTCAAATTGATTCTTAAGATAGACTATTAGTAGTAGTAATAATAAATAATGATAATTATGAAAAATATCAGTATGATTTGTAATAAACTGAGATGTGAATGAACAGAATGGTCGCCGGTACCGTTTGAAACATTTCCCCGACACCCATAATTCATAAAGAGAAACTCCATTACTTCGACTTATATAATAGTAATTTGTTGAAATGATTTTCTCGGGTACACTTGCGGTGCTTTGCGAGGAACTGTCATTAAAACGGTGCTTCAATTACAGGCCTGATCAGGATGGCACGCCTTCCTAGTGGATACGCCGTAGAAAGCAATTTCCTTTTTGTTCCAACGTTATTATAGATGTATAGTTTTTGCAGTGCATAGTTATGCGACAGGTTTCCTGACAGTGTTGTAGACGATCATGTCTTAGTAATAAAGAAATTTGTAATAAGGTAAATGTGAGTATCAAAACATTATTATGAATTACGTGCTTCTTTACATGTTTCTTGCTAAAAAAAAATCTTGTTTATTGCAGTATTAAACATTAAATGATATTTACATTATTAAACAATCTATAAATACACTAAACCTAATAGATAAAAGAAATAAAATTAAAAATTTAGGAATTACATACAAAAGTCACGCGAAGGCGTCAAAGAATTCCTCCCCATCACCTATTTGTGTTATTCCTCTTGCTATTTATGTTAACTGTTTTGAAACATCTTTTTTTGGTTTAATATTATAAACAGATCATTCTATATAAAGCGGATTGGTTACGATTCCATGAAACTCAACCACTGGTACCGGTAAATCAACCGCAAAAGGGAGCTCAACTCGAGGAACAATCTCTCTAAACTAAATACAAAACGTAAAACCGAATTGCAGCGGGAAGGGCCAGTGTTTAATCCGTCTCTCATTCCTTACCATGACATAGGAGTTGGGTGGGTTTATCTCGGCCGGGAAGGAATTTACACGACGCGTACGCTCGCCTCCAGTGACAAATGAGTGTGAGCTTATCGGGGCTTGCGCACTGTCGCCCGCGCACTTTCCATCCACGCTTTTGTTTCTATCTTTTAATGTGTTACAAAAATACTTTTTACAAACTACTTATATTTAATACTTGGACCTTTTAATGAGACAACTTACGTGACTTATCGGTAGCAGAAATTCAAAGTAAAAAATCTTTGCCTTGATTAAGTTGCGAACATCTACTCGTTGAGTTTTTGTTTTGTATGCAGCGAAAATACGGTCTGGCGATCGACTATCACAACCTCCAGTAATTATGGTGTTGGTTTATCAGTACTTGAGATTTCCCTGATGTCTTTATTGACCGAGATTATTTTGTTTACCTGGGAATTATGGCTTTTTTCTGCAAACATTCGAGACGCTGTGAAATCTTTAGCTTTTTCGAGCTAAAATTGTTAAAGATGTTGATTTTCAAGTAAATATAGAGGATAACGTAAGCTTGTTAAATGTTGTTGATAAAAAAAGAAGTAAATACGCCCAGGGTGTGAAATTATGGGGCGTGTTTAATAAATTTTGTTTAGCCCGACATATCTGTGGACGCATATTTATGTCATAAAAGTTTATGTTCGTAATCGCTTTATAAATTGATTCTCGAGAAAACTAGAGTAGTTTGCATATTTTATTGGAGTTTATTATGTGTTTTGAGTAAATTTATATAATCGAGTGAAATAGTTAAGGAGGGAACGAGTATCGAGTAGGAAGAATAGGTATAATTACGCACGTACCTAGTCGCAGGAGGGAACGCTTGCGGCGTCGCGCGTGCGATCTCGAACAACAAATATAACTTAATTGCTGATTGAGTTTCAGAATAAAATTAAAACATCGAAAGTTCATGACGTGCCTGCATGAGGCGCGATGATATCATCATGTAAGAAGGAATGCGATATCTCATGAATGACTGCAAAAGTACATAGAGAGTTAGAAAATGATGGATTTATTTTCTAACCCTCTTGATTGCATGTATTTTGCGAGACTACGATTAGCGCAGTGGCTATGATTGGTTTTTTTACAATCCCGCAGCATGCATCTAAAAATATCAGATATTTTATGCAAATCACTAAATATTTGTTACCGTGTTCGTCCATTTTGATAATAATAGCTACATCTTGCGTCTGTGATAGAAAACAAATCCTAGCATGTGGCAATTTTTTTTTAAATTCACGATAAAAAGATTCTAAATTCAAATGTAAGCATAATGTGCCAGTGTTTATAAAACAAAACCAGTTTTGTTTACTTAGAATATAAAGACTCATTGCGTTCATAATGGCACATGTATAGAACTTGAATAATTCATAGTGTCTATGGTACGCTGCTTTTTAATTATGTGTCACTAACCCTTTGCATGCTCTGGTCAAGGTACATTAGACTGTAGATTGCAGCCTGTAGCTAATGTTTAGCTGTTAGTACTAAGTTGCAAATATGACAAAATAATAAGGTATAAGATGAGCTAATAAGTATCCCGCAATGTTCATAATGTCGCCTGTTTCGTCCTGGGAAGAGTTTAAGGGGGCGGTGACGGACTAGGCCTCTTATTACGTTAGAGTGTTTTGAAAATGATCTGCGGGATTGGGCCAAATTACAATAGTAAAGGCTGCTTTTTGACGGAAAGTGCGCGCAGCGTGCAATGCCAGTGCGCCTGTGAGGATATTTCCAAAGGAATTTTTAAACTTTCGTAAATTCGAATAATTTTTGAGAAGTAACTTTCGTGAGTCATACTTATATATTATTATGGCTATACTCACGCATTGATTTCGGGGAATACCCGACTCGTTTCGAACTCAAACGGAGTCCATTTTAAAGAGCGAGTGTATACTGGAAAGAGTGGGGAATACACACGCTCTTGACAATTGAAATGTTATTTAAATTATTATGGGTCTACTCGCGCACAGATAATTCAAAATAATCATTATCGAACTAACCTCGGCGTTTTGGTCAAGTTGCATTGACCGTGGTCACGAGAAGACGGATTCCTGGACAAGTACTTACTGGTTCCCGACTACATATCGCAAAACATTACAGATCAATGTAAAATCGAACGTCGGTTTTAGGAAATTAAGTCGATAATCCATTTTATCAAAATAACGCTTTTAAACTGTTAACGATTATTTTACGTACCGTGGAAAGTAGCGAGTATCCGTACGTATCGTTGCGCGGCCCGCTCGTCGTAATACGCAGCGTACAGAGACACACGCGTGCCGAGCACCTGTTGCCACTCTTGCGCACCCCCTCCTTCAGGCCAGCTGCGGTTCTGGAACAAAATTGTAATCATAAAAGTACATACAATGAATTTAAATGTAGCTGGGGTATGTCAACTTCGTCAACAGCTAAGATAGATTATAGCCCAGTCAACGAATGACTCAAAAGGGGATAGAGTGCGTGAGTGGGAACCTAAGCGATTTCTTTCAGAAACTTATTCGGGGTGCTTAGGCGAAAAAAATACTAAAAGTCCTGACGTCTAGGAGGGGAGCCGGAGGGGGGGGGGGGTAAAAGTCCCAATTTCAGGTTTTTCGCCAATATCTCAAAAATGGGCGTTCTTCATTCTTCCAAAAGAAGCACCAATTATTTATCAAACCATAACTTACTACTAACTAAGGGTAGGGTTGGGTGACGCCAAGAGCCACAATTTTTTTAATTGGAAAGTAAAATACTCCAAATCGTAAGACAACCAAAACTGCAAAAGTGAGGAGGCAAGATGAAACTGAAAAAAAAAGCGACAATTTTTATTCCCGATAGTCAACACTGTTGACGAGTGGGAAAAAAATTACAAACTTGCATAATTCTCGGGGCGCTCGGGTATGACCCCAAATGACGACGTCAAACATCGGTTCACAATACCTACTGTAAATTCGCTCTAAAGCGGTCACAAAGCGGTCGCTATTGGTGCTGATTCTCTTGTACAACCCGCTAAACTAATTTTAGTCAAACTATATCTCTTTCTAATAAACACCATGAAAAAGGACAGCTAATTGAAATATAAAATTAGAGCTGTCAAATTAGTCTACGTCCTTACAATTGACGTAAAAATAGACGAGACCTCTATGACATGCCGACTAAATTCTCGTTAATATTACGCAAATGGACTAGTTTGACAGCTCTAAAAATCATCTATCCTTTTCTAATGATCTCTGTCAGAAAGAGAGATCGCGAGTCTAAATTAGTTTAGAGCGTGTGCAAGAGAATTAGTACCATTGGTCAATATAATAAGCGCACTCACTAACTTATTATTAGGGCCCGGAAAAATATGTATTAAAAAATTCAAAATATGTACATATAATTTGGACGAAAAAATGTAAAATATGGAAAAATATGGAGTAAAAATGTAAAATATGGAATAAATATGGAGTAAAAAATAACAGTAGGTACCTTTAAAGGGAGGTACTTTACCTTTTTCATTGCCTTTTTGCATTAAAGACATTGAAATGAGTAAAGTACTTAACACATACATTAAAAAAATAAGTTTTATTCAAGAATAGGAATCATTTATTTGCTTCGCATTTATCAACTTCCACTACATCAGCCACTACATTACAGTACATGGTTGCAGAAGACCATCAAGTGCATTTTTTAAATGATCAAAATTAAATCTGACGATTTGGTCTAAATATTTATTGATTTATTTATTCATTCATTTATTGCATACATGTGGTATATGTGGTATAAATTTATATTGGCTGTAAAATCTTTCCACGTGTGTGACATGACGTAATGAGATCATACATAATGTGGAATGAACTTAGAATCAAAAATCAAAATACGACGAATAAAACGCGAGAGATATGAAATACGCGCGGCCAGTCATGGTGGCGAGAATGCAAACACGTAAAATTATATCAATTTTTGTGAACTAACTCTTGTTCTATGATATAAAAATGGAAAATATGGAGGATTGTGATATATTTTTGTAAAATATGGACTTAACCTTGAAATACCTTAAAATATGGAAAATAAAAATTTGTTTTTCACATTGTAAATATGATAATCGATGTAGAGAACACATTCTAGACCGAAAATCGCGTAAATTAAAAATATGTATTTACATATTAATCCGGGCCCTACTTATTATCATTAGTTCCACTACTTCCACTGCCTAGAAGAACACCGTGAATAATCCTTAATATCTACACACGCACCGTAATAAGACACTAGGTTCAAACTTAACTAATACATCTAATTTAATTCACGCTTTGAAATTTATAAGTGAGTAGGTCCTCGACTAATACGAAATTAGTGTAATTATCAGTGGCGGTGGGTGAATTTTTCCAAGAGGTAAGCCGGAGCCAATTCGAAGAAAAACCAATGGCAGTCAGCAAGCAAAAAGGCCGGTATTGGAGCCTCCGCCACTGGTAAATATATGATTTAATTCTCGCTTATTAGCCAAAATATAGAGGTAACATGTTGCGGACTAATACAGCATTATTTTTTTGTGGTTTAGCTATTAAAGCATAATTAGATATGTGCCCATGGACTAACCGAGTTTGGGCTCACTTGATTTGTTGTGACGAAAGTTTCAAGTATGTTGGTAAGTGCTTGGTTCGCTCCGCACTAAGATTCACGCAGGAAACAACAGACGGTTTAAGGATCTACATGCTCGCTTGATATGAACAGCGCAACGCACAGTTTAATTGGTCCAGTCACTTATTGCAACTAGCGGATTTGGTCCGCCCCGCACTATACAGGGTGTATATCCGAATTCGTGTAGTTCCCGTAAACCATAGGTTCATTGTTTTTTAATTAAAATTGTACCAGATGGTAATAATAAGATTATTTGAACTTAATGCAAGACAAAAAAAGGCAAATTTTATTTTTATTTTTATGCAAGCTAAAACCTGTGCAGTTCTAATCTATATCAGCAATAGACCTACCGTTTAAGGGAACTCCATGAATTCGGATACACTCTGTATTCGTTGTACGGCCCGCACCATGCTAGATTAATGATTTTTAAGTTGCTTCTGATTACTGCTTATGCTCCTAAGCTTTATGATAATCATCATTATCTCAGTCTAGACATACTCACTGATTATATTTATTATCTAATATTACAGTTATTAGGTTATATTAGAAGTGGAATTCACACGTAGTTCATACTGAGAGTTCAGCGATTATAAACACTTAAAAATGACTTAGTCTAGCATTCATAAGCGCGACTGCTGAGTGTCTTGAGTACGATTCCCGGTTGAGCAAAATGTGATTGGATTTTTTCATCTGCACGGAACTTGGAATAGTGCCCGGATAGCGGCAATAGGTTCGGCTCCGACTTATTACATAACTAGCGGAATTAAGGTGAATTATATACCTACATCTCTGTCTACCCTGAGAAACAAGCGAGAGTCTTTATTATGTAAAAAAAAGTGGTAGGAAAAAAATCGACTACTTTTTTATATCTAGTTAGGTAAATTTGTATCTTCTGAGGATAATTATAATTATAATTATGTGCAATTCGGTTCTTACAATAAAATATATTATCAAAAAGCCTAGTTTTCAAGTTACGTTTTTTTTTATAATGAAAAGGCTTGCGCTTGACCAATCTCATGTGATGTTACAAGCGATGATGCTTAAACTTTATTGTAAATTGTAATAGTCTGTGTCTGTGTTAACAAAACAATAAAATCGAATTGCGAGCAAGTTTTGTAGTACCTACTACATGTAATTTATTTATCATAACGTTTGAATACAACATAAAACTTTATAGGTCCAGTTTAAGTGTTATATCGAAAACATAAATGAACAAAAATATTTTAATCCATTGGTCGCCTTGTTGGTCTAGTGGTAGCAAGCGAATCCTGGGTCGGCCAAAGTGTTATTGGATATTTCCATTAGGAATTTTCAGTAGCAGTACGGAGTCAAATTAAAATATTTTTAATCATGTAGACCATTTTAGGCACTTATAGTCATAATTCTAATATTATTATAAGAGTGACTATAATTGCCAGTTCCAAGGGCACCTTACCCCTCATGGGGAAGAATCTGGCAAGAAACTCCGTGTTTGCTCTTTTAAATAATGGCTTATACGCGATACGGCGATGATAATAGGTTGGAGCCAATAACAGTTCCAAAACTTTAGAATTATTTCAGCAACGTTCCTAATTATTCAAACTTAAAAGTTTTAGTTCTGTAAAGGAAATGTATTTTGCACATTTTTAGTTCCAACTTGTTGTAAACCGCAGATGTTAGGACATGTATGTCTCGAAATATTCAACTATTTTACTTGCCTTACCATTGTCTCAATATTTTTAGATGTCTGGAATTGTGCCCGGTTAATGGCAATGAGCTCGCCCCTATTACATCGGCGAAACGTGGGTATATCTTGTGATGCTTACACCTCTGCCTAACCCCTTTGGGGAATACAGGCTTGAGTCTATGATATATTTGTTTTGTTATTTTAATCAATTAGAACGTTGCTTCAAGCGTGTCAAGTTTGCTCTTTAATTGCGTCAATTATTATTATAATTATATCATCAGAGCTTCTTATTGGGGTTCTCCATCTTTATTGTGGCCTCAAAAATTTAATATGTCTTAATTACTTAACATAATTACATTTCACGCGCTCATGTGTAAATAAAAATTCCATATACATTTTTTAAAGGAATACCTAAATATTTATTATTATACCTATCTAATTAATTTTGTTTGGACTACAAACAGACCAGTGATTAACTGATTCTCACACAATGCAATAAAATGTGTCCGTCAATTTTTACTATAAAACTTGGTAGATCATAGAATTCTTGTTAATCTTTCCAAGTAGACTCGAGTCTAAGTTAGTTAGTCCTTTAAAAAGAATTTAAGACTTAGTCCTTTAAAAAGAACTTAAGACTGAGTCCTTTTCCGGAGCTGGTCTCACGAGGACCCGGGATCTCCTTCTATGAGCTGATCGTGATCACCGGGGCGGTTTTAGTGAGGTAAGAATCCCACAACCCCCGGAGCCTCCTTCCCCTGGACCAAGGCCTTTTGAAGGATTGCTCCGTAATAAAAAAAAATGGTAGGTATAAGATGTTTGTTGTAAACTGACAGTTGCGAAATTATTGGCAATTACACGGTGATTACCATAAACTACACGCTTCGACAGTCGATGACCGCTAGATGTCTATGCCTGATATTACTTACACGCTTTAACAAAACATTGCCATAAAAGTTTAACATGCGAATATGAATATTATTATAAGGTTTAACGTTTATAATGCAAACTATTTTAGTAAGTAAACCTATAAGTTACTAAGTTTATTTAAAAAATTGTAACATTAAAAAAATATTAAAAATCAAACCTTTTTGTAAACGTTTTGTTTTGTACACTTTTTTAAAATAACTCAAATAACTTATTTACGTTGTATAGGAAATTATCATCCTCCTACGCTCTTATTATAGGCACTGAGCAGACATGAACTGTTGATTTCGTGACCTGGCAGCTGAAATTAAGGATGTATGCCATCAACAACCATATTAGTTAGTAACATATTGTCAAATTATGAAAAAATATTGTTATTTTAATTTTGTTTTTGTAACAAATCATCTTAATGACCTAAGTTCCTCTTAAAATATTTAGCATTAATAAAGTTAGACCTTATATTTAAAATCACAGCCATCTCAAAAGAGCTGAGGTTAATAATAATATAAAGAAAAACGGAAACAAGAAAATACGGTAACATTTACGAGGAACTCGACGCAAATAACTGTAAATAATGCTAAACCCACTCTTTACTTGTGAGGCGAACCTCATTGAGCCGAGAGCGGCACTAAACGTGTCCTCACTATTCATGAACACGTGCAGCGTCCTAGCCCCGAACACAATTGTGCATAAATAGCCGGCGACGAAGAAGCAAACCAATGCGAATAAAGTAAGCATTAAATTATATTAGACTATAAAACTGATTTAATGTTCCCTTCAATCCACTGGGTATCTGGTATCTGTCGGTTTAATTTGCATAAGTCTAAGTTAGGCGGAGTAGCCAACGTCTAGCCACGGCTGAGGTTATACTGCTTTATACTGATTTATAAGGGGCACGCCATGCGAGATTGGACTCTCTCGTGCTTTAAAACGCGCCAAAAAAGAGAAATATTGCTATTTCTGCTAACGATGCGAGGTGTAAGGTCTCTAAAAGCATCAGTAAAGGAATAAAAATATGGTAATTTTAAATAGGTATCTCTTTTCTTTTGTCCCATAAAACTTTGAACTATAAAACGAGGAAACTGGAGTGAAGATAATTGCCACAGCTTTGGAATAAGTGGTTTCAGTAGATGAGGCGTTGTTTAAAATCACGGTTTTTCAATTATCTCGAATATAACAAGAAACATAATTTATTTGAGTGATTTGTAGCTGTGGTGGGCGTCTCTACCTAATTAGGCTGGCAACTGCTAGCTTTTAAAAGGTTTAAGTAAAACAGAAGGTGTCAGATAAATCTCAAATTATTTATAGGTACATCCTCCTAGCCTTATTATTTACAAACTTTGTTGAAGACGGCTTTTAATCTAACTGGATGCAGCTGAATATCAGTTTTCTACTGAATGACCACTGCCTATTTGACCCCCGCAACCCAAAGAGATATGATATTCTAAAGTTAGATCTGTTGTCAGGATTTTATAAGAGTATTGACTCCCTGTATGGATTGTCAAAGATCTTCAGGACAGCCAGGGTCAACAGTGTCAATTGACACTGGCATTAGAGTAACAGTATGTGACAGGAAAATCATGAGAATTATTTATAATTTATATTATCGCGATAATTTCGCAATATTTATTCCATTAGATTACACATGGTCACGTGCTACGGCATGAGCGAAATCAGTTATTACAATTGGTCATGATGGGCAAAATTGAAGGAAAAAGTCCTGGCTAAGGAACATCCGAGAACTCCTTCGTCTGGCGTAGAACCGGGAAAGTACCAAAAGCTAATTGCCAACCTCTGGTAAAGGAGAGGCACTATATAAGAAGAAGAAGATTCATTTACGATTCAGACGATTTTCCGGTCTTATAATACGTGTTTCTAATGCCAGAGTCAACTGACACTTGTCTTTACGCGTCACGTTTCTGTGTATACTTTTTTATTACTTCAAGCGTGAAATAGGAATTTGTTTTCTGTTACTAAGTTTAATAACATACAAGCAGTGGTCACGGTGGTGATTCGCAGTACGTTAGGTGCAGTAGGAAATCATACAAGGGTGTTTGTTGGCTTATCCTTATTTTACGCAGTAAAGGAGCAACGGATTGACGTGATTTTTAGCACTGAGATAGATTAGGGCCGGAAAATGATAAAGGGTTTTTAGGAAATCAGAAACACGAGAGTAAAGCCGAGGGAAAGTTATTAGTGGCGAAGGCTTCATACAACTCTATACTGTAGCGTGAGCATGGATCTTTTATCGAATTCTTATCGAATATTTGTCGTTATTAAACATCAAATTTGACACAATTTAATAAATGTATGTCAAACTTGACGTTTAAAATTGATTAACTGTCGATAAAAAGTCGACATTGATATCCGTGTTCCCACTCCTGGCTCGTCATTGAAATGGTTACAGTCAATAGTGTAAAATCTGGCTTTAACAAGTAGGTAGCAGGTTTAAATCTTGCTTGTAAAAGAATTTTTCATTCTACAAAAAAGTATAATATAATCTTTCTATTTTATTTAGAACGAAATTTACTTATCGTTGTAAATTGTTTGGTCGATCAATCTTGTTGCTGTTATAGAACAGCAACAACATAGGTTATAACACTTGTAACCATAAAACCTCGCCCCTATTCATAAAACCTCCATTTTGTTCGCAGCTTCATCAAAGTATCCGCACGCAAGTAAGTAACACGTTCCGCGTCAAATTGTTACCTTACTGAAAAAGCATAAAGAATAGAACAATCATTTATTATGTCCTTTCAAAAGGCCTTTTCAATTCTAACCATTTAAACATTGTAGCGGCAGACATTCGCGAAATAAATGATGGTCATAAAATCAGTGTGTACTGTATAGTCACCACACATTAGTGTTAAGTATGTACAACTTTTGTATTACTACGATAAATTCAACAAAAGAACCCTCGTAAAAAATAATGACAGCAATAAAGGGTAATAATACACTCTACGCGAAATACGTAGCGTTATTTCACACGAAACAAATATCATTCACATCTGCGCCAACTTATTCTGTAACTAATAATATGTAATCAATTCGGATATTCACCCATTCATAATTACAGATAAGTACAAGAAATCACCTTGAAGTGTGATTTTTGTAAATCAGACTTCTCGTCCATTCGAGATCGTGTGCTATTAGTTGTTACACTTTTTTTTTGTGTTTTTGCAAGATGTTGAACTGTATCCTGCTATATTAATGGATTCAGTCGTAGGCTGCCAGACGCCAAAAATGCATTTCTTAGAATGTCTCTTTCACAGGACCCTTTTGTAAAATGTCTTTTTTGCACAATGTCCCTTCACATTCACTTAACGTTATCAGTAGAAAAACTGGTCAAGCGCAATTCGGACTCGCACTCAGAAGGTTCCCCCTAGTAATACCTATTTAGTTATTTATTATTATTATATTATTTCTAGCTTTCTGGTGTTTTGAAGTCGGTGAAATTTTTGTTTTTAAAGTTTTTGTTATTGTTTTTTTTTATAATTAGACTTTAGTATCAATGGTATAACCAGCTCCTTTAAACACAGAACAACATCTTGTTATTGAGTTACCTATTTTAAACAGATGGTAACTCTGTCGGTCTTAAAAAACTCCGACTAAAGTAAGTTTTCGTATAATGTATAAGAGGTTAATCATAATGGTGTCATGTCGTTGACGTCATATGCAGGAATATAACCTTATGTAACTTTACTTTTCCATTTAAGTTGCGCTAGATCGTATTTGGTGATATGATATAAGGTAATTAGAAACCGGCTAAGTGCAAATCGCTCTAGACAATAAGTATTCCATACAATAATGATTAGAAAAAGTAAAAGTAGGTTGTAAACATTTTTATGAAGAATACCACCAATCGCTCTGCTGAATGATATATCAAAATCCTGCCCGTGCTATTAAGATTATAATAGATAAAAAAAACTGACTCCAAAACTAAAAAATGAATTCAAAACGACCGTTTTGTGTTGTTTCTAGTTTTTAATGTTTATTTATTTATTTATATAATACACCAACAGCATACAGCATTAAGTCCACCTTGTACACAATTTTGTACAAAGAATAAATAAATAAATAAATAAAATACACATTTTACATTATTAAATAATAGAAATTACAGATACCTACTAGTTCTGATGTGTACACAGATTATAGGCGTACATAGCTTAACTAACATAGGACTAGAAATAACATAGGACTGAGGACAAAAATCAAATTAACTGTTTTAAATTTAAAACAATTGAAAATTTAAATCTTAATACACTTAATGTAAAGGACTGTGTTACTTGAAACTAGAATTAGAGTGTTCTTCAACAATTTTTTTTGTCGCTGAATTTTAAAGGCTTGCTTCTTAAGCTGTAAAGCATTTTATAGATGTTGCTATACGCAAATAAACTACATAACACTTGCGTTACCATCAGTAATTAAGGCCTTACATGCACCTACTAAACTCACACGCATCGGTAAACGACACCAACCGGGTTAATGAAACACGTTTGTAATTGCATTAACGTAAGTTTATCATTAGATTAGATTTATCTGATCATTTGGTTTTTTATGTTTCGTTTTGTGGCGGCATTTATTAATAGTTGTAGTAATGGATGAATGAAGCGTACTATGGATTATTCAGGCATTAATTGATTACTAGCCGCGATGCAACTTTAAAGTTGTTTTAATTTTGGAATACGTCATAATTGTTATACTGATATTCTAACAGACAATGGTGCTAATTTTCTTGCCCAACAAATTAAGACTCGCCATCTCTCTTTTTTTAAAGGGAAAGACTTTTTTTCATCAAGTGAAGGAGAAAGTAAGAGTCGTGACGTAGGTTTTGTAGAAGGAGAATCTTTGTATGGGAGAAAAGGTTGTATGGGATATTCAGCTTTACCTGTTATTGTGAGACGTTAAGGTATTTATAAAATATGCAGTGTCTAGCAGATATACTATTTACAAGTCAAAACCAGCGTTTTTCTCATTTAATTCTTAAATAAACCGGGCCGATTTACCAAGAAACATCTAAAATCTATTAAATATTAAATGTCAAGAATATCAAATGCAGAAATTTATAAAGTTATTTGACGCCATTAAAATCTTAAAAGCTCATAAATTTTCACGTTGACGATCGTAATTTTTATCGAATAAACTCGTATCTCAAGATGGAAATTTATTCAGAAGTGTACTATTCTCAGAACATTATGATAGATGCACGACCACGGAGATCGTAGAACCTATAAGGTAACAGAAGTTACTGACCCCACGCAATTTACCGGAAATGGATTTCTATATAATGCTTGCAAATGTCTGCTTACCGTATTGGAATTATGTAAGCTGCAATGGATTTCTCGTTTCTGTTTATCTGCCTATAGTATATAGAGCAGAAGGCAGTGTGCCAGTGGCGGCATACTATTAGAAATACCCGTAGAGAATATTGATTTCGATTTATTTTCCATTCGTGACCAGCATCGGAATAGATTATCGCTACACAAAACGAGTTGGAATAAAAGCATTCAAAGCTTGTGCGGAGGCTATCGGCGTTTGTGCGATACCACTCGATTCTTATCGTCGACAATTTGTTTATAGCTATAATTTTGTTTAGATGACGTGAGAAATAAGAAACGATATGTTTTTATGTCTATCTGTCTTTCGGCCTTTTGTACCGTTGTTTTTAATAAGTTAAACTGAAGTGAATGCATGAGAAGGGTTAACAGTTCGTTTATTAGCTTGACAGTTAAGTTGACGTTAGCGGAGAGTTGTGTGGGTTGTAACTTTTTATATTATTAACGGTGGTAAATGTTTACTTTAGTAGCTTGACCAATCCTTATAAGGTATTAATATTTTGCACTAAAATAATTTAGTTATTAATAATGTTTTTTTATGAATGGTTGTTACGGCCATGTAACATCATAAATGAAAAGGAAATTGAAATATAGATTCAAGAGTAAAGAAAGGGACGGCTAGCGACAATATAGCTCAGTTAGTAAGAACATTGCTACGGTCCGGCAAGGGCCGCGGGTTCAAGACCCGATCGTAGAAACGAGCTTCCTCTTTTTCATCTTGCTTAAAATGTAAAATTATATGGGCTTGAGTTTTACGGTATATTCTATAAATAGCATCTATTATGGCGGGAACAGGAAGTGTGGCCGAGTACAAAATAGAAGTGACAATACATCGTAATTTCTCAGACGTGCATTTTCTCATCCATTATTGTCTGCGATATTTGCATACGCGATATGAGTTAGCAACATAGGTTTAATGATTTTTTTATGTAGATTTTAACGGCTTTTTATAATTGAAAAATGTATTATTATAATAATAATTATTATCAGGTTATATTTTTTTTAAACTCATTTAAGTAAAATTGTAAAAAATACAAAGAAAAATGTATAGCATGAGGCTATGAATAGTTCAGTTGGCAGAGTGGCTTGTTAATTTAACTTGGTTGCAGGTTCAATTCTAGCTCGTAATAATAAAATGTTGTATATAAAAATATATTTTTATCCACTATAAGTTTTGACATTTCTTAATTATGAAATCAAAGTTTTTCAGTTTTCCTTTACCACACAATTGCAGTTGTTTAAGCATTTTTTCGATTTGAAAGATGTCCGCTGAGAAAATAATTATGTTCTAACTTAAGGCTGAGAAATGCACAAAGATATTAAAATTATCCAATAGATTTTTTGTGATTTTTTTTTCCATGTTAAGCACATGTTAGTTTATTATCCTATTAGATATTAAAATTAAAACTTAATAGTGATATTAAATATACCTGCATAATTAGTTTTTTATTCTAGTTTTATTTGGCACCTAAACTAATCCTGTTTTATGATAGTCCTGTTTTATTTACTCGTCAACTACCTTATTTGCATAATATAACCAGCAACGGATGCTACTTGATCGTGTTGACCATACAAAAAATAATATCTATCGGATTACCCACTCAACATAGTTAATTTACGTAATATCTGTCATCATAAAAATATAATTAAAATGTGGTTTGTTTAGATGTAAGAAGTAGACAGATTTAATAGTACTCGTAGGTATATAGACAAATTAAACGACTTCAAAATATTTAAAAGCTTTTTCTGGTTGATAGACTTCTATAAATTTTTAATTAATACGTGAAGTGAAAACTATGGATCTCTTTTTAAGAATATTGCGCGCACGGAGGAGTGTGAAACATGGCATAGTAAAAGTTTATATGGAGAAGAACTGCAGAAAGATAAAATGTATTAAGAAACGGTCGAATTTTGACCACTGACTGACCACTAGTACTTTTAATAAGGAGATTTATGTTATTAATAATGAGACAGAGAAGACATCTACGCGTTTTATTACACTTTTGTATATTTTCATAAAAGTGTATTATAACGCGTTGAATATTTTCATAAAAAAGTGTATTATAACGCGTTGATGTCTTTTGAACAGCAAAGTTATTTTTGCAGCTAGGAAAATGAATTTTCATTTAATTTCATATGGTCAACAAAGTTTTCGGACTGCGTTTTCCGGGGAGAGTTAAAAATAAAAAAAAGATTAAAACTAGATAGATTAAGCTGTTCAAGTGTTCATTATTTTTCTGAAGTATCATAATGAGCGGATAATACCTTTTTTAAAAATGTAGTAAGTTAGAAATAGAAAATAATAAAAATAAAATGCTAACAATATAAGACGATTTCGGAAAAACCGGTAAGCTGTCGCAAGCGACTGGCATAGGACGGTCCATCTCCGCCTGCTTGCCCTCGGAGTACGCCACGATAGTCCTCATGGTGGACATGGTCCGCGCCAGCTCTCCTCGACTGCTAGTCCAGCGCACCCCCGTGTGCCACTCATTCACACACGCTATCCAGCTCACGCAGAACACGGTAACACCTGCCAGTAAATAGTTCACAACTCGCACGAACTTCCGCCCGCTGACCGGCATCGTAATTATGCCATTACGATAATTAATAAAAGCGTCATTCATGAACTGTCGGAAGCTCTCGTGCGCGTGCGTGGTCGCGTGGTGTTGGTAGAGTCGCGAGGAAGCGCGCGCGCATGCGCTCTGGCCGCGCTACCATGGCGGACTGCGCGCAATCAGCTGATAGCATATCAACAATGCGTCCCTTGCGGCTAATCGTTCTAAGCAGCAGACGTGGAAATCTAGTTTTCTATACCAGTTTGTGCTTGTGATTTTTCTTTTGCAGCTACGCGGCGTGAACGCGGTTCTAAATGAGACTAGTTTTTCTATAAAAAAATTATATTGTGGTACTAGCAATCTTACGCGGAACAAGATATTTTATGGTAACTCCAGGGACCAGGCTTGTTCATCTGGCCATTTGTTTAATTGCGTTAGATTGATTATATACGGCTAGCTACGTAATTATGGAATGTCTTGTCCGTGGGACTGAATTTTCCACGGATGTCGTGACATGTGGCTCGCTCAGTTCACTCAACTTTATCTAAGGATTCTTTATAAGTATTTTATAATAAAATAAATATTCATTACGCTGTTATCGAATGTTTTAATAAAATACTAACATTAGATAAGTGTATAGCTTTTATAATCATAAATATAACAATTTATTATACGGCTTTTTAGACATCGTTTAGCGTCTTTATTTAGAGTTAATGTAAGATAGGTTGGGTAAAAATAGACAAACAAATGTCATGTATTAAACAAACTTAGGTAAACCTAGAAATACATCATTTTTCCAATGTTTTATGCATAGTATGTGAACACTAAGTTCGATTTTTTACGCGAGTTCCAATACGAATAATAAATAACATACGACAATTTAATAAACACATCAAGTTATAAATGCTTTTTCAATAGCCTCTGATTATATCTGCTAGTATTAATTTGATAAGACAGCTTCTGTTTCTCATTGTAATTGCAGATTGTACCCGCTGTCTCGTCGAGGCTGTAATTATGAGGAATAAAAGTCGTTTATTAACATTCGATGTAATATTGTCTTAGGTTTTTGCGAGTACTACACTACACATAATAAAATAACATAGGCTATGCGCGCACTGCGATGCAATTTTTATTTCGCATGTTTTTTGCTCATTTTTTGGTGATTTTTCAAGATGTCATCAAAACAATTTCATTTTACTATATTTTCTGAAAAGGTATAACTGAAGCCTATACAAAAAACTAAACAATTTTTCACAGCCTGCATGCAGACTTCTACAAAAAACTTTATCCTTAACTAGCAAGTAGCAGCCCTGCCATACTCATAGCGTAGATCTCACTCACGGTCTCACCATAGAAATGTTAAAATTTCATTTTTTAAACTATGTTTTCTTGTAAATTTTGCAAAATTTAACACAAAAATTAACCATATTAAAAGCTAAAATGTAACTTTTTCGCTCGTGGAGCCTAGTTAAACCGCAGTCGAACGAGTTACGATCGCGAACGCAGCTCGTGTCGCGGCCAAGTTGATCATACCTGTGCTCACGGTTCATACTTTAGTAGGGTTGCTCTATACACTTTTCTATTATATTCTAAGCATAAAATATAACTCATTTTAGCTTTTGCCCTCTCTTCCACAAAAAAATTAACTCTCCAATGCCAAATCTCTTTCGATATGCACGCAATATGCTTAAAAGGGGTACTAAGTTTTCTCTTCACGAATTATTACTGCTTGAGCCTATCTGGGATACTTTTAAACATATTGATATTTTCTCTTATAGTTTTGGAAGCTTTGCAGCGCCATCATTCCGTGTGAAATACTCCTAATAGGTCATCTACAACCAGGGAAAGTTATGACTTTTTGAATTAAAAAAATCCAGTGTTTCTTCAAGTGAGCTCTGGGTTTGTGCGAGATGTTCTTGTGTATTCACCGCGCTCCCGCCATATATAATTGACCTCTACGCTTATTACTTTTACGGTAATAGAATTTTTATGATTCACTGATTGAGGTGGAGGGTTCTGATGGTATCCTAGCAGACGTAATCAAGTGGACCATAAAATTATTTCCTGTGGCTATTCTGTGCTATAGAACAAATTATATTCCCACAACGAGCCTCAATTGTAATTTAAAAAAGTAAATTTTGCATTTTGTGGTTTCGATTCAAGCGTAAAATTCACAGATAGACATTCGAACAAATAATAATAGTGATAATGTTCTTGTTCAGAATAATTGAAAGACTAAAAATACACTATTACGAGCATTTATTTAACTTGCAATGTATGTACCTATGTATGTTTGTCCGGGTCTTGTAAACTGAATTTCTGTTTCCTCTTATCCTACGGAGTTGAATTTTTGCATGTTAGTTCAGTTCCGATGACAATGCATTTTAGGTAAGCATGACCTGGATCCACATCCAGGATTAGCTCCAGATAAAGGAACTCTTCAACGGTTAACAGCACTGATACAATTTTTTGTGTTTACATTTAGTTTTGATATTCCAATATAAAAAATTGGTCAAAAAATATTTTTTATAAAAACTTATATTAATTTCTAATTAGAATGACGAGATCAAGGAAAGAAGATTTTAATACGAATCAAATTAATCCGTTTGCGTCTTAGTAATGAGAATTAATTTGAGTCACTATGTCGTAGACATTGTCTAATTATGTCTATTCTATTATATTTTTGTAGAATGGCAAGCGTGCTGCCGTGATGGTCGTGAATGATGAGAAGACATCTAATTGACAGCTGTAAGTTGACAATTGTGTTGTTTTAATTCCAATTTAAGTGTGAATACGGTTCCATTGGAAGAACGATCATTCTGGCAATGTCTTAATTGAATAAGTTGTGTCGTTAGTTTATTTTTCTTTTCAAAACAAGTCATTTTTCAACCTTGATAAGATGATTGATGCTAAATCTTGACACCATTTGAACTCTTGTAATGGTCATGTTACGAGAATTGCAAGCACGTCGCTTTGAACTCTGTGACATTTAAATTCTCACAAGGAAGTAACTGTAAAACTAGAATCATAACAAAACACCTGAGCCCTCATTTTCTAACCACAGCACAATATCTTACACAATCGCAATAAATATGAAACATGCGCGCTCTGAGAGTGCTAGTGTCGCAGCCCAACGCATGCGCTATTGAAATGCAGGCTTTATCGGCGCGCGCGCATCTCGTTCGTTAGTCGCATGCGCGGACGCCGTCTATTGAACCCACTATCGGCGTTAGAGAGCGAATAACCAGCCGAGCTAAAGTGTTCCCGCTTTTATTTCACATGCAAAATACCTCGAACTTTAACATGTAACTTATAATGAACATTTCTCATTAGTGTTACACCTGTTTATTTCAATACATGTGAATTCTGAAGTGCTATGCAAAATATTTAACGTGTACGCACCAAGCTTCTCTTATTACACATCTTGTAGCTATATTTATTTACATTCACAAAGCCTTTGACATCACTTCACATTCTTTTACTAAACTTAGATTCCCATTCCCAGCCTATAAAATAAAAATAAAAGAATAAAAATGCTATTAAACAACAACCCTAAGCATTGGCTGTAATTTCAACGTTACAAGGTCCATTTAGATGGGGGATTTATTTAAAGGTTGCGGTTAAGAGATATTAGAGGCGTAGGTCAGAGTCGTGGTTCTTGGGTTCATTGTTAAAAATGGATTTAATTGGCACCGTGTGTTGCAATTTGTGTTCGCGTGGTGGGAATGTGGCGATGCTCACGTTCTAACGCTGGGCTCTGCCACCATGCGGGTATCATACTGACGCTTTAATTGGACCCTCAAGCTAGGAATATGTTACTTATCTTGAACTTTGTAAAGTACTGCTGGTCTCGCAACTTTGTCCGCAAATGCAACTTTAGTTTTTTTTTAAATCCATACCGTAAAATTCAAGCTTAAGTAAAGAGATATACGACAGTAGCAAAAAACCTTGACTGTTGTCTTTGATTATAAGAAATTATTTTTAATGCTTAATAATCGTAATACAAAAACAATATTATTCTACTAATAATATAAACTAATAAATAAGTTAACATAATCAAGCTATGTTATGTTATGTTCAAGTATCATTAATAAATTACTCAGTATTTCTTTTTAATGTGGCTGGCTGGAAGCCTGAATGCGCAACATTTGTGTCAAAATTCTTATTAGAAAAAAGACTGATACGCATGCGCAGTAAGTATGCGCGGTACAAATCCACCATGTTGGTTTTTACTTACAAAATTGGACGTTATTTTGCTGTTTATTTTCTTGCAAGTATATGAAAAACATTCTATGACACACGGGCGGTACGACAACGACAATTACAAAAGTCGGGCCGTTATATCCCTCGCCTGCGGCACGGGCTTCGAATGTCGAAGTTTTTATACATAAAAATGGCATTTAATATCTACATATAAAAATTCATTTGAATACACCTTTTTCGCTAAAAAGCTATCTGGCTCGCACATTGAAGATATCGTTATTTAATAAGAATATTTTATTATTTAAATAATATGTAAAAAAAACACTGAATATAATAGTAAAAAATTGCATAAAACCAAGTTAAGGAGAAAAACATTGCAAAGAAAGGTTCAGCAAAACTATTAGTTTCAAGTTTTCATATATTATAAAATGAAATATTTTTCAAATTGTTTTTTATAAAAACTTTGTGCTTTATATCTTCAATGTGCGAGCAAGATAGTGGTTTAGTTTAGTCTATTTTATTAGCCTTAAGGAATGGAAAATACATTCTAAACTCGAGGTAATCCAGTTAATGTTTGTTGTACCCTGAGATAGATAAGGCACCATTAACACAAGTTTACATTTCCTTTCACAATTATCATTTCAATTTGCTCGGGCAGTAAAAGACCTTTTTCCTTTTTTATTTGTTACCAACATAATCATTAGTAAATTGCGTCGAGCTTAATATATTCGAAAAAAAATAAAGGTTGCGTTAAAACACAGGGAACGAAAACTCAGCATAGTTATTTGCACGCAATTCAGGAATAAATAGCTTCGTAAATACTGAGCTGACAACATTACGTCGAAGTTACCCGCGTTAAGAGAGAAAATGCCCTGTGGTCAATATAAATTGAATCTACAATGCGGTATTGAGTGGTCGTTATGGTGATATAAGGGGGCACATTCACTTGAAAACGTTTTCAACAATGCTCCTCATTGTTCTAATGAATAATAACCGTTTAAAAGAAAATTAAAATTCTTTCTTTTTCTTTATCCAATGGTTAAAGAACAACTTTATGTCAGAGTTTAAGCCGTCTATATGCCCTTGACATAGCTTTACACCTATGAAAAATCTTTAAGGTGTTTTCATGATGTTTTTCTTTACCGGTTAAGCAATTGAAAATTAATTTCTAATATGCGCATGATTTTGAAAAGTCTAAGGTACGAGGTAGGTAAGGTTGAGGCTACGATCTTTATGACCACTAACTGTATGACCACTGGGATATAACTACTGCTCTATCTTTCCAACATCACCATTTGAAGTGCTCCATTCCATAAATTCCATAAATCGATTTACGATAGTATTAAAAATTGCTGTAACATATGTCAAAAATTGTTTCCGCCATATATAACTACAGCTACAGCAATGAAATAGAAAAAAACATAATATTGTAATCGAACATGAAACAGAAAAGTGTAGTTATTAACTTGTTTGCCATATAACAACATAAAGTTAAACTTTTTGCTCATTTCGATTGAGTTAGATTGGTTGTAGAAAACGAGCGTTCCAGAACTATGTTGCATCACTTATTTACCCCATAAAAATGTCCCTGGAACGAATGTTTCCGAAGCGTTTTTCTATTTAACAAGTACGATTTGATTACAGCACATATATTTGATGTAGAAAAAAGGATGAACGTAAGGTTTCAAGTGGTACAAAGCTTTTTGCGCGCATCGCGGTTTCATTGCAATCTCAATAAACCAATTTGCGAAGGATCCCGGTACAGTGACGTTACTTATAGGCTTTTGTTTCGGCTGTCTGCGACTTCAGGACCATGTTCCGACCATCTAAGGACTTAACTAGTTATTTACTTCATTTGAGTGCTCTCCACCGTTCCTTGTGGAGTCTTTCTATGGTATATCTGTATCTACCGCGCTCTTATTTATGGTATCCGATTGTCTGAAATTAAATGTTCAGAAAAGGGAATATTATATGTATTTTTGTTCGGCAACAAATATAAATAAAGCGAATCTGCACAATAATAAGAAATAAGTTCTATTCTTTTATATTTTTCCTGCTTTATCACTGAATTTAAGGACAATAAGAAAAATATATTGCTCACTAAAAGATTATTACGCTTTGCACGTTCGTAAAATATATCCACAAATTTCTATTTCAAACATTACGTTGCATAAATGATCATACACTGATACTTTTTACGCCATAAAGATAAACATTGGACCGAATCACTTCTGCAAATACGATTGTACCGACGCCTACGCACATTTAAAAGGAAAATAAATGTTTCAAGTGGATCCAAAGAAGATAATGGTAGGTTTATATTCAATTCAATGGAAAATGCGACAAAATGAATAGACTGAATAAACGCGGAAGTCATTTTACGCGTGTAAGTGAAGAATGCACAGTTTAAGTAAATATTAGGAGCGTGTGGACATGTGCGTGGGAGCATAACTGTCGCCATTGTTATATTGTGGGTTACTCGCACAGTTAGTGATCATACATGCGCCATTTTACTTAAACAATGTGTGAACATTTAACTGTTTGGTAAGTGAAACAATTGTTACAAGCGTTACAAATTTTATTGCGTGTTTTATTAGAAAATGGAGTAGATTATGTTGTGTGAACTGCCTTTAGAACACAATTGTTCGGTATAAAGCTAAATTATTATGATTAATGGCACCATTAAGCTAGCTTAGGTTTTATTTATAAGTATGTGTTAATCTAAAGTATGTAATAAATAAGTTTTTGGAAATTATTGCTGATAGCTTTACTACCATTAACAATGTTAAAGTTTTTAAAATAACTTCAAAAAACTTGTTTGTGGTAAAATTAAATTAACATAATTATGATATAAACATAGGCACATTGGAAGGGAAGAAAGTCCTGGCTTAGGAAAGTCCGTGAATGGACAGGAATCGCCAGTGCAGAAGAACCCCTTGGTTTGGCGCTGAACCGGGAAGAGTATCAAAAGTTAACGGTCTCCGGTAACGGAGAGGTACTATAGGAAGAAGATGATGATATAGAAGAAGGAAATATTTATTTGGACTCAGCACAGAGACATACAGACAAAATCAAGAAGTTAGGTAGAACAAAAGAGAAAATAAAAACAGAACAGTACTTTTTGTCGTGATTAAAGGTATCCTGTGTCTATTTCTGTACACCTGACAACGAATATGCTTTGACGATGATCGGTTCAGAGATTTTATGCGTGAAAAGGAAACAAATAAACAAACTTTCGCATTTATAATATTAGTAAAGATTATTTTGGTAGTTTTGGTCATAAAAAACACTTTAATATATTCACTATCAGAATTACAACTGAGATATTATCGTATTAAAATACGAGTTCGGATAATTTATTATGATTCATAATATAATGTGCAAAAACTTACATTAAAACAAAAGGCAATTTAAACAGGTCCATCATAATTAGATATCTTGATGGATGGTGTGAGAAAATAACGCATTACCGAACACACAAAAAGTGTTGATTGGTAAATAAAAGGTTATTGATCCAACGTGATCCAACACCAAATTGGTTTGGCTTTGATTAACTCCAATGATCGCAACCATTTCGGTTTGAAATTGGAAATTTAAAATGTTTTTTTATGCGAGATGAGATAGTTCAATCTGGAATCCGCTCAGCTTGGTATTGACTCTAAAATGTTTCGTTTCGTAAACGTTATATTTAATTTTATTAGCCAATATCATCACTGCAGGGAAAATGCCTCCCTACCCTTCCTACCAATTCTGCGCTTTCTATCAATCCTCCCAATAAACATCAAGCTCGTCCCGCCATCTCCTTCTAGGCCTGCCGCGACGTCGTCTAATGTTGTGTGGGCTCCACTCGGTAGTGAGTTTTGTCCAAAGCTTGTTTTGACATGCGACAGATATGGCCAGCCTGGTTCCACTTTAAGCTTTCGGCTTATTTCTAGCTGTTTAGATGTTTGAAGAATGAGATATGATATGATCGATATGAGATAGTTAATAGGCCGGGGAGTGATATAGGTTTCATTAAATTCAAAAAAATTTGCACAAAGTCGCGGTCGAAGTTAGTGTACAATCAATTCTAATTAAGCATCAATATAATGCCAGTTTGCCAACGTACGCTCATAACATCGATAAAATATGGGTAATCAATCGTGTACGTCATAAATAGTGTAGCCGTGTCTCGATTTTAGCGGGATGTCCTGCGAAACAGGCGACTTTTATAATGTCCCACCGGGACAGATATGTGTCCCGCATTATGATATTTTTCAGTTAGACAAAGAAACAAAATAATCAGAGAGTCATATTTCACCGAATATTCATTTTTTATTACATAATTCGAGCACCTATCTTAATTTATTATAGTTGGTTTATGAGGTGGCCAATAGTGAATTGAAATATGATAAAATAAGTCATTAAAAATATACTTTTCATTTTCTTAGTTTTTTTTTCTTGTCCCGCGACAAAATGTTTTGCCCTGATTTTTTTAGATTTTAGGAGATGTCCCGAGTTTCTGAAATAAATACCTGGCAAACCTAGTAATAAAGAAATATCTTATTCACACTTGCAAAGGGAAACAGTTAGGTGTTGTTATATTTAAGAGTTACAAGGCTATAAAGGCCCTCTGTGCAATTTCCTGTAAATAAGGCACTAAAACTTTACTAGATACTTTTATAATCGTCTAAAGGTGCTTTTCCATCGAATTGAAATCTAGAACATTTATTTCTCCACCAAAGATACGTGTGGCGAGAATTGAAATAATTGTTTTTTCTATATTGAACTTTATTAATGTGAAAATAGAATTAAATTTTGCCATACAATTAATTTTTTTTTGCCAGCCAATCCAATTCTCTACTCGCTGGTGAAAAGTATCTGTGTAGTAGGCAGTGGGCAGTGACTAGGTATACTACATGTATAAATAGTCACAAGAACTGTCTGAGACGGTTGAATATTGAAAAGATTTTCAAAAGCAAAATCATGATATTGAATAGCTTAGTTGTAAAAGCGACTGGTGGCTTATAACTAGTAGGTCGCAGGTTCAAATTCTGCTCGTGATCGATATTTTCTTTCCACAAAATTGTAATTTTTTGGATTGGTTTCAATTATTTTTTTCAACATGTCTTGTCTCATATCAACCTTTTATCTTTCTTTTAAATGCGTTATGATATTAAAAATGTAAAAAAAAATTGGTGTCTTCATCAAACACTCATTGCGACCGTTAAATAACACCACACCTGTGTAACTTTGTCTAAGTACTAAAATAGTACAAGTCACACTTCTCTAAGTACATGTCAAAACTAATTGCTTCTTCTAATCAGAACTTGCGAGTGCGATCACAATTAGCGTCGCCCAGTAATTACTTAAGTGGCTTTTGATTAAGGTACATCCTTACATTTTTTTTTGTTTTATATTTGTTTAGTCACCATTCATTTTGATATTGCTAACGATATTTTGTATCTGATGATCGAGCATTGTTTCATCCTAACTATAATATAATATAATAACATTATTTTATAGTTACTTATAATTTAACTTAATTATAATATAAATAATTATATTATAAATGCGAATATAAATTTGTTAATTACATTTTCATGCCCTAAACCACTGTACCTTGTGAAATTTTGCATATACGTTGTCAGGTGTACAGAAACGGACATGGGATGCATTTCATCCCGAAAAAGTACTGTTCCCGTGGAAAAACAATAATAACTTTCATATGGTCATAGATGGCACCACGTGTCTTTAGAATTATTAAGAAATCGAGTTATTTATAAACATATAAAGATATCTACTTAGAATACGATAGTTTTTATACGTTAGAATATGATATTATGCATAATATAGAATAACACAAGACAGTGTGTGTTATACCTAATATGAAAAAAAAAACACTTTTCGCTAATTTTGGAACGCTATTTATTACCCCGGGGCAATGTCCATTTTTATTTTACTTTATCACTTGACATTTCCAATGGCATTGTCTCACCCACGCCACGTGCTTACATTTAAAAAGCAAATTCATGTCGGAGCGAGGAACTGCCACAAAAGGTTCGCGTGAGAGGAGCCATTTCTTACCCTCTCGTCGTGTTAAACTTCTGAGAATATAAATTCAAGTGATAAATGCTGACAAATATAAAAAAAGCATGCGTCTTAATTTAAAATAGGAATGAATCTCCGCCATATTGTAAAAAAAAAATTAATATTTTTTTTTAAACATTTAATTTTGAATAAGTATACTGATCAATATACCTACTTCCATTTACAAATGTTGCTTTTCTTTCGCCTTAAGAATAAACTCAGCGAATATAGGTATAGGTACCTTTTTTTTTTCACACACTTTTATTGTCACATAGGAAAGAAAATAAAACAAATAATTTAAGTTATTATAAAATAAATTAAAAATCACTCAAACACATGTAAATTAACTAACTCGATAAAATAAAATACTATACCCAAACTATACCTATAGATATATTTACTTACGTAAATCATTACGTAGGTACTTACGTAAGTTAAAAAATATATGTTTACAGACTTTACCCATTGAACACCATACATTTTCTTACAATCTTTCCATACAGTGTTTATGTAGTAAGCGACAAATAATAATGTAAGATAAAAGTACCCATTACCATAGATTTGTTCATATAATATGCATCATTTATAGTAACCATAGACTATATTTCTCGATGTGAAATCACTCTGCAAATTGAAAGAGTCGTGAGTGTCCGCGGGTGGTGTACCCCACGACCTATCTCACCTACCACAATCTCGATACAATTCCTACTAATAAATTACGAAACCCAAAACCGGTATTCAAAATACTGGTATTATTTTGGTTACCACCCAGGGTTCTTCTATATCGATAACCTTTAAAAATAGGTTTTCTTAAATACCGGTATTATATAGATAATCGCGAGGGTCGAAATAGGTGTAGACTAGAGACCTAATAATTTATAAGAAATTAGTCGGCTACTGACAAAAATCTGCAGTACCTACATAAATAACCTAATAAATGAAATAAAAGAAGAAGCGAGATTTAAAAAGTAGTACATGTTTACCTTAATTTTTATAATTTTTGTATTGGTAACAGAAATATAGCTGTTAAGAACCAAGTTTTTAGATTAACATGAGTAATAAAATCTTACTTGTAAAATAACCTCTAAATATTTCTTATTCTTCTTATATTAAAAGAGCTAGGGTCTTGTGGGTAGAGCAATCATCATCTCTCTCTATCCTCCTATCCAAAATATTAAAACCGGTTTATTTTACCGGTACCGTTATTTATATAGGTTTTCGGTCCCTGCTCGAAACTATCTTCTAGCCTCCATATGATTTAATTGACATCAAAATTACTTATTTAGTTTATTCTATTAACAACGCCTCAGCTCTGTTATACTGTATTAAAATCTTAATTGTTTCCAATGCTCATATTTCGCGGCGCATGAAAGAAACATAGTAATGAAATGCATTGTTTTTTAAAATTAAAATTGCGTTTGCGCATCATAAAGTTTTGATCGTGAGTGCTACTTTGATATGCGATATATTGGAGTAATTAACAAGAGATAAAAGATAAATCCGTGTGGGTGTGCGCACAGGCTACCAACCTTATAAATCTTCATTTGGAAAGACCAATTTTATTTTCAATTGATGGTTTAATTATAAAAGGGTTTCGGTAATAGCTTGGTGGTATGACCGTTGGAATGCCAAGTCTAAGTTCGTAGGTTGGAAACCGGGATACGCACCTTTGACTTTACAAATTTATGTCCGTAGACCGTATTAGAAATTAAATAATGACTTGCTAAAAAGATGAGAGAATCCAGCACACCTGAGAGATTTTACAACAGTGTAAAGCCAAAATTATGTATAAACATTCAGCTGTGATAATCCAATAAAAAAAACTTTAAAAAAGTTGTTATTTATATAAAAGTTGGATTTTTAAAGAGTTTTTATGGTAGTAGAGTTATGCTGGATTTAGTACCAACTAACCAACCGTCCACAGAATATCGGCGTGAAACTACAGTATTTGTACCTACTATTGTATTTTGTATGGACAGTAGACCCCCCAAATGTCTAAACTCCCTCAAATGCCGGCAACGCATCTGCAACGCTTCTGGTGTTGCGGGTGCCTACGGGCGGAGGTGATCACTTACCATTACATGACCCGCCAGTTCATTTGCTACCTTTTTCCATAAAAAAAAGAGTTAAACCAGTCTTGCCTAGAAAGTTGGAAGTCGCCCACCGGCACGTGCCGTTTAATCGTTTTTTTTTCTGACTCACATGTCTTTAAGATTTTGTGTTTATTTTTTATTTAAAATTATGAGACTGGCAACCCACAAGGCAACGGAAACAACGTTTTACTTTAAAAGGTTACACAGGAATGATAATAAGGACAATTCGTATCGGAATCCGCTTGGAAATCTTGTGTATCTTGTCACTTTACAATCACATGCATCAGTGCGCATCAATCGGAGTGATCGTCGCGCACGCGCACAGTCGACGGCGTTCAGACAGCGACCATTTATTTACCAAGTGGTATGGAGGCTCGCCTATTCAAATGTCTCGCACTGATAAATTGCTCCCGATTTGCATATAAAAGGCTGGGAAAAAGAAATTAAAGTTCAGATTCTAACTTTGTCTTTATTGAACCCGTTTATAGGACATCGATTCCTATTGGTAGAAAAACTAAGAGATGTGTCCATTCGCGGTATTGCATGTTGAGCGTGGAATAAATTATTTCTGTGAAGATATCTGCTGGATTGTTTTATGGAGTACCTTTTATGGGAGCATTTGTGTCGCTGTTAATTAAACAATTATCTTTATTTGGTCACTACATTAAATTACACACATTACGATATTGAATACTTTTAATTCTTTCTTGATTATTCAAGGATTAGTTTTCACGATTATCTAATATTAAAACTAAAAATAAATTAAAAAGAAAAAGTAAATCTAAAAGACCGCTTCCAGTGGGCAATGCCCCCAAAACTGAAATAAATATTAAACTGAAATAAATTTTAATCGTGGCTACATTGCATTGCCACGATTAAAATTTATTTCAAATAATCTACTATCTCAGCAACTTAAAACAGGAAGCAGTTTAGGTTTTTAATAAAATTATAAGTAATTATTGATTCCATTTTTAACTTGTAAGTGTCAGAGAATGACATGATTAAATTTTTGCCAATAATTTCAAAGAATGGCCCACTCTGAGTGAGATCCGCGCATACACTCGATCTTGAAAATGGACTCCGTTTGAGTTCGAAACTAGTCGAGCATTACCTGAAATCAATGCGTGAGTAAAGCCGTATTAAAAAGTATAACTCTCGAAAGTTATTATTCTAGAATGGCCCTTTTACGTGCTTATAGTTATCAAATTCGTTTAGTTTGATTCCCCATTGGGTCTTAGACAAACATCTGCCACATCGTGATGCAGTCTCTTCCCGTTTTATAGACCGAGTATTGAACCATCTAACCCTTCATAGGGTGACCACTTTTTATTAAGTCCCGGTCTTGCGTAACTCGCTGTACAACGATCAACTTTTTCTCCTAATACATACCTAAACGGGTTTCTAGTTACATATTCTTGTATTACATCTTGTTCAAGCTAAATTGACCTTTATGTCCTTCAGATACGGGGTTAAATAGCAGTGTTTTTTAATTGTAAGTGTCCATGCTTGGTAGTTCTAGTATTAGTATGCAACCACGTCACGCTGTCCCTGAGAAGGTTAAAAAAATGTTGGCAAGCTCTATTCGTCCGTGTATGGGTTAGAATTCTATATTAATAGATTTCTAATATAATCTTTTTAATGGATAAAAACTGGCTAAGTGTGAGACGGACTCTCGAAGCTAAAGGTACTAACTAAGTAACTACCCATAGAAATATCTACCACACAATGGCGCGAGACCGACAAATACTTGTGTTATAGTTTTGACAAAAAAACTTACAAACTTAGATTTATTTAATACGAGTACGAGCTACCCTCCTTTAAGTTATGTGCCACCTAAAATAGAAGAATAAGGGCCTATTTCACAGGTTACGGTGAGTTTCTGTTACCTTGCCGAAAAGAAAAATTTCATACAAATTCAGTTTAATTTTCGAAATTATTGTCAGCTTATTTGGAGCCTATGAAACTGGGCTTGTATCTTTTTAACAAAAAAAAACTGATTTCAAAACACTAAAAGTAACCCAAAAAGCCGCCAGTTTCAAATTTTAATAAAACCTTGGCATCGACAACAAAACGAATATAATTTGTTACTTTTAGCATTTTACTATCGATAAAAATATGATTCTTAAAAGTTACGACTCTACAATATCATTAGAACTATAATAAATTTATCTTGAAATAAACTTAGGTACTTTTATTACAAAATGTTTACATTCAAGACGGCTTTTTACCCTTATCCGACTTACGTAAACCATGGAATATTAATATTTTTATCGTTGGAGCCTTCGAGGACAACTCTATCAAATCCTATCACTACATAATTATCATAAATAAAATTCCTCCGCCGCGATTTTCTGTATGTAGGTAGCTATTTTCAACAACTACTGCAGGGAGTTTGACAGTTTTTTGTAATAAATAGTTTGAATCATACGTTTTTGTACATCATTTATAAATATTTCATGCAAATTGGCTGAACTATGATGAATGATGTCGATCAACTCAGATATGAAAACGTATGTTTTAGTAGTACCTATGAGAGAGTATGTGTGCGTATGTAAGTATGTGTGCTGCTCAAATTGTTTAAGCTATGTACAAAAGAAATATTTCTCTTATTTTCTTAACAATTTCTACAATTTCATTAGTGTGTAGTGTAACACATTGTTAACACATTGGGTGATAGCCTAGTGGTGGAGACCGTTGACTGGCAAGTCAGTGGTCTCGGGTTCGAACCCACGCGCACACCTCTCTCACTCGTGCGCGCACCTCTGACTTTTCGTAAGTTATGTGCGTTTTATAAATTAATTATCACTTACTCCATGCCTCGGAAAGCACTTAAAGCTGTTGGCCCTGCGTCTGATCTCTCTCCGATCGTGTCGGAAGGCCGTCTCATCGGACAATGAGAGTGAGGGAATAGAGAGTGCACCTGTGTTTGCGCACACACTTGTGCACTATAATATCTCCTGCGTAATTGGCTAGTCTCCGTTGAGATTGGCCGCTGTGACCGAAATTCGGTCAGGAGAATATTACATTGTTAACATTTCAGGAAGGTCAAAACTTCATTGTTGTCTTATCTGTATTTAGGATTTTATACAGCTAATCTAAAATATAAGGCAATAGAAAAGTCCATGACTATTATAATATGTCTGCCTGATAATCTCATATTAAGAAATTTGACATTGACATTTGAGAAGTTGCAAATGATTCGTGTATGTGGTCTTCTGGTAGTAGATATTGTGTGCGAAGCCGCCCGGTTTGTTTGTTTATACTAAAAGTAAATTCCAAAACCGTCACAACCTTGGCTGCTTGATGTATAATATTTTAAATTTAAATATTATTTTTACCTGTTGCTCCTCGACTAGGTACTCGCGTACGTAATTCAGATTCAAAGAAGATTTATGCGTTTCTCGATAAAATCTTATATAAAATACGAAACTTACTGCAGAAATGAATTTATTAGTGAACATAAAAAATAATAAAAATAAAAATTATTTCAACACGAACATTTACCATATTTTCGTAAGGAGGAGGCGAGGGCGTGCGCAACGCTTTAGGCTAGGAGGCTGCGCGGGCGCCGACGTCCGTCATTGAAATACGTTGCCATTGTGAGGCGCTGGCTGAATAAATATTTTAGTTAGCGTACCACCCAGGACGGCGGCCACAAAGCCTACATTTAATGATTGATCCTTGATGGGCAGAATTAAATTTATCGATACTGACTTGCAGACTTGCCGCGGTGCATTCATTTGTTTTTATTACGACATGCACCAAATAATCATTTGCTGATTGCCTCTGATTGGCTCGCTATTGTTGGTTCTGCCATTTTATTTATTAACTATCTGTACCGGCTTTGCTCATGATATAGAGTTGTGATAGCCTATGGTATGATCGTTGACTTGAAAGTCGGAGGTTTCAAGTTTGACTGATCTGACTTTTCGCAAATTATGTGTGTATTATAAATTAATTATCACTTGCTCCATACATCGGAAAATACGTAAAGCCGTTGGCCTAGCGCCTGATTTCTATCCGGTCGTGCCGGATTGCCGTCACATTGGACCATGAGAGTGAGGCAATAGACAATGCACTATAATGCTCCTCCTTCACGATGGTCAATTTTAGCTCATCGGTCGCTGCGACTGAAATTCGGTCAAGTTAAAAAATAATCTTCAATAAAAATAAATAAATAATAAATTGGTTAAAAAATTGGTGGTTTATGCTCAATTCTTCTCTGTACGAGAAGAGGCCTTTGCTCTGTAGTCCCATAGAAATATTTTCTTTCCAATATCTTTGAGTGGGACAGTTACAGGCCGATTTTTTTATTTATTATTTATATTGAAACAAAAAATATATAATGTAGGTATAAAAAAACTGCGCATAGGCGTCAAAGTATTCCTCCTTATCATTGTCCTCCGCAGTAACATGACTAGGGATATGGCAACATTGCCTCGCTGGATGACAATGCAAGAAATAAGTCTTTGACCAAGAAATAAGTCCGCCTTCTGGCTTTATGACTCTGCAGTTACAAAAAGAAAGTTCATATATTATTCACGGATTGATTTCGAGAATGCCCGACTAGTTTTGGACTCAAACGGAGTCCATTTTCAAGAGCGAGTGTAGTTGCGGAGGCGTCGCGGACCTTACTCTCTGGGGCATTCCCGAAATCAAAAAAGTAGTATCTTTATACATATCTATAACAAAATCGTAAATTTTTGTAAAAAAATAAATGCTACATGTTCGCCGTTCGGGGCATTCCCCGAACGGCGAACATGTAGTATCATTATACTGAAGCCGAATTATGTTCAAGACAGACAGACTAAGTTTCTAAAGTGTTTAGAAACTTTGTCTGTTTGTCTGTAAGAGATTGGCGCGAAAACTACTGGACAGATTTAGTTGAAATTTGGCAAAAATATTTGTTAAATAACAAATTGGGTTTTAGAGTACAAATTTTCACAATATTAAGGGGTATGAGCTGTATAATATTATAATAAGTAGGGTTACCGAAATCCACGCGGACGTAGTCGCGGGCGGTATGACATGGGTATGACTCACAAAAGTTAGTATTCCAAGAAAATTCATGTTTTCTTTTTTATATGAATGACTAAAGTTAAGTGTGAGTCGGTTATTTACACACCCATTAGCTCTCAATTCTTCGCAAATGTTTGCACACTTTCTTGCTCTTTTTTGTTCAAACAAGTTAACTAAATAGTCAGCGTGTATTTATAGAACTTGTGTGTGAAGTCCGAAAGTCTGACAATCAGTCTTACCAAGGGGTATCGTGTAACCCAGTATCTGGGTTGTGGAGGTCTGATAGGCAGTCGCTCCATATAAAAGACATGTATTCAGCTGCATCCGGTAAGACTGGAAGCCGACACCAACATAGTTGGGAAAAGGCTAGGCAGATGTATTTATAGAACTTGTGCTGGTTTCACGAAAAAGGCGGAAGGAATTAGGTTAAAAACGAACTACTTGAGGGAAATATCTATTAATATCTAAGATTTAATATTCTCTAGTACCAGTAAGTAATATGTTCTTCACGTGATTTTGGCAACTTTGCCAGCTCAAATCTATAGGTACTTATGATGCTGATTGTACTTTAGTCTTAAAGTTTACAATTTTATTAGATACGTTATATTCCTAATTGGTTATTTGATCCAAAATAAACGTTTAGTTATTGCAAGAAAAAGTTTAAAAGCATTAACTATTGAATTAGCTATTGTTTTCTAATGCAAAAGGAATCAAATGTTTGAAAAAAAAAACGTTTTGTTACGATATTTTTTAACTTCGTTACTTTAATGATTAAGTTGATGATAAAGTCAGTGGGAAGTTATGTGTCTTTGATTTAAACCTGAGACTTGACAGTTTAACGGTCTCAACTACTATCACTGCGACATATCAAACTTAACGGTTACAAAACTCAAGGAATGCATACATTTTGTTACCTCATGTATTCTGACCCTGAACCCGACGGGTTAGTTACGTGACTCCAAGCATTACTGCACTATGTCCACGCACGTACTTTGAGAAGTTAGATAGCATTAGCGCATTATGCAGAGTGTTGGGAAGGACTCGAGTCTTTTAAGTTCTAATCTGAGAACTGGACTCATTTTAGCAGAGCTCACCATACTCCGAATCTAATGAGTCTCGAGTTTCGAGTCCTTTAAATGAGTCTTTATGTTACATGACTCAAGTCTTTTTCTTGAACTTGAGTCATTTTGTAATTTATTCAAAACAATACATTTACTTTAAAAAATAAATACAACATAATGAAACAACTTTTTAACGGATATAATTCGCGTTTTTATTTTGATAATACAATCCTGACGTTTCGAGTACTTTGCAGCACTCGTGGTCGCAGGCAGACTGAGGAAATAAAAACGCGAATTATATCCGTTAAAAAGTTGTTTCATTATGTTGAGTGTTCGCGAAAGTTTGAGACTATATTAAATAAATACAAATCACAAAACAGGTATCGGGCATCGGGAAGCTCTTTGTCCGACTATTTCATTTTACGCATAATGTTTAATTTACATATTTTACATCTCACGTTCATTATTAATGCACCAATTTTTAAATATTATTTGTTCTGTGCCGTCGGGAACGTTTGGCTTCAGCCTGTCAACAGTTGGGACGTCAATCACAGTTTTTGCCCGGACCACGACTGCTGCAATAATTGCAACTCATAAATTCTCATTGTTGACGCGACATGATAAATGTAAATATAGATAGTGTGGCTAATGAACTGGTATACGCATGCGTACTGGAACCTAAATGAGAAAACCTGTATTGTGATTATATTGTACGGGGAAATGGTGGTCTCGCAATTAATTGACTAGACTGTTTAGACTTAGTTCTACCAACGGACATGATGTATATGTATATACTTCAAAGAAAATTAAGAAAGAAAATTGCGTAAGAAAGAAACAAAAAGGTTTTATTTCCTCCAGGCTAAGGTAGGTACTCAATACACAATACACAAACAAGAAAAAATTATACAAAAATAAAACAAAACATAAAAAATAATAATAAACAAGAACAGAAGTGTTTCCACTTCGTAAGAGACTAGAAATAAATTCATTTAACACATTTTTAAAACGCATTATAAAACAAACAGTCAGACAAACAAGATATTGAGACTATAATACATATTGACCTAATTTAAAGCTACCTTTTAAAAGTTTTCAATCCTAGAGTCGAGATTCGGGAGGTTAATTTAAATCACTTACGAAATAAATAAAAAGAAAGCAAGTTAATAAAAACGCGTTACTTATTTATACCTATAAAAATGTAATCCGTTTCTATTACCTTTTATTTGGTACCGATTCTTCTACATTCGATTATTCGAACCCTCGATTCAATTGCATAGTTGTAGCTTGATGTTATCATAAAACGTTTATGTATGTAACTTATCTTGGAATAAAACGCATTTCAAATATACGTTTTACTACTTAAGTACCAGCGATTAAAGGAATATCGAAACATCGTGTCTTAGTCTTATATTATATTGCTCTAGATTTTTTAAGCGTCCGTTATGAACGTAGGTGCAATTTAAACATTAAAATGCTATTAATTCTATTGCAGGTAATGGTAGGTGCCTTGCAGTGAATAATTATAGCGAAAATTTACACAAGACCTGACTTAATTGTGTTTTTTTTTGTAGGTAGGTACTTTGAGCTGCGGGTTTATTGGTACTCTTTGGAAAAAAAAACCAAAGATAATTTCAGTGAAAGTATAGATACTTATACCTAAGTTTTATTTTATACCGTGGTTAAAATTACCAGATACGATTATTCGTCGATATTATAAAGTAAATTCGATCTTGTGATTACTGTTGTCATGTTTTTCATAAAAGAGCTGTTAGGCATAAACAACTAATAAATATTTTTAAGTAGGCCTTAGAAATATTCTACTGTCCAAATTTCACGTTTCTAGTGTCAGTAAGTTTTGTCTCAGCAGTGACAAATCAGTTAGTCACTCACGACTTTCTGTTTTTGAAAACTACTATAACATAATTATCTGAAAATTATGAATTTAGATGTTTGTTAATCAATCACGCCTTAAAGTCAGAATGGATCTCGATGAAATTTGTCACACGAGTAGACTTACTTTTTTTTTGAATACGGGGGGAAACCTGCACCCGGACTCCGGGGGAAGAGACCAGGGAGTGTGAGATTCTTACCTCAATAAAACCACCCCGGTGATCACCAACACATGGAGAGAACTCCCGGGTCCTCTTAAGAGACCAGCTCCGGAACCTCCCTTATGCAACGCCTGTTAAGCACTTACCCGGAGAGACTGTAAAACCACCTGGATTAGAACAAAGGATATTTTTATCCTGGTCCAACATCCACGTCGACATCGAAGATACGGGCATAAACATATAAAAAATTGACATTGACGATACCAACCTACAACGAACGTTTGACACGTTCTTTAGCTAATTTATATTTTTGCTAATTAACCGACTTCAAAAAGGAGGAGGTTCTATGTTCGGCTGTATGTTTTTTTTTTTCGTAATATTTTTAACAGCCAAGGCATAGTTTAATTTTAAATCTACTTAACAGCTCCGCTTCATTGCGTGATTCCATCAAAAGGTTTAACCAATATAAGTAGGTACCTTAGTATTTTTAAATGCAAACCATTTAGTTTTACGATAAACAAAGTAAGACGAAGATTATTTTTTGTTAAAAAACGGAGGCTGCATGTGCGAAGCGGCAGATAATGGGTTAATTTGAAGCATTTTGTTGTGAAATAACTACGAGTGACTGTAATTAGACCACAGTATGAAGCTAATGGTTATCCATAGTATTCTAATAATGGTTCTCAGAGTTGTCTCGAGACCCAGTGGTACAGTTTTCGAAGACCTATATATTACTGCGGCCACAAAAACGCAGGCGATCCTGTCAGTAATTGCGCATGAGTCTTTCTCGAGCGATGTTTTTGTTCGCTGTACCGCAACGTTGGTGTCACGCACGTAGCTTGGATTGCTTGTAACACACTAAACCAATTAGGTTCTCTGTAGTTTTTTACAGGGAAAGTGTTTTTTTATTTTTGGATTACCTACCTTGTTATAGTGCAGTCGTTTTTGATGCAATAAAAGTACGTACTGTCAGTAACGAAAGTTGATTAGCATTTGTAATTATTTTTAAAATATCAGATCTATAAGGTCTATGTGGGTGAGTTCGAACGAATGTGAGTTTTTCTATATCATATAGGTATGTATACTTTCTTAGAGTTAAACACTAGATAATGACTAACGGTGAAGGAAAACATCGTGAGGAAACCTGGATTTAATTGTCTGAAATCGCCAACACGCAGTGAGCTAGCGTGGTGATTTATGCTCGATCCTTCTCTGTATGAGAAGAGGCCTTTACCCTGCAGTGGCACCGGCTGATTTATTTATAAAATTATTAAATATTATTATCTTTCTGATTGTACAATGGGTTGCAGAATAGTCATCATCGACAAGACCAAATACATTCTTTCGTACAGCTCTTTAGCAGCATTGTACCGGAGCTTCTGATACTCTTCCCAGTTCCACGCGAAACGGATTCCTGTCGTATTGTCGGCCAATCTCCGGTAATGTACCCGACAAGGGCTTCGCCAGCCAGGGGGAGGCTAGTAGAAGTATTTAGAGGATGGGAAAAGTATGTAGGTACAGTCGAAAGCGTGTGTAACGTAGTGTAAGTGAAAACTTTATATGCTCTTGACTGTACAATAAATAAAACTTGTATAATACAAGACCGAAGAATAGTACATATCTACATAATATACTTTCATAAAGAAAAGGCTTGAAGACAGCATGTGGTAAATATTTTTTGTTAACAAGTAGACAAGACTGGCATTGAATCTAGCGACTGATTATCATTCGGCATCTGTTGCGACCATATGGCGTGCCGGGCGCTTGCAAGAACTATAATACTGTGACTACAGCAACTTTACTAGTTTAGAATTCATTAACCGGGCTAGCTTCATCGCTCGAGCGACGGATGTATGGCGATCGGTTCACGAGGTGATTTTTTATTCTAATGCACGCGGTCTAAACTAATTTGGGCTCGCCATCTCTCTTTCTAACAGAATTGATAAGAAAAGGATACCTAGTATAGACAAATTTAAAGCTAATAAAACGGATTTAATTGGGATTTCGTTAGTTTTATTAACTCGACTAGACCACGAGAGCTGCAAAGCTCTCGAAACGTTAGGATTTGACAAAAAATTATAAGTAACTAGACATAGACATAGACATATTTATTTGGTAATTGTTACATTACAAGTCATTGAATTACATTTTGAAATTACAATCATATTACAGAATTGTCAATTTTGGTACTTAATTAATTACTTATACAATTTCTCCAATTTTATTAAAATTACAGTTTTTTGAACCATTCCTTGTAGTCATAGGGTCGTTGCTCGATAAGCCATAACTCTAAACTAACTTGACAACTACATGACTACTGCCTTTTTCGATGGTGTTTTTTACACAAAGAGACATAGTGACTAAAAAATATACTTGTCGAATTAAGAACCTTCTCCTTTTTATCGTTGATTGAAAATAAGTTTAATAAGATGTCCAAAAGATCCGATCCAAAAGATCTGTACTCAGTCGACCGCAATATTGTTTTTCTTTACGACAATTTTTATACAATTTTCTTACGAAATCTTTGTAATACTGTCAAGCTAAAGAGTTTGCATGTTTGAATGAGCTAATCTCGGGAACTACCTGAAAAATTAAAAAAAAACTATGATTTAGATAGCATCAACACTATTTATTGAGGAAAGTGGGCTGATAATTTTATTAAATACGGTACTTACACATTATACAAAAAAATATTGAAGACTAGAAAAAACATTATTTTAAGCCCTTTATTAATGGCTAAGTAAGTAACACTTGTTATTTCGTAAAAATCTTAGTACAAAACACCATTCAGAATTTAGCTTACGTTCAATATTAAGATTTGTATCTACTGCAAAGGTAAAGCGATATCATAACGCTATGAAAAGAGTTATGAGCACTGGCAGACAATAATAAAATATATTTCTGACGTGCAAGCTGATGTAGAGGCACGGATCGTATTGTAGACTTTAATCTTTAAAGTTTTAAACTCTGAATAAATCAGAGGCCGCGACGTCATTGAGAATCCCGCATTCCTACTCAATGTAGAGATATGTAAGATTTATCTGTCCGAGAATGATATATATAAGATATTAAAGCCTTTTATTATGGTGGCTCCATGCTACTAAGAAGATTAATGACGTAGAAATCGGAATTATTGTTTAATTTCTACCGTGTAGGTTGCGTATACGCTAACTGCGTGTCTTAAGTACTTACTAAATTAGAAAAGACATCAGAACTTCGGAAGATTATGATTTTGTGCGCTCATTAGAAGGTGTTTGTCCCGGCACGCTGGGCAAGCGAGTTGGCGATTGCAATAACAGCAGATGGTTGCTATTACACAGTAGGATGCTGCTGCCCATACTCCAGATTTTTCCATTTGTCGCTTCTTACGACACCCGAGGGATGAGTAGGGGTGATTCTATTCTTAGGCCGGAAACCACACGGCACAAAAATTTATAGAAGAATAATCTCATCGACGAAAAAAATTACATTACTAAATAAATAAATAAAATAAATCAGCCTGTAACTGTCCCAATATAGGGCAAAGGCCTCTTCTCATACAGAGAAGGATTGAGCATTAATCACCACGCTAGCTCACTGCGGGTTGGCGATTTCAGACTATTAAAGTCCAGGTTTCCTCACGATGTTTTCCTTCACCGTTAGTCAGTGGTGTCTTAGATTAACTAAGAAAGTACATATGACATTAAAAAAGTCACATTGGTACATGCCAGGTTCGAACCCACACCCACGCGTTTGCAAAGCAGGTCCGTAACCAATGCGCCACCACGACTTCCATTACATTACTAAAGAAAAAGTAAATTTAGTTTAAATGGACCTACAAGCCGACCGACGAAGGATAATAATGGCATTACATCATACAAGATTTGCGGCATAATAATGATGGTCATTACTGTCTAGCAAGTCATAAGTATCCATCTGTTTCTTACTAACTGCCGTCGGACTATGGCCACCATACCACTTGTGTCTTATTAGATATAATCTGGGCTCTGCCTCTGACTGACAGTTTAGTTTAGAGATGGAACATTTTGATACAAAGGAGTGGCTGCTTCTGTCTGAAGCAGTGATTGCCTAGTGGTTTGAACGTTGGACTGCCAAGTCAAAAGTCTCAGGTTCCGAACCCAAGGAACTTTTTGTAAGTTATGTGCGTATTATAAATTAATTATCACTCTCCGTGCCTCGGATAGCACGTTAAGCGGCCCCGGTTGTCAATTGTAGATCTTTGACAATCGTTACGGTTAGTCAGAAGCCCGAAAGTCTGACAACCAGTCTTACCAAGCGGTATCGTGTAACCGAGTAGTGGAGGTCTGATAGGCAGTCGCTCCATGTAAAACACTGGTATTCAACGACTGGAAGCCGACGCCAACATACTTAGTTGGGAAAAGGCTAGGCAGATGAGAAGTGAAACACAAGGGTTTCAGATGAAAATCAGACATACGTGCCTGATATGAAGCTGATCCACTTGAACAAAATATATTTATTATATTTATTATAATATATATTTTGTTTTTCTCGAAATGCTGTGTCCAAATAGTCTTTTCTTTCTTTCAATAGGAATAGCTGCTTCTAAGACAAGGTGTACATAGCATGACAACGGTTATTTGACATAAACTATGTCTCTTATGGACTATGTAAGGGCGAGTAGGAATGTTGCTATTGGTCACTCCATACGTAGAGATAATTAGAAATAAATAACATGTGTAGTACACCTGTTCCTGAGGCATGCACTTACTAATATTTATTTATATTGTGATATCAAGAAAAAAAGCATTATTTTATGAATGTAAAGTAAGTCTTTGTTATGCTGTTTTATAAGAATTTAGAATGCATGTAAAACTTATTTGATTACCTAGTTTGTACCTAGTTTGAGTAGTAAAGAGGAAGAATTCCATTTTATAAGCAAACCGAAAAAATAAATAAACTTGAAAATAATATAAGTAAAAAATTTTTTTTACGTAAAACGGTTTTGTCATCAAAACTAAAGCTGTGTACCAAATATCAGATCAATCGGTCAACAAGTAGGTAGGGAGTGAAATATCGATTACTAAAATTTAACCAAATAATAAACAGGTCAAGCTAAGTAAAACCGTTTAAATACTAAGACCCTTCAGTGTCAATACAAATTAAAATAAATGAAGAAAACTTAACATATGTGCGAAATTTCTCGCTCATAACGAGGGTTACGTCAACAGGCGGATAACGGACGTCTAAACCACAGTATAATAAACATACAGTACGGAAACTACGAACAAACCCTCGAAAACGGCACACACACAGAAACATGCGCAACGACGCGTTTGTTGATACTGCAGATACCACGATGTTCGGAACTGGCAACTAGAGTCACTCTTATAATAATATGTGAATTATGACGAACTACGTACTTAAGTAACGAAAAGAGTTTGTGACCTGGAGAATGTAAACCATTAGAATTATGACTATTTATAAGTGCCTAAAATGGTCTACATGAATAAAAATATTTTGATTTTTAAGTTTTGTTCGCATAGGAGTCTCTTCGTTACGCAATATTACGCATGTTTGTGTGAGTGTGCCGTTTCGAGCGTTTGTCCGTAGTTTCCGTGCTGTGTTTATTATACTATGATGCGTGCTTATCCTACCAGGTACCAGCCCGGTTCATGGCAACAGCATTTATTTAAACTGACAGCTCAATTACTCCACAGTGTCTGCTCCATCGCGTATAGCACCAACTTTGATTTGTGCATTACAATATTTTCAACTTGTCTTCTTTGTGTCAGACGCTTATCATAAAAGTCCGAGCGGCCATTTTGTCTCTTTATTGTGTTTGTAATTGCCTTTTCTTTGCCTTCTTTCTTGGTAGTCTTATTGTGCGTTTAACCAGCCTTTTGAGAGGGATTTGAATGCGCAGTTTTAAAGCTGGTTGAATTGCATTGATGGGATTTAATGCTTGATATAAAGCGTGGGAAGACAAGGGTTACTGATATTATCAAGTTAATTTGTATGAATGATTTGGACATGATTGACGACGAAAATTAGCATGAAAGAGGACGTCCTACGTAAAATACTGTACCTATAAATAAATAGTAGGTAATATAGTCTCAAACACTCAACATAATGAAACAACTTTTAACGGATATAATTTGCGTTTTTATTTTGATAATACAATCCTGACGTTTCGAGTACTTTGCAGCACTCGTGGTCGCAGGCAGACTGAGGAAATAAAAACGCGAATTATATCCGTTAAAAAGTTGTTTCATTAAATAGTAGGTAATCAACCTAGTCACTCTGTAATAAGCAGTGATAGCCTAGTGGTATTAACATTGGACTGACAAGTCAAAGTCGGTTCGAAATTCAGGCACGCATCTCAGACTTTTCGGATTAATGTGCGTATTAGAAATTAATTATCACTAGCTAAAACGGTGAAGGAAAACATCGTGAAGAAACCAGCATACTTGAGAGATTTTTCAACGGTGTGTCAAGCCATATCAGAGGCCTACGGTGGTTTAAACTCTGACACCAAGTTGTTCATCAATCATACGACAAAGAAGACTATAAAAATAGAGATACTTTATTTTATTATTTATTTATTTAACCCTGTAAATATCAAAATGTATTATTAACATGGATAAATTTATATCCCCTGGTAAGCTGATTTTGCTTAGTCCTTACCTACGCCCTTAAACCATAAAATATTCGAAATCCATCCTTTAGTTCCTGCGTGGAAGAGTAACATTTCATTTCAGTCTATGTAGATTTAAGTTAGCTAATAAATGTTATTTATTACAATATTGCTTTACGAATAAATACTTTAAAACAACAGAATTAAATAGTATCTATTACTTTGTAGTAAAGTAACGGGTTAAAGTAAGTAAAGTAACGGGTGCCATAAAAGCATGGAGCAAATACTAAGATAAGTGCAGGATGCTATTTTATCGGATTTTAGTCGGTTCGATTCCCAGGTATGGCAAGCGTGTTTTCAAAAATCTTCAAATTCAGTTTTGCTTCTTTTTAAAAATAAAACAATTTTTCTGTGAGTAAAATTTGCTGTCTTCAATATTTAGAGTACTTTGCCTCCAGGTACGCTTCGAAAATTCCTTCCTGTATATTTTTGTTATGTTAAGTAAAATGAATTTATTTTTTAAACAAGATTTTAAGTGTTTCTAGGGTTTTTTAATATTCCGTTCAATGTGAACTTATACATGAACTTTATAAAAATGCGCCATCTATCAAAATTGTACGGAACTAAAACAGTTCTCAACCCTTAGTTACCGACGCAGCTTAAAGTTCAGGCCTTGTTAGTTCAGTTTCCAATTGTGTTGCATAGAGGGCGCAAAAAACAATTCTTTCGGTAGACCACTATAATGACCTAGACTTTTGGGTCTATATGAAATAGACCTACGAGCGGTTAAAACTCTGACCCTAGTTTGTACCGTAGGATAGATTTAATCCGTCAAACATTGAAAATGACAATAGGAAATCATTTGTTACGCAACGCGGCGTCTTTGTGATAGTTACAAGTTTAATAAAGCATTAAATATTATGTGAGAACGACGTAATAGAGGATAAATGTGTAAAAATGTGTATTTATTACGAGAATATTAGATCTTATATCTGTCAATTTATTCCGACAGCGAATAGACGTGTCAAAATTAATCAATAGGAGGTTTTTCCGGGTTTTCCTGTTCACCATTCTACTTAAGTTCCTCGTTTAAATTTTTTCCCCCTTTTGTTGTACTAAAATTACCCTCAGTTGACAAGTAGCTGTCAAAGTACTTTTAGTTTTCGAACTTATGATAGGTAACCCACAAAGTCCTTTTACGAGAGCCTTTAATTAAGGCTAAGTTACCATCAACATCCTGTTTAAGAGAGCCCTTAATTAAGGCTAAGTTACTACCAATATCCTATTTAAGAGAATCCTAAATTAGGGCTAAGTTTCCAACAACGTCCTATTTACGTGAGCCCTAAATTAAGGCTAAGATACTAAAAACGTTCTATTTACGTGAGCCCTTAATTAGGGCTAAGTTACCAACAACGTTCTATTGAAATAAGCGCTTAATAAAAGCCCCTTAATCAAGACTAACTTACCATCCACGTCCTATTTACGTGAGCCCTTAATTAAGGCTAAGTTACCAACAGCAGCCTATTTAAGAGAGCCCTTAATCAAAACTAACCAACAACGTCCTATTTACGTGAGCCCTTAATTAAGGCTAAGTGACCATCAATATCTTATTTAGGAGAGCCCTTAATTAAGGCTAAGATATCATCAACATCCTGTTTGGAAAGCCTTTAATTAAGGCTAAGTTACCATCAACATCCTAAATAGGAGAGCCTTTCTTTAAAAAATCATTGGCTTTTTTCACACACCGTGACAATTTTAAACAGAAATTACCTTTTCATTAAAAAAAAGAAATTAAAGATTACAAACGCAGTTCCCTCACAGCTCGTGCAATTCATAATAAGGCTTAATTAAAACAGTGGTGTTAGCTTCTAGACCGTACCGCCACCCACCGTGATCTATTTAAAATGAAATAACAACCTTCTGCATTCCCCCAAGCGCTTCCTCTTTGGAATTCCCCACGTTATTTATTCATAAGACTTACAAAGAACATACCTATGTAAGTAAAATACAAATAGAATTTATAAGCTCTTTTTAGAACATGATGGAGGTGTTCACGTAAGAAGGTTTATCTTCTCTAAATAGTATAAAGTTAAGTTACTTTCTCCGCTTACTTCAATACTCAAATATTTATTGCATTCCACAATATGATGCTTAGGCGGTAACTTGAAACTATAAGATCAACACCCTGTCGAGTGTCGGGAACAGCAAAAGTACACGAGAGGACGGGTAATTCTATTAAACCACGCAACTGATTTTAATACGGTTCTCACAATCATTAAAAGCATTCCTTCCGGAAGATTTATAGGTTTCCTGAACGAATTTCGGTCACAGCGGTCTCAACGAAGATTAGCCAACTACGCAGGAGTTTATTTTGCACAAGGGGCACAAACAGGTGCACCGGGTGCACCTCTCTATTCCTTAACTCTCATAGTCCGATGAAACGGCAATCCGACACGACCGGAGAGAGATCAGGCGCATTCCGAGGCACGGAGTAAGTGATAATTGTTTTTTTAAAACGCACATAACTTACGAAAAGTCAGAGGTGCGCGCCTTGGGTTCGAACCTGAGACCTCTGACTTATCAGTCAACGGTCAACACCACTAGGCTATCACGACTCGAACTCTGTAATAATACGACTAATGGTTAGGTTGCTCATAATAATTAACGCGATGATAAATATGGAGTATGTTTTACTGCATGATTCATTTCCATGTCTAAGCTTAGGTTCTAGGTCAACGGTAATGCAAGGCAAATGAGCGCTGGCAGAATTAGGTTAATAAGGTCAGAATACGGCTATTTGCTCGGTCGTTGAGACCCCGAAATCGATTCTCGATTTGACAGCGAGCGTTTATTGAAATGGTTTTGTGCAAAAAAATTGTAGATGGTTAAGACTGTACTTTCATATACTGGTATTACTTACCGCTCTAGGGACTATAATAGCTTGCAAATATTTGTAACTTAGGGTCTCGTAAAGAGAAGTACGAGACATAGTTTCTTTTAAACACCTAACAAGGTTTATGTTTACACCGTTTATGTCTGTATTTATGTTGAAAGTTTGTATATGAATAAATTAATGAATAAAATTAACGCCAAGGCAATAAAATAAAATCTTTCAACGAAAACAGCGAGTCTGTCTCTATCGGACCTACTACACCTCCTGTGTTTCTGTCAGTACGGGTGCAATCCGGTATATATCAGCAGAGAGGTTCCAATTCAATCGACAGCATCCGCTGACACAAGATGAATTGGTGCAGCCTTCACGGCTTGCTTATGTTTGCTGACATCTGGGTCAACCTACATTGGAAGCGCATTCTGTGAATGGCTAATGAAAATTCAGTTGAAATTCTTTGAAAATTTGGTCAGTAAATTTTATTTTTATTTTAGTTCTTATTAAGTTCTGCATATGGCAAAAGGCTTGCTCTCTATATGGGAATCATTATCTGGCTAAATATATGTTACGTAAGTTACATAAGACCTTTCCTAGACCCAAGCAAACGTCGTGAAACCAGCGTGGTGTATATGTCGCAGGCAATTTTAATTATTCGGCCCGCGCCGCCGTTCAGTTCAATGATTCGCTGCGAGTCGAGGTGCCTCAAGTCCCGAGCTCGCTTCGCTCACTCTTTCAGTTAGTCCAGTAGCCGGAGCCGCGAATCTCCTACTTCTGAATGGTTTGAAAAAAAAAATATAACCACGATGAGGATAGCGGGGTCTGTTAAACGAGTTATCATTACGCCTTCGGCATATTAAACAACTGAGAGCATTTTTAAACTGACGACGGCGTATTTAAACGGCGGAATCATACGAATTGTCTGCCACATATATACCAGATCGCCAGTCGCCTGATCGTCTCGCCCACCGTGACCCGTGAGTGGCGCGACACAGACTTTTTTTTTTAAAAAGGTAAGTACTGGAGTTATTTATCAGTCAGTCTTTTTAAACACTGTAATAAAAGTCTCTTGTAAACAGTCCGAAAACGCGATGTTTTAAAACGTTTACAATTTATTATTGTTTGCGGCAACATTCATTTCAATTAAATAACATAGTATGTTGTTCTTGTGACCGACAGAAACAGCCGGAGGCGGCTGGCGCGGCGCACGGCGCGGTATTTAAGCTCGGTCTACGGTCTACGCTGTACCCGCTGAATGGGGAAAACAAATCAATATGGTTTCCACCGTCCGTCTTTAATTACGTCGCTCGTCATGTCCGTCTGACCGATGCAGCGTTATACAAACGTTAGATTAGTTTTTTAGGGTTCCGTGCCCGAAGGTTCTTCACGGGACTTTAAGCGTACGCCTGTCGTTTGCCGTCTGTCTGTACTACCTTTTAAGGGCGGGCTGTATTTTTTGAACTGTCAAAAGAAAGCAGTTGTTTTTGTTATTATGGCGGACCTATAAATATCTACATTTATTAAAAATAAATAAACAATAAAGAGGGAGAGAGAGACGAAAACTTTTTTATTTTGATCTACTGTAAAATCGGTAATTGCACATACAATTTCATATTCTTTAAATTTGCATTCACAATTTAATAGACTTTAAAATTACTAAAACTATAATCATTAACAATTTATTAACATTTTATTAATAAATTGTTCATTAGAAGCTTCAAACTTGGTGTGAATATAAAGCAAATTATAAAGTTAAACAACAAATTATTGTGATTCGAACTCACCCTTACGATCTCGAGCTGAAAACACAATTTTTTGTTACATAATTAGAAAAAAATCTTTGGTGGGGTACGGAACCTTCATTGCCGAGTTATTCTCGTACATGCCTAGTTTAAAAAAAAATCCATATCCGTGTTTTCATTGATGGTAGCCAGTATTATCTGTTTGTTTTGGTTTGGTAATGGTTTGCAGCGGTTTTTCACCAAACATTGGAATGCTTTGAGCATTGGAGCTATTTGCATTAGGTTGGGAATTTATATGATAGGTATTTGTTAGATAAATTCTTTTACAATTCGTCCGCGAAATATAGTTTTATTAAACAAATATGATAGATTATAGAGCTTCATCAATATTGAGCTCTTTCATAGGATAACTTTAGGATTAGAACTAAGATTTTGGGATATAAGAACTAGGATTTTAGGTAAGTTAAAGGTTCATAATTCTAGGTTAGAATATCCTACTACTATTATAAAGGCGAAAGTTTGTAAGTATGGATGTATGGATGTTTGTTACTCTTTCACGTAAAAACTACTGAATGGATTTGAATGATACTTCACCACAATATAGCTTATACATCAGAATAACACATAGGCTACAATTTATCAACATATCATGCGGGCGAAGCCGCGGGCGGAAGCTAGTTATTTATAAATTTACTTTAAAATACAAATTAAAATATAAATTAAATTAATTATTATCATTGTGTGTGTGTGTGTGTGTGTAAGGGTGAGTGTGTAGTGATGTGTGACCGTTAACTCAAGCCAATATGGTTCTAATTCGGTTATTCTGTGCCCAAGGCACGCACTTCTGTCTTTTTGTTACTTATGTGCGTATTTAATAACTTCACTTGCACCGTGCCTCAAAGAGCACGTAAAGCCATCGCTGATCTCTCTCAGGTCGTATCGGATTACCGTCCCATCGGACTATGAGAGTGAGAGAAAACAGAGACACACTTGTGTGTGCACTATGGCTAATCTCCTTCAAGATTGACAGGATAGGAGGACATTATTTTTGCTTTGTGAGAGTGTGTTTCTTTGTGTCTCATAGGACACAGAATTCCCTAAAACATTAAATTGCGCCCACCGTGCCCACCGTGTGCGCTCGCGTCACCAATTCATTAACGATGCATTTGGTTCGCCGTTTTTAATCACGATAAAACCTATGTCAGGCTAATTTATAACAGCTATAAATCACGTGGTTTATAGAAATAGACCACACAATTTTGGAAAAGCCTGAATTTGGATGTTATTCTGTCTCTACAGACTGCAATTTTATTGTTTTATTGTTTTTTTATATTTTGATAATATTCTTGAATATTTTTTTAATAGGGTGCTGCTGGAGAGTTTGTTTCGCCGTTTCTTCTCTTTTCAGCCAAAGCACTAGGAAACGGTAGTAAAAATCTTAATAATAGCTTTTAAATTTATTCAATTAAACTAAAAAATTCACATAATATGGGCAAAAACTAAATAAAGTTGACGGTAGATCATAAATAATTTTAAATAACTGTTCAGACGCTTGTCACCTCAGTCTGCCTGCGACCACGAGTGCTGCAAAGCACTCGAAACGTCAGGATTGTATCTATTATCAAAATAAAAACGCGAGTTATATCCGTTAAAAAAAAACGCGAGTTATATCCGTTAAAAAGTTGTTTCATTATGTTGAGTGTTCGCGAAAGTTTGAGACTATATTAGCACTGCAATATTATTTTTTTGATAATAATAGATTTTGCACTTTCACAATTCATTTTGCCGAAACCAAACACAAAAAAAGAGGTTTTTTTTAAATCAGTAACTTTATTTTATTTTTATTATTTGTTGTTAAAGCGACAACAGAAATACATCATCTGTAAAAATTTCAACTGTCTAGCTATCGCGGTAGAGAGACAGCCAGATGACAGACGGACAGACGGGCGGACAGCGAAGTCTTAGTAATAGGGTCCCGTTTTACTCTTTAGGTATGGAACCCTAAAAAAAAAATGTAAAAACACCTTTTTTGGAAGTTCAAAATGCGCTTGAGTTTTATCACAGTGTAATAAACATACAGTACGTTAACTATGTACAAACGGCACACTCACACAATCATGCGCAACGATGCGTCGTTGATTCTGCAAGTACCGCGACTATGAAGCATAGGTATACAAATTCTAGAAGTCTATTCATAAATTACGTTTAAAAATACTTACCTATGAAATGAGATGACATTCCTTCTATCAGGACGTCCATCCGTGTAATTCTTATAGTCTAACACTTCATGTTTTTCTTACTTTAACTCAAGAAAACAATAAAAGTTTATGAGATGTTTCTTTAGTGACGCTACTAGTGACGCTACTCGTAAAACGACTGCAGCTAGACTGATAAGCCACGCCCACTGCCGGGGGCGGGTTGTGCGCCAATGTTGGTATGGTCGGTATCAGTGCGCCGACGCTTATGCCATCTCCTCTTTGTATTTGCTTCATGACGCGGACGTTCGCTTAGGAGTCTCGTTGTTACGCATCGCAAATGATGCGTCGTGGTGTGAGTGTGCCGTTTTGAGCGTTTGTACGTAGTTTCCATACTGTATGTTTATTATACTGTGGTGTTATTGTGAGATAAGCTTTACCAATAGCCTGTCACTTGTCACTACTTTAGTAATAAATTGTGATAAAATGTAAAACGCCGTGTTTTCATACGTTTCAACCGTTTCTGTGAAGCTATCATTTTTATTGGCGTCATTTAAAATGCTTGTATGCAGTTTCATTTAGTTTGAGAGTCGTTTAAAACGAACCATTTCATTTTGGAGTGTGGTTATCCGAAACTATGACAAATACTCGTAGGCCTGTAATTATGTTATTAAATTACGAGCACAAATATGTATGAAAGAAAGAATAGAAGAAATTAACGAGAATTTAAGTCACCATGACATAAATCTCATCTAATTTCATTAAATTTGATGTTTAATAGGATAAGTTTACAATCCTCCTTTTCTATAGACGAGTCAAAATCAAAATCAAAATATTTTTATTCATGTAGACCATTAGGCACTTATGAATAGTCGTAATTCTAATATTTTTAATAAAAGAGTGACTCTAGTTAGAGTAATTAAGTAGTACCTTTTGTGGAGTGAAAATCAAAATCAAAATATTTTTATTCATGTAGACCATTTTAGGCACAATTTTATGAATAGTCATAATTCTAATATTATAAGAGTGACTCTAGTTGCCAGTTCCAAGTTGAGTTGGGGTTCGACCTGTCTTTGTTTGTCACTAGTCACAAGAAAGGCTTATTTTATTATTCCTTTATTCATTTACAATACATGTAAACTACATTTTTAAATATACAGGGTTAGATGTAAAACACCAGCATCCTTAAAAGGGGTCATTAAACTCATCATTATGAATAACTTACTTATTTTTTTTCTAATTATGAATGTAAACATAAATGCATGGAACAGCTGATTTTTTTTGCGATTTCAGGGTTGGTCCCATAGTAAAAGTTGTTTATAATGACGAGTTTAATGAGTTTCAAGGATACTGGTGTTTTACAAATAACCCTGTATATAAAAAATAAAAATATAGGTACATTTAAAAATATAAAATATTTCATTATTTTTATTATTTTAATACCGTGCCAACTGCAGGATATCTTCACATTAAGTTCCACTATCAATCATTCAAGTTTTTTTATTATTGAAAACACTCACTTTTCCATCACCTCTGATATTGGCAGAATTGTCTGGGACAAATTATACCGAGACTCAGTTTGCCATAAATAAGAAATTAAATTAGTTTAGTGCGAACTGCAAGAGAATCAATACCATTGTCTAATAAATATAGATACTTGCTTTTAGTACAAAATTTTCCATTCCAGTCCATTCAAATGTTATTAATATTCAATACTCAATTATTTATTGTTCGCTAGAAGAGATCGCTAAAAGCAATAAGGCTCTTTGTACATTCTCCTAATTGTATTTGTATTTTAATATTGTATGAAAATGGATTTTATTTAATAATGATATTACAATGTTAATCAATACTACATAAAACTATCAAACAAACTACTATACAAATTTAACTTTTTTAGAAATAATTAAATTAAAATAAATAATAAATAAATCAGCCTGTAACTGTCCCAAAGTAGGGCAAAGGCCTCTTTTCATACAGAGACGGATTGCGAATTAATCACCACGCTAGCTCACTGCGGGTTGGTGATTTCAGACTATTAAGTCCAGGTTTTCTTACGATGTTTTCCTTCACCCTTACTCAGTGGTGTCTTAGATTAACTAAGAAAGTACTATTGACATTGAAAAAGTCACATTGTTACGTACATGCCAGGTTGGAACCCACACCCACCCGCTTGCAAAGCGGGTCCATAACCAATGCGCCACCACGACACTTAAAAATAAATAAATAAAGCAAAACAAAATCTAAAAGACCGCTACCAGTAGGCAACGTTCCTAAAATGCTGGCTGCATTGCTTCGCTGAATACCTATACTCAGCCTTTGGGCCAGGTACAGACCAGCATTTTGGTCATATTGTATTGTTGTAATGTTAAAAAAAAGGAATTTGATGATCAATGATTTGAGACACAATCTAAGGATAATAAAGTGCATAAAAAATTTAAACATACATATACACAAACTGTTGTCCTTTTATGCAAACATTTTTATAAAGCATTTATGCACATTATGCGAACACTGGAGTTCCAAATTTTTAAAGGTAAATACGATTAGGTACGAGCGGGATTTGAACCCGTGGCATACGGGGTAAAGCTCCCCAGTGGCTTTGCCACTAAGCTATCCAAATCCCAGGTTTAATCGATTTATTTTTCTGCTAAAATTTGGTACATTGTTGTTCTGTTGTTTAACCATTGTAATTAGCATTTATTTATAATTATAAAATAACATAATACCTATATATATAGACTGGGCAGAGGGGTCATGCCCATGCGCCCCAAATCTATTGTTCTCTTAAAAAATTTTATCCATACATTTGTTCCTACGAGCCCCGAGGATTTATACGTTAAAATATTAAATTAAATATTTCCTTCCCACGAGCCCCAAGCGCTATTTGAGTACAGTCAATAAATAAAACAGTTGCTAACATTTATATTGATTTATTTTGTTGGACATTTTACATTATTAATTTGTTTTCGATTAAATTACTTAGCAACGTCTGTAACAAACATAGAATAGGTACACATGAACGTAATAAGAGTAAAATATAATTTAAAATAACAGATAGTCATTTGACCATATAAAATATTAATAGTTATATATATTTTTTTAATATAGGTACAGGATATTTTTTTTAAAGATAAGAAAATTTTGAATCTTGACTTTGACCATGATTCTGAACAATACATTTTACTTATTTCAATCTTAATATTCAAATTGAATATTCACCTTTTTTGTAAGGTAAATTTTCAACTTTAAAAAAAGTAAAAGATCCTATTGTTCAACATCATGGTCAGAGATATCCTTGAATATTTCCGGACACATTAGAATAATATTCTGTAGACATATTATGACAGTTGCCATCATAACAATTTGACCTCAAGGACTTTAAAACATTTAAACAAAAAATATTAAAAACGCAATTTTTATCATGACTAATCGACCTTATGCTATTAATATGAAGTTAGTCGAGTTGGCCAATCTTCATTGAGATTGGCCGCTGTGACCGATAATCGGTTAAAAGGACATTAATAGTTATTAACCGATTTCAAAAAAGGAGGAGGTTCTCAATTCGACTGTATGTTTTTTTTTTTGTATGTTTGTTACGCGATTACTCCTTTAATTGTGGACCAATTTTCAAAATTCTTCTTGTAATCGAAAGGGTATACTCCCGAGGTGGTCCCATAAAATATTATGTGATCTGATCATAGACTTACGAGATATGGAACGGAACTCTTCGTAGGATAATAGCAGAAATGTCGTAACAAGTAATATTGCTTTGTTTATACGTGCAGTCAATGGCTGACGAGTACAAAGGAAGAGGGGGGTTCATAGTGATAAAATTCTAGTAAATAGAAAATTATAATATTCAGTTATCAGTTAGTTACTGAAAATTTCTGAAGCTAATTATATATATATAAAAAACACTGCTACTTTATAGAAGTAGGTCATGATGAAACTTACTTGCTAAAAGTAACTATGCCTATCACAAACTTTCTAACTTACTATATAACAGTACTTACCATCACCAACAAGGAATGTAAATTCCGTAGGAGTGGAAGGTCCAGCAACAGCGGCATGCTGTTCACTATTCATTTTAATCACTCACATATCGTGTGCATCTATTGCAAGGGTGCAAGGTCAACTAATTGCCAAAACAAATTTGAGTGCAAACGCGATGACGTGCGAAAGGGAAAAAACCCGATGAACCAGGTAAACAATACGTTGTAATTATGTGTGCAAATTTACACTTAAAGAATAAATTTATGTTTCAATTTGGTTTGGAAAAATCTATACAGTAGCAATCTTAGCAATTTATTTTATTCACTTACAAAAAGTTATTGTTATTAATATTAAGTTATTATTTTATTTATTATACCTATAAAGTTGAGAAAACACTAAAAATACCTGAGAAAAAGGAATACAAAAAAAATCTTTATCTATTTTAAGTTATAACATATTGTGTTCTACAATATTATTTATTCGTTCAATATCAATAATATTAGACAAATGTTATTACCTATTCTAGCATTTATACTACTATGCTGTCTGCCTATTAAAGTTTCCAACCAAAGTTAAAATACCTTATATTGAAAGCCTAAACACTTTTGTGCCGACTGTACTTCCTTAGAAAATCCTTGGGGCTCGTGGGACAGATTTTATTAATTCTAATAAAATTTAATTTTGGCCTTGGGGCTCGTTGGAATAAAATCTCGGGGCGCATGGGCATAACCCGGGCAGAGGTGTATGCAGTACACCCACGTTACGCCAAGTATTATGTTATAGGAGGCAAGCCTATAGCCATACCGGGCACAATTCTAGACTCCGTGCTGCTAGTAAGAATTTTCTTATGGATAAACCTAATAACACTTTGCCCGACAGCGGATATCAAACCCAGGACCAAATAGGCAGTTAAATAATAATTAAAAATTCATCCCAAAATTACTTGTTATGTTCATATCGCATAACTACGTCTCCGCTCATACAATTCAGAGGTGAATTATAATAAATCCTACGCAATACAATTATGCTTAGGTTAATTTCCCCAGCGAGGTAGCTTCATTGAGACAAAGGAATCTGTGAGAGTGATCCCGCCTTGGAGTTGGAACTAGTGAAATAAATGGACTGCAATTTATATAAAATAATTCTGAGAGTGAGCGCTCGGATCAAACGGATATTAAGGGGTAGTTACGTAGTTAGTATACGTAGGTAAATTTATTGTAGGTACAGTCAGGAGCGAAATTATGTAATAATAAATAAATAAATCTTTTTTCAGACCAAGTTACAAGTCCATACTTATTGAACGATTAACAAAACGCTTATATTTGTGTCCGAATAAATGTTTTCAGGATAATAATGTCCTCCTGACCGAATTTCGGTCACTGCTACCAATTTCAAGAGATTAGCCAACTACGTAGGAGATATTATAGTGCACAAGTGTTCAAACACAGGTGCACTCTCTATTCCCTTACTCTCATAGTCCGATGGGCCGGCAAGGTAAGGAGAGAGACTATGTGCTTTCCGTGGCACGGAGTAAGTGATAATTAATTTATAATTCGCACATAACTTACGAAAAGTCAGGAACGGTAAGTAGTATTATTGGTACCAATGTTGCAATTTTTTTAGACAGAAAAATCCTGCTTTACATCTATTTGCGTAAGCAAATAATCGAATTTTTGTTTTAAAACCAAAAATTAGTAACTTAAATTCCCTTATTTCCATATCTAGGTCAGCTTTTCCTAAAAGTACTAATTTCATGCGACGTAACAAGTTTGAATTAGGCCAACAAACGAAATTACCAGATACCCAATTACTGTGAAGCCCCCAGTGTAAAAGAGTTACAGTAAAATTCAGGACACCTAATTATGCACCAAGTAGGCTCTCAAAATAATTCAAATGTCAGACGAAGGACGATTCCCCTTTAAATAATTCATAAGGCTTTTGGGTGATGTCACAGCTGCCACTACAGCCATCTGATACAAACTTTAAGCACAAGAAACGGAGATAGTCTTTGATTTCATTTAACTCGCTCCGTTGGTCATGGTCCTTCATCTGATAAATTTACATCAAAGGATTTTTCGCATTAAAGGGTTACTGGAACTCCAGCTCTGCCTTGTTCCCGCCATAATCTTAAAATAAAGAGACGTTTCCGTGGTGTTAACTAGTAAGATTTCGTTAATTCGTTTGAAACCTTAATTAAGTTAAAGCTATAAACTGTACACTGTCGGTAGTTTGCTTCTATGTAGCGTACGTTAGAAAAGTCGTAAAATGCGGTGGAATTATCTACTCAACTTCAACTAGATAGTTATATGTGTACGTTACGGTCAGAGTAATAAATGCGGTAAGTTTGAATAATTACCAACAATAATTATTAACAACGATTGGCTAATGTGATAAACACCGAAAGAATAATCACTTTTACCGGTTATTAAATAAACTTACTTCTTAACGTTTAGTTAAAGTAATAAAACGTATATTAGACGAGTAATAAACGTAACGTAAGTTTGTAATATTGTAATTTGTATGATATAATGCTACTTTCTCCATTAGGCAGACCTAACTCGGTTAGGTTTGGTTCCGTCCCATTATGTTAGATTATTTTTGATTATGAACGCAGAAATGAGCATTGAAACGTAACGAGATCTTTCGATCGCCAGCTTAAACACGCCACATGTAACACAGTCATGTGTATATAAAGTTTATTATGGGCTATAATTATTAATAACGACCGGTCAATTTAATAAATATACAACTTTTTCCCTGCACGTAAGTTTATATTAATATTATTAACGGTTATTATTGATAATGTTTAATTAATCACATTGACCGTAACATTTATACCACTTTGTAGAGAATTACAACTAATTTAAAATCTTTTCGTAAGGGAAATACGAGGAAGTGAAGTTGAGAGTAGCTGTTACAAAGATTAAGATAGGTAAAAGTGAGGTAGACGTTTTACGACTCAAAGAGTGCGTAGATATATTCTCCTTGGGAGTACATTCGCACATGGGCGGGTGATAAAATCAGCATAAATTGCGTCGCGCTCCCAGGCCCGTATATCTACTCTTACGTATAGATAATGCGTGTGGAAGTAATGGCGTATAGTTATGCTAATATGCATTTACGTCTGCCAGACTATTCATCATCAAGTTCATGAGATTTATATCATTTTCCAGGGAAGTGATAATTATTCTATTTATTCGTTTCAATACATATAAAATACATTTTAAAATACATATAAAATATAAAAATATATATATAAAAATATCCATTTAAAAATATAAAATATAGTAGCCCACCAGTATCAGGAATAGGGTCCAAGCTACCGGTGGTCAGGGTTCAAGAGAGAGGAACCTCCTAACTACGCGAGCCGTGTTCAGGAGTACTGCCCTCTGCATCCAGCTATCTAACGAGCGCCTCTTAAGGTGTTGATCGAGGCTCTTGGATATTAATCCATGGACTGAAACGACTATGGCACAATGACAGCTGAGTCCACATCCCACATGTCAACAACCTCGCGGGCCAAGTATAGATATTTTGATAACTATAATTATTAGGGACTAGCTTTTTTTCCCGTTGCTACCGTGGTGCTCATGTTGTCAATACTTTGCAGTACTTTACTTACTAACGAGGCAGTCTAAAAGATCATCATAAATATTATAAAAAGTGAAGTCTGAAAACCCAAAACTATGTGTTCTACAATAAAATTGATAACTAACGTAAACTTAACCCTACGGAGCTACGATGCTATTATTATGCTATTCAACAGCGGGATTGGAATCCCGAATCCGGGCCATGTCCACCGCTTGATTGTGCGTTTGTCGTGTATTGAATGTCAGGGGTTGCGGCCACGGATTGCGACATAGCAATTTACAGTTAGACATCTATAACCAGATTTCCGATCGTGGATATTTGTTTTTGTAGTACTTTTATATGACTAACAGGCACAGCTTTGGTTAAGCATAAATTCTCTCACATTCGATGTGGTTTCATTGTTCTGGGTGAAAATTATTGGTAGTATCGTATGTTTGGCTTGGCTCTGCATAAAATAAATGTTGTATTTACAACAGAGAAAAAAAACTTGTTAGTTTATTGTAAGTTGTTTTTTTTTTTGGAACTGTGATTGTGATATACGAAACATTCGTTTTTTAATTGTAATTTTTTAAAGCACTGCTTAAAAAATCAGATACTGTTTTGTTCAGTTTTTATGTTAATTTTTTAAAATAATATTCGCATTAAAAATATTGCCATTAGCATCCTGTTGTCTGTTGGCATGATCATGCTTAATCAAATCCCTTTTTTTTCAGTATAGATGAAAAAAAAAGCATAATTATGTACAGAATAGGAAACAATAGAATCTAGGTAACAACGTCAATATCTATGTTTAAAATATTATGTGTTTTATATTTGGAACTTCTAAAAAAACTTTGTTGTTTTAATTCTTAAATATTATCGTTTCCAATTTCGTAATGCATTTATTTCTTTTTTTTTAAACGAAGCGCCATAGATTTTCTCTAAAACAATATTCTTGTTACTATTTCACTAGCTTTCTTACTTCAAAATCACTTGTATATAGTATTGCATTGTAGTGATTAATTCCGGCGCTACCAGGAATGTAGCTGCCAAACTGCATGGCAACGGAGTGGAGCACAATGTCAGGGATGACAGGCATGTTGCGGGAAATCGGGGTCGCACTAGCAGCCCGCACGTTCGATGCTCCAGATAGCAAGGGATTCGTTCGTCATTGTTTACGCTACAGGACTGTAAGTTAGCATTTTGATGTTTTCCTTTCACATAGACTCACGCCTTTATTCCCTAGAGGGTGTAGGCAGAGGTGTATGCAGTACACCTACATTTTGCCGGCCTTGTTATAAGTCCTATGGTATAGGGGGCGAGCCTATTATCCTATTATTATTTCTTTAAAATTATTTATTGATTGGCTAAAATAACAAAAATTACTTATACCTAGGTACACTCTTAAAATCTATGATGGATTTGTCTTAGCATGCCATGGTCTGACGATTATTAACGTGCTTTATTTGATGAAATAAGTCCTTTTTTTTATTAGGACTTTCATTGTGTATTTAGATCCTTCTTGTAAATGCATTGTGGTTGTAGCTATATGTTTCCTTTTCTATGTGTAATGGGTAAATTTAGCGCACTAATAAAAATGTTTGGTTAAGGAATAACCAGTAGGTGTCTGTGTTCTATCGAGTGCCTAAAGATATTGTGTGCTTTTCCGCATGATGATTTTTTCACCTTAAGCAAGAAACCATAATTTTTTAATGCGCAGATCCGAAAAATTAGTTGTAGGTACGTCTCTGGGTTCGAACCAGTGACTTACGACTTGGCAGTCCTACGGACGACCATTAGTCTAACTTAATAGTAGGTAAAGTAAAGGAACTTAACAGTAAGCGGTGTAATAGGGCCTTAATATAATAAACAGAAGGGTAATAATCTATACATATAATAAAATCGTAACGAAGTAAAAACTGTACATTGAATATTTTTGGAAAAAAGTAAATGCTACGTGTTCGGGGAACGATACTGAAGCCGAATATGAAGAAAAAAAAAACTTTGTCTGTCTGTTTGTATGTAAAGGGTTGGCGCGAAAACTACTGGGCAGATTTAGTTGAAATTCGGCAAATATACTTTTTAAATTCTTGGTCAACTTATAGGGTATAAATTATCACGTTTATAATTATGGGGGATAAGCAGCATTGTAGTAAGCAGCGTATTTCTAGAATTTGCTGCAGAATTGTTGTAATACAATGAGAAAAATGTTATTAAATTGCAATTTACAAAATATTATCACGCTATATTCACAAGGAGCTAAACATTACATAACATAACATAATAATATCTTTTAGGAACGATTATTTTGACTACATGTCAACAGACTTCATAGCCTTCCGGTCGAGCGGTCGGGGCGAACGCTTAAGGCTTACGCTAAGGCTTTGGGTTCGATCCTCAGTTCCGCGAACTTTTTGTGGATTCTTTAGTATTTTTTTTTGTCATTGAAATTATATATTTTTGTAGTATTTCATTCTTAATGACTTTTATTACTTACCGGCTGGAACCCGAAGGAAACATGTTTTTTAATATTTCTTCAACTTATAAAAAACGTTACCACTTTAATTTGAAAACATTTACCATATTATAATTATATTATTTAAAACATAGTGTTCTAGATGGCGTTAAGTCTATTTAGATCAGCGAAATTCTTTTTTAAATATTTCAATTTGAACCCCGAAGGAAACAACGCGCATCGTGTGGAATTATACTTTTAAAAATTTCAGCTTATAAAAAATACCGCTTTAATTTGAAGCATTAAAATTATTATTATTTAAAACATAAGTAATGTTTCCTTTTTCTTAACTAGATGGCGTTAGGAGTCAATTTATATCTGAGAAAAAACGATTTTTTTGGATACTCCTGATGGAACAGGAAAAATATTTATAACCACTGGCATCCTTACAGTGATCAGTAGGCAGGGCAAAATTACAATTGCAGTAGCGTCTTCGGGGATTACTGCCACGAGGTGACAAAACAGCGCACTTCATGTTTAAGATTCCCATAAATTTACTGAGCAACGAAACACCTGTTTGTGATGTGTCACGGAATAGTGACAAGACAGGCATTTGCTCAGGAATTGTTCTTTGATCGTATGATGAGATGAATGTATAATGGCAAACAGAAAAGCAGTTGATGCGGTACACAAAACTCTACAAGACATCCGTAGGAACCAACACATAATGGGTGGTGTTACAGTTATGTTCAGCGGCAATTTCCGCTGAACGCTGCCTGTGGTGACGCGAGGAACTGGGGCTGATGAGGTGAATGGTTCGTTGAAACGATTATTTTTATGATCCTGTATTCATAGGTTGAGCTTGACAATAATTATAGGCGGCTGAATAGGAATCCACATGCTCAAGAATTCTCCAACTTAAAACGCCCAAAAATAATCAAGCTGCATCAATCAACGAATGCATTATTTTAAAAATGGAAGGGAATGAAGTGTTTAACACATTTTATAACACTGTTGTCAATCAAGATGACGCCACTCATTATCCTGTAAAATTTCTCAATTCCCTCACTGCAAGTGGACTTCCGACGGACGTCATCAAGTTGAAGGTCGGTGTCCCGATTATGCTTCTTCGTAACTTAACGCCTTCGAAATTGTGTAAAGGGACCAAGGGCTTAATGTAATTTATCTGCAGAGAAACATCATCATTGGGTTTCGGTATTGGCGAGACAGTGTTTATACCACGTATGTACCACTAATTCTCCACAATATTTTCCCTTTCAATTTAAGCGAGTGTAGTTTCCTGTAGGCGTTTGTTTCGCCATGATAATCAATAAGTCGCAGAGGTAGACACAGAAGTCTGCGGGTGTCGATCTCAGGACCAGCTTCTCCTCACATAGACTGTATGTTGTTTGCTCTCGGGTCACCAGTCCTGACTCTCTGTACATTTTAGCTACCGAGAGCAAAACTACAAACAAAGTAATCTGTATGTTTTTCTAAATATCCTGGTTCGGGTTTGATATTGATGCGAAACTTTTGTTCTTTTACATAGGTTTTTCGCTTTATTTGGTCAGACATTATGCAATAAAATATGCGAAGCGCACTCTCAAATGTGCATAAAGATATATTTAAAAAAATACCTCATATTATTACAAGTTTACCATAACAAAAATGTAGGAAAGTTATGTATATCTAGCTGACAGAGAAATGTTTCTACATAATGTAGTAAGTAAATTCTTAAATGAAAGCTTAATAATGAAAGGAATAATTAATATATTTAATTAATTATAATAATAGGGAATAACGAGTTAATGTAATGGCAAAATATAATGTTTTCAATAATAAATATTTTGGATAATTTAAATGTTTATGCACATGTTTTGCTTATTAAATGAAAATAATTAATAAGAAACTCGCAAAAACAACTGACTTGGGTGGGACTTGAACTGTCATCATATCATTACTAATCTGCACTAATAAAAGTTTGTGAAGATGTTTGTTACCTAACCACTTTTGATTTGAATAAAACTCGGTAAACATAAAAACCATATATCCTGGATTAACAAAAAATATAAATTTTATCCTGGTTCGACATCCACGCGGGCGAAGCTGCGGGCAAAAGCTAGTGATTAATATTCTCAAAAATTAGGTCTTTGTATGTTCAAGACTTTTAACCAAGCTCAAAAGCGTTCATATATCAAAGTCATTGTAGCTGGCAGCAATGCACAAACAAAGCTCAAAAACTTGGCCAGTGATTAATTAAACTTTTTTTTTTTATTAATCCAAGGAAGATTATAGGAGGTTCCAATTTCCTTAAAATTTTCTCAGCTTGTTGGAGCATAAGTTTCTCAATAAGTGGTGACCCGGGGAGCCGGCGATGCGGTAGGCGGATCGTTTTCGCCTAATTCTAATTAGTTCCAGGTCGGCGGTACATCAAAGTTGGAGTTAAGTTCTTTCGTTTAATTGACCGTAAACTTGCGACGTGTATAAGTTCACCTGGAAGGGCTACGAGTACGTTCGTCGTTCCGGGTGATTAATGTGTTTTATTCCTTACACAGTCGTTTCGTTTCTTGGCACATTTCCTTTATGTACTTTGATTTTGGTTTATAATTTTACATAATTATTATTGTCTTGAATTTGTAGTATCGCTGCCTTTTTCATTTATGCATTGATAGCCGGAATAAGCGTTGACTTGCAAGCCGAAAGACTTAGGTTCGAGCCTTCGAATTTCATAATTTATGTGCGTATTATAAATTAATTAGGATAACTCTTGCACCGTGCTTTTTGTGAGCACGTAAAGCCGTCCTGTCCTGTAAAGCGGTTCTGTTGTATCACATCGTCCCTTCGGACTATGAGAGTGAGGAAATAGAGAGTGCACCTGTGTTTGCGCACATAGTTGTGTACTATAATGTCAACGTATTTGGCTAATTTCCGTTAAGATTGGCTGCTGAGATTAAAATTCGAGCAGGAGGAACTTTTTTTTCATACTTGGCACTACTTAGTTACAAGAGTTTGTTTTATAATGTTGATGTGTAGAATATTATCTAATTAATACGTGAAGCGAAAATTGTGGATCCCTTTTGAAGAATATTGCGCGCACGGAGGAGTGTGAAACCTGGCATAGTAAAAGTTTTGGAGAAGAACTGCAGAAAGCTAAAATTTATAAAAAAACTAGCGACCTGCCCCGGCTTCGCACGGTTACGCTAATATGCTTGTATTATACATATAAACCTTCCTCTTGAATCACTCTATCTATTAAAAAAAGCCGCATCAAAATCCGTTGCGTAGTTTTAAAGATCTAAGCATACATAGGGACAGACAGACGCGGGAAGCGACTTTGTTTTATACTATGTAGTGATACGGTCAAATTTCAACTAATGACTGGAGCACTTGTTTTATTAACTATATAATAAAAATATAAGGTCATCACAATAATTGTATCTTTTACGAAATTCCATCTAGTACCTAGTCATTGCTGCAAGGGATCTTTGTCGGTGTATTTCGAAGAAGACGGCGAACCCTTAACGAATAGTTAAACTTAATGAGGCCAAGCGAATGCTGCCTTCTGCTCCATTCAGATTGTTTCCGGGCCAAGGGAAAAATATCCTATAAATGACAATGGAACTCACAGATTTTGTACGATTTAGATGTCAAGAGAGCGGAAATCTTATATAATTAGGCCATCCCTTTGTTAATAGGGAAAGGATTACATTGGTTATAGCAGAGAGGTTTTCTGATATACAGGCAGCAAATCAAGCTTTTCGAAACTGTCAATTTTCCCCAATCAACTTTGAACTTAATGCTTTAGCGAGAGAGTTGAAAATCTATTAAAGACATTTGACAGATTGTATTGATTTGATATGTACGTACTACCGTTAATTGTGTCAAATGAGTATGTTAAATTATTTTATGTTATAAATTAATTTTTGCACATAATAACAGCAAGTCAGCGGGACCAATACGGCTACAAACGTAGAAAGTAAATATTTAATTATAAAATAAACAAGACTGCACGGCACAGAACGAAATGAAATGACTAACACCTGGTTTTGAGCTAACTTTATTACGGAAACGTCTGGGAGGGGCGCGTAAAATATTTTTCTCGGAATGACGCGTACCCTGGGTAGAGTGTCGTAAACTACGACATTTATTACGTTTGGTGCCGTCAGGCGACGCCCGACGTCTTTACTAACGCGTAACGTGTTCCGCGAGCGTTGCACGTAGCAACAAGTTGCTGTAACATGATATTGAATTATGCGTACAGGTGTAACGGTGTAAATGATGTGATAAAATAACCAACGTTCGCTTTGGATGGTTTAATGTTATCTATTTGATAATTTTTATTTAGTTTTTAAACGTGCCTATTCTATTTATCGTGCTCAGCAGTTGCATTTGCTACCACTAGATCAACGAGGCATAAATTATAAATATCTATAATATTTCTTTGGAATATAATTTGGAAGTAGCAGGTATGTGTCACAGAGTTAAAATATCCCCCTAAGGGGTGGGTTATTACCTAACCTACTGAATAAAGTGTCAAAAGCCACGCTGAGTCTTTTCCTGAAACAGCAAGTAAACATTTGATAAAATCAAAGTGTCCTACTTAATAATATCATTGGTAAATCAGCGTCGGGATCGGACAAAGACATCACACAGCATTCACTGTTGAAAAGGGACCTTCAAAGCGAGAGGCAGGCAGCCTTTGAAAAGAGGCTTATACAAAGAAAACAAAATTTCCACCGTCGGATTTTCATGTCAGTCACGTCGGGGATTTTTTTCACAGCGCCAAAATGAATTCCATTTTGACAAACAAATCACCACAGATCCAATCAAAGGCGTCGACAACGTCGTGTATTTCATAAAAAAAAAACTTGTTGATTATATTCAGTGGACTTTCTGTTTGATAAGTATTTTGCTGTTCTTTTAGGATGGATCTCATTTCTTTAGTCTTAGGCTGAGATGTACAGAGCGAACTTTGACTTTGCTTAAACTTAACTTATGTACTATCGCGGACACGAACGGTACACCACTTTGCGATCAAAATGCTTTGAACGATGCTACGTGCGTAGGGGCGGGGCTAGCGCTACGTTCGGACGCTGGGTGCAAGCGATTCTAACCTTAAGAGTGATGTACCGGCTTTGTCCTCGACAGTACAATCAGCAACATAATTAATTCAAATTTTGTTAATTTTAAGTTACTTTTTACAGAACACAATTTTTTTTTTAATGATCACAACATTTTTATTATAAAATACGCTATGTTCTGTCGTAATTTGTTTTATAAAAATAATTATTTACATGTTTTCTTTATAAAACACTCCTCAAACTTTTTAAAATATTAATCTACTTACATTGCTGACCGTACCTGAAACTTATACCATTAATTTTTTACACATGTTTTTATTAATTAATTTACATTTACTTCATTACGTTGAAGTAGTCTTTTTTTAAGTTCAGAAATAAATAAAAGTCTGCAGAATCTTACAAATTTAACTGTCCATGGTTACTTAATGCTTAAATGGTTTAACAAATGCTTGAGCGGTTAAGTGTGATTGAAATCTTATTGTGAAGCTTCGGGGCGTACCATCTCATCCTTACTCTGATTGAGAATCGAAACCAAGCCGGATTAAGACTTAAGTGCGGAATGGCTTCGATTTCATCAACTTTCGAGTATTTCAAGTAGAATCAGACCAATATTTAATCTAATAAGTGTTTGATCGTTTAATGAGTTCTATAGATAGATCAATAAAATATTGTTTCACATTTCTGGTTTAATTCGTGTCTGGGTTTCGAACCTATTTGGCAGTCAAACTGTTATACCACTAGGCTATCACTGATTAAAAAAAACAGTTTTATAAAGTACTAGCGACCCGGCTTCGCACGGTTACGCTAATATGCATGTATTATACATATAAACCTTCCTCTTGAACCACTCTATCTATTAAAAAAAAACGCATCAAAATCCGTTGCGTAGTTTTAAAGATAACATGCATACATAGGGACAGACAGACGCGGGAAGCGACTTTGTTTTACACTATGTAGTGATTTATGCATACTAAGGTTCAAAATTTTGTAGAAATTAATAATCGTCACGAGCGAGATCTGAACTCCCGACCTTCTGTGTAAAGCTCCCAGTTAAGTAGCTCTGCCATTAAGCTATTCGTTATCCCGCCCTTGTTATCAAAATTCTCTTATTTACTGCAGAATTTCTTAGTTTGAATAAATAAATCACTATCACCACTATCACTACAGATTATAAAACAAAGTCCACCGCTACGTCTGTCTGTCTGTTCGTCATAAACTCAAAAACTACTGCACCGATTTTCATGCTGGATATGCTTCACCAATGGATAGAGTGGTTCTCGAGAAAGGTTTTAAATAATGTGCCAAGTTTTTGTATACATTGGCTAAAATATTAATGATAGTTATTGGAGGTCAGGAGGCTTAGCCAATTTGATTATCTACAATCGCTAACGCTATGGAAAACGAAAGTAAATGTATAGGATAAGATTCTATTCGTTTGTTTTGACCACGTGACATAACGATAAAGGTAATGTCATTCTATACATTTCTTTCGTTTTCCATAGCGTTAGTGATTGTAGATAGTCAACTTGGCTAAGCCCCCAGGTCAGGTCAGGTTGCTGGAACGGGATCAAAATTACATAATTACTTTCGGTCGCGATAACCGACATCTACGCGGGCGAAGCTGTAGGCATCAGCTAGTAGAAGATAAAACATAACAATATGGTACTACACTTACCGTGTCTAAATGGCGCCTTCGCCATAAATGTTATAACGCTGCTCTTGGTAGTTCCCTCTGCCGTTACTAAAATAAAAGCATACTTACGTCGGCACGTTTACTGAATAGGTAACAACTTTCCGGGAACGCATTTCATGAATCTTATAACAATTTGGCGTGAAGGTAGAACTAAGTCGGACGGACAATCGATGGTAAAAAATGTGAAAAACAAAATCTTGTGGAAATGGACAGGAACCTCCTGTTTTTCGTCGTATAAAAATGTATATCATTTCGGTAGGTACGTCGAATTATATAAATTTGAAAAGCTTAATTTATATCGGTTTATATGCGAAGAAAAACTGCCTGTCCTGAGCTTTTCCATTAGCAAATTGTGACCGGGCACAACTCGTCTGGAGTTAGTCCGTGCTGCTACTGAGAAAGTAGCAGCACGGAGTCTGGGATTGTGCCCGATTAATGGTAATAGGCTCGCCCCCTATTACATGGGACGTATTATATAATAATAAATAATAATCCTCCTGACCGAATTTCGGTCACAGCGGCCAATCTGAACGGAGATTAGCCATCGACGCGGGAGATATTATAGTGCATAAATGCTTGCGCAAACACAGGTGCACTCTCTATTCCCTCACTCTCATAGTCCGATGGGACGGCAATCCGACACGACCGGAGAGAGATCAAGCGCAGGGCCAACAGCTTTACGTGCTTTCCGAGGCACGGAGTAAGTGATAATTAATTTATAAAACGCACATAACTTACGAAAAGTCAGGGGTGCCTTGGGTTCGAACCTGAGACCTCTGACTTACCAGTCAACGGTCAACACCACTAGGCTATCACGACTCATATAACATAGCCAGTGAAATGTGGGTGTGTTACATACACCTCTGTCTACCCTCTCTGGGGAATACAGGCGCTAGTCTATGTTTGTATGTACGCAAATTTGTGTATTGTATCGGGCATGGTTCCTCTCTTTAGGCTGAGTAAATAATTTCTTTCTAACTATTCGTTAACTTTTGTAGTTTCACACAAGGACCAAGATCTGTCTTGTGGCGAGTGTAGCCACACTTCCCTTGTTCATACTTAATCAATGTTTATACCCTTAACAACTTTTCCTATCATTGCTGGCAAAGCTTATGAATATTTAACCATGTAATAGGAAACTTATTTGAAACTTTGCTTAGTTGCTCAAGTTCTGTAAACCTAATTCTTGATTATGGTCAGAGGCAGATTAAATATCGAGAGCGCCCTAAGCAAATACCTTATTGGCGCCCCTCAAGCGGCCATCTAATATTATTATATGGTTGGCGATCGCAGTAGCAGATGATTGCTGTTACACAGAAGGATGCTGCTGCTCATCCTCCGGATCTTTCCCTTTGTCGCTTCTTACGATACCCGCTGGACGAATAGGGATGGTTCTTATTACTGGACGACCTGAATATGGATTGAATCAAATAATGAAAAAAAATAGCCAGGTTACAAACTTTTGGCAACCATTTTACTTGACGTCGGAAGCTTGCAATTTTTCGGTTTTGTTTTAATTAAATTATTGTTCGAGATGTTTTGTTGGAAGATTTCACCGCGAGACAAGCGGGAATGGGCATTCGGTTGAAATCCGAAAAGCCTGCTGTCCGCTCCGGATGGCTGTTGTTTTCGGATATTGAAACAATTAAACTTCTAGCGGCTAGCTGATACGTTGTACACATCAAGCTATACAAAACCAGTATGAACTGACCCCGTATAGCATAAGCTCTTTGTACAACAATATGTTAGCTTATACTGGAAGTTGTAGCCTGATGAGTAGCCGTGTGTACTACTGACTACATTGGATAAAATACAACATTCTATTATTTTCTCGTGTATAGTTTTGTTATTCACTTTTACTATGGGAACAACTCTGAAATCGCAAAAATCAACTGCGTCATAGGTACATTTTTAATTACATAATATTATCTCAATATGGAAAAAAATGTAGTTGTTCATTTGTCGCGATTTCAGGGTTGGTCCCATAGTAAAAGTTGTTCATAATGATGAGTTTAATAACCCCTTTTCAGGTTGTCGGTGTATTAAATTTAATCCGATTTATTCAGATGCACATATACCTACTAGGATAGTACCTATATCTTACAATAGATTGGCCATGAACCTCACACAAGATAACGTGATCTTTTCTATTATATTGTAGAATGCTTAGCAACAGGATCCATTTGAGAAATATTATATGAGCGATAAGTTGTCTCCCTACACACACGCCTTAACATTTCATTCGATCTTGTGTGATAAATGTAGTTCTGCCTTTAGTGTCCTTCATAGGTATGTATGTCTCATAGAACGAGGGCGTCCCGAGAGACTGAAGTACTTGATGCCACAGGAAAACTGCTCGAGTTTATTGCTTGTAGTATGCTTTTACTCCTTTAGTCGGGACGGGATGCTATTACATCACTTTATATATTTCCCTTTGAGACTCTCACTTCCAGAAAAAACTTGGTCGTGTGCTCTGATTTTATTTTTGAATTGTATATAAAATATAATATATAAAGTGTCGTGGTGGCGTATTGGTTACGGACCCGCTTTTCAAGGGTTCGAACCTGGCATGTAACAATGTGACTTTTTCTATGGCATAAGTACGTTCTTAGTTAATCTAAGATACCACTGACTGACGGAAAATATCGTGAGGAAATCTGGACTTAATAGTCTGCGAGTTAGCGTGATGGTTAATGCTCGATTCTTTGTAGGAAGCTTACGCCCAGTAGTGGGACAGTGGGCTGATAAGAGCAAACTAAGTGTTGTCTAGCGAATTATGTGAGCGCTCACGATAGGAAGGGTCTTTTTTCTAGGGCCACTGTCATCAAAATCGATGAGGTCTATATTATGTTATATATGTATAGGTACTTGAAAAAAGGACACATTATAGATAGGCACATATCTACTCATTTTTCATTAAAGACAGCCATAAAATCATCCTTTTTTTTAAATCTTTTATTTGATAAGGCATAAGCCTACTATTAGACAAGAAACTAACTTTCGTAATTAGACCGTGTACCTTTATTCCTAGATTAAATCTACTATAAACTTGCAAATACATTTCCAAATGATCAGTCGAATAATCAAAGCATAGCTCAAAAATTTGCGGCGTGGAATGTATTCGGCGCGCTCTACAAATACCGGGGTTTATTTGACCGACCGCCGTCTCTGTAAACAGGTCAAAATTGATTTCGAAGCTTATCGAACTTGAACCACATCAGCCGCTACTCCCGCAATGTTCCATGATGGAATTTTGTAATTCTAACGCTCGCATCCATGTGTTGGGGCTATTACGTCAATAACTATTTTACTTTGTATACCAGGGTTTATATCGTGGTTTATACAATGTTAAACTTAAATTGTAAAGTTTTAACTTCTGCAGTTCTGAGCATGGTATCGTTTAAATTGTTTTTAAACAATGTTTTTGTTGTTTAAACGATACCATGCGCAAATGTGTTAGTAATGTTAGAAGAGGAATCACAGTTAAAGCCAGTTTTAGAACTAGTGGGTACTAAATGCCTTTGTTAAAACTAGATCTATTGCTCACTAATATATATGTTACTAATATATGTATAATAATATTATAGTTATTGAAGTAGAGGATTTTAATTGAATTTATAATTTAGCTTTTGCCCTTGCCCAATGTTAATCCAAGACATGGTCTATCTGTGTTCAAATTGTATCCATATCCATTCAACGTTTTTATACGAAAATGAGTGGCTAACATCTTCACGAATTCTTGTTTTTATAATAGAAGCATCTCTTTAGCACATAATCACATAATATACACTACTTTTTTAAAATAGTATTGCTAAGGGATTTGACATTTTTTTTATAAAACCGGCAGCCTGCCTGACGTCAACCCTCGTTGGGAATGCTCTTGGTGGTGTTTACCGACACCTATTATAGCTTGCTTTTATTTCTTGCTATATCATTCCAAGTTAACCCAAATCAATCTTCCCAGTTGTGTAGAGGTAGACCAAAGAAAAGATGGACATGGATGGAAAGAGAGTGGCATGACGGTTAATACAGATGAATGGATTACAGATTACAGATTACGTATAGGTGTAGTTTTCTCTTTGTCTAATAAAAGTTGCTTTCTTTCTTTCTAACAAGAGCGAACACATTTAACATCTAAATTACAAGCTGGATGTTGCAAAACTTTCGTGTTTCTTCAAAGGCACTGTTATCTCTAATTACCCCGTAATAGACAGTTGCCGAACTTAAAATTCGTTCGGAGAGAATTCTTTGGAAGTTTTATAGGTCCTTGGTTCTTCGTTAGGTTGAGGTGAGCACCTAATACTTACCAAAGTTGCTTAAACGCCCCCTTAAACAACCCGTGGGATTCACGGGTCATTAAATGAGGGATTAGTTCGAAGCTTGGTGGGGTAAAAAGAAGTGTGGGGTAAAAAGTTGCAAGATTGCGATGGCTCGTCTACTGGCTGCGGTATTGCGTTGCAGGCTATTTATGTGGTTAAGCTATTAAGCTGCTTTTGCTTAATTGAAAGCATTGGTTTATAAAGTAAGTATACCTATTATGAACTTTGGTTTAGTTGGATTTTAAACGGTTTTATTTAGCTTGCCCTGTTTGTTATTTGGTTCAAATTTAGTCATTGAATTTTTACCCCCTTTGTTGACTGATTGATTTGATATTTGGTACATATGATAATTCTGATGACAAAACCGTTTTACGTACAAAAATAATTTTACTTAAATTATTAATTTAAAGAATTTCTACTAAGTTTCTTAGTCTGTCATTAAGTTTTCAGTTTCTATTTCATTCTTTGTTTTTAATCGCTTGGTTGAAGAACAACCTTGTGTTGGAATTTAAGCCCGCAGGTTTCTGACATGGCTTTACACACCGTTGAATACATTTATTGCCACATAAGTAGTAAATATTTTGGAAAAATAAACACTGATACATAGTAGGTACTGAAAAATGAATTAATTAACTATCTGTAAATAAACCACAACATTGTTTTTTTTTAATACTATCTGTAGTTACAAATCTATATTTACCCCGTAATTTGTAGACAATGTGTGTTAGTTAGTTATTTCTAGCGCAGTACGGAGCAAAGTTAATTAAGCATGGGGCCCACGCCTCGCCCGGGGTAAGATTGGTTGCTCATATTTACCCCGGTCTGCTGCGGACACCACACTTTATTACGCTGCAATGGTTGTACGTAGCGTTGATTTTTTTTTCTAGAATAAAAACTATATTGTGTCTTGGTAAGTAAGTAATAAAATAGGGAATTTTTATAAATGTTTTTGTGAATTTTTTACACGTTATTAAATATAATTATTCTAACCGCTAAGCCACCGAATTATCTATCTATTTATCAAAATAATTAGGTAGAGCATCGGCACGGTACGCTAAAAATCGTGGGTTCAAGTCCGATTCGTATCAGTTATTTTTTTAAATTTCTTATTAAATAATTATAGGGAATGTCCATGTTTCGGCAATTTTATTGGTAGAATTTCTTTTCTTAGTATGATTGTAGAAAATAATTAGCAGGCAAATTGTGATTCACATTATGTTTCGATTGTCATCAATACAATACAACAAATAAACGTTTTGATTTGATTTGATTTGAATACAGTATAAAAAATTGAATAAGCCAGTTAAACATTCTGATTAATAATGGTTCTAAGGAATCAAATAAATAGATCTCTATCAATTGTAGTGTATTTTGCTGCGAAAAAAGTTTTTAAGTTAGACGATCAATGACAATAAATACACTTGATCATTTCCGAATTAATATCACCGATCTGAACTTATTGACCTGATTTTTAAGGCAATTTATTTTTCTCCTTTATCATTTTACCTTAAAATCTTTTCCAAAAGTCCGTCCGTCCAATTACAGCCATACCTGTGATTACCTACATCTATATTAAATGAACTAACTTAAAATACACATTTAATCACAATACATTAAAATACACACACGTTTGTAACCACCTCTAGTCCACGTTTGTTCGATTCCGTGTGCCGTGTGAGGCAACGCATAAGCTTGTGTTTATTTACCAATAAAAAAAATAAAGCATCTGATTTGATATGACATGTGACGTAATCTTTTACCAATACCCCGAGGTATTACACAAAAGCCAAAGCTGAAATCAGTACCTTACCTATACAAACGTGATTAATATTCACACAAGGCGGGAAGGCACGAAAGGGTTAGGGCTGACAACACGTCAAAACTCATTAGAAATGAGCCATATACATGTCGAGAAAGCCGTTTGAGCGCGGTACGTTTAAGCTGATTGCGAATCCATAAATCCGACTATGACAGCGGACAGCCCGTCGACCCGACTTTTGACGCGTCAACTTAGCCGGAATCGACTTGACTGATTATTCAAACGAGGAATGTTACTGTTACTAAGGGTTACCAAACATCAGATTTTTCTTTGGGGTGAATCAGCCATTGGTGGAAAACGAGGCAATACGGAACAAAGAGACTGTTTTTTATTATTCTATGCAATGGTGGTAAGCAGAGATAGCCTTGTGGTGACCGTTGGGCTGCCAAGTCAAAGGTCTAGGTTTGTAACCCAGGCATCCATAGAAATAATATAATTTATATCTAAATGTAAATCCAGGATATGTTCTAGGTAACTAATTGCAAAGTTTCATTGAAATCCGTTTCTGCCTGATTGATTATATCAAAAAACTTACAAACTTTCACATTTTATAAAATAGGATAGAATTTATCGAGACCTTTCAAAAATTCTTAAAGAGTTATGTTACTAAAGGCGAAGCTTATGTGACACGAAGCGAAGATCCGTGTACCAACCTACCTTTATATAGGAACCTTTACTACCTCCAAAGGTTTAGAGGCTTTTGGGAGCAGTTTGGAGTGAGAGGCAAGTTGCAATACCTACACTTTATGGCCCAGACATTTTCTAAGAAACTAAGACAGTGTCTGGCACTATGCTAAGCAGTTTACAGACTGGCGAACCGTAATAGTACGTTACAGTAATGTGATGTTTTTTCTCTTGTGAGAGCCACAAAACATTACTTGATAACTGTCGTTAGAATGCGTTTCTGTTGCGAGCAAGCAGTACTATAAACAAGGAATATAAGAAATATAAAATTTACATATTTTAATACTAAAATTGAACCAGTGAGACAGGTGCTTAGTCAAGAGATTTTCTCAAAAGTTTGCTTGTAGGTTATGCATTCAAAAACTGCAAATGTAAGTCTAGGAATCGATTATTTTGTTCCAAATAATAATATCCAGAGATAATTTCATGTTGCTCCCGATCATGAATATTGTAATAGGAGGAGCCCACGAGGGTGTTTGTTCGTCACGATGACCACGACGGAACTGTGCTTTTACCAGAATCTTATGAATATATTATTTAAAATATGGCCCGGGGTCGAAAGTACCACGTATGTTTAACATATAGATAGGGTTGTTATTAAAATGATAAATTTACCTGAGAGATCAAAATGTAGATAGTGTTTTTTTTTTCTTATTGCCTAGTGGTGTCATTTTAACTATTATTACATATTAACTAGATGTCTGTGTATAATTTTTCTGTATATTTCATAAAATATCTTGGGTTACATTATCGCAATTGGTACAAAGATCTCCAATTTTTTTTGAAAATTTAATTCAGCCCATGTTACTCGCCAAATGTAGCTTTCTATTCAGGTGAAAAAAATGTTTTAATCGGTTAAGGACTTTTTGAGTGTACACCTATAAATTTAACTTTAAAAAACCTAATATTTTCTCTTTACAAGTAATATTAGTTTAGAAAAAATATTTATTTTGCTAGTGTCAACCTTGTAAAAATGTAAAATCTTTATCGTATGCTTTATGAACAACCTGATGTCATAGTTTAAACCGCCCGTAGGCCGCTACATGGCATTACACACCGTTGAAAATTCTCTCAGGTGTGCTGGTTTCCTCACTACATTTTTCCTCACCCTTTTAGTAAGTGATCATCAATTTCTAATACGCACATGAATTCGAAAAGTCAGAGGTGCGTGTTTGCGTTCTGAACTTACGACCTTTGACTTAGCTGTTCAACGGTCATATCATTAGACTTTCACTGCTACTCATACGGCTATTTAATACTGATAATTAAATAACATAAAATTAAAACATTTCAATATTAATAACCCTATAAATATCATAGGTTGAAAACTTTGATGGTTTGAATAGGCACAAAGGTTTGGGCATAAAACAAAAGGACTAGTTATGTGAAACAGGTTGATAATCGGATTATACAGCGTTCACTGTTTGCATTTCTATGTGCCCCGCCTGTGAGGCACGTAAAATCGTTACATTTCGATCCGGACTCTACTCTCCGTCGACAAACATTTGCGCCTACACACGGTAACTCGGTGTGATCAATTTTTGTGGTGCATTCATTGTAGCGTGAAATGATTGAAGCTAAAAGAGTTATAGCTAATGAATTCTTAGTCTAGAGTTTTTAAAGAGTTTGATAAGCGATTCTGTGTAAATGTAGATTTGTGGTGTTGACCATATTTTTTTATTTAAATTTTATTATTTTTATTTTTAAGTATACTACCAGACCGGCGCGACTTTGTACGCGTTCTAAAAAAAAACTATTAATCAAAAATTATTGAAATATTAAAAAAAAAGAATAAATATTTCAACAGGCAGCATGGAGTCAATTTGTGCGGCAGTAATAAAAAAAAAACATTATTATCAAAGAACGGACTGCGAATAGATGACGTCAGTTGTTCTGATGTTAATGTTGTCATTTGTTTTGCTTATTAATCCCGCCCGAGTCAGTAGTTTTTGCGAAATTCTTATTAAATAATTTCATATAATAATTATGTCAAGTCGGTCAAGTCGGAGATTTAATAGTAACAAGAAAACGTTTAATATATGATGGTTTTCTGAGATGTTGCCAAATCCTAATACAATACGAATAGCAACAGCTTCTAAAAAGATATATTTTCACGTGTTTGACAAACGTACACAAATGTTCTTGTAGGAAAACGAGCCATCCATCAAGTTTTCACTTACACACGTGACGTAACACAAAAATATTTCTCCTAACACAAAACAATCTTGTAGACGTTTGAGTGACTAACATAGCGAAAAATTATTTTACGTATAAAATTATAAGGTTGCATCTCTTCCTTGTCCTATAAGATAGACAATTATAGGAATGTTGAATTTTAAAAACAAAAATTATAAATTGTACAAAAATACAAAATTAAAATGGTTTGAACATTCTATGTGTCTTAATGTCGGAGTTCTGAACTTCTGAGAATACATAATTTTGCCTCCCTTTTTAAAGTTTTTTTTTCTTGTTTATGGCAATCTGCTGATGACTTCAGCAATTTCTGCCAGTGTCGTGTAGTGGCCGCACATGGGTAAAAATAAAATATAAATAAAAATTTGTTTAAAGTTTTTGTCGATACTTTAAGATCTATAAAATCATAACTTAATCATGTTAGAGCTAATAAATCTTTTTAAAGTTAATGTACTATACTAAGTTTTAAAATATAAGATTTTTTTTCACAAAAATGTAAAACAAGATAAAAGCTTTTATTTTGGAGTAAGTTTTACTTATTTATTAAAAAGTAAATATTAGGCAATTTTGGCATGAAAATTACATCGTTAATAAGTCACCTTAAAGTCATCAACTTGGAAGAAGGCGTTCCGACCTAAGAGTAACGAGCTGGCTCGGCAGGGGAGCAGCGATCGCAGTGTGATATTATTAGTTCACAGGTGGACGCTGCTGCCCACCCCCTGACATAATCTCTTACGACGCCCCGGGGACTAAGGGCGGTCATGTTTCCTAAAACCAGCAAACTTACCATTTGCAATATTGAACTTAAGTTTGGCAACAATTAAATGATCGATCGATTTACATTTAATGTCCTCCTACAGCGACCAGCTTCAACGGAGATTGCCCATCGACGTAAGAGTTATTATAGTGCACATATGCGTGCGCAAACACAGGTGCACTCTCTATTCCCTCACTCTCATAGTTCGATAAGACGGCAAACCGCCACGCATCCCCGTATCTTGAATTTTTTCAAGCAAAACTGAAAAATGCCGCCCCCACCCGCTCATATTTTTACCTTCATCATCATTATTATTTCACCCACTGATGGACATAGGCTTCCCACAAAAAACACCACGACGACCGATATAACGCTGTATAATCTAGTAGTTTATTCGTTTGCCAAGCTTGAATTTGCCGCCCCCTGAATGTGCCGCCCGGGGCACGGGCACCCTAAATCCGGGGCTGCCGCTACGACTGGAGAGATCAGACATAGGACCATAGAAATATTAAACAATATCTTTGCTTAGGACCAACGGTTTCGTGTTCTTCATGGCACGGTGCAAGTGATTACTTATTTTATAATATCTACGCATTTTCTATTTTACAAAAACCATCCACGATAAAAAGTTATACCCACCTATTCGTTCGACAACAAATTAAAGAATCTACTGCACCTCGGAATACTACAACATACTAGAAACCTCGTAGAGTGTAAATCTCTTTTTAGCCCCGTAGCAACGGGCTGTCAGATACAGATTTTTGTTTGAATAATTAATAAACTTCCCTTAAAAATGCAGGATGACTTGAGCTCTTTAAATTATCCGTTTCAAGGAGTTTTAATTAATTTCCGTGAAAAAATATGAAAGCACTTATTTTGGTAAATGTACCTTACAATACCGAGTAGAGGATTATTGTACAGGTTATTTGTATTAGAGGCTATGTAGACCTCTTATAAGTATATAGAGGTTATTTGTATTAGATTACCATTTAGGTTTCGGGCAGTTCTAGACTCATGCTGCTACTGAAAATTATTAGGAAAATCCTCAATAATGCTTGTCCGACCTGTATATTGAACTCAAGACTTTGTGTTTAACAGTTTCAATAGGGACCAATAAGGCAGACAGACATCCTAACTATCCTTATCCTACCTAATATATAAATGTGAAAGCAAGTTTGTTTAATTGTTACCTCTTCACGCTTTTAACCACTGAAGACTGAACCGATCATACTAAAATTTTGCATATATGTTGTCAGGTGTACAGAAACGGACATAGGGTACCTTCCATCCCGAAAAAAGTACTATTTCTAAGGAAAACACTAATAACGTTGTTATGATAGATGGCGCCACGTGTTTTTCGAATCATGATTGTATTTAAAAAAAAAAGCGCGCGCAGAAGCTAGTTAAATAATATATAAATCCAACTATTCCTACTTCCCACTCAAAATTATTAATGAGAAAGGTTGTAAAGATGTTTGTTACTCAACTTACGAAAAGTCAGAGGTGCGCGCCTTGGGTTCGAACCTGAGACCTCTGACTTGCAAGTCAACGGTCACACCATAAAGTCCTCTTGGCACCCTTCAGGCACGAAATCCTTAAAATCAACCAACCGATCCATTCACTTATAGGTGTTACTAACTTGAATGCAACGTTCGTTCATTCCCCACAATTGAAATGGTAATGCCCAGCTCTAGTTCTAATTGCCTTGCAAATGTTGGAGTCTGTACCTACTGTGATAGGTATAAAGCTTAGTAAGTCCTTCTCAAAGAGGTGATCATGCTCAAAATGGTTCTTTCAGTTGTCACTGAGAGAATGTAATCTAGAGCTACTTGAGTTGGTAACTAGAGCGATTTTACATACATATGGATACACATCAAGGTGTACTTTACCAGTCGTGATAGCCTAGTGGTGGTGACCGTTGACTGGCAAGTCAGTGGTCTCAGGTTCGAACCCAAGGCGCGCACCTCTGACTTTTCGTAAGTTATGTGCGTTTTATATAAATTAATTATCACTTACTCCGTGCCTCGGAAAGCACGTAAGGCCGTTGGCCCTGCGCCTGATCTCTCTCCGATCGTGTTGGAAGGCCGTCCCATCGGACCATGAGAGTGAGGGAATAGAGAGTGCACCTGTGTTTGCGCACACACTTGTGCACTATAATATCTCCTGCGTAATTGGCTAATCTCCGTTGAGGTTGGCCGCTGTGACCGAAATTCGGTCAGGAGGATATTATAACCAGTATTACACACACTGCGACCTACTAGCGCTGATTGAACTTTACTAGTATTCAAAATCAATTTTTATTGTGCTTTGACATCATATTGAATACTTATTATAGAATACTTAATATTTTTGAATACTCCGACATGTATTTGTATTGCTTACTATGTATGTTTGTAATTATGTGACCGCCATGTAGTCCTTCCAACTTCCGCAGAACAATGTAACCTAAAATATTGTAAGCCATTATATTTAAAAGAGCAACCATGGAGTTTCTTGCCAGATTCTTCTCCTTGAAGGGTAGGCTGCCCTTGAAACTGGCAACTAGAGTCACTCTTATAATAAACAATGTTAGAATTATGACTATTCATAAGTGCCTAATAGTCTACATGAATAAAAATATTTTGATTTTGAGTATAAACTGACTTCGCATTGTATAGGCTCTTCGTACAACAAGATGCCAGCTTATACTGGAAAACTTTAGCTTGATGTGTACCCGTGTGTACAAGCTGTGGATAAATTAATGCAGTTTGGAGATTTCGTGCTCCAAATATTCCTTGCTATGTTGTTGAAATTGGTAGATTAAACCGTACATATTGAGGAGATGAGTTTAGATTACAATTTGGGTTGCATCTGTGGATAAACTTGTAGTCCCTTGTTTGTTGTATGGTTTAAGAACAACCTACAGTCAGATTTTGAAGCCGTCGGCGTCGGCTTTATTTACCGTCCAGAATATCTTTTAGGTTAATTCATTTCTTTACAATACTTTCTTTGATTAAGTAATTCATTTCAATTTCTTATTGAAGACAAATGGAGTTTTAATTTACATAACATAACATAGACTTACGCCTGTATTCCCTAGAGGGGGTAGGCAGAGATATAGCAGTACACCCACGTTTCGACGGCTATAAGTTCCATGTAATAATGGACCGGGCACAATTCCAAACTCCGTGCTGCTACTGAGAATTTCTTAATGGAAAATTCAATAACACTTTGCACAACCCGATTAAACCCAGGACCTCGTGCTTCTCAGTCTAGCTTGCTACCACTAGACCACCGAGGCAGTCTGTTTGATTTAACCCGGGCAATAATTATGCTAACTGCCATCTCCTTTTAATCAACAGTCTATCATATCGCTATACGTAGGTACGCATCAATAAAACACAAAGACACTGTAAATTTTGCTTTATCCATATTTCGTGCGTGACCTATTAACTCTAAACCCTAATATTCAAATTTGTAATTATTAAAGCTAATTTTCCAAACCGACCTTGTTTCAGAAACAATCACGACCATCCAATTAATATAAAGCCTAACATAAACAATGAACCAATCACGAGCACTTTTGTAAAACTGTGATGATCAAACTGGGCCTGATATAAAGGCTAGTGTTTTGAAGTGTATTGTGATAGTGTATTGTTTGTCGTAATTGTGAACAAACATCGAACAACAAAAGTGACTTCAATGAATAAACTATTGGTATTTTGCGTGCTTTCAACAATGTTTGTTGTAAAATCGGGACTTATTAACTTCTCTAACGAGGTCGTAAAGACGTCTTGTGTTTAAAATAATAGTGAAACTGATATTTTTTTATTACGCAGTAACGCGGCACGGAGCAGGTGATAATGAATTTATAATACACACATATCTTACGAAAAGTCAGAGGTGCGCGCCTTGAGTTCAAACTTGAGACCTTTGATTTGGCAGTCCAACGATCATACCACTACTCCAACAGGCTATCACTGCTTCTTCTGTCACTAGATCTTAACAATTTTATAATATTTTTTATTACGAATTAACTTTTAGCAAATTTTTGTAGAAAGAATTTACGGCAGAGTTTGAAATTGTGAGTCTGTGTGTCTGGTTAAAGCCGCCAGACGCTCTGCTGCTAAGCTATTCGTAAACCTGCAATCAAAATTATCTATATTCAACCGTCTTAGATGACAAACTCTAGAATTAGCTCCGCATGCGTTAATGCAGTACAATAAAGAAAAATGACTATAGTTACATTTTAATTTAATTAAATACAACCGTTTCAACAGCTCTTTCAATTCACGAGCGCAGAGTCACGCGCTCCTTAAATTCGACGTCTTCAGCTCGCAAAGGGTTAATATAGTTAAAACAGTGGTGTGTTCGACGACGTTGTTCGCTAAAGTTAGGTCCCAACGGCTCGCATGCTATACACGGCACGCCGCGCGCCGGATGCGCGCTATCCTGGATGGAGACATATAATATTCCTAGTTTCCTACGTACATGCATGCATTATGCACGTGTTTCAGCAATTTTCAGTCGCTCGATATGCGTTAAATATTTAGCCTTTTAAATTAGGAATCCTAACTATAATATTATTATAGAGAGCTATTGAGAGTGACCACGTAGCAAAACAAACTTCACCGTTTTAGCTAGTAGTTTCTAATACGCACATATATCTGAAAAGTCAGAGGTGCATGCCTGGGTTTTGAACCTACGATCTTTGGCTTAGCAAGCTAACGGTTATACCACTAAGCTATTACTGCTTATGCGCCCCCAATTTTTTACAGACTTTTTTTCCAAACGTTTCGTTTTGTCAAACTTTTTTATTTTATTTTATCATATTTTTTTCTTGTTTGTGTATGTATTGTTTATGTACCTCTGCTCAGAGGGAAGAAACCGTTTTCTTTCAAAAAGTTTCGAAAGGAAAAAAAGTTTATAAATGTTTAGAAAGGAAATGGTTTATTCGCTATTATTATTATTTAATTATATTTATTTATTAAATTGATTAAGCTTAGGTACTATCAAATTGACTGATACCAAACTAAGATTGCTCATGTTATAGATGTTTGGAGTCTATCTATTTATCTGTTCACCGAGGGATTTCTTGTGTGTATGTTTGGGTAATACGAACTTCAACACCCCATTTCATCCCTTTAGATATAGTATAGGATTTTGGAAAAGCCTTTTTACAACCTACTGGTATGAAGGCGTACGTGACAAATTTCAGGTTTATAAGCTTTGTAAAAAAAATTCATCATGATATTTTGATCTGCGGTAGGTACACTTGTACTAGTACGCGTAGTACGCGTAACTAGTATGCGTAAATACTTTATTAAAAAAATATTTATTGCAAACAATTATTTAAAAATCTTTTTATGCACTATTAGTATAAAAAGAGTCTCTCCGGTCGTGTCGGATTGCCGTCCCATCGGACTATGAGAGTGCACCTGTATTTTAGCACATACTGTCTTGCTGCACGATAATATCTCCTGCGTAGTAATCTCCGTTGAGATTGGCCGCTGTAACCGAAAGTCGGTCAGGAGGACATAATAAATATAAAATTGGGTACGTAAAAGTGTTCAAAAGTGAGCCCTCAGGCTTATAAAAAACTGGGGCTCTACTCCGAAAATCGAACAACGATGTTTCGGATCGGAACGTAATAATGAAGACCACCAAACACAATCCTTACCACCACTTATCACTGTTTAATTGTACTTAGTGCTTTCATCTGTCGTTTCGTTACAAATCCATAAAAAAAAACAATCTATTAGAAGGTAATTTAACGAACAAACATGTGATCCGACAATCGAAGCTTCGTTGTTAAAATTTCGGAGTAGGCCCCCTGTGCCAAGTGACGCGGTAGAAAAAATGGCCAAGTGTCCGTTGTTATTGAATTTATGACATGATCGGTAGTTCACACATCGTCCTTTTGTAATGGAATATCGTGGAAATTGGGACTAGGAAAAAGTTGATTTAGTGCCGCGCGAGTATATTGCTAGTAAGTGATGGTTTTTGTTCGACGATTCATTGCGGTACTACGAACGGTTTGTTTATTTTTTAATTTATTATGAATTTATGAATGTCTACAATTTGATTTAATCCCTGATTTTGCTGGCACTTTCTCTATTGATGATGAGATTCATATTTGGCACCTTGTTTTAATTTATACTCCGTTTGAAATAAGATTAGACAAACAACAGCCGAATAATGATAGTTATCGTATTATATTTTTGTAATAATTACATTTTAGTGTATTTTTAAAAAAAATATGGTTATTAAAGTACACAGCTTTGAATGTAATGTAAAATAATAGAGATATTTTTAGGAAAAAACGACGCCGTTATTACGTTATTTTTCTAATGTTATTTTGTACAGAGTGGAGAAAAATAGCTGTAGAAAAATCTCTAAGGCACTAGTTTCTTCACAGTTTTTTCCTCATAGTTTTAGCAAGTGACAATTAGTTTCTAAAACGCATAATTATGAATTCACAGTGTCATACAGTAGCCCTACGGTCAATACCACTAGGCTTTCACAGATATCATACGTTTGAGTGTGCTAATAGAATGCGCTAGTAGATATAATAAAGGTTTTGTAGAATAACATTTCTCCATAAATAACGTTATTAGGTCAATCCGCTATAATAGAGTCGTTGCGTGCTATTTTCATTGCAAATTGGACAAGTGGATTTTTATTCGTTTGAATATTTCCACGCTTCAACTTTATTTCCGAGCTCGTGGGAATATTTTTGCATATTTCCTTCTTTCACGAAGCTTCGATTTACTCCAGTTACTAGATTGAATTTTCGCTGACAGTATAAAATGCGTGGATTCTATGTCTCGCCCTCGAGTGCGGCAAGCGGACTTTCTCAGCGATATTGGAACTTAATGACGCGTTACCCAATAGTTACGTCATTACGTGACTAAAGAAAATATTATTTTGTCTTTTTTCTTCACAAAAACGGATAAAGGTTATCATTATTGTGTCGACTCAATAATGATACTCCTTATCCGTTAAATTGAATACTATTTTTTGGTTTAATCGGAAAATTGCTTACGTAGACATGGTACAGTCATTCAAATGTAGCTTTGTATCTGAAATGTTCAAAAAAATCACGTTGCTAGACACGTCATTATCTATTTAGTAATGTGGCAATACTTAGTACCTATACTTATCCATAATAAAAGTACCTAGTTGATTTTCTCTTTCTGAAAAAAAAATAAATTTAGAAATAGAAATATTGACTTCCTGTTCAAAAATGTAATTCTTTACGAAATTTTAGACACGACCGAAGATTAAAGAAAAAAAAAGAATAGTAGAATGGAATAGAATAAAAAATAGAATAGAATATAAATAGGTAGTAGAATAGTAGAAAAAAAGAATAACAGGTATCTATTGCCATGTTAACAAACCACGCTACTTAAAAACTAAATAAGTACAAATAAAAGATACTTTTGTACGATAGTGTCATACTAGCGCGACGACGTGTTTTACAATGTGATTCTTTAGGACATTAACTCAGAAACTAAGCTACTTTTGATGTCGACGGTACTTGTAGGATAAAACAAAGTATGTGGCTCGGCAAAAGTTGATCCAAAGTTATCTCAATTTAATCTAAATCTGCAAAACACTCGCAGTTGTGCGGTTTGTGCAATTGAAAAGAGAAAACAGTTAGCTAACAAAACTTGGTAGAGTTGGGAATTCGAACGGGTTGCCGGTTGCTGGGCACCCACGATGCCTAACGACACCTTGTTGCTTTGAACCTCATTTGAGACTTTCCACAACTTCGCCGTTTCATAAATGGAAACTTTTCAGTTAGGTATCGGTAAAGGCTGTGCTATTTAAAAATTACTAGAACTTTAATAAAAGTTGGAATCGGGTAAAGGGGAGAAGTTATTAACAATTGTAGCAAGGCTTTTTTTTATTTTCCTGCAACATTAGGTTATTGCACACCTGCTATTATGTACGGGCACGCAACAACTGGTATAAAATCTATGTAAAATCTCTTAGTAATCTAGTAGTAAATAACTAGAGGAATAGTTCCTTGTGAAGCGACGTCATAAATGCATATCCATTATGTTCAGTGATACAGTTGGCGTAGTTAGGCACGTGGCGGACCCGAAGCAAGTAGCCACCGTTTGACCATCGTTTGAAATGCAACATTTTTGCTGCACGTACTGCTGTTCTATAAAGATAATAATCAGGCTTAGAATTTACAAATAGTACCTACAGTTTAAACTTCGGGACTTAAAAAAACAGATACTGATATAAATGTAAGTACAGTTACTTTCTAGGCTCTAGTTACCATATACTAGTTATCTATACTAGTACAGTATATGGCACAGTCCGCAGCCCACAATGTCGCGGCGTAATGATAGAATGTCTCCGGGGTTGCACGTGATCCGACTCACAATCTCGCCACTTGTTTGCGGCACCCTCGGCTACTGCATTATAGCGCTTCTCTATAATACCACCGATATTGATACTTGGTTGTGGTGACTCTTTTTTATTTATAGTATCAAAGTTTTTATGAGCTTGTTGGAGACCGTTGGGATCGTAATATTTGCTTGAACTGACGTTTACTTGCCAAAAATGTTGTCTTGTAGTATATGTGTAAAAAGCTTGTCAAAGGTACATAACTTACCTATTTTTAGATGTAGAAATGTGTATGTATAGTATAATTTGATAGGTATAAATAATATTATAATGAATCCACTAAATGTTCAGGGTTGTATTGCATTTTCAACTGCCTAATATTACTGTCGTGATAGCCTAGAGGTCTAAGTTCAAGGCGTCCTCTCACTTTTAGCAAGTTTATCTCTTACACCTGTCACAGAAAGCACATTTTTTTTTTTACAAAAATTTGGAACTTCCAGAATTTCCAAAAGTTCCGAATGTTTCAATTTTTTTATGTATATTAGGTACTTAATGCATTCTGTGTTTGCAAAGGTAGGTTGAGATATTCTAAAGATAACGAAACCAAACGAACTTATATTTGGCCTTATTTATACCTTTAACATACTGAGCATCGGGTACTAGGCGTTCAGACCACGTCAGAAGTTTCGGTAACGAACTTTTCTCGCCCCAAAGCCGACAACTTCTATAAATAATTGAACAGCTAACTTCGCTGGCGACTTTAGATGATAGCTCCTGCACTATATTATCAAAAGAGGAATCGTTTAAGTGATCCGGAATATTTTCCGGATCTCCCGAAGTTTCGTTTGTAATTTACATTTATAAATTTTGCGATTCATGGAATTATTTATAGAATTCGTGTTGGCGTAGTAATCGCTGATGTGACGTGAGCTAGGCTGGATGTTTTAGAGAATTGGTTCAGTATTTTTATTACCTATAGGTTTTTTTATTTATTTATTTAAATATACAAACATGTACAATATACAGTTTCACACCATAGAACTCAATCCGATTGCTAGTTTATCTGCCCGTGGCGTAGCCGCTTTTAAACTTAATTACTTTATGTATTAAAGCATACATTTGCTTAACTATTAGTTATACGAGTACCTACACAAGTATTGTCCCACTCTTAGGGAAAGGTATCCCCCAAATCTCGCGATAAGGCAGTTGCCTAGGGCGCCACATTTGCGAGGACGCCTAGGTCTGGACTCTCCTGTGTACTATGGTACGCCAGCAAAAAATTAACACTCGTATATGAGCGCCAAAATATTTTTGCCTGGGGTATCAATGGCCGCCGCTGCCTGAGTATGGCACGGTTAAGGATCAACAGTTTGTATAAAGAGCGTTTTGGTACCTCCAGAGTTTAGGGCTGCCCCTGCGGCTATTTATTTCTTTTGTGTTCAACATCAAAGACAGTAAAATACCTTATCCAAACATTCGGAGAAGATAAACTAAAATACTTATTTTCGCAAAGCATCAAAAGGAAAATCGGTGTGTTCCCTCTATTGGTATTCTCGAAAACACGAGCAGTTTCCTTTATCAGCCTCTTTTGTAGATACGGAATGAGCTATGAAATAAATAGGTAGTAGCCCTAACCGCGCCGAATAAAAGAACACGACCTTCGTTCTATCGCGAATAATGTTCTCAATTGAAAAATAAATCGGGTTCCTACGAATATATTCGAGATTTGAGATAAGATGTTTTGACTAAGACCCTACGGTCGTGAAGGAAAGAAAGTAATGACCTTCTGAGAAAGGTTCTGAGTATAAAATAATGTAAAATGTTATAAAGTTATAAGATTTAAAGTTAGAGCTAAACTGAATAAGAAATCCATCCAAGACGAGATGTTGAACAGGAAATTGAAACTTCATAGGTGCGGGCAGCGATACAATAGCTCAATTAGCATTGCATCTATCTCTCTCTCTCTTTTTCAATTTCCTCAAACTTTTCTAAGGCATTACAAGGCCGTAACATGTATTAAAATCAATATAGGTATGATAAAAGATGGATGGATTGTATAAAAAATAACATGGTTAAAAATAGATTCAGAACAGACAGACAGATATGAATGGAGAAAGAAAGCCTATTGTTCTTTGACTCAAGTTAAGTACTCTACTTTCTCCTAAAGTTTAAAAAACTTAGGACAAGGGCAGGAAAAACTCTATTAACTGCGTCGTTTAAAAAAATCTGAGTATCAGCTTTGTAAGACAATAAAACTCAAGTTAATTTCAAATATTCTTTATTTTAAAAAGTTTTCACGAATTCTAACTAATTGGTAACACAAATATCACAAATCAAAATCACATTAATAAAAGTAAAAATAATAAAAAATCAAAGACAATTATAAAAAAATAACAAAATTTTAATACACATTATTATCAAAATTATAGGATTGAAGCTCGATGGGAATGTATTATGTTATAATTACTGTTACACGTATGTACTTGTATAAATTGTCTTATAATTACTGTACTTTGTTATAAAATATGAATTAATAAGTCAAAAGCTCTGGGTTTAATTATATTAATGCGTGAAAGTATTCTGTTATCACAGTATAATGGCAAAAAATACAGCGTGTTTTGTGAACTGATTATTATTATATAATTATTTAATGAGAAAATTTGAAAAAAAAAACTGATTCGGATGGGATTCGAACCCACGATCTTCGACGTACCGTGTCGACGTTACTACTGAGCCACGTTCGTTCGAATCCCATCCGTATCAGTTGATTTTTTCAAATTTTCTTATTAAATAATTATATTTAATAAGCTATCATGTGCTACATGTAAAAAATTCACAAAAATGATTATTATTATTCCCATTTTACTTTTAAAAGACTTTTTTAGGCTGAAATTACATCGGGCTTCTGGCACAAATAACATTACCTATTATAATTTTCAGCCATTATCGTCTCACTGTAGGGCAAAGGCCACCCTACTATTCCACCCCACCCACTCCTTCTATTCCTTTCTATCCGGACGAGTTGTGGGCAAAACTCATTACCGAGTGGAGCTCACACAACGCTAGACGACGCCCGACGTCGTGGTAGGCCCAGAAAGAGATGGCGGGAAGAACTAGGTCCTTATTATGAGGATTGGTTGCAGAAAGCGCAAAACAAATAATAATCGACTTAAAAATCTAACTTCGACAAATGTAATAGTTACGACATAAGTACGATAATTAGACTGTAAAGATAAAATGAAACTCAGACATTAGGCTACTTCGATAAATGGAACTTTGACACTATTTTACTCAAGAAACACGTTCGACAAACAAATACTATAAGGCTATATCGACCCGCGTATTGTTTGAGTTTTCACAGTGTCGAATCGCCCAACTGTTTCACATTTGTCTGAGAAGTGTAATGTCCCGAGTTTCGCAGTGTCGTAAATCTATCGAATAATAACTTAGTTTGTCGAAGGTAAGTTTTCGATCGACTAATAGATAGATTGATAGTGCCGTAAACTCTCCAAAAGCTTTTAAAAGTAAAATGGTTACTAGTGTGAAAACATAATCAAAAACATTTAAAAAGTTATACATTACCTAATATCGTAAGTTAATGTCTTAGAGTATATAAGAAAATATAGAGCAACCCTTCAGAAGTATGAACCACGTGGCCGCGACACAAGCGTCGTCCGCGATCATACATCGATCGACTGTCACTGGATCAATTATGCTCCATAAGCAAAAAAGTTACATTTTAGCTTATAACATAGTTAACTGCTCTGTAAAATTTTGCAAAAATGTCTAGAAAACATAATTTAAAAAATGACTCTTTAATATTTCAATGGTGAGACCTGCTTATGCTCTGCACAAGGCAAGGTTGTTGACGTTGTCACTCTATATTTTCTTATGTTCTCTAAGGTTAATGTAATACTGAATATTATAATCAAATGTTTTATTAAAAAACTCAGTCTATTTTGCTTTTACAAGTTCATTAGAAAGTTATGATATGCTTTGTACAATGATATTTACGTCTGCAAAACTTTGGGTTCATTAATATTAATAAGATATTCCCTTCTGAAAATTTGTTTTGGATAAATCCAGCTAATACCAAACTAGTTTCAATGATTGATTGGTATTATCTAAACATCAATTTCCAATTATTAATTCTGTTTCTTTAGGTTTCTGAACGGATTCGTACTGCGAATTAATACTTAATAAAGAGGTTAAGGTTTTCTATACAATTTATATGAGATCATTCTTTGGTACAATGCGTCTATGTTGTAATGGCTCTCGGCAATCTTCGTGTTTCAGCTGTCGTCGAGTATCTATCAGTTAAGGAACCTGTAGCGCTTAACCGCTATCTATCTCCCTCGTTCATTGAAGATTTAAAACCTTTATAAAGTTAGGTATGAAAAATATCAGTTTGATCAAAACTAGTTTTCATACATAGAACTACTTTAAATTAATTTTTGTTTACGCAATTTTTATGTAAGTATAAAAACTTTCGACTTTAAAATCCGATAAAATTGAAATTTTTACTGATACTTTGTAATTGTCCTAAACTTGGTTATTTGCAATTTTTTATTATTATATTCAGTAATTTTATATCATCAATGTGTGAGCGAGATAGTGGTTAGACTTAGAACGATTGGTGCCTTAAATAAAGAGTATCAACTCTAGGTACTTCCAAGACGATGCGCAAATGGCCAATGATGGAAATGACATGTCAGCCAAAATACGAAAATTTCAAATAGACATCGTCTATGTTTGATTATAAATTCCACTAAGTATTCAAATGTAAACGACAATAAACTAATTTTCTTTTCTCTATTATCTCTCTACTGAAGACAAATGGATAGTAATATCGGATTTACCGTCGACTTCAAAGAAGACAAATTTGAGCACAATGGGATTTACGAAACACGAAGGGAACATGCTCTAACCAAAATTACTATTAGGGTAAAGGGTACACTTACAGCCTTGTCTTACAAGCGATTTCTGAGAGAGACGTAATAAAACAACGAAAATATTTACCTAATTTATTTGTTAAACGGTTTTATTTAGCTTGCCCTGTTTATTATTTGGTTCAAATTTAGTAATCGATATTTCATCCCCTTACTGTTGACAGATTGATCTGATATTTGGTACACAGCTTTAGTTTTGATGACAAAACCGTTTTACGTAAAAAAAATTACTTATATTATTTTTCTACGTATTTTGTTTAAAAGACTTCAATTTTTAGGGCCAACTTGGCTACGACAATTCTTAATTTGATTCATATGTTCTTTAAAATGTTTAAGATTAGTAAATGACATATTAAAAAAAAAATCAAATTAAGAATAATTGGGTGCGGGGTGTTACCACAAGAATAAATATTGTTACACCAAATTCTAAATTTGAATATAATGATCTTTTTTTCTCATTGAATGTTTTGTTATTATATAAATTGCGATTTGCTAATCTTGAACAACACATTTAAAACAAATTAAGAATTTGATTTTTGGTTCTTCTAGTCGCTTATTGTCTACGTATTAACTAATTTAGGTCAAATTTTACTAACATTTTTTTGTTTTGCTTATGAGCTAAAGGTCAGACTAGACTAGCAGCCTTTTACGTAAGTAACGAATGACAAAAAATATATCCATCGGGAAGTATTCTGCCATATTTTGAGATCAAAATTTTCATTTACGGGCTACTCATTACCACGTAGAACTAATTCAAAACCACAACCTATGGAGCACATTTGTTAACAGCCATTGTTCCCGTTTTACTCCAAAATCGCTTGTAGGATAGTTTTATAATTGACGTAAAGGTGTGTCTACACCGGCGCTTTGGTGCAAGCGTTAATGTCGCCGATGCTTTTGACGCGGCGGTGTCGTTTCTGCTTCACGATCGCGTCGTCCGCCGACTTGGCCGGCAAAGGTGAGCTCACTCTGTGAGCGTGGTCTGCTTTGTGTCCGTACCTTTATAAATATTGAAGTTAATATAAAGTACTCAGTGCCAATTCTCTTGCACACGCTCTAAACTAATTTAGACTCACTATCTCTCTTTCTTACTGAGATCATTAGAAAAGGATTGAAGATTTTTAGAGCTGTCAAACTAGTCCATTTGCGTGATATCAACGGAATTATCACCTAACCCTTTTTCCAAATTGGAGTTGGCTTCATAATTCAACTTTCATCGTATCTAGTCTTGACTCAACGCTGGGGTTGAGTAACAATTGATTTCCCTTTGTGTCTCATTTCTCGGTGTTTGAAAGTTTAACAAACTATGGTGAATTGAATATCAATTATGCTATCTACCGCAATTACTTACCTTCTACATCATCACCACCGCCATCACTTTACAGTTAGTTGTCATTATATTTAAAAAGTGATATAATTATGATAAAATTTGTTAGAAAAACTCACCTATGAGTAATACTAGAAGTCTCTTTAATATCGTTGAGTCTCTGCAAGCTATCCCTCGTCGAGACACTGGACTGTGAGTACAGACTCAACGGCGTATATATCGGCTCATACTCCTGCAGGGTCGGCGGCGGAGCGTACGTCATGCTCAACTGGGACAACGTACGTACGGCTATTGGCGGAGAGTATGATAACTGGTAGGGTTGAGTAAGACTCAACACGCTGGAACTCTCGCTTGAGCTAGAAGGTGACGTCCGCTCGTGTTTTGGCTTGAGCGCTCCTAGAGCTCGGCTTATTGAACCCTGAAAGTTATTGAGTATTGATAAACAAATCATTGGTATAATAATTATAGTCTCAAACTTTCACGAACATTCAACATAATGAAATAACTTTTTACGGATAACTCGCGTAAATGTTTGTTTATTTGTCAAAAACCTGACGTTCAGTCTGCCTGCGACCACGAGAGCTCCGTCCGGTTTTTAACAAATAAATAAACATTTACGCGAGTTATCCATTAAAAGTTGGTTCATTAAACCATTGGTATTTACCATACTCAAGCACGATATTCTTACCCTCAAACTATGTCTTCTAGAGTCTCCACTAAGATCGATCCCCGGTAATCCAGTAGCAACCGACCTTGAGAACGGTCTACCCAACATCCTGATTTGGTGACCAAACAAGTTTCTGAAAACCAATCACAAATTGATTTCACTACACAAAGGAAGCAGTACAAATTTGAGATCACATCTAAGCCAGGCAGAGCGGTTTATAAAATTTAGTTAAGGTTTTTATGCTTTAATCTCTCAAATTTGTACATGTCATTGTGTTTAATATCTGCTAACACAAAAAGCTTACATGCAAATTCTCTTTTATTTATATTTTTACTCTCAAAATGTTGGCCATCAACGTTTTTTATTTTATTTTTCCTAAGAGGAAAATATTTTTTTTTCTTATTCACAGACTTATTCACTGAAAGCTACGAGAGACAGTCAAAAAGTGAATTGTAATCCAATAATATTTGCATAGACATCAAAAGCATGATGCACTTTGCTGAAAATGAAACGAATCATGCTGATTGTGTACGGATATGGATAATAATAAAAAATAACACGAGTAAACATTAAGGATTGGCTGACAAAGAAAAATACTGGACCCAATGTTTGCAATATAACCAAACATTTGTGAACCAATTTACTGGACTGGACAGTACTCTTCTTTGTGCGTCTCAATTAAAAAAACAACAATAATCAAAATATCATAACTAAATCCATCAAGCACGAAATGTTAACGTGTTGGAAAATATTGTTATAAACAAAATGTAAATTTACATGGAAGGAGAAAAGTGGACAGAGTCTGATTATATGTAGTGCGATCTAATGATGATGACAGAGAGGCATTCATGATGTATCGATAAAATGATCGTTACCGTTCTGTCTCGATGCAAGGATCGCCAAGTTAGGGTGATGGATAATAAAAGGAAACTGACTCGATGTCCCTTAGGTTTATCTTTTTATCAGGATTTATTCACATTTATATTTCAATCGATATCGTTTACAGGTGAACCTAATTTACAATGTCGTCAACTTTACAGTATGAATGTATACAAGTCAAAAACATAGTTATCTTACAGTATTAATAAATGCTATTATTGTTTTAATCCTAAAGCTATGGTGATGGTTCCGTCTTTACACCTATGAATATTCAATTGTAAAGATTTTAAAATCTCTGATTATTACAATTATTCAAAATCGTCATTAAATCGAAACGTATTCTCGTCAATAAATTTAGTGAATGCAGTTAATGGGATATGAGTTACCCCCTATGAGTAATACGAAGCATCACATGCTTATCTTTATAATATCAACTAAGTTGTATACATTTACTAGTTACCAAATTGATCAATCTCGAATAAATATTAACGTGACGAATCTAATCTACGGCAAGATCGGGACTCTATGGGGTCACAATGTCAACATTGAATCTAACACTGACGAAGGCGAAGTACAAAATAATATTGTGAATGTGTCCGATCGCACCAACTTTTTGATATTCTTTACTTACAAACCACGATCCCTACGATAACTTATCAGTCTTCACCGCTCGTAAAGTTTTCCATAAAAAAGTTCCAAAAAACGAGCGTGTTTTGACGGTAGATAGATACAAAATTTTCTTTTGCAAAGAAAATGTTTTGTGTAAAAATAGCGAATTTACAAACATTTTGATACAGGAAATTTTACATAGATACAGGTTTTGGGCACCGAAGCGACAATTTATTTTTTAAACGAGAGTTTTTTGATTTTCGTGGGTTTATCTTTGTTTTGTGGACAACATGGATGCTCGGGCAGCCTCCACTTGCAGTTCTTCCACCTGGCAAAATATCGTATACCTGCAGGATTGCACCTTACATTATAATCAACTACAGATGCTCACGTACGGGAGGGAAGTGACTGCTCAGTGCATTGTGCCACTGATACTAGTACTCATTCAACTGGATACATGCACTGTGCGTCTCATTACACGTTGCATTCAATCATCACTCACACACCTTGAATCTTATGACAATGCAGTTATGGGACATACAACTTTGTTATTTGATACTGTGCTTAATGTCATCAAACATACTGCTAATGTATTCGAAGATACAAAAATTGTAAATACATAATTCAGTATTTGTGACGAAAGAAGAAAATATAACATTTACATAGATACATATGCATTTGGTACGAAACATATTGAATCGCGAGTTGATTGATGCGATGGAATTCATTATAAATATTTACCGTGCTCTGGAGTAAATATTATATTTTCCCTGATTGGCATGTAAATAAGTTCGTTGTTAACTCACCTCGCTGGTATGATGAGAGCATCGAATTCAGCTACCAAATGTCTTCTGATAATGCTCTTGGAAGGAGGTATGCCGAGCGCAGTGGCCATAGTTTCACCCGTGAACGACGGTTCTAATACAACTAGCCCTCCATGCACTCCACTGTCTGTTATAATAAGGTAATCAACTACGTGACCAAATCTACTAACAAGGATATCATTACCAAATAAACAAACCGGAGAAACAAACATACCTTTCAGATTTTCCGCAAATTCACCTAAATCAATATTGTGAGCCCATCTCATAAACCTCTGATTAGTCCATACCAATGGATCAGCGTCGACGTTTTCACACTGATGCCGCCTGACAGCGAGCGCCTACAAACAAAGAGGTTGTAAAAACTTAACGATGATAAATTAGTCCCAAATAATTTATAACGTTGAAAATAAGACGGGAAATAATAAACGTTATGTACCTAACAGGTTTTTAGCTAACTGTCGACTAAGAAAGAGCGGAGAGCATGATGATTAATGGGTGTATATTACGAGGGCACGGCAATGCGAGACGGAACATTTTGTTCCAGCTCATTGGATAATCGCTCATTATTTTGCTTTTCGTTATCTCACCCCACTTATCGAAAGGGACGTGAAAAGGTTTTTCTCGTCTAAGGCCGTGTAATTTGTAAATGAGATGAAGAACATAATTTATGTCATTGTCCTTTTGGTCTATATCTGGTTTTTGTTGGTTTTTGTTCTTGTTACTTCGTGATGATTAAAATTGTTGCCTTGTTTTGCTAAAGGTTACCCTCTTTTTTCTTGTGATTTGTTTGAATTTTGGCTTTTTTGAATAAGGGTCTCCTAACATTTATTAACTTGGAATAGGTTAGGCGGTCGCCCGAAAAATGTTTTTGTAACGACATAAGGATGCAACCTTAAAAAATAACTTCTTCAACTCGGCAAAAATATTGATTGACTAAAGACTTGATCTACACCCGTATTTCGTAGTAGAGATGAAGCTATTTCCGACCGTAGCTATTATTTTCGCTTCGATAAAAGTAAAGAATCCCTAATTGTAATATCAAAATATAGCACTAATAGATAGCACTGATAGCCTAGTGGTATGACCGTCGACTGACAAGTCAGAGGTCTCGAGTTCGATCCCAAGGCGCGCACCTATGACTTTTCGTAAGTTATGTGCCTATTATTAATTAATTATCAGTTGCTAAAACGGTGAGGGTAAACATCGTGATGAAACCAGCACACCTGAGATATTTTTCAATGGTGTATAAAGCCATGTCAGAGGCCTACGGGCGGTTTAAACTCTGACACCAGGTTGTTCATCAACCATACGATATGAAAGAAAGAATAACAAAATAATTTCTGCTAAAGATTGTACCTACAAATTCGTATTGGTTGTGACAGATGGATAATATTTTTTAGAATAGAACAATATATCCACATATGATCCAATGTCAATGGTTTTAGAACTTTCCTGTTTCAAAAAGATTCTTTATCTAGTCCACCTAGACCACCACCCATTTTGTTAAGGGTTACTAACCTGCCGATCATACTTCATTATCCTGAGCAGATGTATGCCGTGCACGATGGAAGCCTGGTGGAACTTGCGCGTCACGCCGAGATACTTCTCGAGCTCCTTCTTACTGATAGTGTCCAGCATACGAGCGTCAACCAAATTTGCCAAGAAAGATTCGGCGTACTGTAGGAAAATTATTTAACGTTGAAATTGATTTCGAACCAATTTGCAAATGTTTATACCTAAGTAATTAATGGACACGGGCACTTTCGAAAACTGCTAGGGAAAAATTTAATACCATATTCGCAAAAATACTATGTGTTAATCTAAAACATGGTAAATCTTAGTGTCAAATTTCAACGAAATCCGTTCAACGGTTTGTAACAAAGAAAGTCTAAAGCCCAATTTCACCATTTACTTTATAAACCGAGTTTAATAAAACTAAGTTTAGCTCTACGAAAATTGCAGTTCTGAACTCAGTTATACGCTTGAACCGGGTTTAGCTCGATTGAGCGCGTTTAGTGTCAGTGGTGAAATCGGCTCAAAAGGGCTAATAGACTTACCTGTGACAATCCTAAATCCGGCAGCCACTCAGCGGCGACCCAAGCGTGCGTCAACTGTCCTATACTGGGATTCCTGACGAGGTCGGGTCTCCTTCGCTCCTCTATGGCGAGTCTCAGTTTCTTGCGGTGCATCGGCTGCGAGATCCCCAGCCCCACCTCCAGGTCCGCATCAGAGAGCTCGAGCAGAACCTGCCCATTCAAAGCACGGATCTAGAACCAACCAGAACACAATATTTGACGCTTTATGCGCGTCTCTCGCTCTACTAAACACAACCCCTAAATTATTATTCTGCCGACGTCGTCATACGACGACAGGCGTAAGTAACATTTTTGCCGGTAGAAATTTAAAAAATTAAACCCCCGATATAAAAAAGCCTCCCAAAAAATTATTTTTTCAGCTAAAAACTCTTTTGATCAAGTCACCTTTTAAATAAAATAAACTTAATTAAAATTGCTTCATCCGTTTGGGAACTACGATGCCACAGATACATAGGTTAAACACAACTCTTTTTTCGTCATAACTTAAAAATGATGGTTGTACCTATTCGGAATCAGAAAAAAATATCTATTTCTGTTCTTTTGTTATAAAGCTAAATCAATCATGAATCCGGAAATAAACAATAAAAACAAATAGGTAGTATGAAAAGAAAAAAAAACCATTCACAAAATAATGACCTTTCAAAAATAGAAAGCTTTTATGATTCGAATCAAACAAAGGCCTTATTTTCTCCGAAACAACTTTGATGCAAATAAGCCCTCTTATGTTATGAAGGCCCGATCCAATCTGATCACTACATAAACAACTTTTGACATTCAATAACTCACTTCATGACATAATACTGAAATATGTGCACTGAAAAGTCAAATCAACATTTATAAATAAGTAAATTCTGCAATGAATTTATCAGGGACTTTTGTACCCGTCTGATTTCCATACAGATCTAATAAAATGAGCGCATTCAGAATAATGAATGGATTTGTGGGTAATGAAAATGGATTTTTTATTCCATTCGTTACGTACGAAAATATAAGTCGAAAGTTATGACCGGCTGTGGGATTGATTGTACCTCGTAAATAATTTACCCTGAAAATAATTTGTTAAATACGATTTTTTTTTATGCAAAATTATTCGAGCAAAATTATAAATATTTAGATGTAGCAGAATTTGATTGATAATTTTCTTTAACACAGGTTTAGATAGAAACCGCATTAAAATATACGTTTAAAAATCTTAAAGTTTTACTTCTGTTAGGATTTTTTCTTTATTATTAACACTATAACGAATAACGCATTCTTAATAACTACACAAATGATCAATACAAACCTCGCTTGCTTGTTAAAAATGGCGATTTGTTTTTTAACCGACGAAAAGAATACCGGAGGAATGCATCAAGCTACACAATTTAATAAGTAAAGCCATTACATAGAGTATATCGAATCATAAGTGTAAAAATCGAATATATTATTACCTTGCCACTCTTGACATTGTCAGCAACAGCGGCAGCGTACTGAGGCATGCCTAGGGCTAATTCTAGCCAGGCAATGATAGCGGGGGCCCGCCATCTTGAAAGCGGCAATGATGCAGCTTCTCGTAAAGCAGCCTCGCTTCCCAGAGGGGACCAAGCGCGAGTACTACCAGTGCCCGAGTAGATCGGCTCTGAACAACATGCTATAGTGAAAACATTGAAACGTATTGGTATGACGTGACCTTTAGAGGTCACCCGAAGGCTCACAGTTACACCTACGAAATAAATTGTGTTTTGTTATAAATTAAATTTCGACAAAAACAAAAATGGGTTCTCAAGCACTTTGGATGTAAAAATATAAGTGCAAAGTATTTAAGTCAAATTAAAGAACTTTATTTATTTATAGTTATGAGATAATTTTAGCCAATTTATAAATTAAAATAAATGTAATGTAATGTCCTTTTGTATAAACTCACCACTCTCATGTCCGCTTATGGCCGCGCTGCCTGACTTGGTGCGATGTCGTGAGCGTGCGAACACACGGGAGATGGAGCCCCAAGCCGAGCCGCGGCCGCGTGCGCCCTTGCTGCCCGCACCCGTGCGCCCGCGCACTCCACCCAGCAGTGCCGCCTCGCATTCACCGGGACTTGATAGTTGCTCCACTGATCTATTCAACCAAGGTTTGAATGGTGACGTTTTTAAAAAAGCCCAAATTCCAAATAGTTTGCGAAGATTCCGATAGCATATAAATGTCCTTCTATACAACCGAATTTTAGACACAGAGGCTAATTTCAACGGAGACAAGTCAAATACCAAATGTGCAGAACTGCAGAAGATAATATAGTGCACAAGTGTAAGCGCAAACACAAGTTCACTCTCTACTCCTTCACTATCATAGCAGAGAGTGCATCTGGGATGGCAATTCAACACGATCAGAGAGAGAGAGAGAGTTCTCCGACCAAAGAGTTCACCTATGCACAATGCCAAATAAATAAATTAATCTTTCTATTCTAGGAGTGATCAGTCAAAGGTCGTAGGTTCAAAACCCAGGCACGCACTTCTATCTATCACTTTCAAAAAACAGTGACGGTAAGCATCGTGATGAAACCAGCACACCTACGAGATTCTTCAACGGTGTGTAAAACCATGTCAGACGCCTAAGGTTTAAACTCTAACACCAGGTTGTTCATCAATCATACGTTAAAGAAAGAAAGATTAAACTTTCATCAGGCATCTTCAACAATCATACAAATGCGCGCAGAAAGATTTGACACCCAATCTCTAGACCGCCTTATCTTGCAGCATTGTGCGCCGCTCAAAATATTGCCAGATGAAAGATATTAAAGGTAGCTGGGGCGAACAGAAATGGAAAATGAAAAAAAAATAAAGCGGAAGAAATGAAATTTAGAGTCCAGATATTGCTGACTCACGGAACGAATCACATAATATGCAATAAATTTTACTGACATAATTCGATAATGTTGCCAGCAGACATAAAATAGTCTCGTAAAGAACTTGATGTAGAATGTTATCGGCCCATTTCTTATTGGATGTTGGAGTACTTCTACTCGTATTAGGATCTTTTAGTCGATAAATGTATTGAATTGTTAGACATAGCTTTTTTATTTAGAAATACTCTTATATTTACAAGCAGAATTAAATGTCAGAAATGAAGTTTTAAGTCCGACATCCTCCTAGCCTCCTTATTATTTCCAAACTTGATGAGGTCGGCTACTAATCTAACCAGATGCAGCTGAACATCAGTTTTCCACGGAGCGACTGTCTATGTGACCCCCGCAACCCAAAAACAAAACTAGACAAAGGACCTTGGGTAAAAGTGTCCCCACCCTCCAACAGATTTGAAACATATCTCATTCGAAGCATCATAACATGTTGATATTTTTTTATTATGGCGACAATCTTGAAATGAATGGGGTTCATGAGATAATCGCACTTTTGTGTGCCATTTTTTCAAGCTATTTTTAGCTCTTTTATTAGTTCCTCCTAAACGATTTAGCTAGAATTTTTCATACACGTCCAGTTCTGTTAACAATACAATTATATGATTGACATGACCTGATGCTGCACCTAGAATCATCTCCACACATAGGAACTCTTCAACGGTTTATAGCTCGTACACGAAACTTTGCATTATATCTACGTATGTTTAGATGATTAAACATGATATTCATCATGACCTGATATGCAGCTAGAATCGTCTCCACATGTAAGAACTCTTCGACGGTTAGTAGCTCGTGCACGAAACTTGGCGCATATCTACGTTTATTTAGCTGATTAAACATGACAGTCACTGACCAGATGCTGCAGCTTCAATCGTCTTTACATGTAAGAATTTTCCAATGGTCAATAGATCGTCCATAAAACTTTGCATATACATACGTCATGCTGAATATTATGTTTAATCATCTAAATAAACATAGGAATATGCAAGGTTTCGTGTACGAGCTATTGACCGTTGAGGAGTTCTCAGGTGAGAAGACGATCCTGGCGGCATCGTGGGTTCATGATGGATATCATGTTTAATTAGTAAACATATACTGTGTTTATTGTATTTGCCATTAACCGTTGAAGAGATCCTACGGATGGAGACGATTATTAGTTCTACATCGGGTCATATGGTGAATATCACGTTTAATTATCAAAATATGGTTACAAGGTTTCTGTAAGTTATTGACCATTAAAGAGTGTCCTGGTAGAAGAAGATCTTGGTTGCATCATTAGTTTATGATCAATATTATATTAAGTATTATAAATAAACCGTTTATTGCCCGTGGTACTATTACAGAACTTTAATTATTTTGATCGTACAAGTATGAAAAAATGAACATCGGCAAAAACAATTAGTGAATATCGGCAAAAACAAGTGAACGCCAAAAAAACCAGTGAACGCCGAAATTACAAGTGAACGCCGAAAAAACAAGTAAACGCCAAAAAACTAGTGAACACCGAAAAACCAAGTGAACGCCGAAAAAACAAGTGAACGCCGAAAAAACAAGTGAACGCCGAAAAACTAAGTGAACGCCGAAAAAACAAGTGAACGCCGAACAAACAAGTAAACACCGAAAAACCAAGTAAACGCCAAAAAAACAAGTGAACATCGAAAAACCAAGTGAACGCCGAAAAATAAGTGAACGCCGAGAATATAATTGAACATGGGCAAAAACAAGTAAATATCGGCAGAAATAAGTGAACGCCGAAAAAACAAATGGACGCAGAAAAACCAAGTGAACGCCGAAAAATAAGTGAACGCCGAGAATATAATTGAACATGGGCAAAAACAAGTAAATATCGGCAGAAATAAGTGAACGCCGAAAAAACAAATGGACGCGGAAAAACCAAGTAAACGCCGAAAAATAAGTGAATGCCGAGAATATAAGTGAACATGGGCAAAAACAAGTGAATATCGGCAGAAACAAGTGAACGCCGAAAAAACAAGTGGACGCCGTAAAATCTTGTAACTTTCTTAAATACTCGTAAACCCGTAAAATTGCCGTAATTCACTTGTTTTTTCGGCGCTCACTTGTTTTTCGGAGTTCACCTGGTTTTCGGCGTTCACTTGTTTTTGCAGATGCCCACTTATTTTTGCCAATATTTACTTGATGTTCACTTAATTTTTCGGCGTTTACTTGTGATTTCAGCGTTCACTTGTTTTTGCCGATATTCAGTTGTTTTGACCATGTTTACTTATTTTTTTAGCGTTCACTTGTATTTTCGGCGTTCACTTGTTTTTTCAGCGTTCACTTGTTTTTTCGGCGTTCACTTGTTTTTTCGGCGTTCACTTGTTTTTTCGGCGTTCACTTGTTTTTTCGGCGTTCACTTATTTTTTCGGCGTTCACTTGTTTTTTCGGCATTCACTTGGTTTTGCAGATGTCCACATATTTTTACCGGTAATACACTGGTTTTTACCAATATTCACTTGTTTTTGCCGATGTTCACTTGTTTTTGGCGTTATTCACTTGTTTTTGTTGTTTCAGATTTTAAATGATCAAAATAATTAAAGTTCTGTAGTAGCACAGGCAATAAACAAAGTAAACTTAAGTATTAACCTACAGAGTTTCGTAAATGTGCCTATAAGCGTTGAAGAAATCTTGCGTGTGAAGACAATTCTTGGTGCAGCATCAGGTCATATAATGAATATCATGTTTAAACCTAGATATACGCAAAGTTTCGTGTACGAGCTACTGACCGTTGAGGAGTTCTCTCGTGAGGACAATGGTTTCTGTAGTTTAAAATAAGCTTTTTTATTTTCTTACATTACTTTTATCCTATTAGTAATATATTTTTGTACAAAAATGTACATAATAACAGATTTTTTATGAAAAATAATCATAAAAATACCCGAACGTTTTGTCCTGTAAAAAAAAATCTCCATTGATTTCGCTCTTAAAACAGGTGGCTTGCCTTTCTATGGCTCCTAACAAACATGTTGACATATAGCCCGTGCCTGTTGGTGGGTGGGGACGGGGTCCATACAAAATCCCCCATGGTTTTTGTTTGAAAGCTACCAGTAGGGTAGTTACCCTACTGATAACTTGTAGACAAAATTTTATAATATCCGCATTAGTAATAAAGAAGCTCAGTGAAAGTAATAGAATGGCTCCGACTCTTACTAGCTTTTAAATTTCCGATGTCGTGTCTAATGGAGTGCTAGGCTATTCACAGCGTTAGTCTAGCAAATATAGATAAGATTTTAATTGAACTTTGTCGATTTCAAGAAAATAAGCCCGGAAAGATACTTATTTCGAATATTATTACCTAAGTTATTAAACGGTATACACAATTATTAACAGGAATTTTTAATTAAGAAACTTTTTATGATCAATAGCTGGGTTGGTACTTTACTGAAATATCGCCTCGATAAAAAATAATGTTCAATTTGTACTTTAACTCTTTATTAATTAAAATAATAAATATACAAACATCAAGCCTGTTCACTATGAGGATTGGCAGAAACTACAGAACTTTAACGAAACAAATTTTAACACTTTAGGACGTTTTTGAGCATTGATTGTACCCGCTTTCCAAGCACGTGGGTGTGGGTTCAAACCTGACATGTACAGTTGGCAAAAGAGTTACGTTGGCGTGACTTTTTTAATGTCAGTTAATACTTTCATACTAAAATTGATTTGAATATTATATTAAACTAGCTGCTGGGTGCAACTTCGTACGCGTGATTATTCCACCTCTACGCCTATTTTACTCTACCCTATACTAGCCTACCCCTACCCTACCCTACCCTAGAGGTACAATTCCCTTCAAACTTCAAACCCTAGAGGGACGGAGAAAAATACAACAAATCAAAAACCATGAAAATTGGTCCAGCTATTCTCGAGTTATAGTGTTTGAACAAACCCGACTTTGTTTTATATATTAATACTTTGTTTTATACTTTGTTTTATATAATAATTGTGATTATTGAAGTCACGCATGATTTTGCTTATTAATATTAGTTGAAGTAGATAATAATTATAAAACAAACCTTGATAATGATCCGGCGTCGATGGAGCGTGTGAAGGGCGACGCGCTGTTGTGTGGTGACAGAGTCGGGCTGCAGTCGCGTGGTGTGCTCACTACGAGAATAAAAGACAATCTATTAATCACCGTTTATAATATTACGTATGGGATTGACATAGACAATTATTTTGTTCAACAAAAGTACGCTTTCAGCGACACTTTGATGGATAGATATCTCATTTCATACCCTTTTCATCTTGCCACCTCAAAGACATTCAAACGCTATCCATTTTAAACTTATTTGTCATACATTATTAAATCCAACAAATAAAGTGTACAAACCTTAGAGTATAGATATATACTCTAAGGTACAAACTCACACTTGTTAGGTACATCTAAAACGACTAACCTTACGAAATAATAATATGATTTATAGTCATAATCGTATGATTTATAATCATAATTATTTATAATTATATTATTTATATATATTTGAATTTAAATCGTCATCAATCATTTCGTTAAGTTAATAGGAACTTAGACCACCGAATTCCCTCGGGAAGGGTCGGGACCCTTGCTTACGCCAGCCCGGGCTGAACCTGTAGCCATAAACATGTCCCTAAATAATCAAAATCAGATCCAGCTAGTCTCTAGCTTGTCCCCAAGCAATGCCCTAAGCCAAAGCCCGAGTCCCATTAGGGGGCACCCTTAGTTTGCTGTTGCTTTAGGTTTAGTTTAATTGCTTTAGCTGGAGGCCTTTAGGTCTGGCTAGAAGTCCGGTTGATCAGTCTAAGCCCCCTAGAGCTATAACGTAGAGAGATTACGTAGAAAAAAACCGGCCAAGTGCGAGTCAGACTCGCGCACCGAGGGTTCCGTACAAACCTGTAGGTATATAAGTAAAAGTTAATATACTATGTGATGTAACTAAAAATTTAAGATTTTCGGAATTTTTCCTATATGTGTACTTTATAACGTTGCTTCATGCCAAATTTCAAGATTCCAGGTCGTCTGGAAGTATCCTTTAGGTTTTGATTCCCTTGCGAGTAGTTGCGAGTTTCAAAATATGCGGCTTTAATTGCTGTATCTTTTGATTGCGTTGACGTAGAAGTTTGATTTTGTTACAGCTTAAAGATATTATAGACTTGAGTATTTGTTAAGAATTTCAATATAATACCACTACGCGTTCATGAGTAAAGGGGTAATAAGTTTAAAATTATTAAAAATATTTTTATTATATGATGTAACTAAAAATTTATGCTTTTCGCAATTTTTCCTTTATCTGTGTTATAAGACGTTGCTTCGTACCAAATTTCAAGATTCTGAGTTCACGGGAAGTACCCTGTAGGTTTTGATTCCCTTGCGAGTGTCGAAAATTTGCGGCATAAACGGGAGTATCTTTTGATCGCGTTGACTTAGAAGTTTGATTTTTTCACAGCTCCAAGAGACCATAGACTTGAGTATTTGATATGAATTTCAGCTTGATACCTCCACGCGTTCCTGAGAAAAAAGGTCTTGACAGACAGACAGACAGACAGACAGACAGACAGACGGACAACAAAGTGATCCTATAAGGTTCCGTTTTTACCTTTTGAGGTACGGAACCCTAAAAAGACCTCGAAATCACAACAGTACACTTCAATAAAAATCTTTCACACAGCATAAAGCTTTTCATCTTAGAGTATATAAGAAAAATAGAGCAACCCTATAGAAGTAAGAACTGTGAGCACGGGTATGAACAACGCGGCCGCGACACGAGCTCCGTTTGCGATCATACCTCGATCGACTGTGGTTCAACTAGGCTCCACGAGTGAATAAGTTAGGTACATTTTAGCTTATATCATGGTTAACTGCTGAGTTAAATTTTGAAAAACATCTAGAAAACATAATTTGAAAAAATGACATTTTAACATTTCTATGGTGAGACCTGCTTTCGCTCCGCACAAGGCAATGTAGGTGACTTTATCACTCTATATTTTCTTAAATACTCTATGCTTTTCATATAAATAACTATCTTTATATATAATAAAAATTAAGCTATAACAAGCTTCAGAGTAAAGAATCTTTTCCGAGCGACCCACTTTCTTCAGCTGCTCTTGAGGGCTTACACTAGAATAAAGACAATGGATATTTATTATATCAATATTTTACTGAAGAAACTTTATGAAATAGCGTATTTGCATAAAATTTTGTTGGGAACTGACTTAAAAGTAGTACTCTAGTGGCTTTGTACAACACCTGCAAACTAATTACGTAAGTATAATAGTTTTTATTTTGTTACAAAAAATCTTAATTGAAACGCCAATTTTATTGAATTGTAAATTAAATTAATTTAAATTTAATTAACATTTCATTATGTTACAGTTAATACAATCAGTACTTTTTTATTGAAATAAGTTTAAAGTTTTTTTTATTATGGAAATAAACAACACGATTTAGGCGTGAACGTTTACGTACGGTATGGCCAGTAAAAACACCTGAAACCTAATCCCTTTTTCCAAAATCCCACGTTCTCAATCCCCCTTTTTAACATCCCCTCCAAAATCTAGTACAAGATTGGCAACCCGTGAGTAATACTCCTAGTGATGCAAGAATCCTCGCTTATTTGCAGGCGGTATGTATGTTCGCCCTTCACTGAGGGGTTTAAAAACTAAGATCATAATCCTTAGTCCCTTTTAATATAACCAATTTCACACAAAATTGATATTGGATTGGATTATTTAAACCTGAATTAGATTGCTAACGCAATAAGAAAATTGCAAACAGCTTTTACCATTTTCGGATTCACAAGAAAATCAATTTAGTTATTACAAAACCGTATTCGTAAACGAATTCATTCGGTATTTGAAAAATAAAAACAAAATGAACTTGTTCCGGTTTTATGAAAAGAGAACAAACACAAAAATTTGAATGTAATGAGGTTTCGAATTTCGAACCGTTATTTGCAATACTAGCTTTATTGTACGATGAATTGAATACTATAATTGTTTGAAGCTCTCAATAGGCTTTTAAAGCTTTGAATTTCGTTTATTAAAAGTAGATAGGTATATAATAGGACCACTATTCTCTTTATTTAAATACACACATATAAAATATATATTTTTATGTATGTTTTTTACATGTTTATGCCCATGATTAGCTTATTAAATGAAATAATTAATAAGAAACTCGCAAAAACAACTCACGCCAGGGATCGCGGGTCAGTTGTTTTTGCGAGTTTCTTGTTAAATTATTTCACATAGGTATAAAATATGTTTTTAAATGTAGGTAGGTATATAAAATAGCATAGCATAGCATAGACAGAAAGACAATAGTCATCGGTGTAACTATTCTCTCTCTATCTTTCCTGTCCTGGGATTTGCTTTTTAGCTTCCACTTCGTTCTATCCATCAGGCGCCTAGGCATTAAGGTGTCTTTTATTGATTATTATTTTTATTACAAATCAGAATAGTTTAAAAAAATACACTACAAAATCTCGATAGCAATTTAAGAAACTGGCCAAAACGAATTAATTTACATTAGATTTGTTTTTGTATTGTGTAATTTTTTTTTATTAAATTTTTTTACGGCCTTAACTTCATGTCGTTTTAGTGTGTAAAATGCTGTTTTATAAAATAACGAACAAATGACGTATAAAGCGACCGATACCATAATACTAGTTTTCAACATGAGCGAGTAGCAATCCGCTTTATTTTGAGCTGATTCATGAAAATTTATATTTCATATTTCATTCGGTAATAAAAACACAGCAGTTTACATGAAAAAGGATTAATTAAAGTTAAATTAATTCAAATAATAATTATTATTATTAAGGATTCGAGGTTTATTTTGACGCTTAATTATTGCACAATAATTATAAAACGGTTGGCGTGACGTTTCAGTGATTCGCTTTATGAGCTTGGTGTCCCAGGTTCGATTGCCGTACAGGACAAATATTTGTGTGAGCTACAGATACTTTTTCCGGTTAGTGCATTGTTAAATTTTATGTATGTAATTGCAACCCCAATTATACAGAATACATTTTTAATTATTTTCAAACTTTGTTAGGGTCGGTTTCTAATCTAACCAGATCCAGCCGAATATTAGTTTTTTATGGAGCGACCGCATATCTGACCCCCGGAACACAAACAGATACGATATACAATTCTACAGATAGATCAGATATCAGGATTTTATGAGGACACCGACTCCCTAAATATATCGATTGTCAAAGATTTTCATAACATGCTTTCCGCGGTACAGAGCAGGTGATAATTAATATAATTTACAAAAAGTCAGAGGTCTGACTTACCAATTTAAATGATTTCTTTTGACTTTAGAGTCGTCAACTGAACATGACCTATCGGCTATTTTATGGTCAGTTGTTAAAAAAAATAATTATGTGCTATTATTATAAAAAATATAGAACGTTGTGTTTTTGCTTAGTGAGTGTAAAAATTACTTTGGGGCACCTTGTATTAGGGCATTAGTTATGGTGACTGGCAAGTCAGTGGTCTCGGGTTCGAACCCAAGGCGCGCACCTCTGACTTTTCGTAAGTTATATGCGTTTTATAAATTAATTATGACTTACTCCGCACTATAATATCTCCTGCGTAATTGGCTAGTCTCCGTTGAGATTGGCCGCTGTGACCGAAATTCGGTCAGGATTTTTTTTTTTATAAGGGCGTTATAAACTAACTTACGTTGATAGATGTGGTGTGCAGACGACACGAGAGATGCTGCATCTGTGTCATAAGCGTCGAGGGTTGGCGGCGCGCCTTCCGCCGTGGAGTCTGACAGGTTCCCGCCACATACTGACGTTGCTCCCCCATCACTGCTTCCTGTCGCACAGATAATTAATTTTACTTCTGAAGAAAGATCGAAATTCCTACCTAAATCCATTTTTTACTACTTGTCCTAGATGTACCTAAACGGTTTTTTAAGAGCTTGAAGTTGCTTTTTAAAAAACTTCTTGTACTTTTTCTAATTAATCACTTTTCGTGTCAAAAATGTGCCAAGATTTATTAAAAAAAAAAGAAAATGCAATATACTTAGAAATAATTTGTAAACGGCTGAAATAATCACTTTTTTTTAGAATATTGTACCCGTACGTACATACCTATTGAAAAAATAATGTTAATTTACTAGATGTGAACCTCAGACTCATTGACATGTCAGCAATATAAGGAGCTAAAATGGCAACAAAAAAAAATCTAAGATGGCGGCGCTGTTTTAATTTGAGTTACCCGATTACTTAAATTAAGTTTTTTTTTAAATATGGCGTATACTGTACTGTAGATACTGTACTAGACTAGTCTAAATCGTACCTCTTACGCCAGAGTCAGCGCTGCAGCTTCCCCTATCTCCGATTAAACCCGAAGGTCCTCCGAGCATCATCGGCGGGCCCATACCCAATGATGCGACACTCTCACCTTCTGATAGACATCCTGCTGCTTGCAGCTGTCTTCGAGCCTGGTATGCACAAACAGATTTGGAGCAAATTACATTAGGAATAGAATTATTTCTTGTTTGAAATCTCGTTGTGTCACTTACAATCGCTGCGCGTGTACTATGTCAAATCGAATGCCAAATTATCGAACATCGATTGGGCGACCACTAATCGAACGTAATACCCGCACGTTTATAATATCGAATGGTTAATAAATCGAACATCGTGGTGTTTTTTATTTTTTATTATAATATTATATTTATTGTAAACTTATTGAACCAACAGACGTTGTCCTGTTTAAGTTTTAAGTTCATACAAAAATCCCACAACAAGAAAAGCACTGTTAGTTTTCCAATTTTCCGGGCATTGTTCAATTTTTTTCTGTATCTTCCCAAATTGTGCGTCGCGACGCCCCGGGGCACCACGGCATTATCCCGGGGCACCGTCGAGCAATCCACACAGATTACCTGTCTTTAACGATACGACATGCAATCTGATCGTATTTTCTTATAAAAATTATAAATGTTATTTGGAGTTTTTTTGATAACTTGTTTCTTGGCTAGAGCTACAAACTCCCAAGGGCGTCACAGTAATAATAAACTTGGGAAGCTCGGCTCTGTAACTATATTCGGACTACAACAAATAAAAAAAATCCAGCTGTTCTCAAATGATGCATAGACGAACAGCATTTAATTTAAATCTATATAGATGAAGTGTTTTAAGAAGCGAAAAATTGTTTTGATAAGAATCTTCATTGTTATTAAAATTACAACTGGCCATCCTGCAGTCTTTTGTCTACTTTTCTATGATAGTATATAATTATATTCCATTGAAGAAAAAAATCCTTTTAACTTATATCTATTAAGTCTAACTAAACCTTGACCTCCGAGTCAGTTCGGCGTTCCTACACGAACGTAAACGTTGGCACAAACCCAGTAGATATCCAACTTCAGACGCTAGTTATACCACTGAGGGGTTATACTAAGCATTTTCCAATAATATCTCAAATTGTATAACTTTTCAAACACCGCCACTAGCTTGCCAAGCCAAAAGGGGTTAGTTGTACAAAGTTATTACACAAATGGTACACAGGTGGCTAATACTGGCCATTTTCATGACATAATTTCCCAATCATATTTGACGTCACAAGAGGTGATGGTCCAATTACCTACCAACATCACATACCAAACATGATTATACTTATACCTGTACCCAAACACCCTTTTAATGCTTCAATTAATTTCGATTGGAGGTTTAATTTGGGCAGGATTTGTCCGCTCAAATGGGATATCCCGAGTTCACATCACCGTTATGGAATCGAGCGGTCCGAAACTCCAAACCCGCAGGTTAATATCCGGATTATGCTAACGGAAAACTGTGTAATAACAACCGACTATACTCGTAAGTTTAGGAAACAGTTGGGTTTAATTTTCCCCGCAATTTAGATCAGGCGGGGCAATTTGAAATGGTAATTAACACGAGCTTGTGATGGATGGTCCTGGTTCGCGCACATCACGCCTCCTATTCATCATACTAGTACTGAGCTGTCGATAGAGGTTTATTTATTATTTATAGAACCACTAGACATAATATAAAGTCGTTTATCATGCACAATTTTGTAGTCCATTTATCACGTGAATGGTTTTCAAATTAATTATTTTAAAGATTTTTTTCAACAGGTTTAGGTTACAACTAGGCATACTTTAGGTAAAAAACTAACAGGAAAATATTAATTTAAATATGGCCTCTAATTTAAAGCACTTATTAAGCAAATGAGTGGGAAATAAGACCAATAATTGAAAACCACACATTGCCACTATGCTAACTATACCTACCTCAAACAGTTGTTCTCGAGCGTGTCTGAGCTGCGTATCTCTAGCACTTAGCGCAGCAGCTAGTTGCAGTGAGCGCTCAGCTTCATCCCGAGCGTGCCGGAGCAACGCTGCTCGCTCCCTCTCTCGCTCAGCCCGCTCCGCTCCCAGAGCTGACGATGCTCCACCCCGAGAACGCATCTGTATAAAGTTAATATTGAAAATTTCTAAAGTAAAAGCTGACGTGTAGGGCATTGGTTATAGACCCCTATATAGGCAAATTGCAAGCACGTGGGTGTAGGTTCGAACCTGGCACTTGATTGATGTAAAAATGTGACTAACGGGTTAATCTAAAAAACCTCTAATTAACGGTAAAGGAAAACATTGTATAGAAACTTGGACTCAATAGTCTGAAATCGCCAACGCGCAGTGAGCTAGCATTCGTGGTGATAATGAGGCAAAGGCCTCTTCTCAGGCTCTCAGTTTCAGGCTAGTTAATTAATTAAATTCTGCATAAATAAAAGTTTATCAACAAGCAGCTAATAAGTCTCATACGAAATAGTATTCTTTCTAGCACGATTTCAGCTTTGTTATGTTTTTGTTCGATAACTTTTTGAAGCACAGAGTTTAGCTATCGATGTCGATTACGATTACTATGACGTCTTAACTACAAAATGACATACTTAATTCGTAATATTACAAAAAAGTTATTTATGTATATATTACCCACTAGCTTTTCCCGCGTGGCTTCGCTCACGTAGACTATAGAATATTTTGAACATAATTTATTTATTTAAATCGAATTAGTATTATAGATACCTAGAAAAATGATAAATCAACAAACTGTACTGCCCATAAGAACAAATTGTACTACTCTGAGTCGATGCCACTACTTTTAGCGTCATTGTATAAGCAGACTTAGGTACAGGGCAAATGACAGTCAATAATATCGTCGGTATAGCAATTGCAAATATTCGCTATTATACAGGGTGGACCAAAAGTTCGTTAACATTTAAAATGGCTTTAAAAAATAATATATCTATGTATACGACAAACTTTTTATATGATCTTAAAAATAATGAATTAGGGTTTTATTTTTTGAAAATCACATCATCTAAATGTGAGCCTTGTTTAGTCTGACAGTCTTGTAACCTGAATCTAAAATTTAGCAGGACCGCCTGAAAAGTGTTTCGTGAAATGGTTTGCATTTCATTGCAGTATTTGTTCTTTTAATTCTTGAATAGACGCTGGGCTGCTGGTGAAAACTTTGGTTTTGAGATATTCCCAAAGGAAAAAGTCCATTGGGGTCAACTCTGGACTACGGGGTGGCCAGTTATTGTCACCTCTTCTGGATATGAGTTTCTAGCCAAAAATTTCGCAAACCTGCGGCTATGGAGTCGTTGGAGGTGTGACATGTGGCCCTATCTTGTTTAAACCAAGTTCGTTGGTTAAATCCTGCAGTCATGTAAAGCTGGAATGCGACTTAGAAACGATCTGCGCACACTTAACACACTAGACCGCTTTCGAGTAGGCATGCGTGGTTGTTCTCGAAAATAAGCTCCGCACACGCTCTATGTTTTCGGGGTTTCGTCATGTGTTTAGTCGGCCGGATTGTGGTTGACTTTAAGTTAGACCCATCCTCTTGAACTTCTGTACCCACTTTTTGATCGCCAGAGTCGTTGGAGCTTGATTTGCATTCCGAATATTAATGAGTACGAAATTTCCGTTTGGCTTCTGTCACAAAATCGTTATTTCGATAATACTCGCGAATGCAAAACGCGCGTAGTGCTCCGCTAAAAAATGCCATGATACTAAATCCCTATTTCCTGCGCTTTAATTTGGTACCCTCCCCACGCCGATAACCCTGCTCCCACCGTAACAGCGAACTTTTCAAATGTGAACGAACTTATGGTCCACCCTGTATAATAATATAATCTAAGAGATTTCTAAGGAATTTTCAAGATAGGTACTTATAAGGCTGGTAAGTTTTTCTTTCCAGTATAAGAGAACAAATAAATTTGAAAGGACATTGACAGGGTTTGGACCAAGTGCTGCCCAGGAATGAAAGTAGCTCCAGTGGTATCGTGGCATTAATTTACATCCAAAACAAATATTTAAAAAAAAATCGTCCCAGGAAAAAAAAGTTTTGTTGTTAATAATTATTTTTCATTAAATTATGATTAAGGGATGTTTTTCCCTCCAAAATACATAAATCTACATCTAATATATTTTATAACATTGTCCTGTAGCACCAAAAGCGGTACAGGAATGGAAAAATCGGGACGGAAATATGCCTAACCCTTTTATTCAAAATCACAGATTTAATTGGGATCAATCTCATTAATTAATTGGGGTTGGTTTTTTTTTTCAGTAGGGCTGAAATGCGGGATATCCCGCCAAATCGGGACGTCTAGCAATATTACGTAGCATGCAAAACACAAAAAGCTGTTCTATTGTGTCTCGTTTGCACCATGCCATTATGTATATTGGTGCGTTGTTTATTTAAACTTGTATTGGGCACCAATTCCAGTATTCTAATATGGTAGTTGAGAGTAGTCAGTACAAATAGTGAGGTGGCGTTATGTTGCATTCCTATTCAAGTTAATTTTTGTGGAGCAAAATTTCAGCCTAATGCTTGTTCTTGTAATGCTTTGATTTCTTGATTACATTTATGTCAAAAATAATGTATATTTTTTAATGTTCATTAATGTACACTTGCTGATAAATTACATTATTATTGTAACATAAAAAGTACAATTAATACACTCACAATTACATTGAAAATAATTCTTAAGATTGTTTTTTTCATATAAAAAATGCATAACAAAACCCTGTTTTTCTCTTGACTCCTGGGATAGATTTTGATAACTATTGGCCTAAGGAACAAATTGTACTATGTGTACATTCTGGGTAGCACTTGGTCCAACTTTCATATAAAGATTGGCAATGTCCTTTCGAATTCTAATCCGATTTATATTTGACATTCCAATTTTAAAAGGTAATTACATTGCACCAAGCCAGTTTAAATCAAAAGCACTAAGGAGTATTGATATCAACTTCGATGCAAATCACCCCCAAAATAAATTTCTACCCTTTTTTAACCCTGTTAGGCGATGAGTTTTAATAAAATACGAAACACGTGTTCCATCAATTCTGAAAAAGAATGTTTATGCAAAATATGAAGTAGATTGGACCAAGGAATCCCGTTGTCCCATACAAACTTTGCCCCTATTTTTCACCTCCTTAGAGGTAGAATTTCGAAAAATCCTTTCTTATCGGATAATTACGTCATATAAAGAACACACCCTTCAAGTTTCAGGTCTCTACGATCAGCGGTTTAGGCTGTGCGTTTTCCCAATATTTCCCTTCACTGCTCTGCTCCTATTGATCGTAGCGTGATGAAAAGTATACTATAACCTGCCCAGGAGTATGAAGAATAATTGTGCCAAATTTCGTTAAAATCCGTCGAGTAGTTTTGGTTTCTATAACGAATATACAGACCGACAGACAGACAGACAGACAGACAGACAGACAGACAAAAAGTTTACTGATTGCATTTTTGGCATCAGTATCGATCCCTAATCACCCCCTGATAGTTATTTTTTAAATATATTTCATGTACAGAATTGGCCTCTCTACAGATTTATTATAAGTATAGATAGATAAGTACTCAGTACTTATGACATATTATACCAAAGGAGTAAAAAACGATTAGATTGTAACTGTAAACCAGGAATAACATGCGAAATAAAGAACTCACACAGAAACTCCGTAAAATACGTATATTTATAAGCAAAATTGAGCGAGTTCCATGTGACCTAGATAATAATATGAGCGTAATTTGCCTTTTGAACAGGCAGATCAGATGATATGAAAATAATAAATTGAATAACCACAACGAAGGTTACAATACAATAACGAGTTTATTGGTACTAAAATATTGTAACACAAAAGGCACAAATACGTATTTTCGAATTTTATAACCTTTTAACATTATTTAGTGATACAATACCGTTTTATATGTCACATTTTTTTCGTACTTAACACTTTATAACATTACCTTGCTTATGCTATTATTCTAGTCGTGGTGGCGAATTGGTTACTATGGTTACGGACTCGTTTTACAAGCACGTGGGTGTAGGGTCAATCCTGGCATGTACTAATATAACTTTTCCATGTCCAACCTATGTATTTTGTTAATCTAAGATATCACTAACTAACGATGAAGGAAAACATCGTGAGGAAACCTGGACTTGTAAGTCTGAAATCACCAACACTTAGTGAGTTATCGTGATGATTGATGCTTGATACTTCTCTGTATGAGAAGAGGCCTGGAAGAGGGCTGGTTTATTTATTTATTATATATAATATGCTATTATTTAAAATATAACTTTTAAGGCCTTTGCTTTGCAGTTACTGGCTGGTTTATTTATTTATTATACCTAATATGCTATTAATTCACATTTAAAATAGTAAATAATTAAATTTAACCTGTTCATAGTTTCTTATGAAGTCTCGTAGTTCTTTCTCTTTGTCTTCGAGCGTAGCGTAGAGCTGTTTCATTTGGTTTAGTAAATCAAATTTCTCGGCTTTCAACCGCTTCTTGTCAGCTTTCAATGCTGGAACAAAATGATTATTCATTACCAAAATCAGACATGATTTTAACATGACAGCATTTTAAGGAATAAAACTGCAAAAAAATCTGCTAATTCACTGCATAAAAATTAGGAGATTAATGTTACACTTTTGGTGAATTTTTCGAAACGCGAATTATCTAAATGTAGAGCTCGCGAAATAGGTTTTCGACAGCTCTATAGATGATTCGCGTTTTTATCCGATGTTCAAATATTTTGTTTAAATGTTAGTACATCGATTACTCCGTTATTAATGGGCCGATTTGAGAAATTCTTTTTTTGTTTGAAAGAATACATATTTTCCAATTGGTTCCATATAAATATTGTCATGATCTGATGATAAAGTTTGGAGATACAGAACGGAACTCTTGACGAAAGTTTTTATGTTTTTTTTTTATTAAATCGATTTTACCCCAACAATGTTACAACATTTTATTAGTTCACAAAACTATTAGAAAAATTTACAGTCTGCGCCACAGATTTTATGTCTGTGAAGTTAGTAGTTGGAATTTCTCATCGAATACCGAGTTCTTTTTTTTTTTTTTCTCCTGACCGATTTTCGGTCACAGCGGCCAATCTCAACGGAGATTAGCCAACTACGCAGGAGATATTATAGTGCACAAGTGTGTGCGCAAACACAGGTGCACTCTCTATTCCCTCACTCTCATAGTCCGATGGGACGGCAATCCGACACGACCGGAGAGAGATCAGGCGCAGGGCCAACGGCTTTACGTGCTTTCCGAGGCACGGAGTTAGTGATAATTAATTTATAAAACGCACATAACTTACGAAAAGTCAGAGGTGCGCGCCTTGGGTTCGAACTCGAGACCACTGACTTACCAGTCAACGGTCACCACCACTAGGCTATCACGACTCAATTCAATCATTAAACCGAGTTCATACAAAGTCGTCGATAAACATCCAATTAAACACATTTTATTCTATACGCAAATGCCATCCGCAGCTGTCTTTAAAACACAAAGATCGATGACATGTCGAGTGTTGTAGTGTTTTAAAATACTGCTTTAAAATACATACTTTCTCGTAAAATCGAATGGAAATATATGAATTGAGCTTGTATGTGCAGTACACTAGCAAAAGCCCGGCTTCAATCCCGAGTGATTCAAACACTTTGAGCTGCTTGTTCTCTTTGGATGTCCTTTCTCGCTCCGCTATCTATGCAGATCCCTCAACTCGGACATTTTGTTCGTATCAAACGTTTGATAGGAAAATAAAACGCATCCGAGATTGATCTACATTTTACCGTTTTCGCAAACGCTTCTATTGGGACTTGTCGATCGTTTTGACGAGTGCCTTCACTTTGAAAGTTTGAAAATTGGATTTCAGTTCTGCATTCAGATTTTATTGGCAATCGTAAAGTTCTTAAATGCATTTTTGCATTTCAGGGCGGTAGTTGAATTTGAGGTTTTATAGACAAATCATCACTTGTAAGTTGTAATAATGTCTAAATATATGCTATAAGGTTTCACGAGAAACCTACTATTTTAAACGGTATTTTTTTACTATAAATGGAGAGAAACGAACGTGAAACTCTTGATGGCATCCGCACTTGCCTAGGACTATCACTTGCATGTTGTCAACCCTATGCGGGATTACAAAAATCCTCTTATTAAGGATTCCCCTTCAGTTAAATAGCTCATTGCTTTACAAATAGCTCTGTTAATGTTACTGTTACTGTCAGTCCACTGTTGGGCAAAGTCCCTCACTCTGGTTTCCACTACCATCTACTACTATCCAGAAACATTGTGGACAAGTCCTATCCAATTCTTTCCGACAAACAGTTCTATTTTTTAAACTTTCGCGCGAATTTGAATCATGTTTTAAATATTATTTCGGGAATATTCAATAATTACTATTTTGAATTAGGTATATGTACGCGAATAGACCCGAAATAATATTTAAAACATGAGTTCTATTTTTGTTTAATTTTTCCTGAAGTTTGGAAAAATTTGCAGCATTTGTGGTCACAATTGTGGCAATTCGTCATAAGAAATTAAATATGGATTTGTGTTTAAAATAGTTTTTATTACGTAATTAAAATAAATTAATTAATTCTATGCATGGACAACATGTTAGCAGTACCTAAGGATAGATGTGGTTCCAAGCAGACCCTTTAGATTGTGGTTTCATCGATCACGTCTAACAGTTACATAAGGTAGACATATTACATAGGTAGGTATATGTTTAGGCGTAGAATATAAATTAAGGGCCGTATTCTCACGTCATGAGAAATTTAGGATATTGAGATTTTAGGCTTTAGGTTATTCCTTAATTGTTCTGAAACTTTTTTCTACTTGGGTATCTGAGAATTACTGATTTTCGAGTCTTTTTTTTGGAATCAGATTGGAATTTACAGGTCTTCTTGCTATATCGTGAATAGGAATAGTTGTTATACAACCAAGTCTCAGAATTTAACCGCCGTGGAATAATCTCCGTGGTGTGTTGGTTTCTTTACTGGTGGCTTACTAAAAGCCTTTGACTTTTCGTAAGTTATGTGCGTTTTATAAATTAATTATCACTTACTCCGTGCCTCGGAAAGCACGTAAAGCTGTTGGCCCTGCGCCTGATCTCTATCTGACCGTGTCGGAAGGCCGTCCCATCGGACTATGAGAGTGAGGGAATAGAGAGTGTACCTGTGTTTGCGCACACACTTGTGCACTATAATATCTCCTGCGTAATTGGCTAGTCTCCGTTGAGATTGACCGCTGTGACCGAAATTCGGTTAGGAGAATAATACTAAAAGCAAGGAATAAAAAATTTCTAATGCCTACACATGAATTTGAAAAGTCAGAGGAGTGTGCCCGCATTTGAACCTGTGACCGTCATACCGTCATACCAGAAGACCTGCTGACTGCTTATTTTGAATCTTACAGGTAACTCTAATCGGTATCTATAAATCAGCTTTAATCTAGTAAAATATCTACATGATAATATACACCTAACAAATTAACACCCCAGCTTTCTACCGATTTCATCATTATGGCAGTGTTCTGCTTACTTGATACAACCACTGAACGTGACTTCGTTACATTGCTGGCCCGCGATCGATCGACATCAACGTTGTAGGCATAAACTACCAAAAGATACCAAACCGTCTGAGTTGTCGTAACATTTTAAATTTGTGTTAGACCTTTATAACTTTTTTGATGTAGTAACTTAATTTGCTTAACTTTTATTCGTTGTTATGTTTTTTTTTTGGATAATAAAACCCTCTTTGGCTTTTAGTCCTGTTTTGCTAGCACGTGGATGTGGGTGTTGGTACAAAATGTGACTTTTTCAATGCCATAATTATGTATTTTCTTAGTTTATCTACAACAATGACTAAAGGTGAAGGAAAACATAGTCTTAAGACTTAAGTCTGAAATTGCACACATTAAAATTGTTTCGCGTCGCTGGAGCTCGGAGTCTTGTGGTAGTTGAGAGGTCAAAATATACAGTCATAGATAGACAGACGAACGGGCAGTGTGAGCTCAGGATAAGAGACCCGTTTGGACCCATTTGGGCACGGAACTCTAAAATTGTAATAGTGACCTACATATCATATTATGAGGTTACTTAAAATGAGGGTAATGGAAAACCAATACGGCACATTTAATAAACTGAATGAAGTTTAAAAGTCTGCGTTGTCAAAGGTAAATAAATTGAGAAAATTTATTGTTTCAAGCTTTCGAATTTAATGTTTCAAGTTTTCGAATGGCATATTTTAAAGCAACTATTGAATATCACAGTGGCTTTAGTGATCATAATTCTTTAATAATCATTATTATTTACTGATCATTATTTTTTTATTATTATAACCATGTATAATGCATTTTTCCTGCGTCCAGATTTTTCTGTTCCTGTCCCACTTTTTTAAAACTTAAGTTCTGATATATGGTACTTGGAACCGGCGCGTGTGGATGACAGATGAGAATGTGGACGAGGCAAAAAGAGTATGTAGGAAACTTAGCAGGTGGCGTTCTGTAGGTTCTGCTTACCCCCATGGGAAAAAGGCGTGGATTTATGTATGTATATGTATGTATACCTATAGGATCTGGCAACAATGGATACCATAAGCTATGGACGCTTACAAGATTTTATGTAGAGAGCAAAATAGAGGGAAGGAAAGGTAGGTAGACCAAGGAAAACATATCCTCTTTGGGTATAAAACCCAAAACAAGATATATATTCGTTTGTTTTGGCTCTACTAATATAAATAAATAATTATCCCGTATACAAGTAGTACGAGCTGCCAAAACACGTTTACACGGCTGACACAACCCTGACAACTTTCGTCAGTCTAATGACATTAGTGAAAATGTCAGTACAAAGTTACAAAAGCACACACTAAGAAAGACGTGACCAGCTTACCTAAGGGTCTGTGTCAGTATGTAGGTAGATCTCGCCAAATATTATGGGTATAGTTTATCAAAATGTCGGGTTACTCTCGCTCGGTTCCTCGGTAACACGGCACTCAACAAATTGCCCACTTTGGCGAGATCGAAGCGGATTATTGCGAAACACGATAAAGCCACTGGCAAGTATTCGATTTATTAATTTTTTTATCACTACGTATAGTAAATCCTGATAAATAGAACTAATGAAATCTTGGCCAATCATATAATCGATTTTATTAGAATTCAGAAGTGTGAATATTTTTAGCTGAGGTTGTACGCTGGTGAACTAAGCAGCACTATTAATTTTCTTTTATTTTTGTAGTTTTCTTCTCTCATTATCATCATCATCATCTTCCTGCCCTTGTCCTAATTTTATTTAAGTTTTATTCTTCCATTCATCTCTATTAGCCGTCATGTCAATGCTTACTTGATACTTGATACTTTGATACAATCCATCTATCATAAAGTTTCCATCTCTATCGTATGGATAAACAACCTAGTTAGAGCTTAAACCACTCCTAGGCCTCGGTCATCGCTTTGTACACCGTTGAAATATCTCTCAGGTGTACCTACTGGTTTTCTAATGACGTTTCCTAACCGTTTTAGCAAGTGATAACAATTTTTTTTAAAAATTTTGATTTTTTTCTTCATTTTTTTTAAATTTCGAAATCAGTTAGTGATTTGAGCCTAAGTTGGTATTTGGACTCTGTGTCTAGTAGAGTATTTTCCTTCCTTTCTCACGGTGATTTCCTTAATATAGTTTTACATTGCGAATTCTTTCATATAGGTATGACTTCAAGGTAGGTTTTACAAGCACTAAGTACAAAGCAGCGCTAGATAAAATTGTGATTTTTTCAAGACGTCATCAATACAATTTAATTTTACCATATTTTCTGTAAATGTGTATGTGAAACTTAAACAAAACTAAACGATTTTTCATAATCACATGCAAACTTCTATTAAAAACTTTATCCTTAACTAGCGACCCTGCCAACCTAATACCTTTACTGTGTGTACGTAGGTAACTTTGCTTAAGCTCTAGACCGCTATTAGAAGTTTAATGTGACAGCATGACTCCACATTTTCCACAAATAACTTTATAACTACTCTCTAAAATTAATAGATTTAGCACATTAATTATAATCGTATGACATAACGCTTTTCACTTTAGAAGACTTTTAAATAATGTTAGAAGTATTTAATCAAAAATATTTAAAAATGTCTAATTAAGATTTCAACGTATTGATGCAAAAATTGACAGACTCGATCACCATGCGTACGCGGGAATCAAAGGTTTACCCATTTTTATATTTTTTTCAGATATTGTATGTATTTTTAAGTCAACTTTAAGATAATATCAAAGTATTCATTTTATACAATAGTAATTACCCTATTTAAGAGTTGTAGCCTTTGATTTTGATGTCTGTTGATCGAAAATCTCAAGTCTGTAATTTAATAATAAGGACAAAATAAAAGCCATTGTATGATTTTGCAGCTATGAATAAACCAATCAACGGGACCGTCATTATTTTTTCGAGAAAAACCGAAAGAATAGAGAAAGAATAGTCAGTGAAAAAATTATTTAAATAGGTAGGTATTTCCAAAATTACAAAGTTGAATGTTTGTACTTTGTTTGTTATATAGAGACGACATTTCGCACAGATGACGTCGTGTGTTCTAATATCAAAGACAAAGAACTGTCACTTCATACTAAAGTTATTTGGCAGGAATAGGGTTGTTACCCCTCCAGAATTCTAGAAATTTATATCTTAACTAATGTCGTAATTAATAGTGACGTGGTGTGGCCCTCTTTTGCAAGAACGTGGGTGTCCGTGTGGCATGTACCTACTAATATGACTTTTTTAATGTCATATGTACTTTCTTAGTTAATCTAAGACACCACTGACTAACGGCGAAGGAAAACATCGTGATGAAACCTGGACTTAATAGTCTGAAATCGCTAACTCGCAATTAGTTAGTGAGGTGATTAATGCTCGATCCTTCTCTGTATGAGGAGAGGCCTTTGCCCTACTGTGGGAGAGTTACAGGCTGGTTTATTTTATTTTATTTATTATTATATCTTAACTACCCATTGGTTTCGGATATTACTTAATTACGTAATCTAAATTTATTTATATCTATTAGCCATGAAATGTCTCAATTGTTAATACCTATCTACACCAAAACAATGTACATAAATACACGATCCCAGCCGTTAGTTTAATACTAATATTAATGACTTTAGCCAACTAATGCCATAAAAATATAATGGCTAGTTTAATGGTGACATTAATTTCTTTAGCAAAGTAATGCCGGGGAAAGCCGAGGGTTATGTTTTTGGGTACGCTGTGAGACCTAGTTTGATGTACGAGTATGTTTAGGCACGTCACCGGGGTCACAAGATTTATGTAGGTAGTTGGTAGGTTGGATTCGAACCTGGCACGTACCAATGTGACTTTTTTATAGTATAAATATCAGTACTCACAATTGACAGCTTCTCTTGTAAGTAGCAGTTCTTTTTCTAGTTGCTGTGGATCTAGTTGAGGTCCATCCTGCGGTCCATCAGACTTGGCGCGTTCCAGTAGCGCATTGCCCGCCTCTCCTCGCTCTGCAGCCGCCACCAGTAGGCGACGGACTCTGGTCAATTCAGCCTGTAGAATATAAAGATTTTTAATATTTTTTAATGAAAGATTGTTGATTTGTCAGGGAGTCAGATAATGGACCAAACGAAACAAAAAACTAGGTTTCTGGGACTCCGAAATTTTAACAACGAAGCTTCGATTGTCGGATCGCATGTTTGTACGTTAAATTACCTTCTAATAGATTGTTTTTTAATGAAACAACTTTTTAACGGATATAACTCGCGTTTTTAATTTGATTAAAACAATCCTGACGTTAATTCGAATATGGGCAAAAAACTAAATAAAGTTGACGGTAGATCAAAAATAATTTTAAATAACTGTTCAGACGCTTGTCACCTCAGTCTGCCTGCGACCACGAGTGCTGCAAAGCACTCGAAACGTCAGGATTGTTTTAATCAAAATAAAAACGCGAGTTATATCCGTTAAAAAGTTGTTTCATTATGTTAAGTGTTCGCGAAAGTTTGAGACTATATTAGATTGTTTTTTTTATGAATTTGTAACGAAACGACGAATGTTTTCAGAAAGCGCTAAGTACAATTAAACAGTGGTAATTTGGTAGTAAGGATTGTGTTTAATGGTCTTCATTATTATTACGTTCCTATCCAAAACATCGCTGTTCGATTTTCGGAGCTGGTCGAGAAGAATATTTAAGGTAATCTTGTATTAATTTTATTATCGTTTAACGCTTCATTCGTATAAATCTTAACTTAGAGCTTAATTGTAGCTTTGATTAATCCTAATCCTTTCCTAACTAACATCATAAATGCGAAAGTATAAAGTTTGTTTATCTTTTCACGCCTAAACTACTGAATATCTGAAATTTTGCATATAATACGTTGGTATACAGAAATGGACATAGAGTACCAATCATTCCGAAAAAAGTACTGTTCTCAAGGAAATAAAAATAACGTCGTTATTATGATAAACGATAGGGGGAGGCCTTTGTTCAACAATGGACGTCTTCCGGCTGATGATGGTGATGATGATGATGATGATGATAAACGATAAAGAAAGAAGAAAAAAAATCTATCAGCTCAAAATCTCTCCTCCTTTTCTATCATATTATTCCTTACACACTCCATCCATCTTTTTTTGGTCTCTCTCTCCTCTCTATCCGTCAACACAACAACAATTTTGCCGATACCAAAACTATTAATCTACGAGACATTTTTTTCGGATATTACATCTGAAGTTGTAGAACTATCGGTAATAAAACAGGCGTCACGTAGTATTCAGAGATAATGACAAACGTGATTTGCACACAGACTATCGAAATGGAATAAAAAAAATATTTGTGGCTATTATTGGCGAACATGTAGAACAAGATTTCGATAAAAAAAAACTAGCTATTCCATGTAGAACCACCCCTACTCGTCTCGCGGGTGTCGTAAGAAGTGACTAAGGGAAGATCCGGAGGATGGGAAGCAGCATCCTTCTGTGTAATCTGCTACGTGCGTGGCGATTATGGGCAAATACCTCCAGTGAGCGCACAATAGTGGGAATGGGAGAGGTATGTTCAGCAGTGGACTAATACAGGCTGATAATAATGAATGATGAACTAGCCGTCGCCCGCAAGTCGATTAATAAACACGATCCCGTATATCTTCCCTATTGAACGGACTATCTAACGAGATTAGCGCGTTCCAACGTAAAAAATATTTAGCTTAATACTCGTACTATTAGTTTTCTGTATATAGTTCCTTTATCAATAAAAAATAGTTTTTCAAATTATACTAGTTCTTGAGATTAGCACGTTCAAACTATAAGTATAATATTATAGTAAATAACCTCATAAGTAATAGCGCTTCACCCACAACTTCATCCGTGAGGATTTCATGTATCTCATCCCTTATTTTACCTCCTTAGGGTGGAATATCCAAAAATCCTAACTTAGTGCCTCCAAGGTACGTAAGAAATTGCAATATGGGCAAATTTTAAGTCTCTAGGTCCAACGGCTCAAGCTGTGCGTTGTCAGTCAGTCAGTCACGAAAAATAATCTCTAAAAGATACCAAAATATCATTTCGTTACCACACAATACTGAGAAATATATTCTTCATTATTCTTCTGTAGACATTCGAATATCATGAAATAGTTATGTATTAACGAAATGGACTTCCCAACGGTCTATCGAGGACGTAATAAACTCACGGTATCTTATTTAACATCGGCCTGAGTCCGGCCAAGTGGAAAAAGGTCTAAGTAAAAAATTGATCCTTGAACGCTAGGGGAATTACTAATGACAGTTTATAAAAGTAAAATACCTTAAAGGTTACTTTGAAGCTGGTTACTTTGAACCAATTCAGTGATTTGTGACTGGGGATTAAACAGCGTGCTTCGTTAAGTTAGAAAGAAACTGATTTTCTTTCTATTTAGAAAGAAAAAAGGCTATTTAGCCTGTCACCTTGCTGGGTTTATTTAGGCATCTCTTTTTTTCTTTTTAGATCAGAGTTGGCCTACTTGTTTAGACCCAAAATCTACTCTCTTTACTGACTAGAATCTGTGCGCTCAATTTGTTCGGTTCGCTTACAAGCCTCCCATTATTCCCTTTATACTAATTTGCATAATAAATTAAAAAAATATTTAAAAAAATAGGATTTGTACCTGTCCATAAACATCAATTAAAAATATACCTATTAAATATTTTGGCGGCGTTGCGACCTCAAATACTAGTCGGACAATCCCGAAATCACATTGTCACAACATTTTGTTATTTATTAAAAATATTTTACATATTTCATATACAGATATTTTATACAACTGAAAGAAAAGGTACGAGTATAGAATTCTGAATAGTGTGCAATCCCCATAACATTTTTTTTATATCAATGTTCAAAAAGAATACTCTATACAAAAAGAATGATTGATAGAGTTATTTTGTAGTAACTATATTAATTCAATAGGTCGAGCTAGCTTTTAGAAACCCGATGAAAAATAAAGTGATTATAAACGAGCCTAAAGCTTTTACAGAGTGTAATTGATTTTCAAGGCAATATTTTCCTATAATATTTTCGAAGGTCGACCCCACCAACAAAAGCGACAACCATTATAAGCCTTTCTTTCTGAATCGATATCAGAAACGACAAAATGGCAGAATATCCTTTAATATTTTCTTGATACAGTCACAATACTCCCCAAAATTGGTTTCTGTTTAAGCTTATTATAGGTTTACCAATCACCTGTAATCTTTCATTTTCCATCCGAAGCCTTCTGGCCACTTGTGCGGCGGTGAGCATCCCTGGGGACGCGGGGATCTCCTCCTGTCGTGACCTGTCAGATCGACCTCCCGGCGATGCTGCATCTGTGTGAAAAAATATTATATTATTGATATAAACGTTTCAAAAAGTGGGTTTTATTTAGTTTAATTCGTTCGGCTTCGAAGCTGTGTCCAGAAATAAAAATGTTCTATGATGTTTTCTTGAAAGAGCCACGAGAAAAATCTATAGTATAGCTAATAATACCTGAAACGCAAGCTGTGGATCCCTTCTTAAGATTATTACGTGCACGGAGGAGTGTGAAACTTAAATTGGCATAGTAAGAATTATAAAAAAAATACGGTCGAATTTCGACCACTGATTGGACCACTAGTTCTAATTAATACGTAATTAATACCATTTTTCAATTAAGACGGTTAGCTTCTGGATAATAAGTGTCCTACAACATCAAAATTACATTCCTGTTTAAAATATTTTCGTACCTTCATGAGAAGTATGTTAAGGGTAATAAGGGCGGAAGCGAGTTAATTAACACCGGATTGTTAATACCTTTACTAATTAATTTACGGGCAAACTTTTTTATTACTTTCAAGCTACAGACTACCAACTATACAGCGAGTAACAGAAGTCCGAAATAATACATTAAGGGCGTATAAGGTACCCTATAAACAATCCTTGAGCATAGGTTTTGGAACCGAACCCCAAACAATACTCGAGTAAACCACGGTCAAAGTTTTCACCAAAATCTTTCAAATACAGCCCTAGAAATCAGCTGATAGGTGAATCAACACGAATCCGGTTATTTACCTCCTATAAATTCTTTAAGTAAGCACTAGGCACGCGTAGGATAATGAAATCTGTCAATATTGAAGAAAATGAAATCAAAAGAATTATTTTGTATGAAAAAAAAAAATGCCTCTTTTGCATTCAATATTTTCACAGGTGATTCTCTTCATGATATACATAAGTATTATGTATTATTAAGTATCTATTATTTCGGACTTCTGTTACACGCTGTATAATACCTACTCATATTTATTTCACATACTTCTTACAAGGTTGACATGATTGGTAGAAAGCATTTCTGTGTCAGCTAGTCGACTTTGAACTCCTTTACTTGATACCTATTATTGTCTTTTTTATCGCTCTATTTCCATAAAGTTGTATCCCTTAGCATTCGAGGGCTCCCGTTGTTTCCTCATTATTAGCTGTCATACTATAACATGAAAAGTTTTGTAAAGTACGACGCTACCGCAGCCATATACATAGAATTGGTTATGGCGAGGTAAACGTTGTAATAACGCGAAACTTTCCTGAGTCACGAAAAGCACTATGGTCGGTCCAGACAAATCGATTGCTCGCATGTTGTACACGTCACGGCAGCTCGCAGGTGTGCGCGACGCCTACTTTATTGTACCATCGCTCTGAAAGAGACTTATTGACTTCCGAGAATAATGCCTTTCCGACACATGTAATTATTCTTCTTCATACCACACACTCTAATTCCACAGAACAAATAGTGTCTGTAAATGACTGTACTCGACTAATAAATGTACCAGATCCGCACTCGTATGCGAAGAAAAATAAGTAATAAGCTTAAGGATTATTTACAAATGGAGCAGTGGCAAATTGGTCTCTGAGCGCCGGCTCTATCGTGAACAAATACAGACAGATTGGAGATAAATTATGCTTCAGCGCACAATGTCCCAATGATCCTATTATCTTGCTTGCTCTGTATAAGTCAATACGGTGAAGCATAGTACAGTTGTCTCCGGGAACAATTGCTATGGATGAATGCGCATAGAGCCGTTTGCGGATAAACATAATGTGGCGACCGGCAATAACACAAATTATGAAAGTAAATAGATATCCAACATTTGTTTGAAACTAAGAAAATCCTTGGTGATTAAAACACAGAAAAGAATTAAATGACAAATTGCAACATCAGTCGGAAAGTTTCTTTCTTGCAGAGTTAGCTGGCTTGCTGAGTGCAGTTAGTCGGTAAATGAGCTTATTCCCCAAGGCTGCTCGCTCATTAGCAGCTTGGAACGTACTACAGAGAGCGGCGTCTTGTTTATATGACAATGCAAGTTATTTATCAAACAATTATAAAATTGTCTCATTGTCACGATAGGAGTGATTTAATACAGCAGACAATAAGTCAGAGAGTAGCCGGCAAATACCTAGTTTAGGAAACGAGGCCTAGTTTATCCTACGGTTACTAGCTGTAGTTATCGCTATCGCATTAATTATCAACCGTTGATCAACCATGTTTTATAGTGCTGTCAAAGTAGCTAGCGAAATTTCACTTCACTTCACTTCTTTTGAATGGCGAGTGAAAGCCTTAGGCCCACAATAGGGAAGATGCAGATGTAATATTTATGGAATTTGTATGATTAAAACGTTAAAAAAATATAAAAGAAAGGCCACTGCAACGTTTTTATTTTACATATTGTTGTTTTTTTACAATAATTACGATTTAAAAATGACTTGAAACAATACGTATTTTAAAACACGAATTAGCGTTTCGTGACGTCACACTTGTTTTGACAACTTATTTGACGTTATGGTTGTAAAGGTGAATATTATTTTATGGGAATATTAATTGCGTTTTTTAAATAAAAATGGAAGTTGGATTTATAAAAGCAGACTCCAGGAATTTACCGAAAGTTAGTGTTGACATGGTTGTAACTTTTTTATCGAAAGTGCAGAGTTTTCAGGTGTAGAAATGAAAGGGGCTAAATTACTACGGTATGTATACTTCATAGTCATTCATAGTTGTTAAACTTTGTATTTTATTCAGCGGCTTCTACATATAGCAGTTATTTCAGCTCGACAAGAGAATCTTACGGCGATAACGCAATCGGCCATGTCCAAATTAAAAGAGATGGAGGAGAATTATGTACAATAAAAAGTAGAGTTACTCCGGAGCACAAAGAACGTAAAGAAGGTTATCGGGTTACAGCCATTATTAATGAAACGCAAAGCTTGGTCGGAGTGTAGCAAAGGGTGTGCACCATTTGTCTTCACAGCTTGAAACCACTTTTTTCTCAGCTTTGGGTCAGAAGGTCCACTCAAAAATAATTTATTTGCAAACTTTGTTGAGGTAGATGGACACATTGGCACAAAACATGAGTCAACACGGCTTTTTATCTGAATATTAATGGTATTGTTACAATCACCTGACGTCGATGGATAGTCCATTTTAATTTTTTACAAATAATCTCGAAAAAGCAAAAGTTAAAATGAAAAGTAAATGTAAATTGAAAGTTGTTGACAGACAAGAGTGACGTCATCAGTACCATAGGTCCGTTTTCGCGCGAACTGTCAAACTGTCAATTTAAAACAGCATTTTTTCCGATAAATTACAATATTTTAATTGTTTTAATATATTTGTGGTCTATTCTACATGGAATTCTTTAAAATGAAAACAAAAATAAAAATAGTGCATCTTCCCTATTACGCCAATGACTGGTGTTATGATCGGAACGTAAAACTAAGTGACAGAAATTCAAGGAGGATAAATACAGATACCAAAAATAAATTAAGGGAAAAGCAAAAAAGGGATTAACTTGAAACTTATGAAATTGACAGTTTGTCACCTGTCAGTGTCAATTTTATTAAACATGGCCCTCAATTTTGATGTCAAAGTATTAATTTAATACACTTGCACTATAGACGCTTAAATAAATTACCGCAAATGGATATTTATGGAAAAGCTTTTAAGCTTAATACCGGGTACAATATTGCATTGTTTTCTATATAATTAAAATGCTTGAGTCGCGGTAGAATAATTAGTTTGAATTTCAACATTATTTTCTACAATTACTTGTTTTCACGATTTAGTTGTGCTTGCTTATTCACAGAGAGTTCTCAGTTCTGTGAATTAACAAGCACAATTGTTTAAAATAAATACATCAACTGATCAATACTATAAAATTATAGGTACTACAACTTTGCCCAGAATTATAATTTAAATTTAAGAAAACTAAACCATGCTGTATGCAGTATTTTTTTGCCTAATTTTTACATGACGTGTAACAGAATGCAAGATAGAGTCTAGTCTGACAACTGTCTAACTTTGCCAATCCTTGATTTTAGTATCATTGATATATATATATATATATATATATATATATATATATATATATATATCATAACCTGTAAAGTTTGATATGTAATACATAATTAGTGTCGGCAACTAGGTGAATTGGAGAAGGTGACTAGTGGAACAGTTACTGATTTTAGTTATGTTTAAATGGTCCAAAAAGTCCCCATTCCACGCTATGTCCCCTAATGAAGTACTTTTTGGCTTATGGGCAAATTTTACCGCCGATGGTAAAGTTGACAGGTTTTACTGGCAGATACAAGCTGCGGTTATTGTCAATGTTGTGTACGTTTTGTCAGCGCGTATCCACATGCAAAACTTATTAATATTAATAAATTTAGTCTAATCACAACGGCAGGTAAACATAAATCAACAAGACATACGTCATGTATAGTCTAACACAGAGTTGACATGTCAATATTCTCACCTTGTAGCAGCACCCATGAAGAATTTGAAACTAACTTAAACTTAGTTCATCAGTAAAACAAACATGCCGTCTCGACTAGTTACCAACTATTATCTCTTGGATTACAGACTCTTAAGATAAACTTTGACTGCCAAGTTTGCCCTTCAGTACCTGGCTTTTGCTTTATTTCCTAAATGATTGGGATCAATATTGTACCTACCTATTTACGTAGTTTTTACAAAATTAGCTTTTGTTTTTATTTATTATTGATTCTTGGAACAGTTACTTTTGAACTATACTTGCCTTTAAAATTTAGTACCATAATAGAACTTAGTACACTTTTGAAATTGCAATACCTTCTAAACCATAGAAGTTAGTGTTTTGAAATAAAATAAGTTTTATTATTGAAAAAATCTAAATCATACCTCCGTCTAATGTAGCGGTTATATCTGCTCTAGGTTCCGGTCCATCACTACTTCTTCCTGGTGACGTAGCATCGGGCAGAGGTACTTCTTCTTCAGAACTGTCAGCGGGGTCCAGAATGTTTCTTTCACTGGCATTACTGTTTCCTCCATTGCCAATTTCAGCGTAAGTCCCACTATCGCTACCGTTTTGTGTTGACCATTTTACTGGGGACTCAAGTTTTCCATTTGCTTGGTTTTCCTTATTGTCATCATCTAGGAAATAACAGTAAATCACATCAATAATTTCAATAGTATTGCCAATTCAATAAATAATATAGATTCTTCTCCATTCTCCAAGGGGTCCTGCCCTTGGAACTGGCAACTAGAGTCTTTTTTATCATAATATTAGAATTTTGACTTCATTAGTGCCTAAAATGGTCTACATGAATAAAAATATTTTGATTTTGATTGACGGCCTCGTATCCTGTTCATTTGGTTCAATTCCCAGGTCGGGCAAAGTGTGCAACAAAGCAAAGCAAAGCAGCACAGAGTTTGAAATTGTGCTTGGTTAATAGAAATAGGCTCGCTCCTTATTACATGAGATTTATTATAACATAGCCGGTGAAACGTGGGTGTACTGCATATACTGCCTACCCCTCTGGGGAATAAAGGCGTAAGTCTATGTAATGTTAAATAATTATAATAATTGAACCTTAACACACAAAAGTTAAGTTAAGTTTCCTTGATGTTGAGTTGTCATAAGATGATTGCCGTCGTTTTAGATAACCTTTGATGCCTTGAGTTCCGACCCGCATAAAAGCTTAGGTAAGCTTCCTTAATATGGAGTTATTATAAGATGATTTTGTCGTTATAAATAACCTCAGAATTGCCTATATGAGTCTCGACCCAAAAGGCAGAGGGAAGGGGACCCCATAAGGAGATCACGAAGTCGAATTCACCGCGATAAAATATACAAAATTGTCCGGTTTGGGAGACTACCTGATAATAATAAATTGTGCGTGCTACGGTTGTTATATTATTCAATAAACCTATTATTTTAAGCAGATATGATTGACAATATTATTTTGTAGGTAGGTATATATTTTGAAACCAGCAAATGTTTCAAAATCAAAAATCAAAATATGGAGACCATTTTAGGCACTCGTGAATAGTCAGAATTCTAATCACTACATAGTATAAAACAAAGCTTCCCGCGTCTGTCTGTCTCTACGTATGCTTAGATCTTTAAAACTACGCAACGGATTTTTAAATAGATAGAGTGATTCAAGAGGAAGGTTTATATGTATAATACATGTATATTAGCGTAGCCGGGGCGGGTCGCTAGTATTATTATAAGAGTGACTCTAGTTTTTCGTTTGTTGTTTGACCACAAACTCACTTGTCTTTTTAGAAAATGAACGGTTGTAAGATTAATTTTAATTCTTTATTGTACACAAATAAATATAGATCGGTACAAAAGGGAAACAAAAAACATAATGTACAAAGGCGAGTTTAACTCAGTGCTGAGGTCTCTTCCAGCAAACCTTAAAGTGAATAGGAATAAAACTGATGGAAGGCAGTGTTCCTGTATAATACACGTCATTAATTAATTATATTTGTGAAAGTGAAGAACAGAACATTTCTTTTAAAATGTTTTCCTCAAATTTGTATGCTGTAAAATACTATAAGCTTACCTATGAAAGGATTATCCTTCCCATTCCTGATAGACAGTCTTGTGGTCCGGTTGAGAGTGCCCGATATATCCTTATCGACGGTAAGGGCGCCATTGCGTGGTTTGTCAAGGGTGCCGATAAGTAGGCGTCGTTCCGGCGGTACGGGCCGGTCGAAATCGGGCCGTTCTAGTGCCGAGCTGGCTGGTGTGATGAGAGGGTCAGCAGGCTCGGGCTCCGCGTCTGCGTCTACCCGGGCTCCCACTGACACTTGCTCGTCGACCATCTTGCGGAGTTTCGCCTGTGGGGTAAGTAGTAAGCATATTTGGTTGCCTATTAACATTCGTGTTTATAGTGATCTACCATCCGTGCCGTTGCCATGTGGTTTCCAGCCTAAGAATAGTCGTAAGAAGCGACAAAGGGAAAGACCCGGAGGATGGGCAGCAGCATCTTTCGTGTTACTGTAATCATCTGCTATTGTCCAGCGTGGCTGTTATAGGCTATTAAATACCTCCAATGAGCGCACAATAGTGGCGAGCATTGAGAGAGACCTATGTCCAGCAGTGGACTAATACAGTGAGAATAATAGTGATCTACGTCAGCAGTTTACAGTAGTAGTTTTGCTTCAATGTCTTTGGAAGACCCACGCTATCCATATAATAATTATGGCAAAAACTAACCTACTTAGTGCTGTGTAAGCCATTGATCAAACAATATAAACATTGCAAAGGTTTATGGAAAATTTTGGTTTACAGTAGGAGTTTTTAAATAACTAGCGCTGTTTAAATGGTAAATACTAGCTCTGTGGGAAGCAGAACCATAATAATTTAGTTTAAAATTTTCTGATTCATTCAATGTCTCATTAACATTTGGTTAAAGTTTCAATTATTTGTCATAATTAACATTCTTTAAAATCCGTATGTGTAACGTGTTGATTTATATATTACTATTCACTCCTCTCGGCCGCAAAAAAAAGGGTGTATTTTACTATCAACATTTGTAACTATAAGTATCTATTATCTGTAGTAGTAGACCTGTAATCCAGTTTATTCATCAACGCAAGGTTTGGAGCAACAACAATATATTTAAGCGATCCGCCGCGCCATATCTGTAGCTATTAATCTGAACACCTCCCGCCCCCCTCTTGCTTAGTTGTTTCACCTGCTACCATTATTTTGACGTAAAGACGTTAAAGTTTGTTTGGCCAAGTTTTGGGTACAAGCCGAATCATGGCATCCTCGAAATTAATGACAAATACTTTTATTTCATTTACGCTTAATGATGTGAATTAAATTCATTGTTAACTGCCATGTTGTGCAGTGAAAACTGAAACTTTCTACAAGTTTATGTAAACCAATTCATAAATCTCGTAACCCTATCGTATAAACACGTTAACTTGCAATCGAGGAGTTATTTGTGAGCCAATTTTGTTCCATTCAATTTACGACAGAAATAGCTACAAATTGAGTGTACAACGTGTAGGTACACGGGCTTATGGGCACGCTACCCGCATGTCATGTAACAGGATGTTGATAGTTTCTCGTTAAACACTGTAACAATAGCGCGTGGCGTGGCGTGGCGGGCGCTAATCGTGCATGCAGTACTCACCTGGGCGTCGCCTAGTATGCGGCGCACAAGCGCCATCAGGCCGCCGTGGCAGGCGCTGTCATGCTACCCTCCCCCTCCTCGCTGCCTCATTGTCTCCCGCGTGACACCTGCCACACGCTCCTTACACTTCCTATTCACCACTAAACTTTCAATACAAATTGAAACTATTCCACTTTGCCGTACGCTACCCTTTGTCTCACCACCTCGATGACAGCCCGGAATGAGGATGTCGCCTCAGAATTATCTGAAACAAACATATTTCTTTGTTAACTTCATGATAGAATATGTATATTACTGTACCTATATTGTTAACAGTTTGAATTAACTTCCACGTGTCCCTATAGTATAACTAAATTACGCTTACCAAACAGACTGATGTGGCTATTACACACAAAAATAGTCACGCGAATACGTAACTACACAAGCCCAAGTAAAAATGAAGTATTTTTATTAGCGTGTTCCTACAAAGTCTGGCTTCAAGTTTGTTCAAAATGAAAAACATTTTTCTGCAGCGAAAGCCTTTGAATCATCGTGCGAACTAATTAGTACGTCCACCAAGAAAAATACTAAAGGGTCCTTAATTGCCTGCTAAGTACCAACCGTAATAAAGTTTTGTTGAAATACTTGTGAAACTCATTATTCAGGTCAACGCCGACGTCTCTTGTGATAGTAACGGCTCGCATCTTTGACGTCAGTATCTGATTCTTTTTATCAATGCCTCCATAGCCGCCCGCGTTGCCAGGACAAAAAGGAAACGGGTTCTGTACACAGAATAATTGTCTGTAGAGAGAAAATCATCGATGCTATAATAAAAAGCTCTTGTTTATTGAACACCGGAACAGTTGTCGTCGTTGTTGCTACCAACTGACGCCATTACACAAGCGTGAAACGCTATAAAAACGGTTTTTTTTAATGTAAGCGAGACTGTTATTTAAATTTGGAGAACGATCTCAATTTTTTAAATTTAGGAGCCTTATTCTGATGAATATAGTCCAAGCAAACGTTTTAAGGCGGTAATTTGCGAAGTGTAGCTCGTTGGGCCCGCCCGCTCCAGTTATTGGCCGCAAAATTGATTAAAATTCCAGCTGCGTAAGGGAGTCTCATTTACTTTTTTATTAGATTGCTCTCACTGAAGACTGTTTAGTCAGTTCCTATTCGTGTTCGAGTATTAGATTTTGGCGAGTGGTAGTACCTATCGTTGGTCATAATTCGCCATTTTGGAAGCAAGATCGAGGTGCTTCGTAATGAAATAAACATCGTAAAGCAGCGGTGCTTATTTTTTATGTTTTAATTTAGTACGAATAAAAGTGTACCTGAGTGCTTCTTGTAATGAACGTTTTAGATTTACGGAAGGCCGTTAGTGTATATTTTACTACAATTTTTAAGAACCTATAACATTATCTAAGTGAAGTTTTTTCAATTTGTTAGCATGGTTTGTTTATTTATTTTTTCATGTTAAAATATAATACACTAAGAATTCGTTGACTTCAGAGACAAAGCAAAAATTTTGAGGAATAAGTAAGCAACTTTGCCACTAACTAACTACTTTGCCACTACATAATTATTTTCTGAATTCTGAATAGTAATGTAAATCCGGTAAATACACAGGTACACATACATGAGCTACTACAAAAAATATTTCTGTGACTAACCACAGTAGTTTTATCGGGAATATATCCGAGCAAAAAATTTCTAGGATAGCAACTGTGCTAAATTTTTAGTCGAAATCCACTGTGAAATACTAATAAACGTGCATTAACAGTGAATGAATTTTTACTCAAAAATTAAATATGTTCAATTTTCTTATTAATTTATCTACGTTTGAAGTTTATTGCAGCAGATTGTTATTTAATAACAAACTTCGTAAACGTAGACGTTCGGAAACGTTGCACGTCAAATAAATAAAAATTAAAAGTTTAAAACAATCAACTACCTAAACAGAAACCAATTTCGATCCACATCACAAAGGCCTTTGTAACGATGTGATGTTTCTGTAATTTAAATCAATATAGATACCTGGCATTTAATTTAGATTTAGCTATCCCTATTCTCAAAAGGGTCGTCATGTCACGAGTGCAGTATTCATCAAAGTAATTGCGCTGTTTCATTAAGAGTCTCGGCACATCCTTCAAGATTTGCATAAAAAGGTTGGGGCCTTCTCGCTAGAAAGCCTCCCTCGACCTAACATTTAAACAATTTTTAAATGTCACTTTACTTCTTAAAGTTGTCACTTTGAGTTTGTAAACGAAAAGATGAAAAACGAATTTGTATTGACCTTTATTATGCATGAAAAATTTGTAAAAGAAAATTCTGAAACTTAGTCTTTTATAGAATCAACAAAATTCAATATTGATTTTTGTTGATTCTTTAAATTAGTAACTAGTAATAGTAGTAATGATAGCCTAGTAATATGACCGTTGACTGGCCAGTCAGAGGTTTCAAGTTCAAACCTAAGGCACCTCTGACTTTTCGCAAGTTAGGTATATGCGTAATATAAATTAATTATCACTTGCTCTGCGCTTCCAAAAGCACGTAAAACCGTTGGTCCTGCGCCTGATCTCTCCCCGGTCGGATTGCCGTTCCATCGAGCTATGAGAGGGTACCTGTGTATGTGCCACATACTTGTGTACTATAATATCTCCGGCTTAGTTGACTAACCGCTGTGATCGAAACTCTGTTAGGAAGACAACTAATTATGTAGGTACTGTAAAATTACATTATTATGTTTAATTTTGAACTTAATTTGATTTGTTAACGACTCATCTGAATCACGGCGATAGAGAAATGATCTTCAAATCAGAATTGTACAGATATATATTCCTATGATACTGCTACAAAAAAATATATATTTTTACTCGAGTCTCTTTACAATCTAAAACACAATCATGGTATGTTTAATTTGATAAACAATATACTCAACAAAACAATCTGGCGAGAGAATGCGGGCCCGCCGCAAAGAACGCGACCCATACAAAATAAAAGTTCAACAAAACACGTTGGCAATCCTATGTTCTCAACTTTGTTTTGTTTAACATTTTTCCTTTGTTAGGCTTGAAACACAGGGCATTAGAAATAACACTGATTTAGACCGTGTTTTAAATACTTACTTACGTAATGTCGGTTTCATTTTTTAACTGTTGTTTGTTTTTCTGAAAAAATAGCAGACTTTAGCCGTAATAGCAGACTTTAGCGGAATCTGCTGAGATCATTAAAAAGCACAAATATAGTAGTAGTAGTTAGTATATAGTTTTTTGTCACAAGGTCGCGCAAAATGCATGTGCTTACTCCGATGGCTTACATGACATTAAATCCTGCGGGCTTGGCATTTGTAATGATAGTAAACCGATATGACCACCAACATTCCTAATATAGTGTATCGTCGTTGTCAAACCAATATCTGCTGTGTGCAAAAAGTATAACTTTGAGATAATTAATATAGGTACCTAAACGTTTTCATTAGGTATTTGACAATATTTTGACTGATGCACATAGCATGTTTTTTTTAGCATCCACAGTTCACCGTATAATGCTTAGAATCACATAGCAGCCTTTTTATACGAAACTTTGATTAGTAAACTAGTTAAAATGTCGAAATCTCCAAAAAGTGTACATAGCAGATATTTGTTTGACAACGACGGTATTCAAACCCGGGGCATATAACCCACTGAGGCAAGTATCCGGCTTTTACCTCATAGGACTTTTTATCCTGGTCCGAACGCCACGCAGGCTAGTTGCAACAAAACCTAGTCTTATATAAATTGTTTACCGTACTCCTGAACTCAAGCCACGAAAGCCGAAACTGTGAAAGCGTGAACCACGCCGAGGTCGGTTATATTCAACCTAACCTTATTCAACCTAAACTCCGAGCAAGCTATAATTCAAGAGAGCACAGAGTCTGGTTATTACAGCAATGAATACTTCATATTTTAATTAAAGCGCCAGAGGTTTTATTTCTAGACATACGCGCCAAAAACAATTTAGGCATTGTAGATACGTGATATCGTTTACCTAATTCCTTTAGACGTTATGATCTAAGAAAATACAAGGTTTATTGTTTTGTTAAAGATGTTTCTTGAGTGAAATAAATATTTCCTAAAATATTAATTAATTTTCTGTTGGTTGGTAGACTTGTGTAACGATTAATATTTTATTACTAGGCTTTATTCGAGACTGCGTCCGTGTGAATTTCGCAGATTCGAGATTAGATTGCGCAGGAGATATTATAATGCAGAAGTGTGTATGCAAACACAAGTGCACTTTCTATTCCCTCACTCTCATAGTCCGATGGGACGGCAAACCGACACGACCGGAGAGAGAACAGGCGTTGCTCCATGGATAAAGCGCAGGACCAACAACTTTATGAGCTTTCCTTAGCGAAAAGCGAACCTTTAATTATATTTTTTTTAATTAATCACTCAAAACTATTCTTGTTAGTAATAGAGAAAATTTCTTTTGTTTATGGAATTTAATTTTGTGAATATTATTTTTTATAATGACGTAGACGCGACGTGGGAACAGGTGACGGGAATCATCCAAAATGGCCGGGACCGCACTCCCCGAGACTGTATTTACGGCGAAACTTACAGGACGTGCTTCCAACTGTTCCATTATAATGGCGTAGTAAATAAATGGAGTTTAAATCTCAACACTTGACGTTAACTTTATGTAGCCGGAATCCTTTACATAAAGGATAAATTAATATATGCAAATTACACAGAGTTTTCATATTTTTGTGTGGATTTTTTTTTGTCTTTTATTTATTTATTTAGGTAAGTACTTAACTTAAAGATTTACAGATTTTAAAATAACATGTTTCCTGCCAAAGCCCAACTACAAAGTAGGTAGTTTGTCGGGAGATTTGATTGATTATTATAGAGGTTTGAATTTTTTAATATTGTAAAACCAACGTTGATCATGGTTACAATACAAAATTAGTGCTGAGTTCTAGATATTTTTTCAATTAATTAGTTTTTTACAAAGGATGGGTTCATCTACAGTCCGAAGGATTCGGTAAAGAAAAGTAGATACGGACCATTATTGGCGATTAAAGTAGTAGTTGAGGGTTACAGTGTGAATACGGCCTGTTAGACCCATATTATATTAATTTTACGAAAATAATAACAGCACACGACCCTCCCCCGCCATTGTTTCCGTAATGAATGAAAATATGTAGGTACATATTGCGTCCGACGCTAGAATACTAATTTGTTCTCTAAACATATAAGATGGAAGCTGATCACATAAACAATAAAAGAAAATCATGGTATGCCTTGCTCCCCACAAATGGCCTACTGCGTGGCATATTCTGCAAACGTAGTATTACGAATCTAGTTCTACTCTTCCAAGAATAGAAGACCCCTTTCATGACGATATCACTTCTCCCCGAGCATCAGGCGACCCGAATATTCGTCTAACGTAGACAAAGACAGACTGGTTTCTATGGTAACTAACGGGGAAGTAGCAAATTGAATATCGATTTATACCAAACTGGCTTCCACCTGCAGCTTCGCTCGTGTAAGTTGAAAATTGAATCATAATTCTAAAGACACGTGGCGCCATCTATGATTAAAAGAACGTTATTGTTGTTTTTCTCGGGAACTGTATTTTTTTTGGTATAAAATCCCTATGTCCGTTTCTGTACAAATGACAATGTATAAGTTGCAAAATTCCAGGTTCCGTGGTTTAGATGTAATAAGGTAACAAGCAAACAAACTTACAATCGATATCTACTATACGATATCTATCAATAAATAAACAATTGTCCTTATAACGAAGGCGCTATGAATATTTTCGGTAACTTTGTTTAAAAATTTACTAACAATTAAGTAAATTAATCGTTTCTTCGTTTTTATTTTTTTCCTGACAAAGCCTGATAACTTCGTGCAAGCCTGTTTCAAGTGCCCTTACTGTATTATGTACCCACACATACAAGTAGTTTGATTAAATGATCTCATATTAATTCACGACTAAATCTATAACGTTTCTGTACCTAGTCACAGGAGCTAATCACTTAAAACTTTTGTAGAGACATCAAGACAGAAGTAGACATGTAGTGCTAAGTTAACGAAAGCCGAGTTCTCAACTTAATCCGTTTGGCGGTCGGTAGCCAGGCGTATCTCACTATGCAATGACGTGTCGTAGTCGGAAAGACTGTGCAAATCTGACCTCAACGTCCCTTCGATGTGAAACCACGGAGCTGATAAAAGAGGTTGGTATGGAAATGTGGGCGTGGTTGGCAAGCTGTTAATTATAAAGATTCGTACTTCAACCTTTACTATTAACAAGCTGATTAGAACCACTTAGAACTAGTGGTTCTAATTTAAACTGATTGCCGCGCCACCTAACGAGTTCAAATGTGAATATAAACCATCGAGGAACCCACTCAAATCGACGTAATAAAGTTCATCAAAATCGATCCCAGACGCTTTGAAGTGATGCGCGGACGAATATTTGTGGCAATTTCTATTAGATATTTATCTAAATAGAAAAGTAAGTAAGCAGTTGTCTTTGCTTTGGTAGTTTGTTAATTCATCTCCGATCAGATATACAAGAAGTAATCCACGAAAAGATATAGTTGGTGATCGTTGACCACACGACTACTCGTCAACATGATGGTCCGAGCGCGTCTATTATCTTATCTTTATCTTATCTTGTGCTCTAGGTTTATTTGTGTGCGTAGTTCCGTTTAAGAGTAAGAGACAAACTTTAATACCTAAAACAATTTCCTTTACGGTCTTTTCTCTGTTCCGTGGCAGAAACCCTCTTACTTTACATATTATACCTTCTGAGTCCTCTAACTGCCTGGTACATTTGCTTCCTCATTTTGCTAAATTTATGGCTTGAAGCATACAGCGTACTTTAGTTTAATAGACAAGTGCTGGAACTATTTGAGTTCGTAGTTCTAATTTATGAGGTCCTGGTATTGTAAAAGGTATTTCTGAGGTAAAAAGGTCGTAAAAGTTAAAGCTCTTTTTTCTTGGAACTCGCTTACTGTAAAAATAAGTTTTTACATTCTTATGACTTTTAAAACGCATTAAGAGGAGTATTATATAAATGGACGAAACGAAATTTGATTGTATTTTATTTAAATAAGTATTCCCTTTATAAAAATAAATAAAATTTTGTACAAGATTTACAGACTAATAAATTATTAATCTGTAATGTGTGGTTTATCAAATGACCATTATTCATTATTTTTTGACAAAATTGCTTTTTAGCATCTGACAAACCATAAGCCTACTAAAGGTGTCATAAGAGAAGGGATCTTATTTAGTAAATTCCATTGATTTTAATTAGGTTAATCAATTTGTACTGACTTGAACTTTGTATACTATGCTGTGCTAGCTTTAAATACTTGTAGAAATAAAAAAATCTATGATATTATGTATTTCACATGTAACTACTACATATACTGTTTCTGTTTCTGTTGTCAAGCCTGTGGTAGGATTGTCGCTCTCGTATCGGTTTATTTAGCCACCAAAAACGCTGTTTCGCAGACATTACGCCATGAATCGTCTGCAATAGACGCAAAGGCCTTATATATACTACATATAAGGTATCCATGTCAGTTGCTAAATCAGTTTTCATGTTTGAGGCGGTTTTTATTATACTAAACCTATCTCTTTATTAAGAAACATGTAAAATAAATAACTCACGTGGCTACGAAACCACTAATATTATTTATGCCATTGTTGTAGAAGGTTTGATTTACCGATCTTTTTTCCAACGTCTAGTGTTTTCGTGCGTGTGTGTGAATTACGAGTGTAAGGATACCTTGCTATTAGGTATTATTTCGTATTTACACATTGTTATGAAATACATGTATGATGATATACATGTTGTTATGACTTTTAGGCTTTTACCAATCACGATTTCTGTGGTAATAATTTTTCTAGGTCTCTTAGCTGGTCTCTTAAGAGGACCTGAAATCTCCCTCCATGTGTTGATGGTGGTAACCAGAATGGTTTTTGTGAGGTAAGAATCCCACACTCCCTGGTCTCCTCTTCCGGAGGCCGGGTGCCTTTTGAAGATTTCCCCAGTAAAAAAAAGGTCTCTTTGATGAACCTAAAGAGGGGCGAGGAAATTTCTACCGCGCAGGCGAACGTGATTGGTTGTTCAGTCGTGAACCAGCGTACGTTCCCTCACTACAGCGCCACTGTTAGCCGGTATCTTTAAAAAAAATGTTTATAAGCTACCAACCTCAAGTTAAAATAAGAAAACCAATAAATACCAAGAAAACTTCCAATTAAGGACACAAAAGGCGTAAAATTAGAGAAACTTGCCGGCGACACGCACCCGGCCTCAGAAAAACTAACTTTCTTGACAGTTTGACGCTGGAATTTATAAAGTGCGGGTACCTTAAATAATGCGCTGTTAGACAGACACGTCAGCGGGAAAAGTTAGTGCACGTTCCCATAGGAACTGACGCCGGCAGAACTATGAACGCAAGTTCCACTCCACACAAACTCGCTAACTAGATAGGGGCCTGTCTCGCGAAGTCCTTCGTAGTTAATTATAAATAAATATGACGTATTCCGTGGATCTCTAGCGACGGTTTGCTGGATTTAGTTTTAGATGCAGTTACAACAAAAGTTGTATTTAGATAAGATGAGATAATAACTGCTAGTCACAAATCAACATACTATGTTAACATCTTGACTGGAGATATTAGTTAACTTAAGATAAGTTGAAATGAAAAGCACTAATAAAATCTGCTTTTCAATTTCTTTGTGAACTTTTTACATGTTAGCTTATTAAATATAATTAATTAATAAGAAAATTTTAAATAAATTAATCAGCCTATAACTGTCCCAATGTAGGGCAAAGGCCTCTTCTCATACAGAGAAGGATTGAGTATTAATCACCACGCCATCTCACTGCTAAAAAAAAACTATTTTTATGTGAGTTTTTTACATGAAGCACGTGATTTGCTTATGAAATGAAATTATTTATTAAGAAACTCGCTTTACCAATAGCCACGTTTAGTAAAGCAATGGCACGGCACGCCAGGGATCGCGGGTTCAAGTCCCGCCCGAGTCAGTTGTTTTTGCGAGTTTCTTAATAAATAATTTCATAAAGTTATATCTGCTTTTTAATTTCAACAAGCAATAAGCGGTCACTGCTCCCTTCAGACTTCGAACTGACGAATTACTTAGTTCTGCTAGCACGATTAAAAAGTGACCTAATTTTCATTAGCAAATCACTTAGTATAATATCTAATCTATATATACAGGGTGGGCGGAGAATAGAGGTTCAAAAATTTTTTTTAGATGCCCCTCTCCTATAGCTATTCGAATAACCCCCATGTATGTTCAGCGATTATTTATAGTTTAAGAGCTAGATTTTTTTAATCAATTTTTGGGAAAGGTTCACCTGACTTTAGATTTTTTTTTTTTTTGTTCTTTTGCATTGTGATTCTTGAAAATATTTTTTGTTATTTTAAGTCCTTATAGTATGTTCTATGATCCATAAAAAATCCGTTTGCCTAATCATCTCATAAAGCGCCTAAAACTTTGCTTAAAAGGAAAAAAAGTGCAAAATTAAATGTGTTCCAGATTTTCATTTATTCAAAAAAATTCAAAAAATGGTGGCACTGACCCCAAAGTAGTTTTAAAAACTCCCTCGGACTTTCAGCATTTCAAAACAATAAAAATATTTCCTATTTTTCGGGACATTATTTTGTGCAATCATAGTTCAAAGATGGTAAAGAGAAAAAATCTCAATTAATTTTTTCATTTACTTGATAGTTCAAAAGGTTGTTTTAATACATTCTTATCATGAAAAGTTAATTGAGTTGTGATAGCTTAGTGGTAGTAATCGTTGACTGGCAAGTCAAAGGTCTCAGGTTCAAACCCAAGGCGCGCACCTCTGACTTTTCATAAGTTATTTGCTATAAATTAATTATCACTTACTCCGTGCCTCGGAAAGCACGTAAAGCCGTTGGCCCTGAGACCGATCTCTCTTCGGTCTCATATCGGATTGCCGTCCCATTGGTGTATGAGAGTAAGGGAATAGAAAGTTCCCTTGTGTTTGCGCACACACTTGTGCACTATAATATCTCCTGGCTAATCTTCGTTGAGATTGGCCGCTGTGACCAAAATTGGCCCGGAGGATATTATTATCATGAAAACAATGTATTGAAACAACTTTTTTCACTGTCAAAAGGAAAATTAGCTTTGTTTTTTTTTTTAATTTGCGCCATATAAATCGGAATCTATAAATTTTGGCCTTTTAACTAGCTACATTATTGCAATCAAAAAAGATACAACCCGGTGGTAGACATACGGAGAGGCAGTTGAAAGCAGAAAAAAAATATCTACAACAAATTAAACAATTTAAATAATGTTTTTTTTTTAAGCACAGATTTTGCTTAAATTTTCTATTGTTATTGTATTATATCTAATGTTAACTGTATTTCATTAGAATTAAGTGCTATCAAATAATAAAAATTTAGGAAGACAAAAATTAAATTAATTGAGATTTTTTCTCTTTACCATCTTTGAACTACGATTGTACAAAATAATGTCCCGAAAAATAGGAAATATTTTTATTGTTTTGAAATGCTGAAAGTCCGAGGGAGTTTTTAAAACTACTTTGGGGTCAGTGCCACCATTTTTTGAATTTTTTTGAATAAATGAAAATCTGGAACACATTTAATTTTGCACTTTTTTTCCTTTTAAGCAAAGTTTTAGGCGCTTTATGAGATGATTAGGCAAACGGATTTTTTATGGATCATAGAACATACTATAAGGACTTAAAATAACAAAAAATATTTTCAAGAATCACAATGCAAAAGAACAAAAAAAAAAAAAATCTAAAGTCAGGTGATAATTTCCCAAAAATTGATTAAAAAAATCTAGCTCTTAAACTATAAATAATCGCTGAACATACATGGGGGTTATTCGAATAGCTATAGGAGTGGAGCATCTAAAAAAAATTTTTGAACCTCTATTCTCCGCCCACCCTGTATAAAAATGAAACCCGTTTTTCGTTGTCACGACATAGCATGATAACGGCTTGACTGATTTGGCTGATTTTGGTCTTGAATTATTTGTGGAGATCCAGGGAAGGTTTAAAGGTGAGAAAATGGGGTAGAGTAGGGTAGGGTAGGGGTAGAGTAGGGTAGGGTAGCGGTATAGTAGGTTAGGGTAGCGGTATAGTAGGGTAGGGTAACGGTATAGTAAGGTAGGGGTAGTGTAGGGTAGGGTAGGGGTAGTATAGGGTAGGGTAGGGGTAGTGTAGGGTAGGTTAGGGGTAGGGTAGTGGGTAAAGTAGGGTAGGGGTAGAGTAGGGTAAGGGTAGAATAGTACTTGAAGTAGGATAATCACGCGTACGAAGTCGCGCGGGGCAGCTAGTAACTTATAAATAGTAGGTTTTTTCTTACCTTTAACACTTTCTACTACAACTAGAAGCTTTTGAATAATAAGCGTTTTAGTTGATCAACGTTTATAAACACGCCAAAAAAGTACCTGCTGCCCGTAGGGCGATACGCCAACTATCAATATTAAACTATTGACTAGATCTCAGCTGTTAAACGACTCTCAGAGGACTGTTACAAGTTATGACATAATCCATAGCTATGAATAGGCCTATTAGCGTAACCCCTTCCTGCCTAAATTATAACAGATTGCTTTAATATTACTCCTTGTAACTTAGAGGTTGGTTAGGCAATGTACACGAATATTAATTCAACTGACTGTATAGGATTTATACAGCGTTGTAAGAAGTCGTAGTAGCCTTCTTTGAAGGAAAATCTATAACACAGGAGAACACATTGGTGAAGTAAAATACAGGCAAAAAATACCTTTTTAAACGGTTTTATTTGCTTTTTATTATTTGATTTCAATTAAGTATTCGATATTTCACCCCCTTCCTGTTGACAGATTGATCTGGTTAATGACAATAGGCTCGCCCCCTATTACATATGGGACTTATAACATAGCCGGCGAAACGTGGGTGTACTGCACAACTCTGCCTACCCCCTCTAGGGAATACAGGCGTGAGTGAGTTCTGTTCAAATATCTAAAGTATTTTTAATGACCTTGTATAAGGTCTAACTACATATTAAGGCATATTATTATTGAGAGTTGGTGTAGGTAATTGCTCACTAAGATGCAAAATATTTTTTTTAATACTCTTTTAAAGTTTGGATCAAAAGCTAATAACTGCAATTCGACTGCCAGGTCACGTAGCTTATAGCGTAGAAAACAACAATTATTTGAATAAAGAACTAATCATCTTCCTCCCGAAATAACTCTATAAGAAATCCCACAATAACATTATAGTCGGTGCGAAACGAGGCCAAGAATTTCGTCTACAGTATGCAAGGATGAAGAGAAAAAGTAACAATCCCGACAAACAGTTACATTATTTTACTCGACTAAATGTACCTAAGCAACCCACTCTCCGTTATCTACAGTGTACCCCTTGTACCTTCAATTCATAAATAATTCAGTTGAAATGTCTAACAGTTACAATAATTTTCGGAACAATGACAACTAAATCAGAACGACCGTCATAAAATACGAGCTTTCCACGCCGTTTGGCAAGAGAAAAATAAATTATAAATGTCATAACAAATTACTTTTCCAATGAAACATAATTTGATGAGATTTTTTTTGCCTCTTGCCACGAGCCAGTAATTTTTTTCTTTTTACGTAAAACGGTTTTGTCATCAAAACTAAACCAAATATCAGACCAATCTGTCAACGGAAGGGGGTGAAGTATCGATTACTAAATTTGAACCAAATAATAAACAGCTACCTAAGTAAAACCGTTTTAAAACGAAATAAAAACCTTTTCACATTAATTTAAAACCGCTATTTATAACGGAATAATAAGGCCTACAGTCGTGATAGCCTAGTGGTAGTGACCGTTGACTGGCAAGTCAGAGGTCTCGGGTTCACCTCTGACTTTTCGTAATTTATGTGCGTTTTATAAATTAATTATCACTCTCCGTGCCTCGGATAGCACGTTAAGCTGTTGGCCCCGGCTGTCAATTGTAGTTCTTTGACAGTCGTTACGGGTAGTCAGAAGCCCGAAAGTCTGACGACCAGTCTTACCAAGGGGTATCGTGTAACCCAGTATCTGGGTTGTGGAGGTCTGATAGGCAGTCGCTCCATGTAAAACACTGGTATTCAGCTGCATCCGGTAAGACTGGAAGCCGACCCCAACATAGTTGGGAAAAGGCTAGGTAGATGATGAATAAGGCCTACATGCAAACATGAAAATAAGCCCTCTGAATGAACGAGTACATGTACTAATATATGGCTTCTCCTACATAATCGTTTCTCTAAATTGCGTCGTACTTACGTGTAATTGAAATGTCAGGTGAAACGTAGGTGTACGTACAATCCAATAAAGTCTCGCACGTGATCATATCACCGTGAGATTCCTGTTATATTTTTTACTTAAGCTATCATTATGATGTAAGCTTGGGTTGAGATTAATTTAATATAGAGATAGGTTTAAAAACAGAATGTTCCAAATAAAAAAACAACATTTTCTTTCACGTAAATAAACCAAAATCAACTCTGTCTCGCTCGAAATCGAATATTTTTTTTTATCTTACATCTCTGTATCTTTTCAAAGGTTACCTACATTAAGTTTTTGTGGCGTTGATGGTTCTGAAGAGATAAATTAAATTAAAATCTTTCCGACTCTTTCTTCTATAAAACATTAGTAAATGAAAAAGCTACCATATAAAACACTGGTATTCAGCTGCATCCGGTAAGACTGGAAACCGACCCCAACATAGTTGGGAAAAGGCTAGGCAGATGATGATGATCAAGGTTCCCAACTGGCACTGTTGTTATAAACTAGGCACGCCGCGCTAAAAATTAGTCAGAATTCAGTGTATTTCAAGTTTTTACTTACATAAGCAAAGATTATGTAAGCATAACTTAATATTAATTCTGTTTATGAAAAACATTTAGCTACGCAAACTTTTTCGATTTATTTTGACTCCCACGAGCGTCGTTTGTTATATGAGAGCAGGTCAAGAGGATGGGTAGATAAACTCGTACATAATTATGAAGAAGGTTTATGATTGTCCGTGTTTTAATCAGTTGTGATAATTTTAGCGTATTAGGTAGGTAACCTACCTTAGGAAATATACTTAAGTATTTAATCTCTATGTTGCACACTTTGTGCACTATTGTACTATTGTATCTCTCATGATGGCTTATCTTCGTTGAGATTTGCCCCTGTGACCGAAATTCGGTCAGAAAGAGAGAATACTTTATGGTGATGGTTGGCTGAGGTAGTACAAATTGACCTCTCACAGAATATCGGCGTGATAAAACTGTATTCATATGGTAGTAGTAGTAGCGGAGACTCAATCCCTTATTTACTAGTCCCCCCTCCCGTAATCCTTCCACATTCGTCCTCTTTCATAATTCTACTTCCACATTCCCACTTCCACCTTCCACAATCTCTCTTTTATAATCACCCCTTTCCATAATCGCCTCACTTCCGTAATCACCCCTTTCCACAATCGCTTTCCACTAAAACTGTACCTCATAATAAAATACGTAGAATTATCTTCAAAGAACATTTATTTAGAACCTCACTTTAGTAAACGATCTCAAAGTTAATTTACGTTAAACTTTCTAATTTCCTCCTCTAGATCATACACGAGTGCTTCCAAAAACTATACCCATTAGTTATACTTAATCAAAAACTTAAAGTAGCCATTTCCATAAAATACACATACGAAGCGCCGATGTGATACAGATTAAAATTATTACGAGGTTACTTTATCCGGGTAGTAAATTTGATAATATTAATCTATCAGCTATGTTGGCGTATTACGTTAAAATATGGGCCATATTTCTCTTTATGACTCTAAGCTTATAAAACCTGGGGGTTGATTTGTACGTAGGTATACGAGAATCTTAAAAGCGTACTTAGGATTTCCAGATTTTTCTATTATTAAAATTTATATCGTTACTTAACTAACAAGTGGTCCTTACTACTCGAATTTATTTCTACTGATAGTAAATGTTTAAACCAAAGAAGCAGTGATAGTTGGAGTGCCAAGTCAAAGGTCTCAGGTTCGAACCCAAGGCGCTTGCCTTTAACTTTTCGTAAGTTACGTGCGTATTATAAATTAATTATCACCTGCTCCGTGCCTCGGAAAGCATGTTAAGCCGTTGGCCCCGGTTGTCATGAAGATCTTTGACAGTTGGGAGTCAGTACCCTCATAAAATCCTGACAATTGATCTAACCTCAGAATATCGTATCCCTTTGGGTTGCGGGGGTCAGATAGGCAGTCGTTCCGTAGAAAACTGATATTAAGCTGCGTCTGGTTAGATTAGAAACCGACCCCAACAAAGTTTGGGAATAATGAAGCTGGGAGCATGAGTATCCCTTTGGGTTGCGGGGGTCAGGTAGGCAGTCGTTCCGTAGAAAACTGATATTCAGCTGCGTCTGGTTAGATTAGAAGCCGACCCCAACAAAGTTTGGGAATAATAAGGCTGACAGCATGAGTATCCCTTTGGGTTGCGGGCGGTCAGGTAGGCAGTCGTTCCGTAGAAAACTGATATTCAGCTGCGTCTGGTTAGATTAGAAGCCGACCCCAACAAAGTTTGGGAATAATAAGGCTGGGAGCATGAGTGAATGTCTAAATCACTGTCGCATCACATATTAAGATTCATTTATTTTACCCGTTGCCTGATATAATCTGCATTGAGATGGCCATGATTAAAATTCTTATACAGTAAAGAGTATCTTTGATAATAATAATCTAGTTACATCAGCACAGCATATTACATTATTCGGGCCATATCTGTCTTTGTAGCTCTAAGCTTAATAAAACCTGGGTTTGCAAGGTTTAGCTGCATAAAGCTAAGAGCTATTGAAGCAGATGAAGATGTTAATTTCCTATGCAAACCTGCCTGAGAGCGCTTTGAGCTCAGGTGCTCGGCGCAGATATTGCCTGACCGAAGTCATTGCACTTGTGTTTAACTATAGATAATGTAGAGACAATGGAAGCAACGGTATTAGGTAGAAAGTTTTTGTAAAATTATTATGTAAATTGTACAGCATTTTTAGAGCGTTTACTCCGACATTCAAGTTTAAAATGTTTTGTAGAAAAAGAATTGCAATTACGAGCATGATTTGGTAGCAGATGGCAGACGGGTGGTGGTTTAAACCAGTCGGTCGCAGGTCAAATAATCCTAAATTAACTATAAGTAAAAATGTAAGAAACCAAAAAAACATGTTTGGATCAAGCTGAAATTTTTGTTGAAAATTTGTAATGTTGTTATCCTTCAAATGTTTTTATTTGACCTAAGAAGAAAGAATATAAACCTCAAAACACAACATTCCATTCATTTTATATCTTTTTATTGTAAAAGTTTAAAACAAAACGTAAGTACCCCTTTTTTTAAACGGGCAACACGTAACAAAGTACATACTATCACAAGCATGACATTTACGGTGTTTGTATAAAGCAGCTAATTTAAAACTAGCATGCTACTTAACAATATCATGATTTTAATGGGAAATTATTTCATAGCAGGTTGTTTACGAGCTTAATTGCTACTTAAAATAACGAGCCTTGTAAGATTGCTAATAGAATTAATAATTTATGCAGTTAACTTCAGTTATTTTAACAATAACTTTAGTTGTTACGTAATCGGACGGTACATCATAATGAACTCTCTAATTTCGGTCACAGCGGTTAATCTCAACGAAGATTAGCCAACTACGCAGGAGATAATCCATAAGTATGTACGTAAACACAGGTGCACTCTCTATTCCTTCACTCTCTTAATCCGATGGGACGGCAATCCGATACGACTGGAGAGAGATCAGGCGTAGGGCCAACGGCTATGTGCTCTCTGAGTCAAGGAGTAAGAGATAATTTATTTAAATACGCTTTTTAATATAAAACTTACGATAAGACAGAGATGCTCAAAAGTTAGATCTTGAGACTTTTGACTTGCCAATCAACGTCATACCACTAACACAAAAATTCATTAGTCAATGTATCTATGTTGTATGTGTATGTTTCTAAGTTTATGTATAAACTTATTTCTACGTTTACTAATGAATTTTATAGTTTGAAACATCTTAACATGCTGCAAGAATTTTAAATTAAACCTCGCGGTATAAAATCTCTTTTAAACTTTTCTGAAAATTACATCAAACTACCAAGGCAACATAAAGTTAAGACGTCGTGTGTCAAATTAAAATTTAAAGAATACAAGAGTACGCTATATGGGGCAATAACCCTGGTATGCTGATGTCAAAATGTTAATTGCATATGTAAAACGGTCCCGTTGCGCTGGGTTCATGACCCGAGGAGTTCAATCTAAGTTACAGCGGTATTGTATTAATAATTATTAATATCGTTGTAATAGCAAGATGTCGAACTGTTATTTTAAGTGAGATTAATAAACTACTATATATTCGCTACTCTATGTTTTGCCAATCTCATTGTTTGATGTGACGGCAATCAGACACGCTTGGAGAGAGATTTAGGCGCAAACCGACGGCTTTACGTGCTTTTCGAGGCACAGAGCAAGTAATTATTCATTTATAGGCAAATAACTGAAACTAATAACTATATATTAAAAATGTTTAAAACCCGACATAGAAAAACCTCATTTTTTGATCTAAGGACACTCAAACAAGTTACCTTTCAAATAAAAGAAATTAAATCAAAATCGGTTAATCCGTTTGGGAGATACGATGCCACTGACAGACACACAGATACACAGACACGTGAAACTTATAACACCGGCCCTCTTTTTGACTCTGGGGTAAAAAAATATACCTAACTTCAAAATTATCTTAGATTTTAGTTTTTTTTTACCAAAAAAAAAGAAGTGCAAGCTTCATTCATACACTGCTGGACAACCACTAATTCACCAAACATTTCTTTTAATTAAAATTGTGCAAATTCCCTTCCCAAGTTAAATCGTTTCCATCGCGTATTTGCAATTATTTGTTTATAAAACCATTAATTGATGTTTCAAACAGTTCTGAGGTGGATAGGCGAGGAGCTTAAGAAATAAACAGTGTTGTAAATTGAACAAAGTAAATAGACTCTTGTAGTATCTCTTTAATGGAGTTGTTACCTTCTTAGAGAACATCATTAGTAAGGCTTTGTTCATTACACCTCTACATTCACAACAAGCAACGTGTTTATGTTGGTAGGTACGTACCTAGTTAGGTATAAGTAGAATCTTCTATATTTCTTTGAAGTATTTTTCTTATGCTACTTCTAGTATAATAGAGATAATTAAAGTGTCTAATCCCTTTATTATAAAATTGTATTTCATTATAAACCCTAGCTCGTAACAATTTCGTGTGTGTCCTAACTGCTAAACAATATGTTAGAGTTGTCATAATTTTATATTGGAACGCGTGGAGTCCGTGCCACATGCCGCATGGCGGCACGATTAGGTGCCATCTTTGCTGCTAAATGCAACAGTTATGGAGTCCGCTATGCGATGTATATCGTTTCCACATTTATACCAATTAAGTAAATCTCATATCAGAACAGTTTCCTACTATATTCAATAAAGTATATATATTAATTTACCGAGCTACGTAATTTAGTGGGTAGGTATGTACAACACTGTCATTATGATTTGAGTAAGTAACACCTAATTGGCAATTACGTGACATGAAGGATTTAATGGGAGTTCTTAGTAAGTTTATCTTAACATATGAATGAACATGAGAATTTCAGAGACATAGTCAAAGTTACTGTATGGGTAGGTAGGTATATGTGTGTGTATTTTGTGACCCACTGACTTATTTATCTTACAGAAAAAAATACTAAAGGAAATCTAGACAAATCCGTTAATTAGATCATAAAACAAAGCCACAAATTAATTTTTGGCAAATTTTGGTGGCACTTTTTATTTTTGAGTATTTATGGCAATTGATGCACTGATATTAAAGTTTAAACACGGGTCAAATATTTAAAAGAACTCATTAGTCAACTAGCAATCGATTGGAAGTTATAACAATTTAAAGAAAAATACGGCCACTAAGATCAGTTATTCAAAAATATTTTTGATCTACCGTCAAATGTACATAAATTCGAAAAGTCAGAAGTGCCTGGGTTTCAAACCTACGACTTTCTACTTGACAGTCCAACGGTCATACCACCAGGCTATCATTGCTTTTACATTGAAGTAAACAAAATGTATTTCGAAAATTATTTGTATAGCGAGCTTCGGCCAGGTTTCGAAAAAATCTATCAGGGTAGCTACACACATAGTCGATTCAGCACATTCGGTTCGGTATTTTCGAAGAAGTGCCTATGAAATGTCTTCTAAAATACCGAATCGAATGTGCTGAATCGACTATGTGTGTAGCTACCCTCATAGGCATGCCCCTGGTTATATGTATATTAACATTTTATTTCATACGTTAACAACCAGTAGACGAAAAGACATCTAAAAACGTTAATTTAAAAAAACATTGTCAGGCAGTAATAAAGTTTTATTGTGATACAAAACATTAATTTCCTTTGGGACGACACCCAAGTGATTGTAATTTATGTATATAGATGTACACACAACGTTTCAAACCCACATCAATATTGGATTAAGATGAAACATTTAGTTTTTGCTCCATACATCACGATTGACAAATGACAGTATCTGAATAAAATATACTAGTTAATATATATGTATTGAATAACAATTATATTGTATATAATTATTATAATCTTCTTCTTATCGTATGGTTTATGAACTAGTCTCAGAGTTAGAACTGCCCGTAGGCCTCTGATACAGCTTTACCCACCATTAAACACTCTCAGGTGTGCTGGTTTTATCACGAGGTTTTCCTTCACCGTTTTAGCAACTGATAAATACTTACGAAAAGTCATGTAGCGCCTTGGGATCGAAGTATATATATAATAGAATAGAATATAAAATAATAAATTCCGCTGCTTTGCTAAAGTTCGTTCATAACACGTGGCGGCATCTATTGTCTTAAGAACCTTGTAGCTGTTTTTCTCGAGAACAGTACTTTTTCGGTTCAGAAACGGACAAACGGACAACGGAGCAAAGCCGTGTGAAAGCTAGTTAAATATACGCTTGCATACAGAAATTATATCTTAAACAAATTAAACTATTTATAATGTATGGCAGACAAACGAAATGCTTCAAGTGTTGTGTTACGAAGGTACTCGCATGGCAATATTCATGGTTTCAGAATTCCGTTCGGAAATGCGATCTTATCTTTGCGGTTGTAACACATGTAATACAAAATGTTATTCCCATATATTTTAGAGAGTAAACATCAAAGAGACATTAATATTATCCGAGGCAAATTACTAACGACATGTTTCAAATGTTTTTGTTATTAAATAATATGTTATCAAAATAATTACGTTATCAAAAGATTTAAAGATAATATTAGTAAACATTTTTTTTACGTAAACCGGTTTTGTCATCTATCGGTTTTGTGAACTAAATGTATGTACCAAATATCAGATCAATCTGTCAATAGGAAGAGGGTAAAATAAATAACAAACAGGGTAAGCTAAATAAAACCGTTTAAAAATAGAACAATAGGTATTAAATGAAATAAACAACTAACTCGCGCGAAACTTTAATCACGGTATAAAAAAATATTATTTGATATTTTAGAGGTGGTATTATCCACTCTATATTACGTACTTCCTCGAAGGTAAATGTGCACTGGAATATAGGATTATAAGTATACGTACTGGTAGCGGCCTTTTAGATTAAGGGTTTTATTTTTCTTTATTTATTTTTAAGGTACTTAGTTAGATAGATTTGTATATATCATTTGCCTAGCCTTTTCCCAGCTATGTTGGGGTCAGCTTCCAGTCTTACCGGATGCAGCTGAATACCAGTCTTACATGGAGCGACTGCCTATCAGATCTCCACAACCCAGGTACTGGGTTACACGATACCCCATTGGTAAGACTGGTTGTCAGACTTTCGGGCTTCTGACTACCCGTAACGACTGTCAAAGATCTACAATTGATAGCCGGGTATTAAAAAATGTATTATTTTATATTTTAGAGGTGGTATTATCCACTCTATTACGTACTTTCTCGAAGTTTAGGTAAATGTCCACTGGAATATCCGATCTATGATTATAAGTATTACGTTCCTTTTAAAATTGGCTTTTGAAATACTACATTTTCACATATGTTATCTCGTGTACTACAGTAATAAATATTCAATGTAATCAGTGTTACGTAACATTTTGTTAATTTAGTGCTTGTGCTTATTTGCAGTTGGTATCGCTCTTTATGTCTATTACATAATTGCTAAACACAAATTAGAATTTGTTGCCTTGCACTGCAGATTAGTTAGTAAATTATGTAAGCTTGTACACACGGTCACTAATCAAGCTATATTTTTCCAGTATAAGCTGACATCTTGTTGTACAAAGAGGCTATACAATGTGAGGTCAGTTCATACTGGTTTTGTATAGCTTGATAATTATGTAGCCGTGTGTACAGACTACCAAGCCAACTGGTTTTTTTTTTCGTGTAGAAATTGCACGTAAATAACGCAATCATTTTTTTTTTGTTGAGTTTTAGTGTCGTCTATGCCTTTAATCTATGAAAAGTCTTTTTTTTATTTATTTATTTAAATAAAACAGTTATTTCACGCCGATATTTTGTGAAAAGTCGGTATTACCCCGGTGACGCCTATTCTTAGTGATATCTCCTCCACTGCGATATAATAAACATTGTAGTTTAACCGGCCACACACAAGACATAAGATAAAAAATACAAACACCACGTAGCAAATAAACCAAAATAAACTACCTATAAACAGCTAAAATCACTAAGGTACCTTGATAGCAGTATCGTGCAATGTCCTCGTTAAAGAGGAAAGCCGGAATAAACAACACACTGTTATCACTGTGAGTTCCCGAAGTGGGGGAAAATCATCTCGCTAACAAGCGCGATCGGAAAACAATCGGAATGGATGGGAAAGACCGTTTTACACGTAAAAAGTGATTTGTAAGGCTTTATGTTTTCATATTCCAGATGCTTGTTCTGTTTTTTGTTGTTGTTGTTTTTATCGGATTAAATGACTGATACGGTTTCGACTAGAAAAATATCGAATATTTATTTAAAAAAAGTATTAAGTGGCGCATTGGTCACGGGTCTGCTTTCACAGTCTGTACTGCCATATAAACTAAGTAATTAGTATACTAAATTACTAAGTATGACATCGAAAAAAAGAAAAAGAAAGTTTAGGTTAGGATTAGGATAGGTATGTTATGATTTCCTTGGGGGAGGCCTATGCCCAGCATGCTGTCGGCTGAAATGATGATGATGATGATGATTAGGATATTTCGAGCATCGGATACGGACCCGCTTTGCAGGTAGGAGTGTGGTCAAACCTGACATGTACCAATGTGAATTTTTCAATGTCATAATTATGTACTTAGTTAATCAAGAAACCACTGACTGTGAAAGAAAACATCGTAAGGAAACCTGGACTTAATAGTCTAAAATCGCCAACACGCAGTGAGCTAGCATGGTGATTAATGCTCAATCCTTCTCTGTATGAGAAGAAGCCTTTGCCCTGCAGTGCGACAGTTACAGGCTGATTTATTTATTTAAATTTTGATTTTGTCTTTGACCTAATTTTAAAAATATATTCACAATTCCACATCCCTATTGAAGTAATAAATAAAACTACCCTACATTACATTTAGACCCCAAAAACATTTCTGGGCTCTACAATTTCAACAGTTTGTGAATGTAATGAAAGCTCCCAGCATCACACAAACCCTCCATTAGCTTAATCTAAGGGACGAACTAAGATAAATGATTGCTATATATGGAAAAGTTTAACAAACATATTTCAGACGCTATGTTCACTTTACGAGGGTTCATTTTAGTACGTCGTATGTTGTTTAGTTTGCTGATAAAAGTCAAAATGTTAAAAATAGTGACAGCGAAGCAAAGTTTATGAGCATTTAGAAAGGTATGGTTTTTTGTCTCTGGTTTTTAGAGTTCCGTAGAAATAAAGGAACCTTGCCATGTGGTGTCCGGCCTAACAATAGAATCACCTCTACTCGTCCCCGGGTGTCATAAATAGCGACAAAAGAAAAGAACCAGAAGATGGGCAGCAGCATCTTTCTATGTAACAGCAATCATCTGCTACTGCGATCGCCAACCCGCTTGCCCAGCGTGGCTATTATGAGCAAATACCTCCAATGAGCGCACAATAGTGGCGCGCATTGAGAGAGGCCTATGTTCAGCAGTGGACTAATACAGGCTGATGAAGATTCTTTATTCACGCAGCAACAGAACAACAGATTGACATTATTTTTTACATAAAAACAGTTTATCGGCCGAAAATGATATGGGGTACTTTTTGTCCCAAAAAGTTTAGATCCAAAACCGTAGTAAGTATAAAAATAACCCTACAACATACATCGATGTGTTTACATGACCTACTTTTCAGTCAATGCGTAAAGAAAAAACCTTGAATGGTTATTGACCACACATAAAGGTAAAATACAATACGTCTGGGGTGCGGACAGAGTGGGTTAGTCGTAAAAATATATGAAAAAGCTGAATACACTGAAAGAGAAATCGTCCAAGTGTAAGATATGTTTTCGGCCATCGGACGATCATTTGGATCGAGAAAAATATCGAATGACTAGGTCATGGAATTCAATAATATGAAAGGTACAGTATTCTTATTCTTAGCGTTCCTTACTTCAAAAGGAAATAACGGAACCCTTATAGGATGACTTTGTTGTCCGTCTGTCTGTCAAGACCCCTTTATCTCTGGAACGCGTGAACATTAAAACCATATACTCAGATTTAGTTTGGGAAAGGCCTATGTTCAGCAGTGGACTAATACAGGCTGAAAATGATAATGATTGTATCCCACAAACCCACCTGATGGTAATCGATTTTGTGGCTTACGGTGTAGCACACCTACCTGGCAGGAGGACTGGATCCACTTCACCAGTTCCCCAGATAGGTTTCGGAATACGAAAAAATCGCTTGGTGGCTTTGTCTTTGACAGAGCGGTCGTTTAATTTAAGCCAAATGAAAGCCGATCGTAGCTTTCGTAGCAGGTCTACGAATTATCGTAGCAATGTTCTACGAAAATTTACAAATATTATTTTTAATTATAACAATCTTTAATTCTTTTATAAGAGTACGTATTTCTATTTAGTGCACTAAAGCGCTATACTATACATTCAGGGATTCCTTAAATGCATAAAATGTCGTGTTATTCGCAAGAGTAACCCTATAAAAGTTTTCTTCAGACTTTTACAGCGACTAACCGACAGTTAACAGCTATTTTTGCCGTTTCAACTTTTCTGCTGTTAGAGTTTATTTTTCTAAATTTCCTTAACTATATCTTTTAAAATGACTATAGCAAATACTGAATTGAAATCAAGTTATATTTATCTAAATAGATGGAACAATTGGACATAGTCATATATTATACTAATATTTACTTAATTTACTGTAGGTATGTCCTTGCGTGACTCCAAATTAGTAAATGCTCTTATTTTTCTGAGGATCGTCGATCGCTTGACACAGGAAGATCTGAGCTGTAGTTAAAGGTCAACGTCACCTTCGCAAAGTATTAAACGGGTGCAGAACAACCGTTTTTTAAAATGTCACTTTAACAAAATGTCACTTTCACAAAATGTACCTTTCGTAAAATGTCACTTTCAGAAAATGTTACTTTCGTAAAATGTCACTTTCATAAAATGTACCTTTCGTAAAATATCACTTTCACAAAATGTCACTTCCACAAAATATCCTTTTCATAAAATGTCACTTTCACAAAATGCCTCTTTTTCCGAATAAACATTTACTTTTACAGAAATAATTTATGAATAAACATCTAAAAAAACCGGTCAAGCACGAGTTGCATTTGAGTATTTCCCTAGGTCGTCACTCATTAGAACTACAATACCTAATACAGGACAAAATGTTCTGTTCTAGAGAACAATGGCCGACCCCTTACCTATCTTGGTAGTATTACTCTATCTCATAGAACGATAAGCTTTACTGCCGTAATTTGCACTATTAAGCTTATAGATAAGAATTAATAGCAGAACGTGAACAATTAAGTTTCCTTCATTAACGGTAGGCTTTAATTAATATGTTAAACATTGCAACACGACACTACCAATAAACATTTACGGCTATTCTAAGAAATATTAAAGACGAGTAATAAAACATAGCTAACATATTAGTAACATAATATTATATTGTGAGAGGCAGGTGCCTTAAGGAATGATTAGGCCCGTCTTTTCCATTGGCCACTGTGCGCAACTGTGTTGTAGTTGTATAAAAAAATACAATAATATATTATTTTAAATTGTTTTTTTTTTTAATAAATTTCAAAAATTGACGGAACGAAGTGGAATTGGAAATGGAAAATAAAATACACAGATTCCACCCACCACAATACGGTATTCGATGTTCGTAGGCAGACGGACAGGAGTCGTAGAGTTCCCTAAGATAAAGTTGAGCTTTAAAATATCTGGCTTATCTAGTTCACTGTGTCGTTACTAGTTGACCCAAAACTGCAGTAGCTCATCCCTAAAAAAGCCTCCTACATTATTTTCCCATCAAAATCCATTTATGTTACTATTACTATACAAAATATCTTAAGAGGTCGATCCTATTAGTTGCAAAGCGGGTAAGTAGCAAAAAAATGCATTTTCTTAATTCAAATGTTATCGTTTGCATAAAATATTTATTTATCTATATCTACCTACAAGTATTGAACTGTCATGAATTCATGACCATGGCGGCCAAAACGAAAACAATAATTAATTAAATTATCTTAATAATTAAAATAAATGTGATATTAGTATTCCATTTATTCATTATTATTTATTTATTTTAAATTTATATAAAAAAAAATATATACATTAAAAAATATATATATATATATTAGTATTATCATTATTTTTATTAAATGTACAAAGCAACTTCACAATCTAAGATCGATCAACTACCTAATCTAATATATTTCTCATTAACAGAGTAAGACCTTATAAAGACAATGAAATGCTAAGCCACTAAAACCGTAATTAACGCAAACAAATCACAAGATTAGAATTAATTACTGAACGTAAAACAATCCCCAGTGTTTCCCGCGCTAACTATAAGCGTTTAATTAAAAAGCTCAGCGCTCAAGCGGCTGTAATATGCATCACAACACTTCACACATGCTTTTCCTACTTGTGTCAGAACAAGTAGAGTAGAGTCGTGATAGCCTAGTGGTGATGACCGTTGACTGGCAAGTCAGAGGTATCGGGTTCGAACCCAAGGCGCGCACCTTTGACTTTTCGTAAGTTATGTGCGTTTTATAAATTAATTATCACTCTCCGTGCCTCGGATAGCACGTTAAGCTGTTGGCCCCGGCTGTCAATTGTAGATCTTTGACAGTCGTTACTGGTAGTCAGAAGCCCGAAAGTCTGACAACCAGTCTTACCAAGGGGTATCGTGTAACCCAGTATCTGGGTTGTGGAGGTCTGATAGGCAGTCGCTCCATGTAAAACACTGGTACTCAGCTGCATCCGGTAAGACTGGAAGCCGACCCCAACATAGTTGGGAAAAGGCTAGGCAGATGATGATGTCAGATCAAGTATATAAGTACTCGCGAAGTTGGGGGAGAAACTCAATTCTCAATTCTTTAATGTGTTCCATAATGTTACATAACAGTTGGTATACATAAGATAAGGTATCAATTATGGACCCTGTCGGGCACAGCATAGTTAGTTAGGAGAGAGGAGAAAGAGCGCTATATGTTTAAAATGCAAATTTTCAGTTATATTTAATTATTTCAATTCAATTTTAACAATATTCCTGTTAAAATTATCTATCTATAACAGCATTTTGTGGATGTAATTAATGGTGTTTTTAAAGAGCAAGTGTAAAATTATTAAGACATCTTTATATTAATAATTAATCATTACCTATTATAAATTTTAACCGACTTCTAGAGCAAGACTTGTTAACAATGTAAAAGGTTAATAAAATATTACAGAAATATGGTCATCATCTTCCTGCCCTTTTCCCAATTTATTTATATATTTATTTATTTGGGGTCGGCGCAGTATGTCCTCTTTCTCCACACATCACATCTCCATCACCCGTCATCTCAGTAGTCACTTTCTTTCTTGCCATATCATCCTTCACACAATCTATCCATCTCTTCCTAGGTCTGCCTCTTTTCTTGTATCCATCCACATCCAATCCTAATATTCATCGCACAACATTTTTCTCTCTTCTCATCACATGCCCATACCAAAACAGCCGGTTACTTTTTAATTTTACAGGAACATGTAAGGGAAAAATTACTAAGCTAATTATATCAGTAGTCTCCGTTATCTTCTCACATTGACGTCACGATTGGATAGGTAGGGGCAAAATGGCACACCAATACCTTTCTTTATCGTATAGGTAGTTGATGAACAACATTGTGTCAAAGATTAAACCGCCTCTAGGCCGCTGACATGGCTGGAAATTACTAATGACTAGCGCTGGACAAGTGGAGGTTTAAATGGCTAAGTGCCAACCTTTAGTAAAACAGAAGCATTAGAAAAAGTAAATGATGACTACTATAACAATGAAAAACTATTTTTGCTCCTATATTATTGACTAATGCTTTACAATCACTCACGATTTTGTGCGCGTAGATTTCGGATCTTCCATCTCCAATTATACAAAAAGTAATATTATTGCATTTCAACACAAAATAGGTCAGAAATCGATCAATATACAATCAAAACACTCTACACCTGCGATGTTTCTGAATAACGTCTCGTAAATTGAATTTATTTTTCCTATTCAATAGAAGTGCTTTCCCACAAAAACGCTTTTAGCTCCATTACCGCGACTGTGCAGCCGACTGTGGAACTACAAATACAGTAAAAATGCTACAAGATTCTTTATAGCTATAAAGAAGCAATATAGGACTACCTTTATAGCGCGAAAATTATGTTCAAGTGAAATTATATGCCCACAATTTATGTGATCCGACACCAAACGTGAATGCTTCTACCGAAATTACTAATATTCGCGAGATACCGAAAATTACGTTACAGGATCATGTTTATTATATTATTATGGGTCTATTCGCGCACAGATATTTTAAAGTAATCATCATTATTGTGCTAATCTCGATGTTTCGATACCTTGACGTTTTGGTCAGTGACAAGATGATGACACCCACATACAGCAGTCTTCTAGTACCTAACCACGGTCAATACAACTTGACCGAAGGTTAGGTTAGGTTTATAAAAAAGTTACACTTGTTCACTTTGCCTGATGACAGTGAGGTTAGTAGGATTCGTATTTTCGAAGAAGTCCCGATGAAATTTCTTCTAAAATATCGAACCGAATGTGCCAGCCATATTGACTATGTGTTTAGCCACCCTGATGCGGAGGAGTTCTTTGACAATATTTTCGAAAGTTGACCAAGCGATTAGTCTAGTCGTCTATATAGTGTATTTAACTAAACGGTCTCAGGTTCAAATCCTGCTTCTAATCAAATTTTTATTTTTACTAAACTTTACTCCGTTCATTTTTTACGAATTACAACGACCTCTCGTCTAACAAAAATAATCATACCCGCTCACAATGACGAAGTAACAAATTAAAATTTTTCATCTCCCAGTTTCTTCAAGAAAAAGTAGTAAAAAAGTAAAGCGATACTTTAATTAGCTTGACGTTAATTGGTAGCAAAAACAGAAACGTGACGTAATTTCTTTAAGACCTTGCGAAGGCAGCGAAAACATTTCCTTTTTAATCAGCGGGTCCCTCGCAGGATTTAATTAAGGCCCCTAAACACTTTACATTGGTAATAATTGTGCCCCAGGATATTTCGAATCTGTTTTCGTCAATTAACAGGAAGCTTACTTGTAAAACATCTGGCGACATTCACATCCAATATTCGGGTCATATATTCTAATATTTATAAATTAATATCTATCTCCGTGCCTCGGATAGCACGTTAATCTGTTGGCCCCGGCTGTCAATTGTAGATCTTTAACAGTCGTTACGGGTAGTCAGAAGCCCGAAAGTCTGACAACCAGTCTTACCAAGGGGTATCGTGTAACTCAGTATCTGGGTTGTGGAGGTCTGATATGCAGTCGTAAAACACTGGTATTCAGCTGCATCCGGTAAGACTGGAAGCCGACCCCAACATGGTTGGGAAAAGGCTAGACAGATGATGATATTCTCACCAGTTCCATCGGCTATTAGGTCCATGGGACTAGTGAGATTTTTTTTTCTCAGTAGTTCCATGGACTTTGATAATGGAACCAATGAAACAAAACTTAATCGGACTCGTTTCACTAGTTCCACCGTAGTTGTTCCATGGAACTAACGAGATTTTTTTCTCAGTAGTTCCATGGCTTTTCTTGGCGGAACCACAGCCAAAGGATTCAGTATTCTTATTAAAAGCAAATTATATTTTAAAACAAAAATGATGTCATGCCAAAATACTCACATACTTGGTACATATCTCAAATGGCCATTAAGAGTTACATACGCGTAGAACATTTGATAAAGTTTTAACGACAGTTAGCTAATATGTGAAGCCGGGCCGAAGGGCAATAAAGAACGACTGAGCTGCAAGGAATTGGAGTTTTAAAAAGTATAGTCAGTGAGTAACGGGAGATCTATTCTTATATGAAACGTTTAAGATAAAGATATATTTATTTTGTAAGGCGGGCTGTCAATTGTAGATCTTTGACAATCGTTACGGGTAGTCAGAAGCCCGAAAGTCTGACAACCAGTCTTACCAAGGGGTATCGTGTAACCCATCTGGGTTGTGGAGGTCTGATAGGCAGTCGCTCCATGTAAACTCCTGGTATTCAGCTGCATCTGGTAAGACTGGAAGCCGACCCCAACATAGTTGGGAAAAGGCTAGGCAAGATGAGGCAGATGATGATATTTATTTTGTAAAAACATGTGCAAAGATTCAAGTTTTTAAATGTTATTTTTAAGATAATAATAAAGTTTTTATATTAGTGCTCTATCCAACATATTATAAGTGTTATGTACGCCGTAATTGTCATATACATTAGCATGCAATAATTTTAATGTATGTGATGTAGCTGTACTTTAATAAATAAATAATGATCAGTACCTACAAGGCATAGCCTGCAAGGAAGGTGTTTCTGATACTATTATTCTTGTATTTAACTAAGACAGACTAAGATACACTACAAGATGACTAAAAAACAGAACTGACCAAGATAGGTCTTTGTAAGAGAGACTGATTAATCTTTTGACCATTTCTTGTCACGACTACTAGTTCTGCGCTAGATTTTATAATAAAATCAGAACATGCTGTTACTAAGTCTAAGAAATGTACGAACTCTCAGTCGAAGTCTCAGGTTTGAAAATATGAGAAAATAAAATGTCAGTAGTCCGGTAGTCGAAAGTGTTAATCGAAATATTAAAAATCAACGGTGTAGGAGCCTACACTCTACAGGCAGTTTAAATTCTGACACTAGCTCTCCATCAGAATTTATAATTTTATTCATAATTTATTTTAACTGTCCAAAGACAGTTGAAAATTTTGAGACTAACCAAACAAAACCACACCAAATTCTTTACTCAAAGTCTTATAACCCTAAAACCCACTACTTCCTTACCTTTACACTTTGAAAAAAAACACGCTAATGAAAAACACGAACAGTTTCATCGTAGCGTTAGAACGGTTAGCCCCAGTTAACCTGTATGTGTCACGAACAACAAACACTTGAGGTATTCATAAAAGCGAGGCCTTCCTAGAGATAAATTAAGATGGAGACGCCACCCGGGTGCAGTCTCCGTCGCCTGCCGCACAGATTTATCACCCAACCCCCGTGACCTCTTGAACAAGCATTGTTTTATGATGTTGCTAGAAATTTATTGGTAAAATGGAAGGTGTGGTCTGTGGAGTACCTACCTAAGAAAACGTAATTAATGTCCTCGAATTTCGCTCACAGCGGCCAATCTCAACAGAGATTAGCCAACTACGCACACTTAAAAAAATAGGACAACAAAACCAGTTGAATTAATGTAAAAATAGCTAAACTTTCATTATTCGCTAACGAAATTGGTTTACATTAAGGAAGCCTTTTTTTGCTACTTGTAGCAGTATAGTTATGTTGTCACTATGTTTGAGTACTTGTAACAAAACTTTTTGTTACATATTACCAGATATTTTTTTCAGTGCAGGAGATGTTATAGTGCACAAGTGTGCACTCTCTGTTCCCTTACTCTCATAGTCCGATAGGACGGCTATTCGACACAATTGGAGAGAGATTAAGCGCAAGACCAACACGTTTTACGAGTTATTTTAAGTTTTTATTATAATTTGTAGGAGTGTGATAGTTAGGGTTCCCTATATTCATGATTATTGGCCCTCGGATTGACATAATGGCACCGTGAAAAGAGCGCGGCTTGCTGTGGTAGCTTGTTGTGTACTTGGTACTTGGGTAGGTGACGTCTGACAGCCGCGCCTCGTTTATGTAAACCACCATCTATGTATTCTATATCTACCCACGGCCCACGGGCCACACAATCACACAAGTGATCACCATCGTAACAACCCTGTTACGATGGCTATAGACACCGTACAATGAAAGGTTTTAAAGTTTTAAGTGAATTCTAACTATATACTAATTGTTGAATAAATACTTTTCTTTTCTTTGTAAAGTGACAATTCGATACCAGCAATTAAAACTAAGCCAATTAGAAAAAGTCAACTTTACAGAGGCGACTAAAGAGAAAAATATGATATTTTTTAACATACTATACTACAGCGTGTAACAGAAGTCCGAAATAATACATTAAGGGTGTATAAGGTACCCTACAAACAATCCTTGAGCATAGGTTTTGGAACCGAACCCAAACAATACTCGAGTAAACCACGGTCAAAGTTTTCACCAAAATCTTTCAAATACAGCCCTAGACATCAGCTAAAAGGTGAATCAACACGAATCCGGTTATTTACCTTCAATAAATTAATTAAGTAAGCATTAGGCACGCGTAGGCTAATGAAATCTGTCATTATTAAAGAAAATGAAATCAAAATAATTATTTTGTATGAAAAAAAAAATGCCTCTTTTGCATTCAATATTTTCACAAGTGATTCTATTCATGATATACATAAATGCCCTTAAGTATTATTTCGGACTTCTGTTACACGCTGTATAAAATTTTGCGAGCATAAAAAAGATTAAAAAACAATAATATTCACATTAAAAACGCAAAATGGCCAAAAATCGACTTAGCGTTAATTGTTAATTACTGGTATCGAATTCACCATTACTTTTTTTCTCTCTAGTTGTACCTACTTACATAGCTCAGTTTAATGGACTGCTAATAGTCCTAAATGACTTTTACACAAGCTAGAGAAATGTAGGTAGGTAGTTAATGGTTTTTATACCAGCCTAGCCTTAATTTTTATAAGAATAAAAAGTAATTTTCACAAAAAAACACTTCTAAAGTAATAAATGATCCCCAAAATTAATAACCTGTCACTAATTACACTTAATAATGGTTGGATAACCATAAATACTTGAGTTAAACGGTCTAATTTAATAAAGTCGTCAGGATTGCTGCGTTCATCGAAAAATTTCATAGCGAAACGGGCGGGTCCATCGGATAAATTATATTTATATAGCAATAACCTTTGAAGGGTGGTTTGAGAGCACCTGGGGAGAAATGCGAAAGGCATTTTTAATGTTATGAATTTCTCCGATGTTGTTTCCGATCATATTGGAATATCTTGCCTGTCGTCTTGTTTAGAAACTATATTTTTTATTCAACTCCATACGATGGGTATCAATATTAGGGTTTTTAGATATGAATTAGAATTTAGAATAACTTCGTACCATTTCCCAAATTCGGAATTGCCCGACTAAACTCGCTCTTGAAAATGGACTCTGTTTGAGTTTGAAACTAGGTAGTTAATCCCGAAATAACCCTGCCTAAACCTACCTTACATACTATTTACATAAATAAAGAAGACCAGAGATAGAACTATATTTATTTTTGTCTTTTTTCATGCACTTTTGCATAATTATGTATATATTTTATAGTACGTACTTGCATATGCATATATATGTTATACTTATAGATAGATTGCAAACAGTTCAATAAAACATTGACAGTAATAAAAATAATGGAGCTTGCGATGCGCCATATTATTTGCAATGATAGTAATTATTGGGTTCATTAACATTTCCTCTGTTTACTGCATGCTGCATAATATTTACTGCGTCAATGACATTCGAAAGTTAAATTTCCAACTACAGTAATCAGTCGAAATAATAATGATAAAATATTTGGACTTTTTCATGCATAATTATTATTCAAATCTTCTTAATATCGTATGATTTATGAACAACGTGTGTCCGTGTTTAAAACGCCCTTAGGCCTCTGATATAACCTCTATTAACAGACTTAGCTTTGGCCCAAGAAAGATCAGCAAGGCAGACACTAAAGTAATCTTACACACTTCAGACTAAAGCACGCAGTTACAAGGAAAATATCTAATCTATAATTAAAACTAACTTCATCTTATTTTTCCCTTCAATTCGATTCAAGTTGAAAACATTTCACCTTAGTACAAGTTCATAAACTCTTACAAATAGGCACCTAGTACTTCTTAACACGTTGAATGTAATTCGAACACAAAAAGTAGATACTTAAGTGAAGTTTTGTTCGAATCCCATAGACATCTGGTGCGAATCGGGACTCGGGAGTACTGCCAAAACAAACTAACGAGACTGGGAAGTTGGGAGCAAATCGGATACCAACTTGAAGGACTTACAACCGTAGATCTTAGTAAATGTACGCCCATAACATTATATCTTCTCATCCTCCAAAGTGTAGTGGTTGTTTTGAGAATTGTTTGAGTGTACTACCTCGTAAAGAGCTATAAGTTGATCAGAAAAATTATGACACAGAAAATTATTTTGCTATGTAATTCCACCACGGGATGTTGACTCAACATGGCAATTTAATGTTACAAATCTTGAGAATTCATAAACATTTTTGTACAAAGATAAAAATTGTTACCTTTTCACGCCTAAACCACTAACCCGATCATCCTAAAATTTTGCATATACGATGTCAGGTGTACAGAAACGGACATGGGGTACCTTTCAATTCGAAAAAATGTACTGTTGCTGAGGAAAACCACAATAACGTTATTATGTTATCATAGATGACGCCACCGCCACGTGCCTTTCGAATCCTGATTGAATTTTAAATTCTAAATTAACGCTTGCGAAGCCACGAGTACAAGCTATTATATATATATAATATTATACTAAACTAACCGTCACATACTTAAACGTTATCAATCAACATCTACCTACATAATTTATAACTCTATATAATTTTCTATAACTCAATACAGGGTTATTTTAAAAACACTGACATCCTGAAAAGGGGTTATTAAACTCAGCAATAGGTATGAACAACTTTTACTACGAGACCAACCCTGAAATCGCAAAAAAAAAACACATTTGTTCCGTACATTTATATTCACACTAGCTTTTCCCGCGTAGCTTCGCTCACGTAGACTATAGAATTTGTACAGATTCTATTTATTTAAATCGAATTAATTAATCTAGGTACTTAGACATGCTAAATCAACAAATTGTGTGCACATAACTCAACAAAACGTTGTCTGGTTGTCAGTGTTTTAAAAATAATCCTGTATAATCAAACATCTGCGGTGCGTAAAACGCTAATTAATAAGGAAAGAGTGTTTGTGAATTGGTCGTCGTGCCCTATTAAAGACTTTACTTTGGTTACTAGGTGCTATAAGTGTCAGCAGTACGGTCATGCAGCTAAGTCATGTCGGGAGTCAACCCCCACCTGCGGCCACTGTGGCGAGAAAGGACATACAATAAAGGACTGCTTAAAGAAATTGGAAGGACCAAAATGCGCTACATGCTGGCACTTTAAAAAACCAAGTAATCATTGTACAGGTTCTACAGATTGCCCTGCGAAAATCATGGCCGAAAAAAGATACATAAACTCTGTCGATTATGAATGCGCCTAACACAACAAAATTTATGTTTACATTACTCCATTTGTCCTACTAACCCTAATTTATAAATTAACTGTAATTAGCAATACAATACTTTTATATAACAAATAAATAAATTATGCTACTTAGAATATGACCTAGACAGGCCTAGACTTCGATTCTGCTGATCCGTAATTTTCGTGTATGTTCTTATGTAATTTAGTGTTCATGTTTAAAACTAATGATAAATTTTATTTTATACCGAATATATTGTATAGTATTATATGATTAATTTACAGTTATACCTATTATACTTATTTATACATATCTAATGATTATTTAAAGATTTTTAAATGTTTAATTTTATATTTCTGTACTTTTGCGCCTGAGATACAGGATTTAAATTTCCTAGTTCAGGTAAGTGTCATAATATACCTAAGCAAACTTTGTACATGTTATCATATTCTGTAATGCAAGAAGTTTTTGAATAAATTATTCTTATTCTTATTCTTATTCTTATTCTTATCTATACCTAAATAGGAGTAAATGCGATCCTCTCTGCCTATTCGTTTAGTTACAATCTGTTTGTTATTTCTCGACTACAAACTACATAAAGTATTTGCTACACAAGATATTAAACTTTTGACTGACGTTATTACAAGTTTAACTGGTGAACAAAGAAGGCTTTGAAGATCTCGTTAGACAAGACAGAATAGTTAGAAAGCCTTTACTATTGCTTTATATAAAACTAGCTTTTGCCTGCGGGTTCCAACGTATTCTACCTTTGTTTTAATTGTTAATCCAGAACATCTTCTATCTGAGTCCTAAGTTTCAAGTTTCTAACTCGTGATAGAGTTAAAAACATCTTCATTAACTTTCATATTTATAATATTAATAATTGGCGTGGAGGATCATGGAGTTTCTTGCCAGATTCTTCTCCATGAAGGGTAGGCTGCCCTAGGAACTGGCAACTAGAGTTACTCTTATAAAAAAATATTAGAATTACGACTATTCATAAGTGCCTAAAGGTCTACATGAATAAAAATATTTTGATTTTGATTTTTGAAGTACCTAGTTGGATAAGTATATAATGTCTTCCTGATCGAATTTCGGTCACAGCGATCTCAATGGAGATTCACACATCCACACACACAGGAGATATTATTTTGCACAAATGTTTGCACAAACACAAGTCTCTAAATCCCCACTCGTATAGTCCGATGGGGCGGCAATCTGACACGACCAGAGAGAGACGTCATAGATCAGGCTCAAGGCTTTACGAGCTTTCGGTTCTGAGTCACGAAGCAAGTGATAATTCATTTATAATACGCATATAGTCAACGGTTATACCAATAGGCTGTCACGTCCCATCAGACTATGGGAGTAAAAATAGAGAGTGCACCTAAGCCAACTGGCTAATCTCTGTTGATTGCTTAAAAATATTTTTTTCAAATCGAACTAGACGTTTCTTAGATTTAGCTTTTTCATTTATACAGGGTTATTTGTAAAACACCAGCATCCTTAAAAGGGGTCATTAAACACATAATTATGAACAACTTTTACTATGGGACCAACCCTGAAATAGCAAAAAAAAACAGCTGTTCCATACATTTTGTTGAGTCATGTGAACAAATGTATGGAACAGGGGGCTTAGCCAAGTTGACTAGCTACAATCGCTAACGCTATAGAAAACGAAAGAAATGTATAGGATGACATTTTATGTCACGTGACATATCGATCGAAGGTAATGTCATCCTATACATTTCTATCGTATTCTATTCGTTAGCGATTGTAGATAATCAACTTGGCTAACCCCCCAGCTGATTTTTTTTTTTGCGATTTCACGGTTGGTCCCACAGTAAAAGTTGTTCATAAGGTGTTTAATGACCCCTTTTAAGGATGCTGGTGTTTTACAAATAACCCTGTATAGTATTGATACGATACGATATTTCATTGAATTTTATATACGATTTATACGATCAAAATATCATCTTAATATATACCTAAGCACCTCTATCAAAATCCATGACCGATAAGATGTACCTGACTGTCAACAACTATGCAAGAAGCATGTCTGGAAGCTTTCCATTAATTCCACAAACGTTTCCATTCCAAATACCTAACATATCGATGTGAATTGACGTCATATATTTGCTGGAAACACGTGGCGAGCGATACACGGAACGATTCAGTTTCTCGACTGGTTCAAAGCTATGCCACGCATGTTGGGGCACGTTTTACGGACCAATGCGTTAAGATGGCTCTAGAACAGCGTAAGTAATAGGGAAGATGCAGATGTAATATTTATGGAATTTGTATGATTAAAACGTTAAAAAAATATAAAAGAAAGGCCACTGCAACGTTTTTATTTTACATATTGTTGTTTTTTTACAATAATTACGATTTAAAAATGACTTGAAACAATACGTATTTTAAAACACGAATTAGCGTTTCGTGACGTCACACTTGTTTTGACAACTTATTTGACGTTATGGTTGCAAAGGTGAATATTATTTTATTGGAATATTAATTGCGTTTTTTTAATAAAAATGGGAGTTGGGTTTATCAAAGCAGACTCCAGGAATTTACCGAAAGTTAGTGTTGACATGGTTGTAACTTTTTTTATCGAAAGTGCAGAGTTTTCAGGTGTAGAAATGAAAGGGGCTAAATTACTACGGTATGTATACATCATAGTCATTCATAGTTGTTAAACTTTGTATTTTATTCAGCGGCTTCTACATATAGCAGTTATTTCAGCTCGACAAGAGAATCTTACGGCGATAACGCAATCGGCCATGTCCAAATTAAAAGAGATGGAGGAGAATTATGTACAATAAAAAGTAGAGTTACTCCGGAGCACAAAGAACGTAAAGAAGGTTATCGAGTTACAGCCATTATTAATGAAACGCAAAGCTTGGTCGGAGTGTAGCAAAGGGTGTACACCATTTGTCTTCACAGCTTGAAACCACTTTTTTCTCAGCTTTGGGTCAGAAGGTCCACTCAAAAATAATTTATTTGCAAACTTTGTTGAGGTAGATGGACACATTGGCACAAAACATGAGTCAACACGGCTTTTTATCTGAATATTAATGGTATTGTTACAATCACCTGACGTCGATGGATAGTCCATTTTAATTTTTTACAAATAATCTCGAAAAAGCAAAAGTTAAAATGAAAAGTAAATGTAAATTGAAAGTTGTTGACAGACAAGAGTGACGTCATCAGTACCATAGGTCCGTTTTCGCGCGAACTGTCAAACTGTCAATTTAAAACAGCATTTTTTCCGATAAATTACAATATTTTAATTGTTTTAATATATTTGTGGTCTATTCTACATGGAATTCTTTAAAATGAAAACAAAAATAAAAATAGTGCATCTTCCCTATTGTGTTCTTGGGAGACAACTTGTTATTAAAGTACTTATAAGTGGTATGAGTCGTGATAGCCTAGTGGTGGTGACCGTTGATTGGCAAGTCAGAGGTTCGAACCCAAGGCGAGACTTTTCGTTAGTTATGTGCGTTTTATAAATTAATTATCACTTACTCCGTGCCTCGGAAAGCACGTAAAGCCGTTGGCCCTGCGCCCGATCTCTCTCCGGTCGTGTCGGATAGCCGTCCCATCGGACTATGAGAGCGAGTTAATAGAGAATATAATATCTCCTGCGTTGTTGGCTAATCTCCGTTGAGATTGGCCGCTGTGACCGAAATTCATATTGAGATCATACTGAAATTTTGCATATACGTTTTCAAGTGTACAGAAACGGACATAAGGTACTTTTCATCTCGAAAAAAGTTACTATTTCCGAGAAGAACAATAATAACGTTCTTATAATCATAGATGGCGCCACGTGTCTTTCTAGTCATGATAGAAAATTAAATTTCACGCGGATGAAATCGTGGCCGACAGCTAGTAAAAGATAAAAAGCAAACGAGATGAAACGTCCAATTTATATTTCTCCTCATAAAATAATTTGGGCGCTTCTACAAAAATAACACAAGCACAACATTAGTAACATTCCAAAAGGCACGTATAACATAAATAACATTCGTTATTAAATAAAAAGTCAAGGAAGGCTCTGAGACGTACGTGCCCGCATTTTTCCAACTCGTAATGCCTACCGAACTTTTTCCTTTATCCCCCTTTTCTTACACTTGTCAATACAAATTTGAATTCACCGTAGTTTAGCGCGACGATACAACTTTGCCCGGGGAAATCAACAAGGAAATTCGGCGACCCGAAAGTTATATTGCACCTATATCAAGTTTCAAAGAACAATAAAGCTTTTTGGGAGCTTGTGTCAATCAAGACGAACGCCTTTTTGCGAACTACCAACACTGGTTGGGCATAATAATAATATTCTCCTGACCGAATTTCGGTCACGGCGGCCAATCTCAACGGAGACTAGCCAATTACGCAGGAGATATTATAGTGCACAAGTGTGTGCGCAAACACAGGTGCACTCTCTATTCCCTCACTCTCATCGTCCGATGGGACGGCCTTCCGACACGATCGGAGAGAGATCAGGCCCAGGGCCAACAGCTTTACGTGATTTCCGAGGCACGGAGTAAGTGATAATTAATTTATAAAACGCACATAACTTACGAAAAGTCAGAGGTGCACGCCTTGGGTTCGAACCCGAGACCACTGACTTGCTAGTCAACGGTCACCACCACTAGGCTATCACGACTTATAAATATACAGACAGGCATACAGAGTAAACGTCGAAATACCGACCTGCCTTTATATGGTTGAAGTAACATAAGGTTACATTTTAGTTTTTCCATCAACGCTGTAAGGTTTATTTTCGTTTGACAACTCTGTCCATGTGGAGTGATATGACCACATAATTACTGTCAATGACTGTCCTCTTGATGGTTCATACGCTATCCAAACCGCTAATGAATTGTCAATCAAATTAGCATTTCATATGAACCACAATAAATATGTTATGAAATATATTTCTCGTATTAAAATAACAAATAAATTAAACAATCTATTCAGAAAGATTTTTTTATACCTAAAACAATAATGGATATTATCACACAAATCTGTAGGTCTATCGACACTTTTGCACTATAATATCTCTTGCGTAGTTGGCTAATGTCCGTTGAGATTGGCCGCTGTGGCCGAAATTCGGTCAGAAGGATATTACTGTTTTATAATTTTAGATTAATATCTAGCCAAATGTTAACTATTTCTAATTTATTTGAATTAAATTCGATAACAATGTAAAAAAACAGTATTGCAATGTTACGGTTGTCGTAGTTTTTACAAGTCAATCTTCAATATTGATTTACTTATATGTACCTATTTACGTAAGTATCTCGGTTAGATTTCTAACTATTTACTGTTTGTCAACATTACAACAACGTAATACGTCATCAAACAAACCTTAATTAACAACTTATTTTAATTGCGTAGATGTGAAATTCTTGAATTAAACAAACTTAAATTGGACAACAGAGCTTTACGACTTACGACTTACGCAAAATATTCTAATCTCGTGGGTCGTGATTCTCCCAGTGACGTCATACGTGATACATATATTTTACTTCTACAAGATATACAATAACAAATACACAGACACACAAACTGCAGTATACAATAGGATAGATGACTATCTGTACTGTACTGTAGATTTTAATTAAGAGAGCCTACAAGTATCAGGTTAGAGCTTTCAGGTTCGAACCCAAGGCGCTACCTCTGACTTTTCGTAAGTTATTTGCGTATTATTAATTAATTATCACTTACTCTGTGCCTCGGAAAGCACGTAAAGCCGTTAGCCCTGCGCATGATCTCTCCGGTCTTGTCGGATTGCCGTCCCATCCCATTATTTAACTGTATCCCGACTCTAAACTTTTGTTAAACAGAATTAGAAACAAAGAAAACTAATAAACAACAGAGTTGCCAGACTAAACAACTAAACAAGTCGGGATTGATTCGTCAACAATGCCCGTCTGGATTCGATATTAAACCAATACCAAATTGGTATTGGTATTACCAATCTAGATACTTCAACCTCATAGCAGGATAGACGCCTAAATAATGGCAGACATTCTCCTTATAATTAAACAGGAATTAAATCGGGCTGGCGCGCCCTCTAGTGGCAATATAGGGAGGATATGGTTTCACGACATCAATAACCCGACGACACAGAGATACGGCAAGTCTCGTCTCGAAATGAGATTGCTGAAGCTGTAAGCCTACGGCAAATTTCATCTTCATGCAAGTACATGTTGAGTGTTTTGTGTCATACGATTGTTGTATATCAAACTCATCTAATTCCGTGACACTCTCAATTTGGGAGCATTAACTTTTTTACTACCTGAATTCCGCTTACAGAAATTTATAATAGGTCTCAAAGTTAACACTACCAAATTACGATAATCACAGAATTAGATCAGCCTACAAATTAATAAATAATCTTTTGTTTTAATCAAACAATATAATAAGAAAGATTTACAGAAAAAAAAAACAATTATGTAGGTACCATAATATTGTACTTGTTCATGTACTCACAGTCAATTAAATTATGTAATTCAATCATTGTCATGAAAATCCTAACTTAATATTATAAATGCGAAAGTATTTGTTTGTTTGATCATCCTGAAATTTTGCATATACGTTGTCAGGTGTACAGATACGGAAATAGGGTACCATTAATCCCGATCAGTTCGAGTCCGACATGTTGGACGGACCAAATCCGCACCACCCTCGAATCATCCGTCCACAATGCTCTTCTGTCGGCGGCAGACAGGACCGGCTGGCGCCAGATAGTCCAGGAAAGAGTCTCATCAATAAGCGGTCACGACCCTCAGCATTGAGGAGACCGACGCGAGGAGGAGGAGGAATCCCGATCAAATCCACAATAACGTTCTTATAATAATAGGTAGCGCCACGTGCCTTTCGAATCTTGATTGAAATTATAAATTTACGCGAGCGAAGTCATCTGATAAGTATTCAAATTTTTTTGTTTTTTTTTAAACAAAGACTTAAAAAGATTTAGCTAACTAACTTTTCAACAATAAAAAGTGTACAAGCGAGAAATATTGACAAACCAATCCCTTTTAGTCCTTTTCATAAAAAATCTATTCAAATTCCCCTCCGGCATTATTGTATCCCAAACTCTCTGAGTATTCTGTACTAACTTGTTTCTCACAAACTCAGATCTCTGCGAGTTAACCGAAAGTTACACGGTACGTACATTTTAAATGAAAGCAATATGTTTAAGTAGGCCGAACCCTTCAAATTTATGAGTAGGTACATTAAAGTTCCATGAACACTTATTCACAGTGAATTTATAATTGATCTACAATGAGGGTAGAGTTGGAAACTTTACGATTGTGTACAAGTTTCTTATTTCTATTAGGTACTTTATTATTGTCTAAGAAGTATTAAAAAGGATCTTTTGCAATCTCTTCGTGGCTTTAGAAATCAATTTCCGAGCGAGGCGCAAGCGCAAGGCCTCGTGTTTTCAGGCGGAATTAGAGACCAATGTCGTTATGTCGCTTTGATGTCCCCTAATCCTCCTTTCTTTAAGTCTTTTAAACCAAAGCTCGTTTTGTGTTTCCTACGATCGTAAATTTTCGCCATAGCTCTTTATTCTTAGATAGCGTCTTTCATTCTTTGACAAATTTCAAAAAGATTTTTTTTAATGAAACTAAAATAAGGTTACAGTTTAAAAACGTATTTTATGTAGAAAAAAAGCAAAGTACCTAAAGTTTAAAAAAAGAATTTGTATAAAAAAGAACCATTTAAAACATTTGAATTGTAAAACATTGAATTCGTTTAATTAAATACCTTACAAATGGTACCAATTTATGACCATCCACAATTCATACCCTGGCCTCGGAGTCAGTTAAAGAGAATTTTCTCACATTTCCAGTTATAAATTGCAGAAGTAATGGAGTAAAAAATATTCTCCATTTATCCGTGTCATTATGTTAACAGCGCCTGTTTTGTGAACTCAAGTTTCCGCAGATACCTTCCTCTTATTCACAACAGATTTAATTCAAAAATCCACGACAAAAGGACTTCTCCCTTCACTCTTTTATCTAATTGCATAAGGATCAAGTTTGCTTGGCTCATTCAATATCGTTTTTAATCAAAGACCTTCAAAGTTGTTTTGTTTTCTTGTTTGTTTTGCGTTAATAGAAAAGTTTTTAATTGATAGGTACCACTCTTTGTTTGTTCTTTGTGTTATACAGTCGATAGCTACCTAGCTTGTTAGCGGGTACACCGATCCGCACTTATAGGGTCATTTGTTCTAACCCTGAAATGTTTTATACCACTAGGGGTTAGCCGGATAGAACTTTAACGTAACGATTCTAATTTGGTGTGACCTTATAACTTGTAACAAAAACTATGCGCTTCGCATCGTATGGTTGATGAACCACCTGGTGTCAGAGTTTAAACCGCCTATAAGCTTCTGACATAGCTTTTACAAGCCGTTGAAAATTTTCTCAGGTGTGCTGGTTTCCTCACGATACTTTTCCTTCACTGTTTTAGCTAGTAACCATTAGTTTCTAATACGCACATAAATTCACAAAGTCGCAGTGGCTCAGCGATTGTTCTGGCGAAGGATCTAAAATAAATTGATAATATTAAACTGGTTTGATATCCTTTCAAGGAATTTTTAAATCAATTTTCAGATATTTACAGTTGTCATGTAAAAAATATAAAACTGTAAATTATTCTGTCCTCTCTTACTTACAAATGTGAAAATTTGTGAAGATGCATAGATTTGTTACTCTTTCACGCAGAAACTGCTTAACTTATTTAGATGAAATTTTATAGAAATATCAGAATAACACATAAGCTACAGTTTATCAACAAACCACACAGGCCGATGCCACGGGCGGAAGCTAGTAGAATTATAAGAAACACCGCTTTTAAGGGAAGTAAAATACCGTATTCGTAACACGTGCAAATATCGGCTATCGAAAACAAAATCTCCGACTCACTATCGTTTACAGTGAATGTTTTTATCTCACCATGTGAAACAACCCATTATGCGAAACAACCCACTATGCGAAACAACCCATTTCGCTGTATATGGACAAAAAACTGTAGTCTCAAATCGTCGGTCCTAAAGACCTCAACCTTTTCAGTATTCAGCCAGCACTTTTCAAGTTTGGTGAAAATATTCAATGAGCTACCAGTTCATATGTAGACGGTCGACGTGCCAACAACACAGGCCGTGGGGCTTTACGCTCGCTACGCTGTACTGTTTACATACGACTTGTTTATCGATTGTGTTTTTGTTTTAATGGGTTTATGGCCTTTAAATGGCCGAGTCTTCAAGGAATATCGAAGCAAGTTTCGAATAAAATGTCATGGTGGCACATTGGTTACGGACTTTGCAAGCACATAGGTGTGGGTTCGAGCCTGGCATGTACGTTATTTATGTCTTTTTTCAATGTCATTACTTTTTTAGTTAATCTAAGACACCACTGATTAACGATGAAGAAAACCATCGTAAGGAAACCTGTACTAAATGGTTTGAAATCGCCAACACGCAGTGAACTAGCGTGGTGATTAATGCATGATCTTTCTCTGTATGAGAAGAGGTCTTTGCCCTGCGGTGGGACAGTTATAGGCTGGTTTATTATTATGTTTTTGTGTTTAAGACTTGCTTAATATATATTAGAATTAGGATTACGTATTCGTTCTCTCTATTCGATAATCTGAAAATCGATAATTGATTTTGTATACAAAGTGACTGCACTCACTGTACATGTTTGTTAGAGGCCCACAGGCTGTCAAACTCTAACACCACGTTGTTTATTACCCATACGAAAACAAAACACTATTGTGTTTATTAAAAACAGAAAATGTTATATCACAATCTCTAATGCAGTTTGCTTTTGAGTATACACAAAGTTTCGCTGTAGTAGTCTGCTGTAGACGTCTGTATATTTGCAGAAAATGTATGCATGAAAGCAGACTACCTGGACATACAAGCTACAAAATATCATCGCTCACTGCACGGCTTTGGCGTTCGTGGGGACATATTACTGTGAATAGTTTAGTGCACTATTCAAATATCGTACGAGAGCATTGTAGGGTTGCTTTTATCAAGAAAATGTTATTTAGCAGGATTTTTACTGAATATTTTGCCTTTGAGGACGCACTTTTGTGTAATAACTTTTAACTAAAAAGCTAGAAATTACGTAGAAGCAGTGGCGGGAGTTGAACTCAACAACAGTGCGAGCCCAACCACGTTTTTAAAGATTTATTGAAGTAAAAAAAAAAATCTTCAGGGCAGGGCTTCGGAAAAATGTATGGTTCGTTTTGGAGATCGTTAGGAGTTCCATTTTATATGGCCGATGTTCTTCATACCCTAACCCTATTCTACTCCTACCCTATCGTACCCCTATGGGTATAATTACATTGTAAAACCAACAAATGAAAAACCATGGAAATCGGTCCCGCCGTTCTCGAAGTGTTCGAACAAACCCGATTTTGTTTTATTTATTAAGATTAGCTATATAATTATGTACTTAAATTGATTCCATTCTTAACTTTCAGTGACTGTGAATGAATACCCCAGTTTCAGATAATAAGAACTACGATTTATTTCCGATACCTTCGCTACGATGAAATCATGATGTCACAAATAGCTTACTCTCAGTTTCACGCCGATAACCGACAACCCTAACTTTGGATATAGGTTTGAATTTTGTTGCAAAATTTTAAAATGCTGACAAGGATTTTCATTTTGGTCACGTCACCAGCAAGCCTTGTATGTTAATAGGAGATAACTTGATCGTCAGGTTTAGGTGAAGAGGCAAATAAACTAGGGTAAAATTCGAATATACGGTGTCTCGTTCACTCGTAAAATGTTCCTATCAAAATAAGGGATGATGTAGTAGAATCACTAATTTTACTTACTTACTCAAATACTTCATTTACTTTTTCTGTGATATTAGAGACAGACCTGTAAAAAGAAGAAAATCCATTAAAACATAACCTTCTTTCTGGCGCAGTCGGGTAATGATGACATTTTTGGAATTAATGCTATTCTAATTACAAAGTTTAATTCGATTTTTGGTCACAGCGGCCTATCTCATCGTAATTAATAATTAACTATTCAGTTATTAAGTGAGAAGTGTTCCTTTCCTTTTGTAGAATTTTATGAATTTATTTAGAATATAAGTACAGGGTTATTTGTAAAACACCAGCATCCTTAAAAGGGGTCATTAAACTCATCATTATGAACAACTTTTACTATGGGACCAATCCTGAAATCGCAAAAAAAAAATCAGCTGTTCCATACATTTCTGGTCACGTGACTCAGCAAAATGTATGGAACAGCTGATTTTTTTTTGCGATTTCAGGGTTGGTCCCATAGTAAAAGTTGTTCATAATGATGAGTTTAATGACCCTTTTCAAGGATGCTGGTATTTTACAAATAACCCTGTATACTTACATCTATCATTACAGGAAACCTAATACGATAGATAGCCCAGTAGAAGTAGGATTCTATCTTATAATTTCATTAAAGTCATTTATTTTTGCACAGGTGATTAGTTACGTGTATTTAAAGCTTCGTTTAAAAAGTTAGAAAATTTAGACCAATGCTTTAGGTATAATTTAGGTTTCTGCAAAATCCATTACAAACGGTGAACACATCGGTAGTCTTCGGGTTTCCGTATTCACCCGAACGTATTATCTCCATGTCTAGTAATTTTTATATTTATTTGTACTCAAATCTTGAATTATTTAAATTTAGAACTACATACTTTATTGTTCTTTTGTTTTTGATTTCCATGTGAACTACATAAAATTATAAAACCTATAAAATCTCTTTATTAACCAACGAGGGAAAAAAGGAGGAGGTTCTCAATTTGACTTGTACCTAGGTATATAATTATATTTTTACAATTGGATTTTTATTCAATAGACTTTACAAGTTTTCGAATGTGTTTCAACGCCAATTGTCCGACCAGCCCTCTTGACGAATATTGACGATCACCTAATTTTGTTTATATGTAGGTATATATATATATTATATTTATAAAAAATATTTTTTGTGGGTTTTATTTTGAAGATGAACAAGGTGATTCGTACATAACTAACGTACAATTAATCCCAAACACAGTAGCTCAAAATTAATAGTAAATATTTATTACTATTCGGGTACCAGGTTGTTCATCAACCATAGGACAAAGAAAGCTAATTGGGCAGAACTTAATTTTAAAGGTTTAATTGGAAGTACACTAAATATAAAAACCGGTTCTTTTAAATCACACCGGTTTTTCATTTCCTATCCTTGAATTCCGCGTGGCTTTTCTTATAGAAACCATGTTTTTATAATAACTTTACCCACACAAAATCTTCTAATCTTCTGAAGGTATGACGGTATAGCATTTTATAATTGTTAAGTAGCCTCTAATTTCGGAACTCAAATAATAATATTACTCAGACGAAAATAATTTAAAATTCACGTCATTTATAAAAAAAGGATTAAGCTTAGTTAATTAATTAATTTTAATTGGCCATACCAATAAACCAAAACTGCTAGTTACTTAGAAAAAATTACACTATTATTCAGATTAAAAAAAAACTAATTTTCATTAATTTATAAGTGATTTTATAGGCCGTACTGGATGATGTATCTTTAACTGATCTTATAGAAAATGTTGTCACATGACAGTGTCACTGTCATGTTTTGATATTGTAATATTATGCACTTCTGCCTGACACATTTGGATTAAGTTTATAAAATTTCGGAAATAATTAATATATTATTAGCCTGTAACTGTCCCATTTCAAGGCAAAAGTCTCTTCTCATACAGATAATGCATTGAATGCATTTATCACCACGCTAGCTCAATGCGGGTTGGTAATTTCAGACCATTAAATCCAGGTTTCCTCACGATGTTTTCCTTTACTGTTAGTCAGTGGTGTCTTAGATTAGCTAAGAATTTATATATATGTCATTGAAAAAATCACATTGTTACCACGACCTCTTTCTTGACTTCTTTCTCTTTGAATAATTATAAATAATTAATTAATTACGCTAATTCTTCTTAAAGGAGATCTTATCCTATTGTAATTAGAAAACTTTATAAAAAAATATTAAATTTCTAAATAAATATTTCTTAAAATTTATTTTTGATCTTTATCTGTTGTTGTTTGTCTTTCTTTATATTACTCGTTCCTTTTGTTTTTAACCAAGAATATTCTGGATTCAAATATCTATAATAATAATACTCAAATAGACCTAATTTTTAACTAAGAATATTACCCCTAAATTATATATTTGATTCAAATTTCAATAAAGGTTTGAATGTATACAAGATTTTGATAAAAACCGGTATTGGTTGAACAAAATAAAAAACCGGTTTTATATCGATATATTTTGTATATTATATTATTATCTTTAGTAGCCTCTAACTTTGGAACAATTTTTTTTATATTACACAGACCAAGAACATAAACTCATTAATATTATAATTTTTAAAACTGATTTTTTTTATGATATTGTTGTCAGCGATTCGAAAGCACGGCGGCCGGCTACGAAGTGAGCGCGATAAAACCCCCTACGCCCCGCACAACCTCTCGTATTATTTTCGTATGCCGTGCTAACAAATCTTAAGTTTTCTGACAATTCCATGGACCAATTTTTCTAATCTTTTGTATGATGATAGAGTACATAGTTATGGTCAAATAGTCACCAACTTCTGAACTCAAATTTTATATCACTCACTTACTCAGACCATAAAACTTTGAAACTGAAAACTCAAATAATTTGGAAAGCTCTTTAGGTAATTTTCTAAACTTTTTGTAGTAGGTAAAAATATACAATACCAATTCATTAAAATTATTTCCAGACACTAGAATAATTTATTGATTTAGTTTTTCAATGATTGGCCTTATAACATAGGTTCCATGTATCCAATCTTTCTAATCTTTTGAATGATGATAGAGTATATTGTTATGGTCAAATAACCACCAACTTCTGAACTCAAATTTTATGTTACTCACTTACTCAGACTATAAAACTATGAAACTGAAAACTCAAATAACTCGGAAAGTTGTTTAGATAATTTTCTAAACTTTTTACAGTACGTAAAGATATACAATACCAATTCATTAAAATTATTTCCAGACACTATAATAATTTATTGAGGACACAATTGTAATATTTAGTTTTACAATTTTTTGACATAAAACATCGGTTACATCAGTTCCATGTATCCAATCTTTCTAATAACTTAATAACTATAAGATAACATTGTCCTTAATTACACAGGACTAGAATTTTTGACGTAAATTTTATATTCACGGTTTGTCATGCAGTTTTGCAAAAACCTAAATTGTACTTAAAGCAACGGTCTAAATTTTCTAACTTTTTAATAGAAGCTCTAAATCTAAGCTCTAAATATACGTAATTAATCTCCTGTGCAAAAATAAATGACTTTAATAAAATTATAAGTTACGGTCAAAATACGACGTTCCGCTATCGGTCTAAGAGAAAGCTAACAAAATATATTCTCAATAATCATTTAAATGTCATTTGTTTTATAAATGTAATCTTAGACTAGATCTAGATTGTTTTTTTGGCGTTATCGTACTTCCCATATCAAGACGCATTAATCTTAGAAATGCCACTACGCAGAGGGATTGCCTCCCTAACCCCCGAATTATAAATGTTGCAGGGGAGTTACCTTAACTTAAGTCAATTAGGCTTTAATTTCAATCAATCTACGTCCCCAATGTATAAAAGCTATCCAGCTAAATGTACAATTCTTGTAAGGTCAATGCACTCTTGTGCATAATACATGTTATACTGACGAGATGAGTAAATTGCTATCTCTATACGAAGGGCAGCATAATTAATACAAATAGGAGAATCGTAACAATATATACCTACATAATAGGTATATAGATATGGTGCAAATTTTTTTGCACACGCTCTAAACTAATTTAGACTCACTATCTCTCTAACAGAAATCATTATAAAAGGATAGAACACATTTTTAGATCTGTCAAAGAAGTCAATTTGCGTGAAATCAACGAGAATTTAGTCCTCACGTCATAGAGGTTTTGTCTTCTTCTTCTTCTTTGTTTATTGGCCTTCGAGCTGACTCTTGTCAACAACTCTGCCAGTGTCAGGTGTTGACGGCAACAATAAGGACTTTTTTTTTACTCTGTATGAGGGCTTGCAGACCATCGATTCAAATACTTTTTGTGGTAAGTTTGTGGAGTAATTATGAATTAAAATTTAATATTATTTTCATTAATAAATTTTAGTTAGCAGTGGGATTAATTTGGGAGAGAAATAGGACAGAAGAGAAAGGTTTTATCTAATTTCACGTCAATTGCAAGGAAGTAGACTAATTTGACAGCTCTAATTTGATAGTTCAATTTTTTGTCCTTTTTCGATGGTGTTTATTAGATAGAGATATAGTGAGACTAAAATTAGTTTAGCGGGATGTGTAAGAGAATCAGCACCATTGTCTAGGTGTGCGAAACGTTTTTATTTAACAGAACGCGACACAAAGTACCGAATAAAGTGTTCGTTCAAAACCTTAAACACTGTATACGAGTAAATGTTTGACGCTAAACTCTTTATAACGCCATATATTCTGTGTACTGCACTCTTTTATGAAGCAACAGATTCTAGATATATTTTATGACTGCAGTGAAACTTAATAAAAGAAGAATAACTGCTTCATTGAATCAGTGTTGGTAAAGATGTGTGCACACATATCAGTCACGTGGCCGTCACGTCTCTAAACCTTCCAAAATTGAATTTAATTCAATGAATATAGTTATGAAGAATCGCAACAAACCAAATTATGGAGAATTACATTATACCTTTATAATGTCATTCTCCATAATTTGGTTTGTTCAAACGATCAAACTGATATTTTTGATATGTATACCTTTATACCGCTTTGCAAGCGCGTGGGTGTGGGTTCGAACCTGGCATGTGACTTTTTCAATGTCATAAGTACTTTCTTAGTTAATCTAAGACACCACTGACTAACGGTGAAGGAAAACATCGTAAGGAAACCTGGAATTTAGTTGTCTGAAATCGCCAACACGCAGTGAGCTAGCGTGGTGATAGATGCTCAATCCTTGTTTATATGAGAAGAGGCCTTTGCCCTACATTGGGACAGTTACAGGCTGATTTATTTTATTTATTTATACCTTTATACATAGCAAAAATATCAGTTTGATCGTATTCCGATCGAGTCCGAGTGTTTATACATAAAAATAACTTCAAATGTTTTTTTATTAATCAAGCTAAAATTTTTGCTAAATCTGTAATGACGTTGTCCTTAACTTGGTTAGAACACATTTACTTGTTTTCTTGCTTTTGTGATGTTACTGCTTATAGGCATGAATTAAACTTTTTTTTTCCAATCCAGCAAAATTTTTATTAATTTGCTATTAATTAAAATTCTGCTCAGAGGAAAATAATAAGGATAGTTTTTTATTAAAAGTGCTATTTTTTCCGCGTTTTAAGACTTGCAGGTTTTTCAGAATCAATTTTATATAAACTATGCAATGGAAACTCTATAAAAACCATTATTATTTAGCTAGTAGCTTTAATATTAATAATATTTTGCTTAATATTTAGCCATTAATATTTAGCTAGCTTTTATAAATATTTCAAAAGGCCCTGAAAGTCCAATCTCCACAGATAATCTTATCATGTAAACAATCACCCACATTTTATGAGGGTATTACTAAGAATGATATTACGTTCAAACATTTTCATAGTCTAGACTCAGCGTCGTCAGGGCCTAAACATGAAAAGCTCGATTTACAGACACCCCGTACCGTGGCAGACACGTGACTTGTCAGACACGACACAACACTGATGACAATCCACTTCTAACTATACAGCAAAAATGACAGTGATTGCCGTGCCGATAATGACAACCCGTGTCAGTGCGGACACAACGCGCTCTCTCGCGCTAGTTGTAAATTCGGTTAGATAATGGATGCACTAATATTTTGACGTCTGTGGTCTTTGTAGACACGTGTCTGCCACGTACGGGTACGTATATTATAAAGAGCTTTAGGTTTGCCTTTGCATGCAATGCTCTCGTTTTCGTAACAAACTATTATGAATAGGTTTGTTTATTTAGATGTGGAGACGGCGTGATATGCAGTAATTAATTATATTTAAAGTCTCGACCTACGTCATGCACTTTTTAAATATAATATATGGCTTGCAGACCCTAAAATAATTAATGTTCTTCTTTGTATTTTAGGAATGTAGACGTTGCATGTCGACGATATTATTTAGTTTAATATTTTCATGAATAAACCTAGTAAAATATAAACAGTTTTTTTTACTATACATATATACTACTTCTTAGAAGATATGCCTAAATAAATAGAATGCTTTAAAATTTATGCAACTCCCAAATATTATGCCAAAACGAATTAGATAAATTTACCAAATGATATTGATGCTACGCTTTGCATTATGCCAAAGTACTGTTATGCGTAAAAAAATTATGCCAAGAGAGTAAGCATAATTATATTTTAAAAACGAAACGTTAATTTCACCGGGCTATTAGCATTCAATCAATCAATCAATCAATCAATTTATTTATTTGTATAAAATGTGGTACAAAAGGTGGTACATAAAATTTATAAAAATATAAGTGCTAAACACATTTCGCCAAGTGTACTTGGCATACAAATATTAATTATAGTTATAAAAGCCTCAATTGGTATGTAGATACAAAGAAGTTAAGAAAACGATTAAATTTAATGCTAGGAACATTTTAATGAATTGACTATTGCAATGCATTCCTGAAATGGTATGAGGAACATGAGGTTTTTTTAAGAAATTCACGAATTGAATTCATTAACTCAAAGATTAAGTAAAGCTCTTTTGCAGCAAACCGGTAGAATTCTAAGATAAAGAATACTCTTTGCGATCTTAAGTCTGAGTGGATCCGGGGGAAAAAGCTGGTGTATTATAAACTTTTAAGAACAAGCAAGATACCTACTCGTTTATAAAATTAACCGGAACGCAAATTTTATTAAATTAATTTGAAATTTTCAATTAAGAATCCTTTTAGCCTACTTAGTTAATTGTTTGAAAGTAAGTACTTTCTTAAGAAAAGTATTTTTTATGAGATAATGTTATTAAAATTTAAATTTTAAAAAATATAGCTGTTAAGGACGTTTTAATTATTTAATGGAGGTAAAAATAAATTAACCATATAATTATATATCTTAATTATACAAAAATATCCAATCTATCTAACAAAATATATTTAATATGCTATACTCTCCATATCCTAGCCTGAAAGATTTAACAGAATTCTAAAACCTTTTAAAGATAAATTGTGTCTGGAAAAAATTGTTCTCATAGTAGAAGTTAAATTAGAAATTGAATTTGTGTTTCATTAAAAATGCGACAAAGCTTTTCAGTCTCAAACGACGATATAGATGTTTAAAAAAATAAAAGTCCCCTTCTCTCACGTAAACAAAAACAACATAGCTCCACTTCATCACATATAACGAAGTGGTAAAGGAAAAAGTCAACTAGCAGATAATTGGAAATGTGAAAATGCAAAATGTCATGTGCGATAGAAATCGTGCTTTGCATTCGAACATCCTTTACTGATAGTCACGTAGCAAGTTCAATTTTATACCTGTGACCATCTCATACTCAACGAATGTCATAAAAACCAGTTTTACTTACTTACTTCTACGTGAACCACTTGTTATTTGCTAGTGAACGTTTTATTTTTAAGTGCGAATTTTGAAAGTAAAATCAAATCATTTATTAATTCATTTCGAGTGTAAGATCACAAGTTATAAAAAAATATTGTATCACAAAAATGTGCCTAAAGAAGCATTTGAATTAGGCACATAAATTTTATTACTTCAACATGCTATTTCCAATAATTATATTATTAGTTTAATTATTTATTTAAAACCAATTTAAAAAAACTTCATCTAGATATTTTTTTATTATTATAAGAATGTCAGATTTAAGTAATTGGATTTCAATTGGATCTGACATTGTAGATAATAAAAAATAATAATTTATAATTAAGTTTGTAACAATATTAAATTTTAAATTATTATTAAGAATTATTCATTTTTCATTTTAAAAACAGTTTATATACCATTTCTTCAAAATCTGCAATTTTTATTAAAACGCCTTCAAATATTCTCAATCTCAACCACAACCAGCAATCAAAATCAATCATAATTAAATAATCTTAAGGACGCGGGCAATGGTACCTACCGTAGACAATGGCTCAGCTAATGGCAGGTCTTACGTCAACTGCTATTTCATTCTAAGACGTCTATTTATTATTAGAAGAAACTTCTTCATTATAAACTTCAAAATTAGATCTACTTATAATTAAATTTCTATACATTTTAATGTTTTAGAAGCTTAAGCACTCCTTTTCTTTTACGTTACGTTACGTTACCTTTTACGTTATGTCAAGTCATTATCACAAGAATCACGTTGAGTACAATCAGTTTAGATTATACTTACTTTTTTTATACATAGTATATATCACATGAGTAAATAAACGGAACAGAAGCAAAGCTTCTAAAGAACTAGCAAAATTGTTACCTATGTTGGTAGGGTTGTCACAATAGTGCATCAGTGCCTTCTAAAACTGCAAAGTTTGGAACACTGAGTCGGATACGTAATGTATTCCGATAGATATTACCACACGCCCTAGGCGTATAAAGAGATTTGATATTTCGACTGATTACATTACATTAAAATATTCAAACTTGGCCACTAACAAAACAAACAACGTGTGTTACGACCCTATATGGCTGTCAACTGGGTGTGCTGATATTGTGTAACAAAATATGTCTTCAACTAGGACATTTAAAAATATTGGCGCATCCGAAGGCGTGCCCGTGTTCATTGTTGAATTCAGTTCCAGTTCTTTGAGCTAAAGGAGCGGTTCGAAGTCACGTTACATTTTATGAGCCCATCAAAAACCAACGTGCACTGAACCGGAGTTTGAAGGAAATGGGTAATAGCTTACTATCGCATTTGTTAAATATGTGGGAAAAACGTGAAAGATCAAAGTTAATTTTGGGAGAATTGGTAGGTTTTCCGTAGAATATTATTTTCTTTTGATCTAATTTACCCGGTTTTGTTGGTAACCCCTTTGATGAAGGTTTTGTAAGGAAAGTTTATGGATTTTAGTGAAATATAAGACAGGAATAAATGCTGTGGATAACTTTGATGTTTAAGCTTTATAAATCTTAGAAAATCTATCATACTAGTTAAAATCATACGAGTAAAGCCCGTTACAGATGATGAAGGTACTATAATATTTTATATTAAGATAAAATATCTTTGGATATATTTCGCCGCCATTTGAATGAAGCACCACACACTACGAAGGTAAACTATATATTTCATGTTCCTTTATGATATTTTCATCTTCTGTGACGAGCTTTAAACATACCTAGTTTACGTCTGGTTACGATAGTATAAGCAAAACATTGCGGTTTATAGCGGCATTTAAAAAAATAATTACATATTGAAATACGTACACGCTGTGGGCAAAACTTTATACCCACACAACGTTATAGGTACGACGATCGCGGTCGTCATGGCAGGACCAGGGATATGGCGGGACGAGCTAGATGCTTATTGGGAAGATGTGCTGCAAAAAGCACAGAACCGGGTGTAACTGAAAGACGGTTGGGATAGGCCTTTGCCCTGCAATGGGACGATAATGGCTAAAAATAAATCATAATAATTTAAGTACACCAATGCTCGGCTGTATCTTGCACATCAAGAATGACTAAAAGCGGAGTAAAAATCCCGGAATATAGTAATTTTATAAAAAGTCTTTTTTTGTCTTTGTGTATATTTTTGAAAAGCACGCTCACAAAAAATGGACATACTTTGAGAAATAAAGCTAAACAAAAAAATATTAAAAAGAAATACTTCTTAATAAGTAGGTTACCTATACATTAGGTACCAATACATTCTAAGTTATTTCTTATATTTATTTTGTACACAATACTGGGGGTGATTTTTATTATGAAAAAAAAAACCCCTAAATCAATAAAGTAAAAAAAAGAACTACCCCGCAGTGTTGAAAGCTGAAAAAATTCTACGAACCACAGATTCAAAGAAAATCTAAAACACTTTACCGCATGAATATTGAAGTACTTATTTGGTTTTCATTATAATGAAATGCTTATACAGATCCTCCCCTTACATGCTCTGACGTAAAATAAATATGCAAGTAAAGATTTCATAACATTCAATACCGCGAAATGTAATAATGCTTAAACAGACAGTACCGCACTCGCTTACCCCTTTACACCCGAAAAAAAAAAGTTACAGATATTAAATAAAAAGTTGATTGGGGGGTTTTGTAGGAGTCTAAGGAAGCTAGAAAAAATAAAGAGAAAAATCCTGAATTTTCAGTCTTCCTGAAAATGTGCCCTCACGATCGTGACACTTAGGTTATAACCTACAAGTCTCACAACAATGAGAGTCAACTTTTTATTTCATTTTCCTTAAATAAAACAATGTATAAAGTACTAATCATTATATATTTATTTACATACAAACGTTTTTAACGTTTGACAGTAGTACCAGAAGAAGATCCTGTACAGTTAGATGCCATCATAACGGACTTATTGTCCTTCCATTTCACGATCACAGTAGAGTCCCTGGTGTAATGCTGACTTTCGCCGCGAGCCATAGCCGAATCTTTTTTGAATTTACAAGCTGCTCGGTCTGGGATACGATTAAACATGATGGTGCCACTGCTGTGTAAATTCCGTCGATTCATTTCTTCCACTAAAGGAACCGTGGTGAAAAAGCGATCATGATACACGCAACTTCCTGGAGGAACACTTCTGGTCAAATGGAGTATTACAGAAGGACCCAGACCCAAAGAAGTATCAGCAAACATTGTATTAGCGCCTCTATAAATTTCGAAGTCGAGCATCAGGCCATCGCTAGTCGTAAGAACAAAATTCTTCAAACCTTCTGGTCGTGGTTTATTTTTGACGACCTGACGCAACGCACATCGGCCACTGAAAGGTATCATCTGCTCATCTATTGAATAATAAGATGGAACTCTTTCCAGTTTGTTGCAAGTATCCTGAACCCGTTTGATCATCGGTTGCACCTTCCAAAGTGGATTGTTGGTTTCAGTTTCAGATGGCTGGTCGTGATCAACTACATGAAGAGCGTTGCGTAAAGTAATAAAGCGGTCGCGAGCTATTTTGTCAGCAATTAGCCCAATCCTCATATTAGCACGCCAGTACATCGGCATTCGTGGGTATGGCAGGCATCCCATGAGAATATGCACACCAAACACTTTAGCTACTTCAGCTTTTGTAGTTTTGAGTTCTTGGCCAGTCCTACGCATGTAATATAAGTTCGTACACCGAGCAATCTCCTCGAAGAAATCTTCATCAAAATAATCATGAAAATATTCGGATGGTGTACGAACTGGTTTTTTTGGTAAAGCTGCAGTATAGATATGTGGTTTGTCGATAAAAGGAATATTCTTCCAGGTGTCTCCATGACCACGTTGCTGCAGGTTTCGACGAGTAGCCGAAGCAGTACAAGAACGTCCTCTGCGTGACTGCATTCGCTGCGAAATGGTACCACGAGAACGCCCTCTGCTTCTAATTTGCTGCGAAATGGTACCACGAGAACGCCCTCTGCTCCTAATTTGTTGCGAACTAGTACTACTAGAGCTTCTCCTATTTGGTGTCGTTACCTGAGTCACAGGTTCATGTTCCATTTCAGCACCTGAACCTTCCGAATTGTTGTCCTCGCCTGCAAGGTCAGCGAGAACACGCGGCTCAGTTTCTATGTCATCTTCGTCATGGAACTCTTCGATATCTGACTCGATTCCATCTCCAAGAAGTGCCAGGATACGGTCTTCACACAGAGGATGCACTAAAATAAAAAAATAAACAACTATTTAGGCACAATACCCGCTTTTATTGAATAACCTAAAAAATACGTCCAAATCAATTTATAGGCTTACAACCGAACTATCACGATCGTGCTACTCGAAATTTTTTCGTAATCTATTCCTAATTCACAAAACGAACAACTAAAAATAGTTTGTATTTGACTAAATTGATGTTTAAACAATAAAATAAAACTATAATAATAATCAAAACTCGAAAATAAACAATAATACAAAATACTTACGCGTGCCACCGCTCGGGTCAAAATACGCGGCCATCTTATACCGTCGATTGTGACGTACTAACACGGTCTTGTCACGACTCGCGCGTCGCTGCATGTAAGTACTGATCTCTCACGATACATCGTCGTCGGTTGCGTTCGCAAAAATGAATCCGCGCAGTCATGAGAATTTTTCAAAGTTACCCGCATTATCGTGTACCGTCGGGTGGAAAGGGTTACGGTAGGTTCTAATATAAATCTTGAAAGCCTCATCGCGTCGTGGAATTTTCCCATTAGATTTTATGGATTTCTCTCCTGTCCGCACATTAAATTATAACCGGAGGGTACATTGTAACAGGGATTGAAATTAAATTACACCATTGCGTAGAAATACATGCATTACAATTTTAAAAATGCCTTATTTTAGTTTTATTTATTTATCTTATCTACATAGCATCTTTACAGAACCTAAACCAAAGCGATGCTATGGCTCCATCAACACATTACATTACAATAAACACATTAGTTACATATAATATCTATAATACATCGTAAACAATAAATTAATATTTCAACAATTTATACTTTCATTGTACCTCTGCGACTGCTCTAGGACTTTGTGCAAGCTGTAACTGTTGTGGAATACATCACCATCCTGGTGGAAAGTGTTAATTAATTTATGCACATTATGTCGAAAAATAGGCAGGCCCAGGAGGAGGTGGCGGGATGAACTCGACTCATATCTGAAGGATTGGTCTCAGATAGCATTAGACCGAGACAAGTGGAAGGAGGAAAGGGAGGCCTTTGCCCTGCAGTGGGATAATATAGGCTGAATAATAATAATAATAATGTCGAAAAAGTTAACGTATGATCTTTGATTTCGAAAACCAACCATACCGCTAGACTATAGATATACCTGCCTAAATTTATGTAGATTAACCCAAATGCACCTAAGGCCATTAGGGGTGGCGTTGAAAATGTTGCAAATACAATAAAACAATGGTAGCGAAAACAAATCTCGGTCACGCGAGTATTTTCCAAAACAAAAGAAATTCTTTATTTAAAGGAGCACTCAGCGGTAATTATGTTACAAGGCAGTTCAAGGTTAGGCTCTAACAAGTCGTGACGCGGCTTACAGACTACTACGTAGTACGTAGACTACCTACGTAGACGTCCTAATGGGCAAATAGGCACATATTTTAGGCGCAATTAGGCACAAAGTAATTGCTAAAAAGCGTTTGATACAACACCGAACACAGAAAGTCGTCATAACGCGATGCAGCATCGATGCAGTTGCAAAATTGCCTATCGCTGATGCTAAAAGCAGCTAGTCTACTTTGGCTCTGAAAGAAAAGAGAATTTTCTAATGGAAAGTGATGCTGCATCCCTTACGACGGAATATAACGATATTATCCAAAGTCTTTTATGATAACAAAGGATATTTTGCAAGTAGTGATTTTGATTCTAATATGGGGTGGTCCGATAGGGGATGGTATATTGTATATTTTTGTGCGACCATGTGAAATCCCGACTAAGCAAAATTTTGTCTAAAAACCTGAAGTCTGAAGCTCAAAAAAAGAAAAAAAAAAATTCGCTTTTGGGCAGAAACACAAAAAACAAAAACAACGACAATAATTTTTTTAAAAACATATTGAAAAAAATAAAAACAGTATTTAATGCGGCAACTTCACACCGATATTTATAGATACTCCATTACTCCATTAGACAGTCCATTTCTTCTGCAGCAATCTTTTAGTATTAAACCTACGCATGAATGTTTAGACAAATTACCATGGCCAATTGTAGCTTGGAGCTTGTTGGAAGAATAAACAAGCAATGAGGGTTTTATATCTGCGAAGAATCCTGAAGCACACAGGTTCCTTGATGAAGATGTCTTAGAGCCTTAAATCTCACCACGTAGCACAACGGAGGGGGGGGGGGGGGCAAAAAGTAACAAAGAGGTTAAAGGACACGGCTTAAAAAGCACTTAAGACGTTGTCTGTTAGATGCCTGCGTCATTGAAGTAATAATAAGTAGAGCAAGATTAAATTAAATTTTCTTGATGGTGAAGTTTTCTACTTAAATTAACTTGACCTACTTAATGGCAATGACGAATTGAACTTGAGTTGTCCACTTATAGTTTAAGTTAAAAAGATTAACTTTGGTTGCGCCAGTACTTAAAATTTGAATTTGCCGCTCAAAGATAGTCGTTAGTGAATTTTCTTACGTATCGCATTTTGATTGACGCTTAACGCTACCATCCTATACCCATCTCTCTTTCCCGCACTACCTTTAAAATGAGAGAGAGAAAGAAGGCAATAGATTGTCTCCGCCCAATTGCACAACTGCACTTCGTTTTTGAACTCGCAAATCAATGGCGGCGTACGCGCGTGGCTTCTAGAAAATATACCTAAAATTTGTATTTAGAAACGATTAAATTGACTTATATGCGATCGGATCGTGTTAATAGTACTGTGAGAGCATTTTGAGTGCAGTGAACAGCAGTTCTGGATCCAGGAGAAGAAGACCGGTGCACCGGCTACGACAGCACGTGGCATCTCAAGGTTTGTGCTTCCTTTCCTCTTATTCCCGGGTTGTGTTCATTGCCAATCCTACACCCGCCGCAACCCGAATCGCCTTTGGTCGATGTTAAAGCGTCAATCAATCAAATCTAGATAAATTGTTTCGTCCCGCATAAATCCAGTCCACTACTCAATAGCATAGTACCCGCGCCATCAAACTTAAAATATTTAGTAAAATTACTATGATCGTATCGGTGCCTTCTAAAACTGCAAAGTAGATATACATAGATATTAATTACCACACGCCTTAGGAGTATAAAAAAATTTGAAATTTCAACTGATTCTGGTGGCTTAGCGGTCAGAGCGTCGACACGGTCGTCGTGGTTCGAATCCCATCCGTATCAGTTGTTTTTATTTTTTTTTATTAAGTAAGATTGTTAAGTGAGGCACTATAGTAACCTCTCTTTATCTTCTTACAAAATATAAAAACAGTCTCTAACAAATTCCACTGTAAATGAAAATTTTCCATGCAGTCATGTTCGCAGAAATTTAATTAGAGTTGCCCTCCAAAGGTCCCCTCTAGAATGACTTTACGCATTTCACTGCTTCCCCGCATATTTCCCCCTTTTCATTGCATTTAAATAATTTGTTTTAAAAAAAAAATAGAATATGTATTCCGTGAAAAACAAGCAAAAAAGGTTTTACGTAGAACTATTACAGTATAATGGTGGCTAACTTTATTTAAATTGGATCGCCGGGTAAGTAGGATCGTAATGTATTTAAGTTGGAACATTATCCGTCTGTCAGTTCCAACTAACGACATAATACTTGAAATAGGTATTGTATATAAGTTCTTTGCTGAAGAAAAATAGACTCTAGTAACTGAATACCCCAGAGAATTGGTCAGAGCTTTTCCCTTGTCAATATTGGCCGGTCGGGTTGATAGAATCCTATGGGACCCTGTGTAAGACTCTCATCTCAAGCTTGCTTTAGTAAAGATTTTAAGGGCAGCGCTGGAGGTATGGGTGGATTTAGTAGCATAATAGATGGATATAGAAACCTTTCGAGAAAAAATATATTCACAAGAAAATATAGAACAAATAAATAAAGAAAAATAAACTTACTTTTATAATCAGCCGTAAGGTTTGGACAAGTAAGCAATTCATTTTAAGTGTTTTTATAAATTGACAGCTTTAATAAGATATTAAATAGTAGATTAGTGTTTTTAAATATTTTAGCTTTAAATAATATAATATTCGCTAAAAAGGGGGCTACTCTTGAAGAACGAACTCTATTCGAATCCTAATTTACATACGAACTGTATTATACAGGATAGGACTTGGATTGGATTCTTTATTCAAAAACAGACGCTAATCCTCTTCAGCTTCGTCAAGAAAACGTTTAATTGAAAAAAAAAATATCTCCTAATCCTAAAATGTGCGATTCATTTTCCCTTATTCTTACTCGAAAACTCTTCAGCGCGGCAATTATTTTTTCTTGCGCGTTAAAAGAGGTCAACGGGGCATTTAAGGAAACATTTCGCTGCACAATTAAAAACGATGAGTTTTACAAGTCATCGAGAAACGCAATTATCCTAAATATAACACGACGGGCACGCGATTTTCACAGGGTGTAGTACAAGGGTTATATAGGCTGTGTTCAATTAGCAGCCTTGGTATTGTAATATTAATAATGCATGGGGTTTTCGACCTTCCTATGTCATTGAACAAGGTTAATACTGTATAACCTGTAAAAAAGCTTGATTTAACCTTGGGATAAGAATTCATGGTGTAAAACTGGTTGGTGTTTAAGAAATTTATTTTGCGAAACCAATTTCTTTGTACAAAATTAAATGGTACGGCAGATATCTAGTATCGAACAAGTCAGGCTTCCGGCTCACCGGTGGCTCAAGAAAAGAGAGCGAATTTCTATAAATCTGTCTTTCTCTGTATCCAACACCAAGGGGCTTACTCTTGAACTACGAACCCAAGTCGAATGTTTACTACGCAAAAGTTGCGAATTCGTAAACCAATGTAATAGGTAATTAAAAAAGAAATTATAAATATATTTGTGTTTTGCGGTAGCTGGTTGATTTGTGTTTTGGTTTGAGTAGTACAGGGTCGAAATTTGAGATGGATCAGTAAGGACCTGCTATTTCAGATTTCTCTAGTACTCTAACCAAGTAACCAGAAAGTCTTTTAATCTTAAAATCGAAAATCGAATAGCATTATTTTTTTTGTGAAAAATGCCTTTTATTTCTGGCTGGTTCTAAATAGTTGCCACTTTAAACCCTTATTATGACGTCAGAGACGTGAAACCCACCCCAAAAATTCAAGAAATAAATATGTAGGTACATATATACCTACCTATGACGTTGCTAACAAGAAGAGGATTCCCTTATGATCTCCCATTTGTGTTCCCCCAAGTTCCATACTTACGCAATAATTCTACACGCAAGGGTTGGAAGTACAGGTACGTAATCATTTTGTTAATTAATCTCTCATTTTAAGAGCCTGAGGCGCTCTTCAATATCTCATTATTATTTAACGTACGACTGCCCGCATAAATACAGCTACCGTGAACTTTTTGCTTGTTTTATTTAAATACTTTTAGTTTACAAAACTTTTGCTCAAAGAAAAGTCTTTGGTATTAAGTCCGTCTCTGTACGTTTTGTGTTTATTTAACGCATACTGTACGTTTAATTAATCTTAATGCATATATTTTGTTTTTTTTTTTATCGTAGGGTGGATGAACAACCTGGTGTCAGAGTTTAAACCACCCGTAGGTCTCTACACCGCTTCACACTTCCGTTAAAAAAATTCAGGCATGCTAGTTTCCTCACAATGTTTTCCCTCACGCACATGAATTTGAAAAGTGAGAGGTGCTTGCAAGTTGAAATAAGTAAAAAAAAAAAATTTAAGATAATATTTCTTAAGTACCCTAGATGTGTACTAAGGAAGGATTTTTTGAAAATATCACTCCTAAGCAGATAAACTAGGAGTTGAAAGTTTGTAATCCTCGTGAACAAAGTCGCGAGAGAATTGCTTGTATCTTATAAAATAGATATTCACGTCCAATATACGAATTATGTGTGAATATTTCTCATTTTGTTTGTATAAACCTTTACCCACAAAGGGATATCAGATATTGCGAAATATTTACCGAGAAAAATGATGAAGTAAGTTTTCCTTAGCGAAATGTGTCGAGATAGGCCGATACCGCTAAAGGCTTTCTGCCGTTGTCGATATATTGCTAATATTTATAGGCCGTTTTGGAGCGCAGTTATGAGTGTGTGTTGTGATCGATGGCTGCTGACATAACCGACATAACCGACTTTTTTTGTCCCATACTATGAAATTTATGGAGGAAAAACGATGCGTCTTGTGAACGGTTTGGCTGGGTTGCAAGATTGATTGATAGTATCTATAAGTATCATATCATTTTGAATTGACACATATTTACTCAAACGTGAGTAGTAATGTGATAGTCTGGGACCGTTGGACAGTGGACTGCCAAGTAAAAGGTAGGGAAATTCAAATTTAGGGAATACGGCTATGAGGATTATGATTTTAACAGTGAGGGAAAATACATGAGCACATATGAAAGATTTTTCATAATGTGTCAAGTCGTGTTTAAGGCCTATCTACTAGGTAATTGACTGTTGTCGTCTTTCTTGTTGTTTAGTGCTGAAAAATCCTACGACTGACCTAGACTCTCTGAGCGTCACTGGTAACAAAGCAGTGATAGAATACTGGTGTGACCATAGAACTGCCAAGTCGTAGGTTGGAAACCCAGGCATGCACCTCTAACTTTTCAAATTCATGTGCGTTTTAGAAATTAATTACCACTTACTAAAACGCCGAGGGAAAATATCGTGAGGAAACTAGCATATCTGAGCGATTTTTCAGCGGTGTATAAAGCCATGTCAGAGATCTACGAGCTGTTTAAAATCTGACATCAGGTTGTCCATCAACCATACGATAAAGAAAGGAAGAAGACACTTACAAAATACAAATGATACAGCTTAGAAGTATTCTACACTTATATCATTCGTAGTCGAAGAGAAGTCTCATGAATTGCGCCCCAAGAATATTCCTGAAACGCTATTGCAGGCACAAATCAAGTAAATTGGCTTCTACACTAAAACAAACGGAACTAACCTATAAATGTTTGACCTGACGGGAAGATCGAATGCGCTTCCGAAGCTCTGAATTCAAACGTTCCACTTTGACAATTAGATCCCTGAGTAATGGTGGAATATGCATGTATTCCACAAGGCAATACCACATCAAAGGGTTAAATTCAGTGATTGGTGGAACATTAACATAATTATTCGGATGTCAATAACCTACGCGCGCAAATACTTCAAACGCGCGAGACAAAGGGACTTAATTGACATAAGCCCTAAAATCAATACTGACGGTCCATGGTCACTCTGTGGACGTGATACGAAATAATGATCGCATTCAATCCCTGATACGTACCTAACTATTAGGTTGATCGCCGACATATACGGAGCGGACGGTGAAACATCGCCCTTGTGTACACACCACACTAATTGTACATTGATCGCTTAGTAAATTATATACCAGCGGTACTTGATAGTGCTTGAACATGAATAGGACATTTGGATAATAATAAAAATGGTTTGAAAGCTTTGAACATATACGTACATACGGCTACACATCAAGCTTTACCTTTCCAGTATAAGCTGACATCTTGTTGTATGAAGAGCCTTACAATGCAAGGTCAGTTTATACTGATTTTGTATAGCTTAATGTGGAAAAATCGATGGTAAAAATGATTTCAAATTTAATGCAATAAATTACTGTATAGCATTGTTCTCTAACTGCAAAATTAAACATACTAGCCCTCTACTACTACGTACAAAGTGGATGTAACTACCATCTAAGATGGTTAAATTTTAATGTGGAAAAGAATTTTGATGCACGGGCGGGTTTACAAATAGCTTAGTGGCTGAGCAACTAGAGGCTTTAGTTGGTCGCGGGATTCAAATCCCACTCGTAATCAACTTTTTTCTTTGTACAAAACTTTCGAACTGTTTTCGCATAGGATGCATAAATGCTTTGTAAAAACAAATCATTTATGCATTTTTCCTATTTATTTATTTCTAAATAGTTTTCTATTTATTTATTTAAATACATCTCGTATCAACATCAACTATCCAAAAGAGCTTAAATATTGAAATATTTTTGTTAGTTTTAAAACTTTTCCAGTGAGTTATTAAAAAATAATTCATCATAAACTCAACTAAGTTTTTATTCACAAACCCGCGTTTAATTATTCACGGAAAATTGAAAAAATATTTCATTGCACAACCAATTTAAATTAACAAAAAATGATGAATGACTCGCAGTTGAATAAAATCGCGAATATTTTTTTTATGTAAGTACCGAAGTTGGGTTCCCATGCAATAATCACACGATATATTTCAGCCAGGTCCGAGCTGACCGTAATTATTTAAGGGCTGGGGTTCGATGGTTCCATCCATAGAAACATTATTGGCTCTCCGCTCTTTGATGGGTTATTTCGATCGGAACGCTTTGAGGAAAGCTATAGCCGTACTACATTATTGCAACATGGGAAGGCTTTTCTTTCCCGTTTTTATATGAAGTGTAATCTTACTCTTATTATTTGAGGAGAATTTTAATTATTAACTTCACATTGGTTTACGCATCCCTTACAAGTTGCAACCATTTTGGTTGCTGTGTAGCAACTGTTACCACAACAAGGTAAAAGTTCCTGCACAACGACCAAAATGCTTTTATGGGAATCGTTCTGTTATTTGAATTGTAATTGTTAAACTTTTCCGCATTTTGGTCTCGTGCTTCTAATTTAAGGTAGTTTTGGAATAAAAGCTTCTTTCTTCCATATGATATTTTTCGGTCTATAAACTGTCTCTATGCAATAAATCACGTAGATCCGTTGCTCCGTTGCTGAGTGAATGTAGAATAAACCAACAAACATAATTACTAACTCCCTAATTGTGATTACGGGGCGACATCGTCAATGTTATCTAAATCTTTTTAAAATTAAATTGAAAATAGCCATCGGAAAATTTGATAAACTTACAAAATTAAATTTAGTTTAAAATTGTTATTTAAATCTAAACAACACAATTTAACTTTTAAATAGATTTTCCTCAGACTCGTATTTCTAGTTTAATTAACTTTTAACCACCCTCTAAACTGAGTTGAAGTGTAAAATAAGTATTTCACACGCAGTAAAATACTAAGTTTTAAAATGTTATCCGTTTAAAGTCGACACCAAAGATAATCGGCTTAAGTATAACAATGAACAAGTTTGAACGGTCTCTAAAGCTTTTTAGAGGTTTTCGTCGCTAACGTTAAACCTTTATTATATCAAGGCGTTAGAATTATGTACAGATAGCGTGACTAACTATGTATTTTGTTGAGAAACACATGTACTAACACTGTCTGTAATTTGTCATAAAATACCGAACGTGAATAATTAATTTATAATACGCACATAACTTACGAAAAGTCAGATGTGTGCGCCTTTGTAGGTCTCTCTTTTTTTTAAACCTCTGACTTGCCAGAGAAAAAATAAAACACCTCGCTATGGTGCGAAAAAAAAAACATTCTTTGTATGTAAACTGCAATGTTGACAATGAAAAAAAATGAATAAACTATTTGATTTGATTTGAAAAAGCAATGTGACGCCCCAGGACATGTATTTTTTTTCTGGTCAAGCTTTACTTTTTTTACATAGTACCTAGTATCGAAAATTACTCAACCAAATGTTGACTTCGTAACGAAAAAAATACACAGCAGAACTTGAAATAACTAAAAAGCTGGAAATATACAAACGTTTGTTCCGCAGTCAGAGTTTGTCAGAAACTAAAATATTCGAAATCCTGATGACACGAGTCCAGCTATTTTTTTTTAATTTCCAAAACAAGGCGAATACCGAATCAATTTAGATAAGTGTTTACAAAGACAAATGAAGATCAAAAGAAAATATCTCGCTCTATGATATCAATTTAGAAAAAACATAAAACTAACAAAATAAAGCCTACCTAACCTATTTCTGTTATTTTTTTAAGAATGATGAGTATCTCGGTACTTTAGTTTCGATTATAGACAAGTAACTCAAGGCTTTCAAACTTTTTGTTGACCTTCATACAGATTGTGTCGACCCACAGACTTCTATGGGTTGCTAAGTTAAAACCATAGAGTATTCAAGAAAATATAGAGTGATAACGTCAACCACATTGCCTTGTGCGGAGCGAAAGCAGGTCTCGCCATAGAAATGTTAAAATGTCATTTTTTCAAATTAAGTTTTCTAGACGTTTTTCAAAATTTTACTCAGCAGTTAACTATGATATAAGCTAAAATGTAACTTTTTCGCTCGTGGAGCCTAGTTGAACCGCAGTCGATCGAGGTATGATCGCAAACGGAGCTCGTGTCGCGACCGTGTTGTTCATACCCGTGCTCACGGTTCATACTTCTATAGGGTTGCTCTATTTTTTTCTTATATACTCTAAGGTTAAAACACAACACATACCAATTTGAAAAAAAAAAGTTAAACTCAATTTTAGAATCGAACTGCTTGAATTCCGCTACACGTGTAGTGTGTAATATAATAAAATTGCAAAGGTAATGCAAAAGTTTGAGCAACCCTTGATAAAAAGATATACCATCGTCCCAAGTCCCCACGTTTATGCATTAAAAATAAAAAATAAAACTCCGTTTTACGTCCGCATTATCCGCATTCATTTAACATTTAAAGGAAAAACCTACCTTTTCAATGAAAATTATATTCCTTTCATATCGAAAATACAAAATGATTAAATAAAATTGCTATCTACTGGTGTTACCAATAAAACTGGAAAGTGTGAGACTGAAAACTGTAATATCTGAACTTTTATTAAAAAAATTCTAAAAAATATAATGTCCTCCTGACCGAATTTCGGTCTCAACGGCCAATCTCAACCGAGATTATATCCAAAATTTTTTTTGTTACACAGGTACACTCTCTATTCCTTTACTCTCATAGTTGGATCGGACGGCAATCCGCCACGACTGAAGAGAGATCAGCGCAGGGCCAACGGCTTGTGCACTATAAATTATCAATTTTGGAGGGAAAATCTCCGTTGAAATTGGCCGCTGTGGTCGAAATTCTATTAAATTGTGGTCGAAATTATTACACGAATCATGCTCCATAAAAAAAATCAACCCTGTAACTTCAGTTTCCTCTTCATATTCCGGATATGACAGTGACTTCCCTTAACTAATGTACCTCGTTATACTAAACAATCATGAGAGCCTTCAAGAAGTACGTGTTTCATCAAAATGAGGCTTTTACTTACGAAATGTTCAGGCATTTGTAGTACACAAGGCTACAGATCAAGTTGAGTCGTGATAGCCTAGTGGTGTTGACCGTTGACTGGCAAGTCAGAGGTCTCAGATTCGACCTCTGACTTTTCGTCAGTTATGTGCGTTTTATAAATTAATTAATAAAGGGTTTTCCAATAGAAGGTTTTATTTTGATATTCAAAGAAAAATGCCATTTTTTAATATAAATGATCGGATGTTTATCACTACATAGTATAAAACAAAGTCGCTTTCCGCATCTGTCTGTCCCTATGTATACTTAGATCTTTAAAACTACGCAACGGATTTTGATGCGGTTTTTTTTAATAGATAGAGTGATTCAAGAGGAAGGTTTATATGTATAATACATGCAACACATATACAAAGCAATAGCATATAATTCTGAATTATAGGTATAATTGCAAAACCTATTACTTAAATAAAAGTCGTCCCCTTACAAACTTATTTACCATGTTCATACTCAACAATTGACTATATTTTTACATTAAATCTAGTTCTATGTACCCACATCTAAAATAAACAATTGTAAAAGAGATCTCATTGTACTTTCTGTATTGTAGTCTCTCATTAAAGTATAAATAACTTACTTAAATATCTTCTAACTATCCATTACTATTCCACCCTCTCTTTTCTTTGTTCTGTACCCGCACTCACCTTCTTTACTTTCCATTTCCAGTACCTAACTATAACTGACTGATACCATGCCAATCATGACCCGTAAAGCTGCATCCCAGGAACAGGAGGTCAAACTAAATATGCCCCTCTCCGAACTCAAAGCTGCCAATGACTATTGTCAAAAATTAATTCAAGAACGTGATGACAGCGAAGAAGAGGTCAAGAAAATTATTGACCAAACCACCAACCTGAAAAAGCAGCTTGTAGACCTACACCAACAATACCTAGAGGTCATCGGTCAACGGGACAAACTACAAGATGAAATCAACTCGTTCAGTCAATGTAGTTCTGTATATGAGCAGACTCTGCGGAAAGTTAGGGATCTAGAGGAAGAATTATTATGTGCAAATTTAAAATTAACTAGGTTACAAAAAGATAGGCAATGTACCCAGGCTGTAGAGTCCAATCATCTATTTGATGAATTAATGTGTAGTAACAGTGATTTTGAGCTAGGAACCCCAATAAAATCTATTGACATTACAAAACAAGACTCCTTTATCAAACATACTCATTCTCATAAAGTAAGTCATAATAAAATGAAAAAACACTTGAAATTAAATAAAATAATAAAAAAGTGTAATATGCTCAAAAACAAACAAAAAAAATGGGTTAAGTGTAATAATTTTAGGAAAGAACGTTTTGACTTATTGAATAAATTAAATAATTATCAAATCAAACTTGAAGACAGTAAAAAAATTTATGAAACTGACACTCAGCACTTACAGGCTGAGATTAAAATATTAGAGGAGTCATTAAACTCACTTTACTCAAAATATATGACTTCTCAAAAACAAATAGATGAGCATATACTTGCAGCAAATAGTTTGATTGATTTATGTAATTATAATGCAAACAGAGTGGATTCATTAACACTCAACACCGCTCCATGTACTTGCATCTCAAAAAATAACAATCTTGGTCCCATCTTAGAGATCTCACAGGGCCTGTCAGGGGGTGCAAATAGCTCCATCCCTTGTAATGACATTGACACAAATATAACCACACCCACACCATCAAGAACAGATCTTAGTACTAACACATGTTTTAAAAAAACCATAATGTTCTCAGATAATATAGGAAAAGGTTTTGGAGAATTACTCAATAATGGCCTGGGTCATTCTGTGACAAATTACTGCATGCCAGGGTTATCCTATAATCAGATAATTGAATTAATTTTATTAGAAAACTTTAGTTCAAATACAAATTTGATTGTATTTGTAGGTAATAGCTCAAATGTAAAAAAAATGACATTACAAAAACAGTATCTCAATTGTTGAGATTGGAATGTCATAGAATAATATTGTGTGCCTTTCCCTATTATGACCATCAGTCAGCTGATACGCAAAATAAGCATATTCATATGATGAATAATCATATGCAGTTTTTAGCAAATCACCACAGTGATAAATTTTTATATTTTGACACCAACAGTTTTGTTGGAACTTTAAAAATGACAAGAGGTAATGAATACCTGCCAACTAGATATAAGCGCGAAATAGCTAGATTACTAGCATTTAATATTTACACAGTCATAGGCAATATGACGAAGTTCTCTTCCTCCACTGTAGTTAGTAGTGATACTAATAATGATGTGGTTAATTGTAATTTAAACTGACTTGTTCGACAACAGAGAAGAAAGCTAAGTTTTTACTACTGTCACACCAAAATATTAATCACTTCTCTGGCAAAATTTTAGATGTAGAATTATTTATTGAGAAATTTAATGTTGACATTTTATGTTTTACCGAAACATGGCTTACGCCAGACACAATGTTGTTTAGTATTAATGACTATCATGTCGCTAGTTCGTTCCAGAGAGTGTCAGCAGAAGGTGGAGGCACTATGATTTTGTTAAATAACCAATATGTCCATAAGGAACGACGAGATATTCGCGACCTCTCTGTTGAACGAGTTTGCGAGCTCGCGTGTGCAGAGACGGAGGAGTACGTAATCTTGTGTGTATACAGGCCTCCTAACTCTAATATCTTACAATTTTTTGACGTTATGGAGGATGCCCTCCGAAGGATAAAAATGAACAAAAATATTATAGTATGTGGTGATTTTAATGTTGACATGTTAGTAGATACCAGTCATAAACTAGACTTTATATCTTTATTTGAATCTTTTAGTTTAAATTGTAATTTTTTTGAGCCCACTAGAGTGACATTAGATTCTGCTACATGTATAGACAACATTTTAACCAACTTTAAAATAAAAGGTAAAAGCCTTATATCGGGAATTCGCTCTGATCATAAGTGCCTAATTATTAAACTAAATCATAAAGCTGTCAATGGGCACAAGTCGATACAATGTAGGTCATTAACAACCAAATGTTTAGAAAATTTTAAGACCAATTTAGAGTCACAACTATATACATTAGATCCTCACTATGACAATCCTAATATGATGTACAGTTCTTTATTTGATGCCATAAATATAGAGTTCCAGAAAGCTTGTAAAGTCAAAAAAAATAATATTAGAAATAAGGTAGCTTTTAGTGCCTGGGCAACTCCAGGTATAAGGCGCAGTAGAGACATTATGTACGACTTATACGATAAAAAATCTTATACACCTAACAATGATTTTCATATTTACGTACGAAACTATTCTAGAATTTTCAAAAAAGTATGCGTACAAGCTAAAGCTATTTACATAAGTCATCAAATAAAAAAATCTGATAATAAGATAAAAACCACATGGAAAATAATAAACACCGAAACTGGTAATCGTAGGGCTACTAATAGTATAGCGGCATTAAAAATTAACGATAAATTAGTTTCCGATAAAGCGGAGGTTGCTGCCTACTTTGAGCACTTTTTTACCAATGTACCCATTGAGACTACTAAAGGTCTTCAATCGTCTCCAATAGCAGCTGAATTACTTTTAAAGAAAAACTTTGAATTTAATAGCTTATCTAGTTTTGAATTTACTTCCGTGACACACACTGACATCATAAAATCATTTCAAACTATAGCTGCTAAAAGTACGGAAGACTTATGGGGATTGTCAACTAAAGCCATTGCACCTATAATAAAAAATATTGCGCCAATGCTGGCATTGATCTTTAACAAATGTATTATAGACGGAATCTTTCCCGATCTTATGAAACATAGTAAACTTGTTCCAATTTTTAAAGCAGGGTGTCAAAATGATGCCTCAAACTATAGGCCAATATCTGTGTTACCTGCCCTAAGCAAAATCTTTGAAAAATTAATACTAGGCCAAATGTTAACTTATTTTAATAAAAATAGAATCTTACACACTAAACAGTTTGGATTTACTAGAGGTCGATCTACTGAAGATGCCGGTTCAACCCTTATCAAAACTGTTTTAGAAGCCTGGGAAGAAGCGCAGGATGCTCTAGGAGTGTTTTGTGATCTTTTAAAGGCCTTTGATTGCGTGGATCACCGCACCCTTATTTTGAAATTAAAATATTACGGTATTCGTGGTAAGTCTATTGATCTCGTAAATTCTTACCTGTCGAATCGGGAGCAAAAGGTGTCGATCGACAACGTTACTTCTACTGGCTCAGTTGTTCAAATGGGAGTGCCTCAAGGATCAATTTTAGGCCCATTTCTATTCCTTGTATATATTAATGATCTCCCCCACATGATAAATGACACCATGACGAATATAGTCCTGTTTGCTGATGACACATCACTAATATTTAAAATTAATAGGAAAGATAGGGATATTGTGGAACCAAATAATACTCTCAATGCGTTATCAGATTGGTTCTCTGCAAATAATCTTTTGCTTAATGCCGGAAAAACCAAATGTATAAGATTCTCGGCACCTAATGTACGTCAAATAGGTACAAATGTACAGTTGGATGGAAACATGTTAAGCCTTGTACCCTTTACTAAATTTCTTGGTGTCACCATAGACTCTCAACTGCAATGGGGACCTCATATAGAGGCACTTGCAGGTAAACTAAGCTCTGCTGCGTTTGCTGTACGAAAAATACGGCAGGTGACAGACGAGGCAACGGCTAGGCTAGTATATTTTGCATACTTTCATAGTATTATGTCCTATGGTATCCTACTATGGGGATCGGCAGCGGATTTTGATACCATTTTATTATTACAAAAAAGAGCGGTACGTGCAATTTATAATATAGGTCCGCGAGATTCCCTTCGTGAACTCTTCAAGGAAATAAATATACTTACATTACCATCCCTGTACATATTCCAAAATATATTGTACATTCGCAAAAACATAGCTTGCTTTCAAAAAAAGAGTGATATCCATAACCATAACACTCGTTACAAGGACAATCTTGTAGTACCTGGTTACAGACTTTCTAAAACCAGCAATTCATTTATGGGTAATTGCATTAGGTTCTATAACAAAATACCCTCTATTATTAAGGATTTGTCTGATACTAGGTTCAAAACAGTTGTCAAAGGTATTCTTATGTCTAAAGCCTACTATAAAGTAAAGGATTACATTGAAGACAAAGATGTGTGGCGTACTGCTTCCTCCTGCACACTGCGACCCACTAGCGCTGATTGAATTTCACTTTTCAAAATCAATTTTAATTATGCTCTGACACTTTATTGAATCTTTGGACATATACCTATTTATATTGTATAATAAAAACATGTGCACGGTTGTAATTATGTGAGCACCATGTAGTCCCTCTATTTTAGTTACTATCAACGTGATGATTGCTGTGCAGCTTGGGTATGTCATGCTCACGGAAATGTTCTGATAGCGGTGGCGTTATGTGTCGGGTCGCCCAATTCCCTACAATATGGTTGAGTAGGGCGATGGCTGATGCATGCGTCATGCCCGTGAACGGGTGCCGTCTGTTGGGACTGGTCAGCCCATAGCTGTTATAGTGATTTTATCAAAAGTATATATGTATATCTAAGGCGCGTACCTATGTTTAGTTGACTCGCATTGTTCTCACATAACATCTCAGAACAATGTATCCAAAAAATATTGTAAGCCATTATTTTAAAAGAGCAACCATGGAGTTTCTTGCCAGATTCTTCTCCATGAGGGGTAGGCTGCCCTTGGAACTGGCAACTAGAGTCACTCCTATAATAATATTAGAATTATGACTATTCATAAGTGCCTAAAACTGGTCTACATGAATAAAAATATTTTGATTTTGATTTTTTGATGCATATTAGCGTAACCGTGCGAAGCCGGGGCGGGTCGCTAGTTTCATTATAAAGAGGAAGGTATGCTGTTAATAGTGGAAAATAACATCAGGCAAATGACCACCACGACCACGCTTACAGGACCTTAACCTTTTCATGAAATTTTCCATAACCAAATCGCAAAGTGACTCTACGCAAGTCTGTACTATCGCGGACACAAACGGTGCACCACTTTGCGATCAAAATGCTTTGAACGATGCTACGTGCGTAGCGGCGGGGCTAGTGCTACGTTTGGACAAGGTGCAAGCGATTCTAACCTTAAGAGTGGTGCACCGACTTTGTCCACGATAGTACGTCCGCGTCGATCAGTTATCTTTGTTGCCGCGTCAAAGAAGGAAAAACCAATAAACTAACAAACTTTGGTATACATTTAAAATTGCCATAATTATATTTATATATAACTAGTTTCCGCCCGCGACTACGTTTGCGTGAATTTCGGTAGCCCTTCTTATACTGCTCATTCCCCGTAATTATTGTGATAATTTGTACCCTAAAACCTGACTTGGTATTTTAACAAATATTTTTGCCAAATTTCTACTAAATCTGCCTTTTAGTTTTTGCACCAATCTCTGACAGACAAACAGACAGACAAAGTTTCTAAAAACTACATATTCGGCTTCATTATTATTCATCGAACATGTAGCACTTACTTTTTTCCAAAAATATACTATGTACAGTTTTTACTATGTTATGATTTTATTATAGGTAGATATGTATAGATTAACTCGCTAGAAAGTTTATACATTCATAACATTATTAAAGAGTACCTCCTACATAAATCATCAATAGACAAGGAATTGCTAAAGTTAGTCCATCCATGCCCTAGTATGCATGTGTACTCCCAACCCGGATTCCTGCGAGCGTTGAAGTTACAATTTTCGCGCTCACTCAACCTTGAGCGAGGCGGGGCAGGCGGCATTAGCGGGGAAAAATTAGATTTACCCCCGACACCGTGCACCGTTCGCCCGAGAGGTTTCGCCAACACATCTATGTCCCTTTTAGCTAGGTACCCCTCCCCAACAGTTTATTCATTTTATATTTTCTCTCGGCCAAGGAATGAAGATGGTATATTTCTTAATTTGAGACAAGGGAGGCGGACCGTGATAACTTCGCCTGTTTTTCATTTCGTTTTTCGGTAAAAGTAGCGCGGTTTATGAATGCCCATTGTTGTTAATTTCGGCTATTAATATTGATTTTTACGATAACGATAATTTTTTTTCTTGTTTCGCGGTTATGTATTTGAATCTTTCGTGTATTTAAATTAACAACGGCAAGGAACATGACTGGCACAACAATGTACTATGAACTTCACATTGTGTTTATTAAAAGTGTGATTAAAAAAGTTCCCCACTTAAAATTCTGTGTTGTCAAAATTACATAACTCTGGAGTCCGTGCAGCGCAATTTATTTTACTAAAAGTCCTGCTTAATTGAATTTGTAGGTGCAAAGAAAACAATTTTGGTGCGAATTAACATTTACGCAATAATAGGTTGTCGGTTGAGTGAAGCGGGGTGTTTACGACCCACCCTTTGTTCTCCAACTAAAAGGGTTAAGTTTAAACATCGCAGCTCTTAACCCTAGTCTGCTCGTACGTGTGAACATATGTTGAATAATATTTTTCCTCGCTCTCTCTGCGACACATTGTTTTATAAAAGCGATCGTGTTTTTCCTTTTGAGTATTAACGCGTGGAAATTGCGTGATACTATTTCTGTATAAAAGCGTTGTTTTTGTATGAAAATGTCGGTAATTGTGTGGATGTATGTGTGGATTAACAACGGTGGGATTCAGAATTGTCTGTTGACAGGGGACGGGTACATAAGGATTAAGTAATAAACAAGGACGCATTTCTTTGTATGGAATTTCTTTTGTTTCGAAGTTGTCGTTTGTTACAGGGATAAATTAGGGTCATGCAAAATACATCTCTAAATATAAAATATATATATTAAAGCCGTTGGTCAAGCGCCTCGTCTCTCTCCGGTCGTGATTGTCGTTCCATCGGACTGTGAGAGTAAGGAAATAGATAGAACATCTGTGTTTGCTGACACACTTGTGCATCTCCTGCGAAGTTGATGAATTTCCGTAAAGATTGGCAATTGTTACAGATATTTGGTCTGGAGGATATTATTAGTACAAATATTTTATATACTTAGTTTTAAATGTGATCGCCCTAGTTAAATCTTACTTTAGTTACCAACGTCAGTAAAACTTCGTAAAAGATCTCTTATATTTCCTAATGTGTGAATTAAAAAAAAAACATTTTAATGTTTAAAAAAAATTAAGGCTTTTGCGTTTACTACATACGATTTATGGCCTTTTTGGTGGCTAAAGAAACTAATTCAATCATTAAAAACATTTTTTTTTTGAGGTCATTATAAGTATTATAATTCTGTGATATATTTACATTTATGCGAAGTATTAAAATTAGTGTCCATCTTTACCCCAATTCGTACTTTACCCAAACTGAAGCAAAAAGACTGTTGTCTTGTTACTCTTTGGTATTTACTTACTGTACCTATATTAAGCAATAATAAAAATAATTTATAACAAATCAACAAGCTAAACTTCACCTCTACAGTGACATTTCAAAGCCACTGAATCTATCGGTACACTACGAAGGCGTTAATTTCATTGTTTAGAATTAAACAGACTATCAGACCAGCGCCTTACGTCGGGAAGGGAATTAGGCCCCTTGTTAATGACCCGGTTTCTACCCGGTGTGGGTGCCGGCGCCGGGCACGGTATTCTCGGACATGGTTTCATCTGGCTTCTACTAATTTTCTTTGTCTATATTTCTTGTCTTGTCTTAGTTCATAAGTAATAAATCAATTTAAATAATCATTTTTAGTGCTTTACAAGAACTTAATAATATTTTAAGATGTAAAAGGTATATGACTAAAACCTCCATATTTCCACGAGAAAGATGAGCTGTAATTGGGATATTAAAAATAGATTTTGCAATGATTATTTTTTAGTCATTATAACTAAGTCATATTAAATCAATACATCGGTGCCAAGCCGGACCAGTGGCGCTAGTTCCGTTTCATGTACACACCTTTATGTTCATGTTAACTGACGGCCGTACGCCCGGTTTTCAGCCAGCTGTAGCACCGGAGTAAAACCGACCCCTTACCCCCGCTTCATTTCACGGGTCAATGCTCACCAGACAAGACGGACGATTAGTTTAAGGGTTAAATTACAATTGAAGGCTGTTATTGTATGAGTTCTTATTTTCTTTTCAGTAATACAGGGTTAAGTGTCTTTATTTTTTTAGCGCCTTTTGTATGGCTATCGAGAAAATAGTGATGGACAAACATTAATTTAAACTCAATGTTATATTTTTATTTACTTTATACCTATTGAAGTATTACAGAGCGCATGTAAAATAGCAGTGATAGCCTAGTGGTATAACCGTTGGACTGCCAAGTCAAAGGTAGGTAGGTTTGAAACCTATATTTCGAATTCATGTGCATTTTAGAAATTAATTTTTCGATGACATTTTATAGTATTATTACATCAAAATAACGCATCGGCTACAATTTATCAACATAACACGCGTGCGAAGCCGCAGGCGGAGGCTAGGCATTTAACTCAAATGAATTGACGGTGAATCTAAGTTAATAAAAATAACATTTATTCCACTCATCCGCCATTGCTTCCTCGTCAGAATATAAGGCAATTTCAAGAAAATATATTAAAGGAAAGGATAAGTGAGGAAAAACAAGCAATATGTGTATGAAACATTTAAGTATAGCGATCTGTTGTACATCATTGTTCACATATAAATAACACATGTACTTTACATTCAATAAACTTACAAGTTTCACAAAACATAAGCAGCTGAAATGTTGCCAAACTATATTCAACCTTATTCTAATATTATGTTATTTTACTAAATCGCGTGGCATAAACTCGCGCGAAAACAAACTTATCTACTATATTAGTTCGGCAGTTGCAATCTCTCGCTCTTTCGCTAAAAGAATTGCGTACAGAGATCCTAATCAAACGTTCGTGGGGGTACAGCGTACCCTTGAGAGTACCCGGCTTCATAAAAACTGCCTTCACTATTCTCTTAAATATTAACCCCAAGAATAATCCTGGTCTTAAGGCAGATTTCAATTATCGAGGCCCTCTAAGGGTTAATAATGTTCCGCTTACATAGTGCGTATTTACCTGAGCGTGGCGTGGCAACGAGGTTCAGCTACATGTCAATATTGACATGGGTGCGGTGGCAAGCCGTCTATTTATAACTAGGACAGGAAAAAATAACGATAGAATATCTACATAACGTTATATGGACACACTTCCACGCTTTTGAAAACGGTTCATCTCCTTAATAGCCTTTTAATATGCTTCCAATGAAAATATATTTCCCGGTATTAAGCGAAACGTATGTTTTTTTATAACATAGGGCTTTCGAAGCAATTACTTCGCCGATATTTGCATTGCAATACATCGGATATGGTTATTTAATTGTTTTTGGAGCAGTAAATATTTAAAATGATGGATTTATTTAGGTGTTGCGATGTTGGTTCGAGATTATCGGTACCGATCGACCGATATTTATTCCTGTAAGTGTATCCACGGTATCATCTTCATTGTATGGTTGATGAACAACCTGGTGTCAAAATTGAAACCGCTCGCAGACCTCTGTGACATGAAACCTCGTAGAAAACTGATATTCAGCTGCATCTGGTTAGATTAGAAGCCGACCTCAAACAAAGTTTGGGAATAATGAGGCTAAGACGGATAAATGCGTCAGATTTTTATCAATTAATTAAACAATAACAATTTTCACATATGTTTCACTTCAAAAATAACGGGTTTTCAAGCATACGATAAAGAAAGAAGCCTAAATATTTTTGTGATTTTTTAACATGTTTTAGCACATGTTAGCTTATTAAATATAAATATTTAATAAGAAATTTGAAAAAACAACTGATACGGATGGGATTCGAACGATCTTCGGCGTACCGTGCCGACGCTCTAACCGCTGAGCCACCGTATCCCATCAGAATCAGTCGAAATTTCAAATCTTTTTCTACGCCTAGGGCGTGTGGTAATATCTATCAAAATACATTACGTATCGATGATTTTTTTTTCAAATTTCTTATTAAATATTTATATTTAAAGAAGCCTAAAGCCAAAAAGTCATCAAAGAAAGACAACAGAAGGCTCCACGCGGGTCAAATATTTCAGAGAAAAAAACAACATTTCTTACACGCCCCCGGACATTTATGGCTTCAATAAAACGCAGAACCCCCTAATTTGAAATTGTACCGGGTTTGTTTGCATAAGCCTCCAGCCTGACGGAAGTAGCACCCGGTGCAGGGTTCCCTTGAAATGAACTATGAAATAATACAATATTTATTATAATATACACATTATATCTATTCCGCAATTAAAAAGTAAAAAATATAAACCATCTTGACATATCTTTTAATCTTAACATGCATTTATTAATCAGTAAAAAAACAAATTTAAACTATTTGTGCTATTTAATTCACAAATTGTTCAAGAATTAATCATAATTAATATAATAATGTTTTAAAAGTACTACAATATAGAAACTAATTCAATAATCACTCAATAGTGGAGACCATGGGTTGGCAAATGTAGTAGGCTCCCTCAGACTAAGTGGAGTTACGATCTTCGCAAGATGGCTAGGAGGAACTGGATGAGAATAGCCGAAGATCGTGCTCAGTGGTGTGTAGGGGAGACCCATGTCCAGCGGTGGACTACTTCAGATTGATGATGATGTTAAAAAAAAAAAATGTATCATCATCATCATTTCAGCCATAAGACGTCTATTACAAGAATGAATATTTAGATTAAAAGGTACATAAAAATTGTTTTTAATATTTTTGTTTTCCGAGTAGAGTAGTTCCAAATAACATGAAAGATAGCTAATTATTTTGCTAAATATAGCTAGAAAAAAAAATCTGATAAAATCCATAGTTTTCTGTCGATCTATAAGTATTAACACTCTTTACATAAAATAATTCCTCCATAAAAGTGTGGAGGTTTTAATGTATTTTATTCAAAACAGATTTAATGTATTTTAAGACCGGAATTGGCTCGCAATCATTCTAATAAATATTCAATATAATATCAATAGTCACCTATCTTATAATCAAATTAATTCAATTACCTCTATTACTACTTTAAACAATTCCAATAGTCTAAGTTACACAGTAAATTGCTGATATAATAGAACGATAATTTCGTAGAAATTATGTGCAAGACGTGACTACGGTGTCCAAATGTGTAGATAAAACCATTATTTAGGTACGTATTTGAACACTAAACGTTCAAATCTACATTTAGAGCTGATTTCACCATTCACTTTAATAACCGAATTTAATAAAACTAAGTTCAGCCATACACAAATTGCAGTTCTGAACTCAGTTAAACGCTTGAACCGAGTTTAACTCGATTGATCGCGTTTAGTGTCAGTGGTGAAATCGGTTCTTAGACTTCAGGAAATCATCGTCATCACCATCCTCCTAGCTTTATTATTCCCATTGTTGGGGTCAGCTTCTAATCTAACTGGATACAGCCGAATATCAGTTTTCTAACTTTATAGTTTTTTTTTAGCCTTCACTAAATAAAGTATAAAGTGCAAAAAGGTTTAGTTTTTTCACTAAATATTAAATATAATTATTTAATAAAAAATTTGAAAAAACAACTGATACGGATGGGATTCGAACCCACGATCTTCGGCGTACCGTGCCGTGGTTTTGTTGTCGTGATATTTACTTTGAACTTCAATCAATTGCCAGTAAAATTGGCTATCCTAATCCTAACTAATATTATAAATGCAAAAGTAAGTTTGTTTGTTACCTTTTCACACCTAAACTTGCATATGCATTGTCAGATGTACAGAAACTAACATAAAGAAACCTTTCATCCCAAAAAAAGTACTGTTCCTAAGAAAAACAACAATGACATTCTTATGATAAATAGACGACGACGTGTCTTTGGGATCATGATTGAAAATTAAATTGACAGTTAGTTTAATATAAGGTCACCAGTTATTAATGTTTAAACGTGTAGCAATGGTAGCCATAACATTGTATATTTAATTTCAAGTAATACACAAAATATTCGTTCAGTAATGCAAAACATCTAAACGATACCTTTGTTTAGCTAATAGCTACAAAATGTTATAGAAATCTGACATTAAATCTATTCAAGCAATTTCATTACGTCAAAAATGCTTACAATAACTCAACATAGACTGTTAAATATCGCCATCTGTTTTAGGAGCCATTATTTTCATTCCAACAATGATTCTCGTTCGTTTCGTCTGAGATTCAAAGAAAAAATCTTTGTAACAGGCAATTAGCTGCAGCGACGAGGAATTAATTCCTATTCAAGGCCGGGACCGAAGAATACTAATATTTCTTTTGTTACAACATAAAAATACTTTAAACTATTGTTACTATAGTTTCTACGAGACACAAACTAAAGTCGATAATAGTATAATTCGCAACAAAAACGATGCATTTTAATCCACGAAATAGGCGCTTCGACATAAAAATATTTAAGGTGTCTTAGTTTTTTCCACAAGTGTCATGGTGGCTCATTGGTTACGGACTCGCATTGCGTGCACATGGGTGTGGGTTTGAACCTGGTATGTACCAATATGACTTTTTCAATGTCATACTTTAAGTTCTTTCTTAGTTAATCTAAGACACCACTGACTAACGGTGAAGGAAAACATTGTGAGGAAACCTAGCTTTAAGAGTCTGAAATCGGCAACACGCAGTGAGCTAGCGTGGTGATTAATGCTCGATGCTTATCTGTATGAGAAGAGGCCTCAGCCCTGCAATGGGACAGCTGTAGCTGATTTTTTATTATTATAGTTTTTTTCTAACGGCAAACCATTAATCGCGAGGTTTTCTCTCCAAATTTTATAATAACAATCAATCCAGATTTTTTTCGGTTAAAGACATAAAGTTAAACAATTTGATAAAAGTATTTAATCTTTATTTAAAATTGCATCCAAAGAATAGTCTCTCTGAAAGAAGTCATTAACAACACCGTTCACTCTTTCTACAAATAAAGCTATGTCTTGGCACTCGTTCTCACAAGCCTCTTCTTCGTGTTCATATTTCATTTCAGTCATTTTAACCGCCTCTTCATAAGGGGCTGTTATTATCATCATAGATACCAAAGCTTCTATTAACCCAAAAACAGAATATTCTCTCAAATGCCTTTGAAAAATATTTCGAGGATAAACTTTGTCGATGTCTAAATTACAGTGTCGAAGTACAGCAGCCAGTGTACCGTAATAAATGTCGAGGATGTGCTCATAGTATTTGTTGAGAAAATCGCTGTCAGTGGACATGTACAAGAAATATGATATATCAGTGACTGGTGACGCGAACCGCGTGAGCTGGTAATCCACGAAAATCACGTCCACCGGCTTACTGCCCTGTAACCAATGAGAGCAGTTTTTAACCAATACTGTCTTGTAAAATATTTATGCATTACATCAATTATATGGTCATCATTAACTTGGAATTATTATGATATTGACATTCAAATAAAAGTCAGATTATATCAAATCAAATCATTCTATGAATTGTCATAATTCTAAATTATTATTATAAATATTACTCTAGTTGCCAGTTCATTTTTATGCAGTACATCAATGATATAGTCAGTCATCATATTATACCTTGATATTCAAATATAAGTCAGACTATATCAAATCAAATCAAATAATATTTTATGAATAGTTTAATTTTAATATTATTATAAAAATTACTCTTGTTGCCAGTTCTAAGAGTAACCTTCATGGAATCTGGAAGAACCTGGCAAGTAACTCCTTGGTTGCTCTTTAAAAAATGGTTACCAACATGTTTCTAACTACCAAAATTTTATATTTTTGGTTACATTTTTCTGAGATGTTATGTGAGAAAAATTTAACTAAACATACATACAAACATAAAGTACATATATATACATATATCTATTATGTTACGAATATAAAATAAGTAATTTAACAACAAATTATTATAATCTTATTTATTCTTACCTTATGTTTGTAAAATATATTGTTATTCCAACAATCACCATGACAAATAGTACTATAAGAGTTTGGCTGAGTGCATTTATGCAAAACTGTCAGTATATCAGGAGCAAACTCAATCAACTTATCTCTAGCAACAGAATCTTGTACCACATCCACTGAATAATCATAATAAGATCTCATACTTCTCGACACTGGTCCAGGCTTAGGATACTGCACGTCTTTATTGCATAAACGAGTTAGCTCCTTAAATTCCCTCGGGTTTGTATTCTCCAGTATAAAAGACAGTGCATGCAATTTAGCTAAATTTTTCATCACAAGTGAAACATGATCCAAATCTGTCTTGAAAAGTCTGTCCCTCAACGTAAATCCGCCTTCATTTAAGCCTTGTATGACAATGGTTTCTTTGTCATATTCATCGCTAGCTAAAACGCAGTTAGGAAACTTTATTTTCAGACCCTCGATGTTTTTAAAAGTTTTTTGGATATCCAGCAGCTTCGGCATGATGTGTTGGTAGAAGATGTATTCTCGTCTGTACGACTCTCTGAAGCAGGCTCGCATTTTCAGTTGCGGGTGCCATTTTATCACTACTGCTTTTTTTATTTTCTGTCCATCCCTTATTCCTCGCAAATTCACTTTGAACAAGCCAGCTTGAAAACTGTCGATATCTTCGCATCCGAACTCAACAATATAATCAGTGAGCTGTAGATTACATATTTTGGCCAATCTGTAGATTAATTCAATAAAATCTTGCTGACAACGCGATATTTTTCTCAATGGCATATTTCACAGGATCACTTTCAATTTATTTTTGCACGTTAATACTGAGATGGTTCCCTAATCTTTGTGTTTTAACGGCAAGAGTTTTCTTTATCTACTCCATCTCTCATAACTCACTATCGATAGTAAATATGTCAAATACTATATCAATAAGATAAATTACATCGACTAGACGAACGAATTATGTGAACATACCAGTTGTTTACAATGTCAAGTATTGAAATATAATCTGTATGACATCTCTTCAAATAGATTTCGATCACATGTAAGTGACTAACTTGCATTTGTATCAAGATGAATCTTTAATAATGGTGTATTCTGTTCTGTTCTACTAATCTTGTTCTACTAGTAGAACAGAACGGAAAAAAATCTGCACAAGTTCCGTTTTGTTCTACTAGTAGAACAAAACAATCTGATCCACGCAGGATGAATGCCATACGCAATGATGATGAGTAGAACAAGACAGGAAAAAATTTCCCCGATTTCGCCTTGTTCTATCAGTAGAACGGAATTATAATACTGCTCTAATACCTCATTAGTTAACTGAGGCTGTCACCTCTTAATGTTCTCATCTATGGTTGTAATAAACATAGGTTAATTACTTATGTAAGTACTTATTACAATAGTTGTTGAGTACTTTCACAATTGTTCCGATATCTATCAGTTGAGATTCTCTTGCCACCGTTTTATCAGTGCTATCAAGCGACGAATAAATGACAGACATTTTAAGTATTATCAGTGCGAAACGGATTCTCAGCGAACCACGAGATAAACTAGTCCCGGAGCACAATACCTTTTGTAATGTCACTCAATGGACGTCCACAGTCCACCGTCTACCATCTAACGTTCCCGATGTGTGTGTGCGTCATACAACTGGTTTTATGCATTCAATGTCTTATTGTCCTATTGTCGTTCTTCGGACCGCTAGGTCTAGGAAAACGTACAGCGAAATGAGCATGAAATGATCCGCATAAACTACTAGCAGCCTTATAAACTGTTCGAATTTCGAATTCAAAATCTGATCTGATCGACTTTGTATTTTTTTGTGAATTTTTCACATGTAGCCAACATGTATTAAATAATTTTAATTGATTCGGATAGGATACGGTGGCTTAGCGGTCAGAACGTCGACACAGTACGGCAAAATTGTGGGCTCGAATCCCATCAGTATCAGTTTTTTTTTTAATTTTCTTATTAAATAACTAGCTTCCGCCCGCGGCTTCGCCCGCATGATATATTGATAAATTGTAGCCTATGTGTTATTCTGATGTATAAGCTATATTGTGGTGAAGTTTCATTCAAATCCATTCAGTAGTTTTTACGTGAAAGAGTAACAAACATCCATACATCCATACATCCATACTTACAAACTTTCGCCTTTATAATAGTAGTAGGATTATACGATCGACTTAGTTTTACGAAATTGAGAAAAATATACGCTTTTCTATGGCCTTAGATTGAAATGTTGAATACGAATTTTCTTTTCTATTTTTATAACGTGTGTTAGTATCTACCTTCTAACAAGCAAGTTTAACCTTACATACAGTTTGGAAAAAATATTGAAGAATAGGTATTTAAGAATTGTCAAAATAGAATTCAAGAATTCTTACCTAGTAAAAAAAATATAAAAAATGTCCGCTGAGCTCTGCCGAATTACTAAGGCTTTTTTCTAAGAACCGTCATGAAACAACAATTCGTATACCCACAAAACATCTCTAATTACTACTAGAAAGCTTGTAAAAGTGTGTACGTATTTACCAAAGTAACTAATTTTGCCACGTCTTAATTACCCCGACAGACTAGACAGTAGGTATAATACAGTTTTTCACCTGTGTAGTAAAGCGACAATAAAACAGGGACGTTACCCCTTTGTTGTAAAAACGTAGGCAAAATACAAAGCTACGTACGTATACACAGATATATAATTGAATACCCAACTTGGTCCCCTACCCTTTGACAGCAGGTGAACTGTTGTTTATTTGGTAAATTTTCGTGCGCTGACGGTCTACCGCCTAAGGCCATTTTGAATTATTTAACGACACAGACAAACTAATAACTACATTAAGCGGCACTAACAATTCTGTTTGTAACGGTCGTTGTAGTTAATGTTTCAATAAGGTCTTGATTTACTAATACAAAATATTTGTGAATATAGGAAGGAGTTTTGTAACAAAATAAAATGTCAACCTGGTTTTTTACCAAATGTCAATATTTTTAGAATAATAACTTTCGTGGGTCATACTTATATGTGATAGGGCTTTACTCACGTATTGATTTCGGTGCATCAAAAAAAACTCTTGAAAATAGACTCCGTTAGAATTCGAGGACATTCCCCGAAATCTTTACGTGAGTAAAGCCGTATCAGTATCATCTATAATGTCAATATTGTTAACATAATAATAAGAATAAAGAAGAACATAATTAATTTGTACCTAAATAATTACTGTTTTGATTTAAATGTACTTACAATTTTTTTTGCGTATTCGTTTCTGTAAATAAATTTATTATTTTTCATTTCATATGTAACAAAACAAACAAACTAAACGTAAACGCTATTAAACGTCCTGCAATATAATTAAGAGTGGGGGAGACGTGTCTAGACGTACAGGAAATCTGTTTAACGTCAAAATCCTATTGACGCCGGTAGCCCGCCTTTTTTGTCAATACATGTTCAGCCTACGTAGTACCTATGAATAATTATGAAGTATTCTAGCATTTTTTTTATAGAGATTAATAATGTTTTTATAACTGTTTTTTTTTGTCAGTGGCCAATCTTAACGGAGGTTATCCAACTACGCAGGAGATACTATAGTGTACGACTAGAGAGATCAGGCACTGGGCCAACGGCTTTACGTGCTTTCCGAGGCACATAATTAATTTATTATACACTCATAACTTGCAAAAGTCAAGGGCGCGCCTTGAGTTCGAACCTGAGACATCTGACTTGCCAGTCAACGGTCATACCACTAGGCTATCAATATATACATATCAATAAATAAGAAAAAGCCTTATTTTCTATACAATCTTATATTTTAAATACAAACTGTTACAGAACGGTAAAAGTCCGAAACGTGCCGTAATGATAGTTAATTTCGTACTTTTACTTAGTCTCAGAATTTACTTCAAAACCTAATAAAAGTAGCAATAAACTGAGTGAATAATCTTGAGTCTGAAGTTCAAGGGTTATCGATTAAATAAGAGGCTTTATTTCGGAATTTTAGATCAAAAGCAACCCGATTTAGGGCACGCCGACCTAGTTAAAGTGGGATTACCCCAAATCGGTATTGCACCAGTTCTAGCATCACCCGGAATAAAAACATGACTAGTCCAACGTTTTCAATGGTTCACGGTAAATCCTAAGATTAACCGAGTGTATGCTGGTAAAATTCGGAAGCTTTAGTTACTATCAAAAAAACAGTATTAGTTTTGATTTTCACCGGTGTAAGTTGGATTATCTTTAATAATTTAATAAAAAATTCTGCCTATAACTGTCCCACAATAGGGCAAAGGCCTCTTCTCATACAGAGAAGGATTGAGCATTAATCACCGCGCTAGCTCACTGCGGTTTGGCGATTTTATACTGTTAAGTCCAGGTTACGATGTTTTCCTTCATTTTGAAATTACATTACCAATCCTAATTTAATTATATTGATTTTTAATACAATTTGTTACGGCCATGTAATGTCACAAAATTAGAGGTTATTGAAAAAGAGATACGATACGAGAGAGGTTTGAATACGCGAATCTTAAAATATTCCGTACATCGGGCTCTGCACTAGCATAAAAGCAATATAACGCATCGGTACATTATCTTAATTCAGCGTTTCTCAAGTCAATCAATCTAAAACATTGTGTAAATAAACCAGTTATATCATAATTAGCGTTAGTTAGAAACAAACTCGCAACTGTAGGGTCGTATAACTTAAAAATCACATTATCCGCGCGGAACACATCGTATCCGAGACTTTAATAGATTATAGCGGCGTGGCTCAGTCCCGTTTATTATAGGGTACGCTATCAGTATCACCCTCAATAGAACACAATGGCTCTGAAACGGGTAATCGTCTCCAAGGATCATATTAAAAGAAAATAATAAAAGCTTCCACACAAAACGAGTGAAAAAGCGAAATGAAACGTATTACCTCAAGACAAACGTATTTGAAACACCAATATAATACCACCTTTTTATCGTTTTTATAAATTTTCTTCAGAGCTCAAATTTTTGAACGAAGCAGTGAAAGCACTTCAAAGGGGAACTAATGAAAGAAAAATGAGGAATGTTTTAATAACTGTTCCTTTGGGTTACTACATTTATATTTTTGTGTGCATGGGAACTTTTCCAATACGCGCTTTTAAAAAAACCCCTTTAGGAGATCAATCTGCTCAGAAAATCGAACAACTTGTGAAACATGAGTTTGCATAATACACGAAAAAGAAATTAACTTCCCATACAAACTTGCCGATCAGATGCCTCTTTGAATCATCCTCCTAGCCTTTCTATTCCCAAACTTTTATGGAGTCGGTTTCTAATATAACCAGATGCAGCTGAATATCAGTTTTCTACCGAGCCTATCTGACCCCGCAACCCAAAGGGCAAAAAAAAATAGTTGTCAGGATTTTATGAGGGTACTGACTCCCTTTAACGACTATCAAAGGTGTTCATGACAGCCGAGGCCAACTGCTTAACGTGCTTTCCGAGGCAAGGATCGGGTGATAACTAGTTTATAACTGGGTTCAAACCTCTCTGACTTGGCAGTCAACGGTCATACCACTAGGCTATGACTGCAGCTGACGCTTTTTGAATGAAGAACAAAATTTTCTTTTTTCGAATTTCGCAAAACTTTGTTCTATAAGTTGTTCAGTTTCATGTATCCTCCTAAAGGGTCCACTGTATAAGACACTATTTATTTTACACGTTGTACAGTATCTTACATAACGGAATTTATTTTTAGGTCATTGGCATAAGAACTGCAGTGACATTTTAAACAGAATTTCAATTGTAATCTTTGTGCCGATCTCTTTGTACAGTACAATGATGTTGAGAGCACTACCAAATACACTACACAGACTTTAAATAAATACTGCCAACAAACACCTAAAAGTCAGGGCCGTCTTTTCTATTGGCCACTGTGGGCCCAGGGCCCCGAGATTTACATGGGCCCCAGTAGTTTCTGAAAGATAATGCACCAACCGATAGCCAATTTTTTTTTCATGATGTTAATAATTAAAAAGCCTCTATTATAATTATATTGAATGGTTGAAAAACTATAATTTGGTCTAAGCATCATTTATTAGCGTTTTTTTAACCCCCGATGCAAAAAGAGGGATGTTATTAGAGGGAGTTTACGTGTCTATGTGTGTTGGTGTATCTATACGTCTTTAAGATCGTCTGTGGCATCGTAGGGCGTCCAATAGGTTAAAGACGGACCTGTATATAGTAGCAACCAGTCTATTGAAAAAAAACAAAAACCAAAATTTTGCATGCATTTTTTACCAATAAAATAAATCCTGAACGCCGCAAAAAAATATGAACATAGTTTTCTAACTGGACATATTTATCCGGGCAAAACCGTCACATCAGCTAGATATTTCTCGTAACCGCTATATTAAATATAAATCATTTTTGGCCGAGGCAGATTGGCAAGCGCGCCGAGCACCGCGGGGACATATCCAATGCAGTAAAAGCTTATTTTACATTCACAGCTTTGGGAAACAGTTTCAAGAGGCTAGTTCATATTTAAACATTTTTTATTTACACAAATTATACATCTTCGTTTCGTATTTCGTTTTCGTTCGTTATTTGCCGTGTGATTTTCGGCCTAAGAATTAAACCACCCCTACTCGTCCCGCGGGTGTCGTGAGAAGCGACAAAAGGAAAAATTTGCAGCGTTACGATTAAGGGCAAATACCACAAAATAAGTGATACATATGAGAAAAGGCCTACATGTCCATCAGTGGACTGATACAGGTGTGAATGTGTATATATTGTATATTTTAAACATACATTGTCTCACAACTGTATTCCACAGAGGGGGTAGGCAGAGGTGTATGCAGTACACCCACGTTTCGCCAGCTATGTTATAAGCCCCATGTAATAGGGGACCAATTCCAAACTCCATGCTGCTACTGAGATATCCCCAATTTCCTAATGGTAAAACCCAATAACACTTTGCCTGACCCGGGGATCGAACCCAAGACCTCTTGCACACTAGACCAACGAGGCAGTAATATATCTTATTATGAATACGGCTTTACTCACGTTTTGATTTCGGGGAATGCCCGACTAGTTTCTTGAAAATGGTCTCCGTTTGAATTGGTAACTGGTCGGGCATTCCCCGAAATCAATACGTGAGTAAAGCTGTATAATATTAAATAATATATAAGTTTATCTCACGAAAGTTATTATTCTGAGGCCGTTAAATTTAAAAATAAATATCTAGATATATTTGCTTTGGTGGTACTGGTTATAAATGACCCGATTTTAAGCTGTAAACGCATAAAGTGTATGGTTTCCATGTCGATGCGTTGGTTGCGAGCCGTGTACCGTCGCGTAAGGGGTGCAATAGGCCGAGTAGAGCAGGGGTGCCTATCGATTGGCACCCCCCACCCTCCCTCGACACTACACAATATTACTCTCTGCACTCCGAAACCCACCCTTTCGTTACATTTGCAACGTTTGCTTGTGGGTTAAGATCATTGTTTAAAAATTGTCTTCAACATTTTAACTAGTTTAAATCATTATATTTCACACGACCAGCAGTAAGTTATATCAAGTTTAGCATTGAGAATGATAAAATGGCTTCGTAACGAATTACTTCATGTGTATGTTTTTTTATTAAGTTTCCAAAAGAATTTAACTCTCTTTTGTCGGTAATTGCGAATTAATTTTAGACTTAGGTCTGTTTTACCGCTTACTGGTGAAGTGATATTTATTAACCTAACATAATATAATCAATAATAAATAAAAGTAGGATTAGAATATAGTAGTGTTATAAGTTAGTTTTAATTAATTGTAAATATCTTATAAACGATATCTACTTTTAAAAAAACTATAACATAAAAATGAATCGCCGAAATTCTACGCGCATAACTTCAAAGGGGCTTGGCCGATTTTGTTGTTATTTTTTTTGTGTGTGTATGTATAGATCCTCGAATGATTTATAGTTACAATTGGACCCGGTAGGTAGCGCTGCGAAAGGGTAAAACCACGGGAGCAAAACTGCGTAAGGATCAGTTATTTTTTTACTGATAAATTCTGTTCTACATTTAAATAGATTATAAAACAGGCACTTAATCCAATAATCCACAATCCACTTAATTAAACCATTTCAAACAATAATATAAAAAAATACAATTTAAAAAAAAATTACACTAGAAAAGCTGTTTTACCTCTTAAATACATATAAACCCCTGTATTCATCGAGCAATTCCCTGTCAAGCACACGCGTCGATGGCAACAATCCCGGTGATTGCATGTAGACAACATCTAGGGGCATCGAGGGCACTTCGAACCAACCGACTCAAATTGTTTTATCTCACAATAAGAGAGGCCAGCTCTATCTGTACGGCTAGCAAAAAAAAAACTATTAATAAATCCTTTTCAAATTACATGAGGTCTAAGGTTAACGCCGCACTGCTAAATCTGGCCGCGTGATTTTGTTTCTAGCGTTTTATAATCCGTGTACCAAATATCACCAAATAACGGCGATTAAAATTCCTTACGTTCTTTTGAGTTTTTACACACGTTATGTTTTAAGCTTAGACGTGTGGTAAGTGACGGAGAAATGACCCTTATCTTGATGAACAAATCGAATCAGAAATTTCTTGTAGTAAGCTATTCTTCACCTTGTTGCCTAGCCATGGCCAAGCACTGACAATCACCAAACGCTCTCCTACGCAAACTTTCTTTTGCAATACGAAGGAGTGTGGGACACACTACTCCTTATTGCATATTGGAGCGCCTACAATTTGTATGAAACGATAGAAAAAAAATGCAAATATCAAACCTCTGGTTCATAGAATATAGGAAACCATTTATTCTAGCCTATGTAGTCCCATTGCAGAGTAAAGACATACCTTTGAATCCCTCTACTTTTTCCAGTCATCTCTATTCAGAGCTAATATTTGTATTCCAATCTGGTGTGACTCGAACTCTTCTATCGCTATCTACGTCTAGTTGCGATGCCAGTATAAAATCGCGCGTCTTTTTTCTACAGTGCGAAAAAACCAAAGCTTTTTTATCACATTAGCAGCGACTAACGAATAAAATAATGTACGCTGTCATATAATTTTGTTGTTCATTTAGTTTGTTCGCAAGTGAAACTTAGTTATGAAATAATTATTTTTATTTATCAACCAATGTTGCTGGCTGTACGGCGCGTAGCGACAGACAGTATTTTTTTAAACTTATTTTTTTATTTTCTATGCACGTAACGTAGAAAAACGTTCTGAAGGTATGTAGGAAAATAATGTTGAGTATAAAATGTTTTTTTTTCTCCTTTTACGAGCTATTCCACGTTTGTTTCCGCGTAAGTAGCTCTTAGGGCACGTCAATCTTCATTTTTCTATGCTAATATTCTGTTTAAACGTTCCTTTGAGAGTTTCAGAAGAATATTCGTTGTATAAGTTTATGGTATGTTTAGAAAATACTTCCATGATAAAACTCGGGAATATGTCATCACAATATTCCTATGTGCGATTCGAGTAACAGGTGGATGATACGTTATAAAGCTAGAAATTTAAGAATACGCTCATTTCTTGAGTTCTACAAAGTAAACCAAATCGTGAGTGAAAAATTATAATAATATAATATAATAGCAGTGATAGCCTAGTGGTATGACCGTTGGACTCCCAAGACAAAGGTCGTAGGTTTGAAACCCAGGCATACACCTCTGATTTTTCGGATTCATGTGCGTTTTAGAAATTAATTATCACTTGTTAAAACGGTGAGGGAAAACATGGTGAAGAAACCAGCACATCGGAGAGATATTTCAACGGTGTATTAAGCCATGTCAGCGGCCTACGGGCGGTTTAAACTGTGACACCAAGTTTGTTTATTAACCATACCATGTAGAAGAAGAGAAAAAGAAAAAGTCATTATTCACCAACAAACTTAACAACTTTGTGAAGACGACCTTTTAACAAAATGGTTATGTTTGTAGATACAAGTACATAAACAATTGAATAAAGTATTTATGCATTCTATGCGAACACTAAAGTTCGACATTTTGTTTGAATTTTTGGTTATGTTTGTTTTTCTATAGAACTAATTCTTATTAACATTTATATCTATAACGTAAGCAATTTCATGAATTTACAAATTCATGCTGCAGTACCCTATCCTCTTCCCTAATCATCAGCTATTACACCCAAGGGAAAATCAGAAGTAATCCTTTTTGTACCCTAGCAACACGGAAAACACAAAGAAACCTTAAATTTGTATGTAGTGTTGGGTAAAAATTACTGTAGGTAAGTAATAGGGTTCAATTTCGAGATTAATTCCTCAAAGCTGAAAATATGGAGAACTAGACTGTCAATTCCTTACGTCTAGTTAAATAAATTAATAAGAGACAACCTTACCGTACTTTTAAGTATATTTAAGAATAATAAGTTTAATAAAACTAACAGGTTTTTGAGCTGAAGTGATGCCCGCGAGCGCGACACTGTGACGCATGCTGACGCCATGTTATGCGAGATATGCAAGTGAGCACTGCATCTGAGTCCGAACTTAAGTGCGGAACTATGTCAGGCATTCCCCAAATCGCACCGCTAACCACCAGATGAGTTCGGGATCAAACACTTGTTTTTTTATAACAAAATAGCTATAAAATTCATTCACATCACTATCAACTTTAAAAACCCACAAGAATTTTTGCAAAGGACACCCAATCAAGTAAACTTTCAAATAACTATATCAAAATTAGTACATCCATTCGGGAGCTACGATGACAGACACCCAAATACAACATATTAAACATAAAAAATGTCCCTTTGTTTTCGTCGGGGGATAAAAACAAGATTTTGGTAGATATTTCACAAAACTCTCATAATCACTCTGTTTTAAACAAAGATTCAAAACAGGATCATTAACATTGTACGCAGCGTGGTTTTACTTATGTAGTAGGTAATGAAGCTACGCTCGTTGTATATACTTAGCCTACTACATCCAGGATGCGGTAGTCATATAAAATGGCGGAGTTCATGCAGCGTACACTGGAATTAGTAAGCCGTGTATGTTCTGCAAACGATAGCTAAATTAAGCTGAGATTCTTGGTAAAGCGGAAAAGTAGCTAAATAAATGAAGAGCTAGAAATTGGCAGCCCGGATGAAATAATAATTATGATAGCGATGGAGATTGAGATATAGTAGTAGAATAGACTCATGCCTGTATTCCCCGAGGGGGCAGGCAGAGGTGTATGCAGTACACCCACATTTCGCCGGCTATGTTAATTCTCATCTAATAGGAGGCGAGCCTATTGCCATTATCCGGGCACAATTCCAGATTCCGTGGTGCTACTGAGAATTTCCTAATAGAAAAAACCCAGTAACACTTTGCCTGACCCGGGGATCGAACCCAGGACCACGAGGTCCTAACCGAGGAGCACGTGGTGAGTGTGATTTACGCGTTGCGATTTAGATTACGAATTTCATAAAGTACAGATTCGGATACTTATATAGGTACTTATGTCTAGTACAATATAATAACTTTAACTCTATTTATGTACACTCGTATACAGGCCAATAACAGCGAATTCGTAATTCCTAGGATTAGGTGTATAGCACGTCAACATTATGTACCGGAAAATTGCTCTCCAAAATTATAAGATCTTATGGTGTTTACACCAAGTCTGGTAGCACAAAATGGCGCGTTAGCGTTGATGTAGTGGCTTTACAACGTTACAAGCGTGGCAACTACGCTGGCGGCTCGAGAGATGCAGCATCTGCACGTGTGGTTCGCAATTAGTTATTGCCGATAAAAGACGCCGAGCAACTAAGTCCACGAGAGACCTGGCATGCCGCTGGGTAAACCGCCAGCAGGTACTGCCATTGGCCGCCTTAATCCTGTTGTGCCAGCCGCGGGGTGTAAACACCATTAGATATAATGGTTACACCTAAATTGTTTCTCTTCTAACTTCACGGTCACAACAGCCCATTATATTCTCCTGAGTCAGCCATTAAATTATACTAGTGGCCAGTCAGTGGTCGAAATTTGACCGTAGATATTTTTTTTTAAATAAATTTTAGCTTTCTGCACTTCTTCTCTATATAAACGTTTACTATGCCAAGTTTCACACTCCTCCGTGCGCGCAATATTCTTAAAAAGGGATCCACAGTTTGCGCTTCACGTATCTAATATACAAAATTCTCGTGTCACAGTTTTCGTTGCCATACTCCTCCGAAACGGCTTGACCGATTTTGATGAATTTTTTTGTGCTTATCCGGTATCTATGAGAATCGGCCAACATCTATTTTTCATCCCCTTAAATGTTAGGGGTAGTCCACCCCTAAATTACGGAAATTATTTATATGGCAAAAAGGTTCAAAAGGTGAGAAAAAGGGGTAGAGTAGGGTAGGGTAGCGGTATAGTAGGGTAGGGGTAGTGTAGGGTAGGGTAGGGGTAGTGTAGGGTAGGGTAGGAGTAGTGTAGGAGTGTAGGGTAGGGTAGGGGTAGATTAGGAAAATTTTTAAATTACTGCCCAACGAAGTGGGCACGGGTTAGCTAGTTGAATATATAGATTCTCCTAAAAACAGATATAAAGATCATTTAACTGCATTTTTTGCAACTAAATATAACGCGTTAAACATAAGCGTTGATTGCGGTAATTCTATTCAGCGACGTACATCACGTCAGTGGCTGCGGTCACAGAGTTGTGGCCAGGCTTGGTGTACCGTTTTGACGTTACTCGTTTAGTTTCAACGACATTATGTAGCGCTTTGTACAACTAGTTGTAGTGGTTTGTAAGGTTTAATTTAATTATTCACCTACACTAGAGTGTAGTAGTCTAGTAGTCTTAGTAGTCTAGAAGATTCGCCTCAAGCAACGCACGTAATCGAACAGCGATGCGACTAAGACAAACTTTATCATACATACGGGGATATCCGCATTATAAAAGCGACGTGAAATGATGATTGCGTTGGAAAATAATCGAGTAGCGTCACATCGCCACGTCCCCAGCCGCAGGGCTTAACCTTCAGGTATTGTTACAGGACTGTAAGATGTTCTTAATGATAAGACAATGGTATGAAATATGACGGACAGCAGACCTTCCTTATCCTTTATTCAAAGCTTAAACAATATGTGATAAGGGTACAAGTGAAGTATGAATAAATATGCAATGTAAATAATGAATGAAATGCTCATTGGGTATAAAGTAAACTCGCTAATTTTCTAACCAAATAAAAGAGACAAATAATAATCTAAAACTTCTACTGTAAGTGAAGACTAAGCTGCTGCTGCCGGCGCGGCGGGTTTCTTCCCGGCCACCTGGTCTTTACAACGTTGCTAGCAGAGCAACTATGCCACTGAAGGAACTGCCAACTAGAGTCACTCTTACAACAAACAATATTAGAATTATGACTATTCATAAGTGCCTAATGGTCTACTACATGAATAAAAATATTTTGATTTTGATTGACTGCGGCTGACCATGAGACAAATGACCATGAGAGCCGCAACTTCTGAGTATCGAAGCTATTTATTGCCGGTAAAAACCGCCGGGGAAATGAGCACACATGAAAGCGGTATGTCAATGCGTCCACTCAGATATCCCGCTTCGGCTATTTATCCGACGGCCTCAGTGTGTAGACACCATTAGGACAAAAACTTGACAACACTTTTTTTTACTCGATGAAATATTTTGGAAGTTTGTTGTGAAATGCGGTAGCCCTGTACGGTGATACACGCCACGTCAGGGTTGCGGTCATGGAGGACGATGTAAAATGCTCTCGTCGCGTGCAGAGGGATGTCATGTCGGCCGTGAACGATTGCCGAGCATATTCTATGAGTTTAACGTTCAGTGACTTGTTTTGTTGTGATTGCAGTGGTTCTACGTTTTATGTTCAATTTTAGAGATACGCATTTAATCCTTCTAAGGTTAGATTAGTTGTCAGGATTTTATGAGGGTACTGACTCCCTATATCTACTGTCAAAGATCTTCATGACAACCGGGGCCAACGGCTTAACGTGCTTTCCGATACGAGGCACGGAGCAGGCGATAATAAATTTATAATAGGCACATAACTTACGAAAAGTCAGAGGTGGCGCGCCTTGGTTCGAACCTGCGACCTTTGACTTGGTAGTCCAACGGTAATACCACTAGGCTATAACTGCTTAAAAAATAATATATCTATCAAAAGTACCATAAATTGTTGGCTGTCTTCTCGTTGTCGCCTTCTCTATTTTTATTATTTTCGACGCGTGCGTTTGTTGTGCAAATTGGTTATATCATGCTCCGGAAATGTCCCGACAGCGGTGGCGTCATATGTCGAGACGTCCGATTCCCTACAATATGGTTGAGTTAGGCCATAGCTGATGCATGCGTCATACCCGTGCCTTTTACGACACGTTGACAGAGACGTGGTGCTACATTCGTCGACGACACCACATAGTGTTTAAAAAACATCACAAATATAATATTATAACGTAACAGAATTCTCTTCAGAAATGCCTAATTAATTCACTCGTACGTTATGTACTAAAGAAACATTTGCTTTCTTTGTCTTCCCTTCCCTTTTCACCTCTAACAACATTGTCTGAAGGTTTTAAATGCAATAACAATAAATCTCTCCATTTGATCCCGCATTAATCAAAAGATTCCCCAAATTTTATATACCCACTCGATCCCCAAATTTGAGTATAACATAATATTTTTGAACGAAATTTCAAGTAAGTAATTAATTAACCATAATGTTATGTTATCAAGAATTTCCGGAATAAATCCCACGCAGATGTCAAGATCTTTTACCGTATAATTATTTATTAAATACAGCCGAGTGGTTCTTGTAATTAAGAAGGCAAATTAGTCGAAACCAATTTGTGAAGTTCTATATAAATTGGCCTTGTGATCATTCACTCGGATTCAATATAATTGGCAATATTGTTTGGAGTACCACACTTCACCGTAAAAAGAAACGTTTTGTTATTGTTATGCTAAGGCGCAAGCCACACAGAACGGAGTTCTAGCGCTGACGTAGCGCGTGTTGCCGTCCCAATAAAATTTCATACAAAAATTGGAAAAAAAAAACACATAAATTGGTCTAATGCGGTCATATGCTTAATGTAGTAATATTATATTAACTCCTTAGTCAATATAGAACGTCACAAGTAAAGAAGAAACTGAGTTGTCAATATTGATTGTGTCATTGTATCAATATGTTGAATTTTGTTAAATAAAACCTATATTACGGGTATATTCTTTACTACAATTGGTTGAATCATACCTTATTTTGTATAAAATTACAACACAATTATTGACATCTGATTAAGCAATTAGCTTTTAGCGCTTAGTGTCGCGGGTTCGAATCTCGCATTAGGTAAATATTCGTGTGAAATGTGAATCACCGATACTTGTTCAGATTTAGATGTTCCTATCTATTATACGCAAGAAAATCCTTGAGAAGAGCTACGTCAACGCCGTGTTATTAAAAAAAATATATAAATTATAGAAACGTGCTATATCAGCGTTAGATGTCCGTTCTGTATGACTCGCGCCTAACTGTATGCTCTTTAACGGAATTCTAATTGAAATAGCATGTTATTAAAACAAAGTACTACATCATTATTTATTCAATATTCATATTCATATTTAATTATTCGTATCGATAGATAGCAACCGATTTCAATGGGTCCGGTCGGTAATTACTTAATTGAAGCTTCATTTAGTATAATATTTGAATGTTTGTTTAGAGCCTCATTATTGGAATTAAAATTAATTATTATAACTGGAGTAGTGTTATTTATTCGTTTATGGAATGTTTTTAACGCCCATCGTAATAAGAAGGGTGTCAATTATTGTAAGTTTCAAGCTTATCTATTTAGATTAACACGTAGATAGAAGACTGTGTGTCTGTCTGTGGTAACGTAGTTTTCTTTTATGGTCTGATTTTATTACAAAAGTAGCTAACTTAAGCTAGCTGATTTACCTATAAAAATCTAAGTCCGGATGTGATAATTATATTTTTGATTTACAGTTTTTTATTACATCTTTGTTCTTTAACTCTTTTTGAAACAAATCATAGATAATAAAACTTTTAAAAAGTCATCAATACTAGCCCTCGTCGCGCAACGAATGCATTCCGGTAGATATGATCCCACAATATACCAATTATACAATTCCTACAGCCGAAAAAACTGTTTCCATAAAATTTACAATGGCGAGTGCACAGCTCACCGCTCGCCGCGCCGCGGTACGCCTGTGGAACAAATAAAAAAGTTCGCCCTTTCCGTTGAAATGCAGAACGCGGCGAAATATATTATAGAACCTTTTCCACGTCGATAAGTAAACGTTACCCTTGTCCCTACAAGTTATGAACCCTCCACACAAGGGTACATAAGCGTATTTTTCTAAAGGCACTTCAATACGAACTCTTTTCTTTAGACGGATTACACCGAACGGTCGAATGACAGAGTTAGCAAGTTTAAGAGGCTATTAGGATAATAGGATTGAATCCACATTGTATCATCGCCGTATTATCTATCTTTCTGATTGAGATTTCCCACTATCAACAGGTAGCAGAAGTTGTCGCCGGCAAAGTAATTGCTTGTCGGTCGGTATTGGGCGCATCACATCGACCCATTTGGACAATTAACTCAGCCTGGCTTGACAAGAAACGTGTTCGTTATCGAGTTGAGTGTGGAAATACGAAAATGTTCAATTTTATTCTCCATTTTCCTCAACGTATATTTAGAACTTTTATGTGGATTGAGTTATTCAGGTTAGCAACGTGTTACACGGGAAAATCTGGGATGCCAGAGGCGCATCTTTGAAAAGGCAGAGTGCCGCTTCTAAGCATTCGTCCGTCTGTTTGTTAGGCCTCCCCTCGGGCGCCCGGAATATCGATTGTACCTGTTGTGCTCTCAAACCGAAGAGCACCCCCCTGCCTCTGTGTCGAAATAAAGGGAATTATTATTTAATTGAAAAAGGACGGAGCTTGGTAGATTTTTGAATTTGTCGTTGTCAAATACGATGAAAGTAATAATATATTTCGATAAATAGCTTTGAAAACTCAAAATGGTTTCGCTCTGAATAACAAAGGGATATTTGTTATACAACTTTTTATTGAATGTTTGGGGAAAAAATAGGAAAATATTTTATTACTATAGGTATAGCTGTGTCTTTTACCCTTTATTCCAGTAATTCTAGAGATTCTAATAACATAAAGCTTTGAATTGTACTATTGAATTGTGTATGATTTGTATTACGATATAACATTTATAGAAATCAAATTCAAATGGTTTGGCGCTTTCTTAGTTTGTGTGGGAATATTAATTGATGTTATAAGAAGCCATGATAGCCTTGTGGTAATGACCGTTGGACTGTCAAGTTGGGCTATGGCCCATGGTTCCGAACCCAAACGCGCCATAACCAGGCACGTATGGTTGATGAAAAACCTGGTGTCACAGTTTAAATAGTTTAAACTTCTGACATGGCTTTACATACCGTTTAAAAATCAATCAGGTGTGCTGGTTTCCTCAGAAGGTTTTCCCTCCCTGTTTTTAGTAAGTGATAATTAATTTCTAATAAGCACATGACTTCGAAAAGTCAGAGGTGCGTGCCTGGGATTTAAACCTTAAACGACCTTTGACTTATCAGTCCAACGGTTATATCGGCTATCTCTGCTACTAACTGACAGGTAAGGTAACGGTAAATTTAACAGTAAACAGTTACACAGGCTATAAGCCTCAATATGCAAGCTTTCCCCTTTCTTTGCTATTAAATAAACTCGGTGCATATTCTGGAACAGATAAATCTTCAGATCCGTTTAAAACCGTTGTTCTGTCCGCTAGGGGATAAAAGTTTTTCAATTTCCATTCAAATCTCGACTTGACGACTCTTACCACCAAAATATTGTCAGGAATCTTTCCGCCATAATAACTTGAAAGTTATTCTAAGTGCTTCCTTATTTTTGTATTCTATTTTCAGGAAAGTACGTTTCCTGAAAATAGAATACTGATACTGAAAATATTGAATGATATCAAATCGCACTCTGTTTGAAGTAATTTAAATAATTACTATTATTATTTAACCATCGTCATCATCAGCCTGTCTTAGTCCACCGCTGAACATAGGTCTCTCTCAATGCCCACCACTTTTGTGCGCTTATTGAAGGTATTTGCCCATAATCGCCACGATAGGCAAGCGGGTTGGCGATCGCAGTAGCACACAAATACACAAACGGATGCTGCTGCCCATCCTCTGGATCTTTCCCTTGGTCGCTTCTTACGACACCCGCGGGACGAGTAGGGGTGTTTCTATTCTTAGGCCGGAAACCACACGGCACTTTTACCCATTTAAATAATGAAATATGTTTTTAGATACCTCATTCTTACTATTGTAAGTAGTTTAAAGATTTTATTGATTTCGTAAATTCTTAATTTCGACCATGTCATGATGTGAAAAAGTTCATAACCGCTCAGTCAACAACCATCATCATTCATCAGTGCTCATACAACGTTCAGTCTCCATATTCGTAGGAGACTGATGATTTCATTATTATTAATCTTACGTCTATTATTATCAAAGATTCAACAACGTACTGAATCCTTTTTCATGATTTCTTCTTTCTACATTTCATGGTAGCCAATATCTTAATGCTTTAGATTGTGAATGCTCAAGGTACGCGTCCAAATCCCTCCGGGGCTCTGAGATCGTACCCAAGAGTGCTCTCAGCAGTAAAGTGTCTCTTGATTCAAAACTCCTTCAGTCGTAAAAGTCTGCTCTAGAATACCTAAGAAATAAAACTACCTTTTTTTTTAAAAGAAATAAAACTACCTAGATGAATGAAAACACTCAGCATTATTTATTTTATCTAAGAGTTTGAATAAACGAGACAGTAATCGCCTCGTATTTTAAACTAGAGTTTGTGCTTGAATAGGGATTCTAATAGGCACCAAAAACTTTTTCACCTATTATAATTGGTGAAAAAGTTATTACCACTTAAATATATGTGGTAATAAAATCTCACAGGATAAATTGGATTTTCGAAGTTGAGAAAAAATGCGATGGTATACGTGTGTAATACACATGCAATGAACGTATGTTATAAATATATTTTTTTCCTAAAAAAAATCTCTTAAAAATAATATCAATATGGATATTGCTTTCTGAATAATCTATTTAACTAATCTAATAGTTGAAGCGAAAACTGTGAATCCCTATTGCGCACACGGAGGAGTGCGAAACTTGGCATAGCAAAAGTTTATGGAGAAAAAGTGCAGAAAGCTAAAATATAGAAAAATACGGTCAAATTTTGACCACTGACTGGACCACTAGTAAATAAAAATCCCTTCAACGCAGTTGGACCCATTTTGATAAAAATAAATTGCCATTGCGAGCCCAGAATTTTTCAATCCCAAAAAGCTTAAAGATCTTTTATCCTATCTATAGTTATACATTATTATCTAAGAATCTATCTTAAAATATCTAAGAACTAAATAAAATATGATACAAACGCAAACAACGAATTTATTTCAACCAATTTGATCGATAACTTTTAAATATACTGCTGCAGGCGATGAAATGTACCCAAATTCTATCTCATGACAGTGCCTGCCATGTGCACAAAAGCTAATACCGCCAGCGGAACGACCCCCTATTTACCGAGCGTGTCACCCCGTGACAACGCACCCTATCTCGTGCACACCGCTATACTTCCAACCCATCGGTTATGGTAATGCATTACGACTTATTGCTTGACACTCTTGACACACAACTTCAAATCATATTCCGAGGTCGTAAAGTTTAAAATTGAATACTTAGGTTAGTACAAGAGAAAGCTTGGAAATAATATTAGTGTTAGTGTTTTATGATATTGTATTTGAAGCTGTTTGAGTTCAAAGGTCATGTCTAGGTTAATTAGGTCTCGTATTTAAGATGAGAATACTGGTTGTGGAATGTTTATCCAAGTTTTTGTTAACTACAGTTAGATTCTACCAACTGAGCTATTTGTAATCTAAGCTCAGTTAGCAAAGCGGCTAGTGTGTCCGACCAAGAGGTTGTAAGTTCAAATTCTGCTCGTAATATTTTTTTGTATTATCTGTATAAGTGTAAAGTATTTTATTGTATAAGTCGTGGTGGCTCAATGGTCCCGCTTTTCAGGCACGAGGGTGAGAGTTCGAACCTGGTATATTGTACCAATGTGATTTTTTCTATGTTACATAAAAGTGAGTTATGTTATATAGAAAAAGTCAAATTGGTACATTGTGGGAGGTAATTACTCATGCCCGGCGAGCCTATTGCCAATAACCGAGCATAACTCCAGACTCCGTGCTGCTACTGAGAATTTCCTAATGGAAAAACCCAATAACACATTGCCCGACCCGAGGATCGAACCCAGGACCTCGTGCTCAGCAGTCGCGCTTGCTACCACTAGACTGACGAGGCAGTCGAGGCGTGATAACTATTATAGGTAAATTAGTTGTCACTTACTCCATACCTCGAAAAGCACGTAAAACCGTTGGCCCTGCACCTGATCTGTCTCCGGTCGTATCGAATTGCCGTCCTGTCAGACTTTGACAGTGAGGGAATATAGGGAGGGAATATAGAGTGCACTGTGTTTCCGCACACACTTGTGCACTATAATATCTCCTGCGTGGCTAATTTCCGTTGAAATTGACCGCTGTGGCCGAAATTCGGTCAGGAATTAATGTTAATATTATTATGTGTTAAGTAATCTCTTTATACTGTCTATTTAGAGGTAAAGAAAGGTCTCAAGCTATCATTTATGACCGTTATCAACATTTTACTGGCGGCTCCATTCTTCCGTTAATGGATTCTCGTCTCCTTATTATATTTCGTACACAATAACACCAAGAAAATGAAGTTGATTAGCTATTACATTATATCAAGGGATACGGATAACATATTGTGTCGTACACTGAGTAAAATAAGCAGTATGATTGATAGATGATATATGACCACTTTTGTATGAATAGAGGTATCGACGCTTGTGAATAGTTGCCGTACAGGACCTTGATTCTCGTTCTGCAGGTGCTAATTCTCTTGTACAAGCTCTAAACTAATTTAGAATCCCTAATCCCTATCTCTCTTTCTAACAGAGATCATTACAAAAGGATAGAAGATTTGAGAGCTGTCAAGCTAGTCCATTTGCGTGATATCAACGAAGAATTTAGTCGGCATGTCATAGGTCTCGTCTAATTTCACGTCATTTGCAAAGACGTAAACTAATTTGGCAGCTCTAATTTGACAGTTCAATTTGTAGTTCTTTTTAGATTGCGTTTGTTAGAAAGATATACCTATGAATTATTTTAGCGGGATGTAAGTACAAGAGAGTCAGCACTAATGTCTAATCAGAGTTAATCTGTAATTTTAAAATCTCTACGGAAAATGTCTACTGTATTAGACCACTCATTGTATGTCGAGTGCTGAGTGGTAGACATAACTCTAGCGTGATATTCCAAAAATACGAAAATTAGTTTTCAATCGACATTCGCCATTTTTTTTCGACATATGTCGAGTTCGAGATAAATGTCTAAAGCATGAAAATCGGGGTCCAGGTTTATTGATAATACGTAGTTTGACTCTTAGGTAATATTACGTACGGGCACGTATGTATAGCCCAGTCCTGCGCCATCTCTCTCCGGTAGTGTCAGAGATTGGGAGAATAGAGAGTGCACCTGTGTTTGCGCACACACTTGAACTATAATCTCCTGCGTTGTTACCCATACTCCCTTAAGATTGGGGCTGTGACCTAAATTCGGTCAGGAAGTCATTACAATTAGGTAATAGTAGTTTATAATTATTCTATCAATCATGTCAAATTAAGTTGCTTAAACAAAATTATCAGTTCTAATCTTTAAAAATGCATATCAGAATTAGAAAATCGTTAAAGAAACTACAAGCCTGTTGCTCGAATACGAAGACAATGTAGCCTCGCCTCTCGAGGCCACTAGGGCGCGTAGTGTAGGTACTAGGGCAACTCCATAATGTGCACTCAGCCTAACGACTTGCATTCATGTCAGCAACATCTGTATACGACCTAACGACTACCTACCTCGCAATTAAGACAAATGTTGAGTAATGAAACGTAATTATACAGGATAGTCGTGGTATCTTATTTATTACAGAACTGCTTTGACATGCTGTGTCGTGGTAGCGCATTGGTTACGGACACGCTTTGCAAACGCATGGGTGTGGGTTCGAACCTGGCATGTTCTAATGTGACTTTTTTAATTAATCTAAGACACCAGTAACTAACGGTGAAGGAAAACCTCGAAAGGAAACCTGGACTTATCTGAAATCGCCAACATGCAGTGAAGTGAGCTAGCGTGGTGATTAATGGTCAATCCTTCTCTGTATGAGAAGAGGCCTTTGCCCTGCAGTGGGACAGTTACAGGCTGATTTATTTTATTTTTATTATTTATTTGCAAGCACGTGGGTGTGGGTTCAAATCTGAAAGTACCCCCACTTTCGATATCATTGTTAATATATGACACACTGACTAATGGTGAAGGAAAACATCATAAAGAAACCTGGACTTAATGGTCTGAAACCGCCAATACGGTGGGCTAGCGTGGTGATTAATGCTCGATCCTTCTCTGTATAAGAAGAGGCCTAGTAGGATAAATACAGATACAAAATGGCTGATACTAATGAAACTAAATAATGAAATTTGAGTTGCTAATTGTATTAGGTAGGTAACTTAATTTGCTTTTGTTCTTACAACAATTTTAAATTTAATTAACTAAGTTTCAAATAACAAAAATTTTACTCCACGAACGATAGACCATTATGATTGTTATTATTTTATTATCTTGATACCATTTGAAGTTACTCAGTTCTGAGCGCAAAAAGAAAATGTTATTACACGTTTGGTCATACGTTTAGACACTGCTTATCTCAAAAAAGATAATATATTGTTTCTAACTCTCGCCCGAAAATTCGTACGCAAGAAATATTTTTTCCTGTATATAATATTAATCTTCCTCACTCCTCAAGGAGCACTAACTCAAAAAGATTTCGCGGCAGAATCCCGTCATCACCTTGTACATATATTTTCCCTACACTGGTATAGTAGTTCTTCTGCCCAAATTTCGATCACAGCAGTCAAATTCAATGGGGATTAGCTAACCCTGGAGATATTAAAGTCCACAAGTGCGTGCGCAAACATAGGTGCACTCCCATCATAATGCGATGGGACGCCAATCCGTCTCGACCGGAATCAGGACGAATTCTAAAGCTTCTAAATGCTTTACGTGCTTTCTGAGGCACGTAGCAAGAGATAATTAATTTATAATACGCCCTCAACTTCCGAAAAGTCAGAGATACATGCCTTAAGTGAGTGAATCTGAGATCTCTAACTTGCCAGTCAACGGTTATCAATCAATCATAATCTTTATTATGTGTACAATAAAGACTATTGTGTGTGTACAATAAAGATTCTGATTGATTGATAACCATTATATTACATGCTACTAGGTTATACATACTACAAGGATATCAGAATCTTTAGTTTTATAGCTTCAGTATAGATTACCTACAGGTCTTTAATAAAGATTCTGATTGATTGATAACCATTATACAGGGTGGGCGGAGAATAGAGGTTCAAAAATTTTTTTTAGATGCCCCTCTCCAATAGCTATTCGAATTACCCCCATGTATGTTCAGCGATTATTTATAGTTTAAGAGCTAGATTTTTTTAACTAATTTTTGGGAAAGTATCACCTGACTTTAGATTTTATTTTTTTTCTTCTTCTGCATTGTAATTCTTGAAAATATTTTTTGTTATATTAAGTCCTTATAGTATGTTCTATGATCCATAAAAAATCTGTCTGTCTAATCATCTCATAAGGTGCCTAAAACTTTGCTCAAAATGAAAAAAAGTGCAAAATAAAATTTGTTCCAGATTTTCATTTAATCAAAAAAAAAATCAAAATATGGTGGCAATGACCCCAAAGTAGTTTTAAAAACTCCCTCGGACTTTCAGCATTTCAAAATAATAAAAATATTTCCTACTTTTCGGGACATTATTTTGTGCAATCATAGTTCAAAGATGGTAAAGAGAAAAAATCTCAATTAATTTAATTATTTTCTTCCCAAATTTTTATTATTTGATAGCACTTAATTTTAATGGAATACAATTTACATTAGATATAATACAATAATAATACAAAATTTTAGCAAAATCTGTCCTTAAAAAAAATATTCTGAACTTTTAAATAAAACTTTATTAAAATGTTTTAATTAGTTGTAGATTTTTTTTCTGCCTTCAACTGCCTCTCCGTATGTTTACCACCGGGTTGTATCTTTTTGATTGCAATAATGTAGCTAGTTAAAATGCCAACATTTATGGATTCCGATTTATTTGGCGCAAATTAAAAAAAAACAAAGCCAATTTTCCTTTTGAAAGTGATAAAAGCTTGTTTCAATACATTATTTTCGTGATAATAATATCCTCCGGACCAATTTTGGTCACAGCGGCCAATCTCAACGGAGATGAGCCAGGAGATATTATAGTGCACAAGTGTGTACGCAAACACAAGGGTACTTTCTATTCCTTTACTCTCATACACCAATGGGATGGCAATCCGACACGAGACCGGAGAGAGATCGGGCTCAGGGCCAACGACTTTACGTGCTTTCCGAGGCACGGAGTAAGTGATAATTAATTTATGGCACATAACTTATGAAAAGTCAGAGGTGCGCGCCTTGGGTTTGAACCTAAGACCTTTGACTTGCCAGTCAACGATTACTACCACTAAGCTATCACAACTCAATGAACTTTTCATGATAAAAATGTATTAAAAGAATCTTTTGAACTATCAAGTAAATGAAAAAAATAATTGAGATTTTTTCTCTTTACCATCTTTGAACTATGATTGCACAAAATAATGTCCCGAAAAGTAGGAAATATTTTTATTATTTTGAAATGCTGAAAGTCCGGGGGAGTTTTTAAAACTACTTTGGGGTCATTGCCACCATTTTTTTATTTTTTTTTGATTAAATGAAAATTTGGAACAAATTTTATTTTGCACTTTTTTTCATTTTGAGCAAAGTTTTAGGCACCTTATGAGATGATTAGACAGACAGATTTTTTATGGATCATAGAACATACTATAAAGACTTAATATAACAAAAAATATTTTCAAGAATTACAATGCAGAAGAAGAAAAAAAATAAAATCTAAAATCAGGTGATACTTTCCCAAAAATTGGTTAAAAAAATCTAGCTCTTAAACTATAAATAATCGCTGAACATACATGGGGGTTATTCGAATAGCTATTGGAGCGGGGCATCTAAAAAAAATTTTTGAACCTCTATTCTCCGCCCACCCTGTATAACATGCTAATAGGTTATACATACTACAAAGATATCTGAATCTTTAGTTTTATAGCTTCAGTATAGATTACATACAGGTCTTTATCCTATTTCAATAAAGATTTTTCCATGCAATTGAAAAAAAAATCATTTGAGAAAAAGATTCAAATAAAATGCTGTTCCGTAAATGGAAAACACAATAAAAGCTTTGTTTTTTATCTTTATACCTTTCCCTTTACCTTCCCCTAGTCTTTGTACACAAGAACAGGTGCACAGAGAGACGAAATAAAAAGAGGCGATTAAGCATCGGTTATATACGTGGCGATACAAAGCACTCTCGTAACCAATTTTATTTTGTCTGCTAGTGACACATCAATAACTTAATTACCCGAAGCGAGCGAGCTGAAAAGAGGTTTTTATTTATTTCACAGGGTACTAAAACGTTGTAGTATTATTACAATACAATGATAAAGTATTTAACTTGTATTATTCCTATGGTAATATCAAAATGTTTACTTCACCGAGTGTTCAATCGGTTACACTTTTTATATTAAAAAAAGACATGAATATTGAATTCCTGTGTACATTAATTTTTATTCCATTATGTATTTATTTATTATTTATCAATTACTCTCTGCATTCACAGTTTTCCAACGCGAGTAAAAAGTCTATGGAAATTATATTTTAATAATAACAATTTGTGGAAGAGAACTAATAAATTATTAAGGAAATAACAAGTTATTAAACTTGCCTGCAATATTTCGCAAAAAAATATTATTATTATTCCCATTATTCAATTAAAAACATATAAAATACATTTTTACATATATATGTATAAAAAAGTTACATTAAAAGTAAAATATACCTCAACGGTATCGGGAACAGGGTCCCAAGCAGATTAATTTTTATTATTAAATAATTATTTAAAAATCTACGTCACGGTGTTGAGCGATCAGAGTATTTAGCAAAGATATAGCCTGATTAAAAAAAGCACATAATGCCAAGCTAGCAATTATATTACGCATTTTTAAGTTAGTAGTCAGTCTGCTTTTGTATCTAGCTGTGGGTAGATACGTGGTAGATTTACGTAACTAAATCGACTTCACTTAGCGGTTGACCTCTTGTGTGCACTATATCTGAATGTTTCCGCAGACTGGACGATCCTCATCTGCCCTCAGCATAAAACTAAATGTGTTTTAGCTTAACTTAAACACTAACAACCAAACAACAACCTGATGTCAGAGTTTAAACTAGCCGTTAGCCGAGATATCTCTCAGTGTGCTGGTTTCCTTACGATGTTTTACTTCACCGTTTTAGCAAGTGATAATTAATTTCTTGTGATAAATAATTAATTTAAATTAAGTAGTTAAGGAAATCCTAATTAGATCCCATATTATAAGTCTGTATCTAATTCAAGAAATGGTCTATGTTATGCAATAAGAATTTATCAAATCGGACTAGTAGTTCCTGAGATTATGCATATTTATTAAAAACTCTTCAGCTTTATATTTGCAAGTATTTATTTTTAATTCTGAAAAAACAAAACGTAACTTTGACAACTTAACTTATTTACAAATGTGTTCCAATTCTGAAATACATATTTTTTTAATATTAGGTATATAAGGTCGGGCACAATAATAACAAACTATATACCTATACACCTAGAAATAAACTAATTTAAAAAAAATCTTATTCTAAAAGACCGCTACTTGTATTCGGAAATTGATACCAACAATTTTTTTCGCAGCAAAAAAAATCAGGAATAAAGAAAAGGCGAGGTGAAGCCGCAACAATAATTCACTGAATGAAATAGAAGGAAGAAAAAATATGACCCAACACCCTTGTCTCGTTCCATCAGCTATTCAAGACATTCTTAATGTAGCTGTCCAATAATTTATGGTCTTATAAAGTAACAGTTCTTATTCATTTATTTAATAGGCCAACCTACACATCTACAGGTACTACATCTTAGTGATTATAATGTCCTCCTGACCGAATTTCGGTCACAGCGGCCAATCTCAACGGAGATATAGCCAACTACCCAGGATATATTATGGTCCCAGTCCGATGGGACGGCAATCCGACACGATCGGAGAGAGATTAAGCGCTAGGCCAACAGCTTTACGTGCTTTCCGAGGCACGGAGTAAGTGATAATTAATTTATAATACGCACATAACTTACGAAAAGTCAGAGGTGCGCGCCTTGGGTTTGAACCTCTCCTTGAAGGCTATCAGGATTCGCATTATATTGATTATAACATTGTAGGGCAGGTGACCCGGTTTTGGCCATTTTAAGAATTTTTTAGACTTTGAGGCTATATCATTTTACAGTTTTTGTTATCACGGACATATTTCTTGTAAAAAGTGATTAAATATATATAAATCTAGCCTAAGGAATGGAAAAAAAAAAGCCAATGGAAAAATAATCCTGTAGAAAAGAAAAAAAAATGGGAATTTGTGCCATTTTTGGCCAGATTTACCCCATTTCTGGCCACAGTCATGTGCCAGTTCTGGCCATCAAAATTCATCAAAAATAAAAAGCAGATAATTCTAAAAAAATAAAAAAAATATTCGAAAATCGCATATTTTACGACCAAGTCTTTATTTAGAGAATAATAGCTAACATAATATTGACGACAAATATGAAATATAATATCTCAACTGGAACTGTACTGGAACAATTTTCTTTTCACGACACCGATTTTTTTAGTATTTGGTTTCGATGGAGGCATTATAATCGTAACTCTGAAAATTAATAGATTACTTATATCAAAATAGCTAAGTAATTAAGTTGAAAAATCACTAAAAACTAAATGGCCAAAAGTGGGGTTCTACGTGCACCACTTTTGGCCAGTCATGTGGCCAAAGATGGGAAAATTCATTCATTTTGGCTCCATTAGTGGCCACCTCTCCTATCCTCACTTAATAAACAAATAGCGATAAAATATCATTAGTACCACTTAGACAGTGTATTCTTAATGAAGGATTAACATACACATTAAAAAAATAAGAAGCATTTAAAAAAATAATGATTGATAACTCACCCGCTCGCCTTAGCCTTTTTGCTAAGACTTAAAACAATTTACGCTCGTCAAAAAATAATGACTTGTTGCATTGAAGTGAAGTTTGAAACATCAAAGCTGTTAACGCTATCAGTGTTGCCAATAATAGATATTTTTATTCCCGTAAACCATACAGTAATATATTTGTCTTTGCCTTAGTTATAACGATTTGAAGTTCTAAATGGCCACAAAGGGGTCGGTGGCCACAACCGGGTCACTTGCCCTACTGTATAAATGTGTAAACTAAATAATCTAAACCAATTTTATGTTTAAGATATGTTTCATCTTTATTGATTCGAGAATCGAAGCCATGATATTAACGCAATGAATGCGACAATAGTGTCATTAAACTGTGTTTTAACAAAAGGCTTTTTAATAACCACAAAAAATATTCGCCTTTTTTGTTACCCTAATTTTCATAAAACTTAACAACGGGATCTTAATTAACTGTGAAATGTAAATTACAGCCTTTTTTTACAAAATAAATCCTCCGCAGACCCACATCGCGTCTGTATAAAAATGTAAGGACGTCATTATACAGACCCGAGTTCAATTACCTGTTTCTAAATATACCTATTGTGTCCCTGACGAGGAACGAGGCCGACGAACCTAATTAATTACCTACTTAAAGGTCAATACTAATGTCAAATTGATTACTTAACTACCGCTGAATGAAAAAAAAAAAGTATAAAAACGTACAACATTTTTATAAGCCCTCTCAACATTTCTAATTCATGAAACTTGTAACGTAAAGGTGGCGCCTAACCTTATAAATAATTCTGAGCCCCCCACACCGTCTCCCATCCCTTTGTGTTTTACTTTTAATGGAGTTTCCACACGATCTTGTGTCTCTTTTTGTACAGACAACGTTAAGAACACAAACAATTTGATAACAGAATAAATAAACGCTACAGTGATTAATGTGCCGGCGCATGACGGCCGGTAAATACAAAGGGTAACAAACACTAAGGGTAAACATAGTAGTCTCAACCTAGCATCTGGTACTTGATCAATATTTGTGTCCTTGACATTAGACCAAACCACTCGCATCCGAGCTCTCGATACCTATTCATATCTCGTTATTCAATATTCACTCACCTTTTTGTCGATGCGGAATTTCGGAAATGTTTTCGAGTTACAGAAGTAGCACTCCACTAGGCATCACACTAAATGATTCTATTAATTCAATATCCTCACAGTCACTAGCGAATATTTTCCGTTTGCCGTAGCGGCGTAGTTGCGAGTCTACGTGTCGTAGCGCGTAGCGAACGGTCGTAGCAGCGCGCGCGAGCGAGTCGACTGGCCGCCCGCCTCCGAGCGCGGACACGGATTGCCATACACAGGGTATTGACGATGCAGAGAGAAAATTTCCTTTGCCGTACGGCAGCTTGGTAGATTAGTTTTATTGTTTAATAGTGTAATTACGGGGAAGTATTTGGCTAGAATAGCGTTAAAATCTTAAATTTCTTTTTCTTAAATTTCTAAATCTTATGTTGTGTTGATTTGATATTTTAAATGTAATTTACATATTTTTTCACTATGCTTTTATTATAGTTTTTAAATATATACATGAAATTTAAATATATATGATGAAAGATTTAATTCCAATAAAAACGAAAAACCATTACAATTAATTTTCTTATAAAAGTTTAAATAACCAATTTTTAAACTCTATATATTTAGATTTTCTATAAACCTTACAATTCATATCGTTACCCGTTTCATATTCCAACAAAGTCATTAATAAATTCCAACTATAAATGAAACAATAAAAAAATACGCCATTCTATTTTTAGTCCATAATAATAACCACGAACGCGATAAAATATTTCACGTGCTCCAACCGCCGAATAATTTAACAACTCTGACAGCATCTGTGTCGGTGTATTACTCTGTGCTCGAAGGACTCTCGGTGCGCATGCGCGCGTGACGTCAGCGCGTGGCTCGTCCCCGGCCCGCGCTCCGATCGCCCCGCACCGCCCACACGGAGCCGGACCGCGGCACGAACCACTAGCTTCATACATCACTGACTGAATACACCCACGTGATAGAATGCTCGTCGGAAAAAAAATGCCAAGAAAATGTACCGACAGGGTAAATTCTTTCATTCATCACATAATGTTTCCCTGTTTCATATAAATATTTGGGAGGTTGTTTATTTAGCAATACAGTTGTAACCTCGGCAACTTTTAAAAATTATATATACGAGTATGCTTGAAAAGCAAACTTACAAGTTTGTTAAAGCTTATAGCTTTATTAATATCTACACAGACAGGACAGGATCTCAATATTTTTTTCAATATAGAGAATAAACAAAATCGAGTACATTCTGTTAGATTGTCTGTCAAAGTTGTGAGTTCTTCCTACTGTTCTTCACCTATGTTTTTTTTTTAACTTTCGAACTAAACTTTTTAGGCTGGGTTAAGAATTTAAAAAAATAAAAAACCGGGAAAATTCGGGAATACTATTTATGTGTTTTTTTTAAATATTTATTTATATATATCTTTTTATTAAAAAAAATATTAGATACAGATAATATTAACGATACTGGCCTCATACTGGATACAGATGCCTCTGCACTGCTCTGGGGTCATATAAAATTAAATGATTGATAAAATGTTTTTTTACAAAGCAACCTATAATATTTATCTTTGAAAAAGTAAGACCGCTAAGTATTTCTGCTAATCACTCAAATGTTCTAGAACATTCATTACCTACAGTTCGTCACCCACAGCTGTCGTCGGTCACACGGCATAGCATAGCGTCGTGTCTGACGGCTCACACCTGTGCGGTGCATAATAATATAGCATTATCTAAATGGAGGGTACTTAACTTATAAAGCTTGATACTCATACATTTTATATCATGATAAAAATTCGAACCCAAGGCGCGCACCTCTGACTTTTCGTAAGTTATGTGCGTTTTATAAATTAATTATCACTCTCCGTGCCTCGGATAGCACGTTAAGCTGTTGGCCCCGGCTGTCAATTGTAGATCTTTGACAGTCGTTACGGGTAGTCAGAAGCCCGAAAGTCTGACAAAAAGTCTTACCAAGGGGTATCGTGTATCAGTATCTGGGTTGTGGAGGTCTGAAAGGCAGTCGCTCCATGTAAAACACTGGTATTCAGCTGCATCCGGTAAGACTGGAAGCCGACCCCAACATAGTTGGGAAAAAGGCTAGGCAGATGATGATAAAAATATGAACCCAGAGTAGTCTTCAATTCTCCTTTAGATACGTAACCTTTGAGTTCGCTTACCCTACCTGATTGAGTTAGAAAAGATTTGAATACTAGTGGGGTTAAAAGTATCCCAGGGTATATGTAAGTGTAGTGGTTACCGACGGTTTCTAAGTGCATGGGTATAGGTCAAATCTGACGTGTACCAATGTGACTTTTCAATATCATAATATATATTATACTTTCTTAGTTAATCAAAAAAGCAACTTAACGATATAGAAAAACATCATGATGAAACCTATTATGTAATCGGAAATCGGCAACTCGCAGTGAGGTAGCGTGAAGATTAATACTCGATCTTTCTCTGTATGAGAAGAGGTCTTTGCCCTACACAACAGTTACTGATTTAATAATTTAAAAATGAAAGGATCCCATGTCACTCTTGAAATTATAAACTCTAAATTTTGGGGTAAAAACTAATTCATATCACTCTCCAGCTTATAAACTTTTATTTTTCGGGGTTAAAGTGTCCTATATCACTCTCCAGCTTATAATTTTTCAGGTAGCTGTTGGGATTGTCTTTTCCTAATAAATTACATTAGTAAGGATGTATGAAAGCTTAATCTAATGAATCTAATGATTGCATCGTAGGACTAGTGGTCCCAAATAGCTGCATTCTTGTCACATATAAGACTTGGATTTAATTTGAACAAAATATAGTTGTTTTTTTTTTTGCCAAGAATTTTCAGTCTGAATGTATAATCCCTTGGAAAAATACTAGCGCAATAAACTACGAGTATAAATATAACTTTACTAGCTTTTGCCCGCAGCTGAGCTCGCGTTAATTAAAATTTGACAAATTCAATCCTGATTTAAAAGACAGGTGGCGCCTTCTATTATCATAAAAACGATATTATTATTTTTGTGAATTTTTTACATGTTTTAGCACATGTTAGCTTATTAAATATAAATATTTAATAAGAAAATTGAAAATTAATAAGCTAACATGTGCTAAAACATGTAAAAAATTCACAAAAATATTAAGACAATTGGTAATATCGCATCGGTGCCTTCTAAAACTGCAAAGTTTGGAACACTGAGTCGGATACGTAATGTATTCCGATAGATATTACCACACGCCCTAGGCGTATAAAGAGAATTTAAATTTCGACTGATTCTGATGGGATACGGTGGCTCAGCGGTTAGAGCGTCGGCACGGTAAGCCGAAGATCGTGGGTTCGAATCCCATCCGTATCAGTTGTTTTTTCAATTTTCTTATTAAATATTTATATTTAATAAGCTAACATGTGCTAAAACATGTAAAAAATTCACAAAAATATTAAGACAATTGGTAATATCGCATCGGTGCCTTCTAAAACTGCAAAGTTTGGAACACTGAGTCGGATACGTAATGTATTCCGATAGATATTACCACACGCCCTAGGCGTATAAAGAGAATTGAAATTTCGACTGATTCTGATGGGATACGGTGGCTCAGCGGTTAGAGCGTCGGCACGGTAAGCCGAAGATCGTGGGTTCGAATCCCATCCGTATCAGTTGTTTTTTCAATTTTCTTATTAAATATTTATATTTAATAAGCTAACATGTGCTAAAACATGTAAAAAATTCACAAAAATATTAAGACAATTGGTAATATCGCATCGGTGCCTTCTAAAACTGCAAAGTTTGGAACACTGAGTCGGATACGTAATGTATTCCGATAGATATTACCACACGCCCTAGGCGTATAAAGAGAATTGAAATTTCGACTGATTCTGATGGGATACGGTGGCTCAGCGGTTAGAGCGTCGGCACGGTAAGCCGAAGATCGTGGGTTCGAATCCCATCCGTATCAGTTGTTTTTTCAATTTTCTTATTAAATATTTATAACGATATTATTGTTTTCCTCGAGAACAGGAGTTTTTTTTTTTTTTTTTAGGGATAAAAGGCACCCTATGTCCGTTACTTTACAACTGACAACATTTAAAAAAATTTACAGGAAGACCGGTCTAACATGATTATATAAAAGTTAAGTTTTGTCTTACGAGCGGAGCGCCTGTAAAGTTTCGCTTATTAATAAAAAAAAGTCAAGAAAGATTTATAATATTATTACGACAGATTGTTTACTAGATCCCCTTACATTACGTAATACTATTACATACCATTACAAACGACAATTCCTTAAGAGTATTTTTGCGTAAAATTCGCATTTGGCAGCCTCCATACAATCAGTAGAGCGTGACTACATAATACCACAGAGTAATAAAATGGTATACTAAAGCAAAACGTCTGATACACATACAAAACAAGTACATGTGGGCGTATGAAATGGGAATAAATGAGCTCTTTTGTGCTTAATTCTTGGGCTAATTTGTACTTTATATATCCCGTGACTTTGTAAGATCTGGGGCTTATTTGTAAGACGTGAGTTTCAGACTATTTCACGAGTCCATATGGGCAAAATTTTTTATTACCTACTTACTACTACAAGAGCACCGTCTTGAGACGGCCTGTCCGCATTATGATATGATATAAAAAAAAATGTAACTACTTACCAAAAAACGTAAATCAAATTTCGCCATTAAACCGTACATTATCGATGACCTCAAATATTTTGATAATGATGTGAATTGGCCACGACGACCCCTATTATATAATGATGGTGAGTGCAAAGAAAATACGTGTGGCTGGCGTAAAGGTGCTCAATCCACTACAATTTAATTATTTCAATAAGATCGTCAAAAAATTAACAAAAAGAAAAATACAAGCATACTTTGCGTGATAACCAAACATGCTAAACGCTGATGTGAGAAACTACTGCTTGGACATAGACACATTGCTCAACTGATTAGAATACTACAATAGATTGGCGTGTCGCAGAATCAACCTACGCTCGAATCTCTTTTTCAATTTCCTCAAAAATTAATATACAATTTCAAATGTTAAATTTAAATAAACCGTTATAAACCTTATACAGCTCTAATAAGATCATTCATCTGTATAATAGCCCGTCCGCGTCCGTATTTCAGCGAACAGAAACAAAAGAAAAGAAAATAAGTGAAGCAAAACGGCAGCGAGTGTGAGTGAAGCAATGTATGGTGTTGAGACGCATCTAAGCGGAATTCTATGATGGTCATATAAAAGGAAGGGACGAAAAGTTTTCTGTGAGAGCCCTTTGTATTTGGGGTTGTCATCGCACCCCCGCTGTTACTGACCCTTAGGGGAGCGGGTGCAAGTTGTAAACTAGTCGTAAAACATTTTGCTTTTTTTTGCATCTGTTTTTGTTTATAATAGGCAATGAAGGTTGGAGTTGTGATGTAAAAAAAACGATTACTGAGTGTCACTACCAATCTAACGAAACATAAAACCAAGTGAGGTAAGGTTTTGTACAAAAATTCACAAGGACGGACAGTATAATATATCCAGGGAATTAATATTATAACTAGCTTTTTCTTGCAGCTTCGCTCGCGTTCATTTGGAATTTGACAATCAATTCCGGTTGTGCGACTTGTGCTCAGAACAACGACTTGTGGCACCACCTATATGCCACATATATGCCAGAAAGTAGCTCGTCTCAGAGTGAAAATAGGGAGAATTGTGCACACTTGCATAGACACACTCACTTGTGTATATTGTTTTTAGCCTTGCTATTTGAAGGTTACCTAAACTATAGAGTATCTACGATTCAGACATAGTACATACTACCGTTCCTACTGACGTTATATACTGTATCTAAATATAAACACAATGCTAATGTCCTGCACGAGCAGTGCAGCCATTGAAGGAAATAGATTATTGTGGCTCTTGGACATCGACTTCTGAATGGATCGCTACAGAGTATGTGAGATTATTTATTTCCTTGAGCGATCACCAACGACATTGGTCACAATAAAGTTATTTAAACAGTTTATATGACGTTAGCTTTTTTTCTTTGCTATTATACAAATTTCATGGTCATACATTAAGTCACGGCTTCCCAAACTTATTTTTAGTATGACGCCTTTAGGAGTTTACTATTATTATTTGGCATTCAAAAAATCCGTCTTAATCATATATTTACACTATAATTATTAAATAAACTGTTTTGGATACTAACACTGATGAGGCTATAAATAAAATAAAATAATATTACTTACATCGACTTACATGAAATTTAAAAAATAAAATCATGACGTCATTTTAGGATAATGCTATCCCAGCTGGATTCATGCATAATAAAAATATCGCAAAATACAATTATTCTTTAATTATAAAATAGTACCGTGACTGACTGACTTACAGGCAACGTATGGCCTAAACCGATGGTCCTAGAGACTTAGAGGAGATATTTCTTGAGTAACCTAGAGGTGTACTAAAAAAGGGTTTCTGGAAATTCTGCCCGTGGGCAAGTAAAATAGGATGAAAATTTTAAAATAAACACAGACAAATATTTTACCTACAAATAATTCTAAATTAACGCCGCGGTTAAAGCGCTACTCCAATAAAAACTAACTCGCTAACTCTTGCGCCGCAGACCTCATAGAAAGATTGAGGGGCTATTAACAGAAATGCGCTAGTGATCGCGCGATACTAGCCCCTGGTTGAATTTGCCCCGTCACTGTTATGTCACCGCACTGTATCAACTGCTAGTACATCACTACGTCTCGTCATATTACTGCAATGGGACCGATAGTTGAGAGATTACAATCATTTAAATGCTGCTGTGAAGTTTTTTGACAAATATTGAAGTTTTTATTATTTTGCTGTAAGAGTACTTGGATTTTAAGGGTGTACGTGTACCCATTACAATGACAAATGTAGAGTATTTTACAAATAGTGTGTGCAAATGTGTAGGGTGGCTCGAGGCAGGAGAATTCTAGTAAGTCCAAGTAGGTATTTGAGAATTAAACAATGACTAACACTATTACATTTAATCGTAATGATAATTTTAGTAAGCCAGCTATTATTTCGATGAAAATTATTTCAGAACTTTTTCAGGACATAGATGGTGGGAGACGGATTTTTTTTGCATTTTTTTTTTGGTATACGTCGAAAAGTCATATATTTTTAAAAAACCCTTAGAGCAAGCCCTTTTAAATGGTACCCATCGTGGTAAAAAAAATCTGAAAAGAATATAATTATCTCTTTTCTATAATTTATTCTCACATTATTTTTTTTATTAAACTTTCTTTAATAACTTTGTCGGCGTTACACTTCTGTTTATTTATGCCGAATTGCAGCTTTCTGTCATTCATAGTTTGCGAGTAAAATATCTGTGACAGATACACGGACAGACGGACATGACAAAACTAAAAGAGTTTCTGATTTTACTACGGAACCACCTACTAATTTACTACTAAAAAGTAAGCGAAAAAATGGCATCATCTTAAACCACGTACGTTTCTCTTCTATCAACTAAAAACTACATCCTTCTTAGTTAGTTAAATTCACGTGTAAAATTATACCTATCATATGTAATAGGGAGCGACTTGACTTTGACTACCAACCCTGAGACTTGAAACTTTACCGAACTGGCAGTTTTTAATGAGTTTCCGCGATTAGTCTGTCTTGAAACATCATGAACAGCCTGCGCCAGTTTGTACCTTTAAATTCCTCTTTTGCCTTTCAAATTAATGCAATTAACATAAGATATAGGTTACGGTGTTGGAAAAAGTGAGAAACTTCAAGATAGCCAGCTGTTGTAACATGTTTTACGGCTAGCTAGCTTCTAGTCCGTGACATCGTTCCAGTGGTAATTCAACAAAAGAATTTAAACATGAGAACATTATTCACCTCATGTTTTTTTAACCTTAGGTATTTTCTCCGGGATCGTAGGTGCGGTTATAGACTATGAATAACTTTACAATGCAAAAATAGTCAAACACTCAGATCAAAAAGTTAATCACACAAATATTATTTTGTCCCATACGGGAACCGAACTTCGGCAAATTGGCGCCGTCATCTAATTGGGACTCTGAACGTGACGAAAGTCGCATTTAAATCCGTTTAACCGTTTTAGCCTGATTGGTTATTGGTTGAAAATATATTCAGTACCATCAGAAGTCAAAATACCAAAATTAGGTATCCCCATATCTAATTTCTTGATGTCTCAATTAACCATTTCACACCACTGCACCTGATTCAATTTTTCCATTCTAGTTTCTTGATGTCCATTAACCGTTTGCAACTGATTCAATCTTGCCCCACATTCTAATTTCTTGATGTCTTAATTAATCATTTTGTACCACTGCAACTGATTCAATCTTGCCCCACATTCTAATTTCTTGATGTATCAATTAACCATTTTACACTACTGCAACTGATTCCATCTTGCCCCACATTCTAATTTCTTGATGTATCAATTAACCATTTTACACCACTGTAACTGATTCAATCTTGCCCCACATTCTTATTTCTTGATATATCAATTAACCATTTTACACTACTGCAACTGATTCAATCTTGCCCCACATTCTAATTTCTTGATGTATCAATTAACCATTTTACACCACTGTAACTGATTCAATCTTGCCCCACATTCTAATTTCTTGATGTCTCAATTAACCGTTTTACACCATTGCAACTGATTCAATCTTGCCTAATTGCCTTACATTCTAATTTCTTGATGTCTCAATTAACCGTTTTACACCACTGATTCAATCTTACCCCACATTCGCTTCGTTTTTTTAATGCATCGTTAATTTCACGATCCGATTTTATCTGCGGCTTTCACGTATTTATTTGCATGACATATTCACACGAAACGACGATATCAAATTGGATAAAATAACGTTATTGGTTTGGAACTCATATAAACTCGTTTATACAAATACTGGTGTAAAAGAATGTGACGTTATAGGTTAAATAAAAATATAAAATGTCAGCTTTGTTGTCGTGAGAACGGGCAATATAGTCTTTTATGGGTAAAACGGTACGTGGAAGATCTCTGACCCATGCATGAATAGGCCGGATCGGCCTGTTTAGTAATGGTAGTACCATCTTCAAGCAAAATCATCCTCCTAGCCTTATTATACCCAAACTTTGTTACGGTCAGCTTCTAATTTAACTGGAAGCAGCTGAATATCAGTTTTCTACGGAGCGACTGCCTATCTGAGCTCCGCAACCCAAAGGGATACGATATTCTGAAGATAAGAAGAAAAAAATTATCAGCTGTTCCATACATTTATGTTCACATAACTCAACAAAATGTATGGAACAGCATTTTTTTTTGCGATTTCAGGGTTGGTCCCATAGTAAAAGTTGTTCATAATGATGAGTTTAATAACCCCTTTTAAGGATGCTGGCGTTTTACAAATAACCCTATATACATGTTAATTATATTGTGCCTGACCTTATTAAATTGCTAATAAACATAATTTAAGTATAATCCATATTACCTGACCTACTTGGTATATTTGTAAATCTACAAACATAAATAAAAGTACTCGAGTTTGCCGATGTTCCATAATAAACGTCTATGTTTGAGGGATTTGCTTTAGACATGCAATTCTAGATGAAACAATAATTTATTTCAACCTTACCTTGTCTGTTCGTGTCGAAAATTGTGATATTTAAAACAGGTTTAGAACCTTAGAGTATATAAGAAAAAAATAGAGCAACCCTATAGAAGTATGAACCGTGAGCACGGGTATGAACAACGCGGCCGCGACACGAGCTCCGTTTGCGATCATACCTCGATCGACTGCGGTTCAACTAGGCTCCACGAGCGAAAAAGTTACATTATAACTTATATCATGGTTAACTGCTGAGTAAAATTTTGAAAAACGTCTAGAAAACTTAATTTGAAAAAATGACATTTTAACATTTCTATGGCGAGACCTGCTTTCGCTCCGCACAAGGCAATGTGGTTGACGTTATCACTCTATATTTTCTTGAATACTCTATGTTTAGAACATTTAGCAGGAAAATTTTGCCATTCATGGAATGTTTCGTATTCAGTTGTATTTAATGATAAAATATATCTCTCCTTGCCGGTTTCAGCTACGGCGATATGGCTTCTAATTTCTAAGAGCTAGGATGTTATGGTTAAAATATATAATAAATTAATCAAATCAGCCTATAACTGTTCAACTGTAGGGCAAAGTCCTCTTCTCATCAGAGAAGCATCGAGCATTAATCACCACGCTAGCTCACTGCGGGTTGGTGATTTCAGACTCCAGTCCAGGTTTCCTTACGATGTTTTCCTTCACCGTTAGTCAGTGGTATCTTAGATTAATTATGAAAGTACATAATATACGAGTATGACATTGAATAAGTCACATTAGTACATGTCAGGTTCGAACCCACACCCATATCAATGCGGGTCCGTAACCAATGCCACCACGACACACTTTTTTGAAAGTAAAAGTTAATTTTTAAATTTAATATTATCTATCTCATTATTTAACTGTGTTACCGATATCTTATTATTTAACTATGGAGGCTTGTTATTAGCAACTCAATTAATCTAATAAGTTAATTAATTTAATGTAATTAGTCTGTAAGCCTTCTTTAAATATAAATAAACTAAAAGTAAAGATTTTCATTGATTTTTTTATATCTTTTTGAGAATATTTAAGTAATCATTTAAGAAACACCCACTACTTAGTAAAACAGTACAAAAACATTAAGTAAACATTCTTAAACAACATCTATTTACTGAATCTTCGAAACAAAGGTAAGGAACAGGTATTATAGCGCTCTGTTAATACGCTCGGAATCTCTACGAGGCACAAACATGACAGCTAGTCGGCTATCCGCAACACGTAATGAAGATTTATCGGCGACCTCCGAACGGCCCGCAAATTACCCACTGACACATTGGAATGCCGTTGTTGTGTTGGAACGAACGAAAAATATACCCAACGCGAAATTAATAGCTTCAGAGCTCAATTAAGGATTGAACAAGGTCATAAGTTAATGATTTAAGGGGCCTATTGCACTGAAAGGCTGTCTTTGAAGTTAAAAAATCATCATCATCTGCCTAGCCTTTTTCCCAACTATGTTGGAGTCGGCTTCTAGTCTTACCGGATGCAGCTGAATACCAGTGTTTTACATGGAGCAACTGCCTATCAGACCACAACCCAGATACTGGGTTACACGATACCACTTGGTAAGACTGGTTGTCAGAATTCTTCTGACTACCCGTAACGACTGTCAAAGATCTACGATTGACAGCCGGGGCCAACAGATTAACGTGTTATCCGAGGCACAGAGAATGATAATTAATTTATAATACGCACATAACTTACGAATAGTAAGAAGTGCGCGCCTTGGGTTCGAACCCGAGACCTCCGACTTGCCAGTCAAACGGTCATACATTAGGCTGTCACGACTACACGACGACGTTTGAAGTTAAAAAATCACTAAATAATAGATATAATTATAATCAAGTTAAGGAGAAAAACATTACAAAGTTTCAGCAAATATTTCAACTTGATCAAAACAAGTTTTCCAACATAAAAATGACATAATTAAAAATTCTTTTGAAGCTACTTTTATATATAAAAGCTTATTCCTATCAAACTGATATTTTTGCTGAACATTAATTGTAATGTCATTCTCCATAACTTGGTTTGTTGCAATTTTCCATAACTGTATTCATTGATTTTATATTTTCAATGTGCGAGCGACATAGCAGATTGGGTGTCCGCGCCTTAAACTTGCATTCTGCCCTTTACGGATTTTTTTTTGAAATATTCTTACACTCCTAGCCTTATTATTCCCAAACTTTGTTGAGGTCGGCTTCTAATCTAACCAGATGCAGCTAAATATCAGTTTTCACCAGAGTTGTCAGGATTTTATGAGGGTACTGACTCCCTATATCGACTGTCAAAGATCTTCATGACAACCGGGGCCAACGGCTTAAAGTGCTTTCCGAGGCACGGAGCAGGTGATAATTAAATTATAATACGCACATAACTTACGAAAAGTCATAGAAGTGCGCGCGCCTTGGGTTAGAACCTGAGACCTTTGACTTGGCAGTCCAACGGTCATACCACTAGAATATCACTGCTAATAATCGTACACTCTTTCTTGGAAAAAATGTAATGTTGAAACCGTTCGGTATTCAGTTTTATGTAGCATTTTTATCCAAAGTAACTCCATTATCAAACGCTCCGAGGTTAGCTCTAAGCTCAGTAGAAAAACTGGGTTGTTATAGGTAAATATTTGCTTCATTTTCTTATACTTATTTTCATTAATCTGGCTTCGGGATTTGTTTGCCGGGTGGAGTGATAATCACGATAATGGGCCGCCGTAATAATGCCGGTCGGGACAGAACAACAAAATCTTATGACAGAGATTTGATAAGCTTACCGTACTTCATTAGTACAATACAATTATAGAGGAAATACTGTAATTGTTGTTCTTTTTTGTGGTATGGTTGATGAACAACTTGGTGTCAGTTTAAACCTCTAATATAGTTTAACACACCGTTGAAAAATCTCTCAGGAGTGCAGGCTTCCTTCAATGTTTTAGCGAGAGATAATTAATTTGTAAAACGAACAATTGAAATTCTGAGGCGTGAGTTCGAATCTAGGACCTTTAACTTAGCTGTCCAACTGTCATACCACTAGCTTAGTCTAATTCTTTTACAGCTAGCCATAGTTAGATTAAATTTACGGTAAGTTTAAAGTTCATTAAGGATCTTGATCATCTAAATCTAAGGAAAAATCTGGAATCTTCCCAACTCTGAATGCTTTCGGCTTAAACGAAACAAAGTTGTAATTGAACTTTTATATCATATATTCCCACAAAGACTTCGCATTTCATCCCGTCCTTGTTTTGGTTGTACTGTCAACAACAAAAGTAGCTTAGCATCTGAAATATCCAAAAGAATTACCTTGTTAAAAACTTCATAAATAATATGATACTGTTTATATCAAAAGTGGCTTGTCTGTTTTTTATCTACTGTCCGTTTATTTTTTATGTTTAAGTGTTTGTTTTATATGTTTAAGTATTATTTACACTAAACCTAATAAATATATATATATATACATTTATACATTTATTGTTAATACCATTATAATTCGTGTACAATTTTTTTTTTCCAAAAAGAAATTATGAATCGACATGTTTGTGAGGCCTTTTGGTGGCGTACTTACTTTGACATCTTTACGAAATTTCAGACTTTTTTGAAATAAACGTAACCCCACACTAGGATTTTCTCCTGAATCGTAACAGGACAGGCCCAAAAAAATATTATCTGTGGATCACACAAATATTTTTGTTCTGTGCGGAAAACAAACATGTGCAGAGGCTAATCGCTTGACTGAACACCCACCTATTTTAACACCCATCAGTTGTCCTCTGGCCAATCTTGTCTACTTCTGACGGTGTCGTTATGTTATGAAGTGTTTTACAATGAGATTATTTTGTTCATTTCTGATACTGAGCTGCTTTTGACGGTGACTATACGATACGATGGTACCTCCCCACCCTGAGGGTAACGGAGAAAAATTAAATTAGGCGACGCGAGGGCCCCGTATCACCATGTTCCGTTAACAATAGGGGAATACATTCGCAATATTTCTTTTAGTTACACATCCGATCTGGGGTGGAAACTTTATATAAATTGCCAATTTTCCCTCATCAAGGGGAAGCTAATTTTGGACAGAAAGAATGGGAGCTAATTTTCTAATGAAAGGTAAATCTTGAATTTATTCCCTGATTTAGCAGAATGGATAATTCGTAACAGACATCTGTACATGGGTACATATTGTGTGTGTGTGTAGAATTAAGGGTTCAGACGAAATTACACTATCTCTCTTTCTAACATAGAGACTATCGATAACAGTTCTTTATACTATGCTATAACTATGAAATTGAATCGTGATTGATTAACTGACTACGCACATCCTAAACCAATGCACCTAGAGACTTGAAATTTTGAGGAAAAATTCCTTGTATTTCAAATGTGCACTAAAGGAGTTTTGGAGATTTCACTTTTAAGCTATTAAAATAAGGGGTTGAAAAAACTCAAACCGAACCCTGGGTTCTGACCCAGGCACGCACTACTGACTTTTCAGATTTATGTGCGTTTTAAAAATGAATTATCAATTGGTAAAATGGTGAAGGAAAACTAGGTGAGGAAACTAGCAAATCTGGAGATATTTTTCAATGGTGTGCAAAAGCCAAGCAGAGGCCTATGGGTGGTTCAAACTTTAAAACAAGGTTGTTCATCAATCATACGATAAAGAAAAAAGTTACATTTTATGTTAACCGATTCATAAGATTACAAGTTTAGCTTGAACAGAAAATAACATCTATACTTATAAAATAGTACCGTGACTGACTGACTGATAGACGACGCACAGCCTACACCGATGGACCTGGAAACTTGAAATTTGGAGAAAATATACGTTAGGTACCCTAGAGGTGCACTAAGGAAGGATTTTTGGAAATGCCAGCCCTTAGTGGCTATAAAAAGGGATGATAATTTGTATGAAAGTCTGTCATTTTTGAAGTTAAGTGTACGAAACCTAGAATTTAGCTGACACCAGGTTGTTTAACAACCATAGTTACATTTTATGTTAAAAACTACGTTCTTAGATTACACGATTACAGATTACAATTTTAGCTTTAACAGAAAATATCATTTTAGTATAAAATAAACATAAAATATTATTCTTAAGACTTCGCAGTACATAAGTAGGTATGTTTATATTGAACTTGCTTCTGTAAGACGGGCCCCAAGTTTCTTCGTTCTTTACTAAGAAGAGTTTTGTAGCAAGGAATATTGCTGGCTAACTCTTTATCCCCGTTCTACTTAATAATTTATTTTAAGCTTTTGAACACAGTTTTATGAAGATTGTATAATTATTTGCTAATGCACAAAAGCGTTTCCTTCAGGGATTTAATTTACAAATTCTGGCGGTATCACAAACGTTGTAACTCAATAATTTGCAAGTCATTTGTAATGACAAAATATGTGATTATTATTATATAATTAATTCAAATGTGCCATCTTTTGAACTATATTTTATGTAAATAAAGATAACGACGAAACATAAACCTCGATGCAATTTAACCAAAGATTCGAATACCAAAACAATTTTTAGGTAGTACCCAAATGGTAAAAACGGGACCCTAATATGTACTATTATATATTACTCTGCTATCCGTCCGTCTGTCCGTCTGTCACCGAATATTAAGTGAACGAAGAGGACATCATTTTATATTTTGTTTTTTAGTTCTACTTACCTTTTTTTAAAAGATTTTTTTTAAATGGAGTCCACATATTTTATTCTCGAATTCTCATTACCTTGCAAAGATTCAAATAAAACTGGGCGTACATTTGTAGGAAGGGAAAGAAGACGGAAGGCGACGTCATTGAGATCGCATCTCGCGGAACACTGGCTGATTTATGTTGTTCCTAATGATCACTCCAGCGCAGAATTGATGAGCAATGTTCAGTGAACGTATGGTGGATTCTGGAATAGCTTTGTTTGTGAAACTAGTTTTTAGTAAAGTACCTAAATTATATAATATAGGCTCGCCCTTATTAGTGATACAAATAAATTAAAAATTGAAAAAAATCCCGACATAGAAAAGCCAAATTTTTTTAGCTAAGGTAACTCGATCAAATTACCTTTCAAATGAAAAAAACTAAATCAAAATCGGTCCATCCGTTTGGGAGACAGACACACAGATATACAGATACATAGACACGTCAAACTTATAAAACCTCATTTTTGCGCAAAAGAAAGAAGATTAAAAAAAAAACATTTGCAAAGCATTCTAAAAATAAAATCGGTTTCTTACTAAACCTAATTTATTTTAATAGCATCAAACAAGATAGCAAGCAATATTTCTTTATAACAGCTAGTAAATTTCATTAACTAGTATACAACAGCCATTTAACTTGATCACAGAAACATTTAAATTAATTTCTCTCGAGAATATCTTAGACATTACTAACATAAATAATAAGTCACTCTAAATATTCCCTTCCCACAACAATCGTTAGTTTATTATCTTTCCGATAGCTATCATGGAAAAATAATGTCAGTATCGAAGTTCATATTTAAAACATTTTGGCAAAGTAAAATAAGCACAGAAGATTAAGTACGAACAAAAGCGATTGGATCGCAAATCGGAATAATATAAAACCTATTTGCGATTGGATCAATCCGTATATCAAGATACCATACAGATTGATAGACACGGAAAAAGATTTTCTGATCACGATCTTCCGTTGTGTAGCGTAGAGGACGGATAACACCATCGCCTTGCCCTCTGCATGTACTGAATTTCCGTCCTCTTTACCGAATTTCAGTCACAGCGGCCAATCTCAACGGAGACTACTTAACTATGCAGGAGATCACGCAAGTGTGTAAACACAGGTGCACCCTTTATTCCTACTCTGAGGGGCGGCAATCCGACACAGGATAAGGCGAGGGCTAACGGCTTTACGTGCTTTCCGAGGCACATAGTAAGTGATAATTAATTTATAATACACACACATAAGATTCGAAAAGTCAGAGGTGCGTGCTTTGGGTTCGAACCTGAAACCTCTGATTATCATAAACTCCTCTGACTGTCGTCATAAAATCTGACTTAAAAATTCAAACGACTTATGGCGGGAACATTCTGTCAAAGTGACGTTGTTTTGTCATTCATTGCCATTCGTTTATTTTTTCGTTGAAGAGGTATAACAAATAAAGTAAATGACCCGGTAAATGACTATTTAGTAGTCAAACATTCATCAAAACTATAGAACGTTTGTTTGAAAAGCCATCGCTTTAGTTAGATTTAAATGCGGCCATACTTTGCGCAGCAAAAACGTCATTGGGAAGTTTCATGTCATGCGCATTAAGTGTGAACGTGTACTGTGAACCTTTTTCACCTCGTATACTGTGTGGGGTTGTAGAGACCTCGTCAGTGGTCCCCCAGTACTAAGCCGGCAGCCGGCCTGTCTCATTCGATAACAATTTGCTTCGGACCGTGATTTATCGTCTTAATACCAAGCCACTGTTACTTAACCAATGTAGCTGAATTAACTTTTGACTGTATATTGTGAAAATTTTGTATCTACCAAGCCGGCCGTTTTCATTTAGAACTTTGAAGTTTGGACTTTATGAAAACGTATGGTAACCACTGGTAAATTTAATTAAATATTGGTTCTAAATTAAGTACATTTATTTCACTTTTGAACCATTGTTTTGAAGCTCTTTTATGTAAAGCAAGGAACAGAAAAAAATATGATGAAACGTTCATGCGAATCAATCACGCAACACGATAGAAATGACAACAGTTTTCCCTAGTATTAAGTTGTCATTCTGAAATTAGTTAACTTTGCGAATTTCATGCATTAAGACAGACATACTGCCATTATTTTAACCCTGTCTTGTTGTTAAAGATAAAACTATACTAACTTTAACTTTTTTCTACTGAAATCAGTATCAAAATGTTAAAACTCTGACACTAGGGAGGGTTACTCTTGGACGATTTATCAATCCCAATTCATATGTACCGATACGAAATCATTGAACGTCGATGCAAAAGTGCGAATAAGTGTATTGTTTTCTAAAGTGTATGCTAATACGCGTATTAATTCGTAGCAGAGTGTGCCAACATGGTCATTGTTTTCCGACTGATTAAGGGATTAGAAACTTTTGCATTGTTCAATTAGGTATTAGGGGGCTACCTGACTTAATATATAAGTATATATATTATATTTATATTTCTACCAATCTCTTATACCAACTCATTGCAGCGTTGGTGAAAAAGCGCCTGCCAAGGCGCGCTGTTTCCTGGCTGATTAAGAAATTTTCAATCTTTAAATTAGAATTAGAAATAGATTCGAAGTTTAATAGTAATCTTCATGACCTTTATTCTATACCGGAGTTACTATTGAACAACAAACACAATCACAGATTTTATACGAGCTCATTGCAATTTTGCAACGTTGGTTTTACAGCGTGGCTAATACGCGCTGTTTCCTGGCCGATTAAGGAATTTTCAACTCAATTAGGATTGGGTTCGTATTTCAATAGTAAACCCCGAGATAGACATAATCCTTATCTTCTGAAAAAACAAAGCTTATTACTCCGAAATTGGTCCATTGCGCAAGTCATTATCGTAAATAGGAGAATGAAAAATATACAAGAAGAGAAAAAATAACCAAGTGATTTAATTCAGCTTGTGTATACAAAGGTTGACTTAGCTGAAAAATAAAGGACTTACATTGTGGAGAAGTAATTTCTTTTTGTTCATTTTATTGTTATTAAATATCCACTGGTTTGAGCTGTGTGTATTTTTATGATTTCTTTTAAGGATCGTAATAAATTGCTTATCGTGGGAGAGATTTTTAATCGAAAACCACTGTTAACAGCTAAAAGTTAGAGTAGAGTAGTAAAGGAGAGTATTCTTTTTACTCTACTCTACTACTCTAATCTACTCTAGAGAGTTCGTTTTATTTTAATTCATTACAGGTTGAAATATGTCGCGGTAGCTAATGAGCTAAAACCAATGGGTTACGGACCTCGGCTATGCAAGCACGTGGGTATGGGTTCGAACCTGGCATCATGTGCCAATGTAACTTTTTCAATGTCATAATATGACTAAGAACTTAAGAAATCAGTGTGTCAGTCAGTGATGTTTTAAGATTACCTAATCTTAAAACACCACTGACTAACCATGAAGGAAAACATCATAAGGAAACCTGGAATTAATAGTCAGAACCCGCAGTGAGCTAGCGTGGTGATTATTGGTCGATCCTTCTCTATATGAGAAGAGGCTTTTGCCCTACCCCTGCCTGACCCGCTTCCTACTACTATTACACACACGTTTATTTATATTAAGTTTTTGTGCTAAGTGTGTTCGTTATTTCAAGTTATAAAAAAGCAAAATGTTGTTTAAACAAACAACACATTTTAATATTCATAGTCTAATGAATATAAAAAGCAGAGCATAAAAACTAAAAAAAAACTTTTAATATTTTAGAAAAAAATATATTCATTTTTACAACGTCAGAGTAAAAATTTTATGTCATATAATTTCCGCGGCGTCAAGGAAAGTCACAGTTTTTTCATCTACATTTATGCTCCATAAAAATATCGGCCTTTAACGTAATATTTTCAGCGAAAGAAATAAAGAAAAAGGATTTAATGCAAGAATATTTTGTCACAGAATCTCTTATGGTAATGATAATGTAACTTTTAATTTATTTCTTATTTAATTTGCACTAATACAATAAAGTTTACAAGTGGTTTGGACCTATAAAGAACCACCCCTACTCGTCCCGCGGGTGTTGTAAGAAGAGACAAAGGGAAAGATCCGGAGGATGGGCAGCAGCATCCTTCTGTGTAACAGCAATCATCTGCTACTGCGATCACCAACTTGCCCAGCGTGGCAATGATGGCTAAATGACAATAAAGTTTATTTTACTTTATACTTTACTTAATTTACTTAAACCTTAAGAGTGGTGCATCGCCTTTGTCCACGATAGTACCTACCTACATAAATAAATAATAAATTAATAAATCAGCCTGTAACTGTCCCAATATAGGGCAAAGGCCTCTTCTCATACAGAGAAGGATTGAGCATTAATCATCACGCTAGCTCACTGCGGGTTGGTGATTTCAGACTATTAAAGTCCAGGTTTCCTTATGATGTTTTCCTTGTCAGTCACTGGTGTCTGTTTTAGACTTAACTAAGAAATTACATTAATGACATTAAAAAATTCACATTGGTGCCAGGTTAAGTACGTAAGCAAGTAAAAAAATATTTTTCAAAAGAATAAAAATACGGAAACGGTATTAAATCAGTTTTGTTACAAAATACAGTTGTACACAGATTATAACTGAGTCTAATTCAACTGCAACAACTATGTTCGTAGTTTGCTCGCTAGTCAGGAACTCAGGAACTCAGGACTCAGAAACAACATAGTCAGATCCCGCCGTCGACTACAACTTCTGTAACTAAACAGTTTATGCAGTATGTTTGTTTGTGTGTAGAAATATTGAAACTATTCATGGTGTGTTGAATGTAGCTGGCACGGCGATTGTGACGGTACTTGTACACTAAGCGTGCTAATTTCAGTTTAGAACTAGTATTCTCGACTCTGCTTGAATCAGAAGAGTTGATGTGAATGTGTAGAAAGTCAATATGTTAGTCAATATGAGTCGTGATAGCCTAGTGGTGGTGACCGTTGACTGGCAAGTCAGTGGTCTCGAGTTCGAACCCAAGGCGCGCCACCTCTGACTTTTCGTAAGTTTTGTGCGTTTTATAAATTAATTATCACTCTCCGTGCCTCGGATAGCAGCAGTTAAGCTGTTACCCTCGGCTTTCAATTGTAGATCTTTGACAGTCGTTACGGGTAGTCAGGAGCCCGAAAGTCTGACAACCAATCTTACCAAGGGGTATCGTGTAACCCAGTCAGTATCTGGGTTGTGGAGGTCTGATAGGCAGTCGCTCCATGTAAAACACTGGTAATTAGCTGTATCCGGTAAGACTGGAAGCCGACCCCAACATAGTTGGGAAAAGGCTAGGCAAATGAATTAAATTTTACCATATTTTCTGAAAAGGTATGACTGAAACCTATCCAAAACTAAACAATTTGACACACCTACATGTAAACTTCTACAAAAAAAACTTCATCTTTAATACGCCCCTGGAAACTTAACTTCTTTGCTGACTGTACAAAAAAATCGGCATCATTATACAGGTAATGAGCTACCACGACTCCAAACAATAAATAAGTTACGGTAATCGTTGTTCTATTCTTGGTGGCTAAATCCTAACGATACGCTCGCAACATTCCATAAGATTTATTACACTGGTTTTTCCCTTATTCCGATTTTCACACTGATGAAAAAATCCGATTGGCTTAGAATTAATGTGTTTTAATTTATCTAAGCTCGGTTCTCGGCTAGAGCACGCCAGGTTTTCCTCAATTTTGATGATTTTAAACTTTACGGACGAGTGGGACTGGGTTTATATCTTCTTATATTTAAGAGCTAAGCTATTGCCGGTGAAACAAACGTCCTATCGCTCTCTATCTTGTCTTTTAAAATTTTTTCGTCAAGGGAAGTAGAGAGAAAGAGTCGTAACGTATCAAGGAGTCAAAAGAGAAGCGGGTTTATTTATGTATAATAGATATCTATAAAATTTGTATAAATTGAGGCACTTGGTTTAAGAAAAATTAAAATGGGCAAAAATTAATAATCAGCCGAAATAACTCGTACTTTTTAGTTCTAGATAATAAATATAAAGTAGTTATTGTTACATACCTAATACAGACATAAACTAATTTAGACTAATTAACTATCTATATATACAAACCTTAAACCAAAACCTATAATCTAAAACCTTAAAAATAAATAAAGATATAAAACCCTTAATGCAAATACACTTTTCTCTCCTCTTTCTTTGTTCTTTGACAAACGCACTTACTCCCATTTAGTTTCATGGACCTCCGAAGTTTGGCCTCCAAATCTCTTTACAACCCATATGATAGACAACAGTACGAATACTGTTTTTTCACGCCGATATTTTATAGAGAGTCCTATAACCCCGGTCGAGCCGACCCAATCCAGCATTACCAGCATTAAAAAAAAACAATTCACGAATTAAAAAAAATAATTGCCACTTGGAAAAATCGTGCCCAGAACGCTAGTAACATTACCACTACATAGAATGGCCAGAATGAAGGGTTAACCGAGGTAACAACCCCCCTTGCTGCCCTGCTTTACCTGTAAGAAAGGACTTTGAATGGAAGAAGGTTATAATAAAAAAAAAACATTATAAAACCTATTATAGACTGTAAACACGTCTTGTGTTTATGCAAATCTGTTTTAGAATACCGTTAACGGGTAAATAAGATGAATACAGCTTTGAGAAAACAGCTAGCTAACTTACAACAGGAGTGTTGCTAGCTATTTAGAAAAGGCACTTGCGAGAGACATTAAAGCATTGTAATTTTACTAAGGATCTTTGATGCCGTCTATCTAAAGGCACTCAGGTAACAAAAATTTTAGGACAAAGGTTCTTCCTCAGTTTGTCCTGACAGGTAACGCCCAAAATTTAACGGTTTCAAAAACATTTGCATATTAGAAAAAAAAATATCAAAAAATAAAACAACTGTAAAACGTTTTCGAGTCGGTTCCAAGTCAAGTTCTTGATGAGAAGGTTAAAGAGGCTCGACCTTGACTTGACTTGACGAACATAGAACCTCCTCCTAATGAAACAACTTTTTAACGGATATAATTCGCGTTTTTATTTTGATAATACAATCCTGACGTTTCGAGTACTTTGCAGCACTCGTGGTCGCAGGCAGACTGAGGTTGACAAGCAGACGCTTGTCAACCTCAGTCGCGAATTATATCCGTTAAAAAGTTGTTTCATTATGTTGAGTGTTCGCGAAAGTTTGAGACTATATTATGTGAACCTCCTCCTTTTTGAAGTCGGTTAAAAATCAAGACCACTTTCATGACACATTGAAAAAACATAACATTGCCATCACACCCAGAAGATGCCCTTGAAGTCCAGACGACTGACTAGTTTATACGAGAGTTAAGAGTGGAAGTTACATTTCCATCTTGATAACAGCGACAGTTTCTGTAAGCCAGCTGTTTACCGCAGGTTGTGTAATAAGGGATATTAGCATAAACGAGAACTGCGTAAACTCTGAGAGCAAACATTGTTAACTTGTTATCTTATTATGAAGCGCACCCCAAGCCGAATTATGTGTATTAAATACTCCTCTATATTCCAAACTTCGTATTTACATACTCGCTTGCCCCGTCGAGTCTTGAATGCAAATTTTTGTCAACCTACTGATTTCCAGATAGCGCCCGTCTCTTCCATGACCTTCAAAAAGAGGTTTCACAGCTCGTGTATTCAGAAAATTTACGTTTTTTTACGAAGTATGAAGGTACAGTGGCCTGTAATTCGGTACCCCAGTTGAATTAAAATTTTAATACATCTGGGGTACCCAATTTATGCAGCCCACTGTACATTAGTCGTTTAATGAGTTTCATTCCTCCATTATGAGGTAGACATTCAAAAAATGTATCTTCAGTGAATGTCTAAGTTATAAAAGGAACTTGCAATGAAAATTATTAAATTAGTAGGGGGTGGTAGGGCCAGCGGATTAGTCAATGGTGCTAATTCTCTTGCACACGCTCTAAACTAATTTAGACTCGCCATCTCTCGTTCTAACAGAGATCATTAGAAAAAGACAGAAGATTTTTAGAGCTGTCAAATTAGTCCATTTGCGTGATATCAACGAGAATTTAGTCGGCATGTCATAGAGGTTTCGTCTAATTTCACGTCAATTACAAGGACGTAGACTAATTTGACAGCTCTAATTATTTGCTGTCCTTTTTCGATGGTGTTTATTAGAAAGAGATATAGATAGACTAAAATTAGTTTAGCGGGATATACAAGAGAATCAGCACCAATGTGTTGATAACGTTAGTCAGTCATCCAATCTCTGAGTTTAAACTGTTGTAGAAATAAACATTTTGATTAACAATTCATAAACTGTAACAAAACTATGTTCGAACAGCTAATAAATATTTTATTATATATTTTATAGTTATTTTTTTTATTTCTTTTGTGTTATTTTTTTCAATCATCTTAAATTTCAATTTGCAAAAAAAATTACTTTTGATAACTTCAAAAAGTTTTATGTTTGTGTTGTGTAAGGGTTCGAACAAGTTCGACGAATATAAGGTAAATAAATAATTTAAAATATATTTAAAAGAAAATATAAATATAATTACTGACGAAGCATCAGTAAGTTATAAACTTATAAGACAAAGATACAGAACATAATTAAAATAGACTAGTCGACTTTGTTTTTTTTTTAAATAGGGCACAAAAATGGTTAATCATTGTGAAGCATTAATGCAACTTTCGTGTATTCTAAAAAAATCCATTAATTCGACACGTACGAACGACACGCACGTTAAAAAAAACTTAATTAGAGGGACAGAGCTTAATTTCCAAAAGGGTCTAATGACTGCATTCATTGCGCATCTTTTTAACCGACGCAAAAAAGGGGTGTTATTAGTTTGACGTGTCTGTGTGTTTGTCTTTGGCATCGCAGCTCCCGAAAAGCACTGATAGCCTAGTGGTATGACCGTCGACTGACAAGTCAGAGGTCTCGAGTTCGCTCCCAAGGCACGCACCTCTGACTTTTCGTAAGTTATGTGCGTATTATTTGCTAAAACGGTGAAGGAAAACATCGTGATGAAACCAGCACACCTGAGAGATTTTTCAATGGTGTGTAAAGCCATGTCAGAGGCCTACGGGCGGTTTAAACTCTGACACCAGGTTGTTTATCAACCACACGATAAGAAGAAGAAGAAGCTCACGAACGCATAAACTGATTTTGATTTAGTTTTTTTTTTATTTGAAAAGTAGCTACATCAAAAGTGTTCTTAGTAAAAAAAAAATTAGATCTTTCTGTGTTGGGGGTTTTAATTTAAAGTTATTTCAAATTATATATCGTCGCCTTGGAGGGCAATGGAGCTAAGCCACAATTTTTGCGAAATGAAGTTAAGTTGACTAAGTTGAGTTGAGTAAGACTTTTGTTGGAACTACACTAAAATTTATTGGCAAATTTAAAAAAAAACCTGCTTAGAGTCATAATATCTGTTAGATTTATTGACTAAAATAAACTTTGGCTTTTCCACAAGACGTTAATGCACTTAACTTCATTTCGCAAAAATTGTGGCTTAGCTCCATTGCCCTCCAAGGCGACGATATTAAGGTTCAAAATTTTAGTAGACAGAAAATATCGATTACGACCGGGATTTGTACGACCTTATTAGGTAAGACCCCCAGGTAAGGATGTTTTTAGTTAATTACTTAGCAGAAGAATTTCTCGAAAAACGGAGAATTTTAGAAATATAACAGAAATAGGTATATTGTATTGGTACTTATAATAGATATAGTTGTGTATTTCTATTCTATTTCCGCGTTTTTCCATTTTTCGCTTGATCATCACAATCCCATAAGGATCGGTCAATATGTAATTTCAGGATTTACTTAATAACATGAAAGTACTTAATAACATAAAGAAGACCATAAAGTTAATTCAATTCAATTTATTTCATAAAACAATTTACATTGTGTTGAAATTTCCCATTAGGGTAGGTACATAAAATACAATATAACATAAAAAATCATGCTCATAATGCGACAGTAAAATACATTGAGAAGAAAAAATAAAGTCAATAACACAACTGCAGATATAAATACAGTGGAGTAAAAAAATCTATTGAATACATATTTTCAGCTAATTCATTATTTCATTCATAATTTCATTCAATATACACACACTTGTGTCACTCTAAAATTTGCAAAAAAATATAATGTCAAAAATTACACATAAAATTAAGCTTCTTCTTCTTCTTATCGTATGGTTGATGAACAACCTGGTGTCAGAGTTTAAACCGCCCGTAGGCCTCTGACATGGCTTTACACACCATTGAAATATATCTCAGGTGTGCTGGTTTCATCACGATGTTTTCCGTCACCGTTTTAGCAACTGATAATTAATTTATAATACGCACATAACTTACGAAAAGGCAGAGGTGCGCGCCTTGGGATCGAACTCGAGACCTCTGACTTGTCAGTCGACGGTCATACCACTAGGCTATCAGTGCTCAAAATTAAGCTATAAGTATGTTAAAGTAATGTAATTAAGTAAGTATTATGTTACTGCTGTCGGAAACCACATTTATAATTCATCTACCGAGTATAAGCATCTTTATCTATGTATTATTTTCCTACTCCATTTTTCTAACATTCAATTCCGTTTACCCTCCGAAAAATTAAGCAAGTTTTTAGATCATGACCTTATAAAAATGGCAAAGGTTGTTAACCTGAGGTTAAAGAGCTGAACCTAACGGGTCTAACATTGACCCTGAATAGATAAGCAGGTACACAAAACATGATGGATGCCTCGTACGAATGTCTGCCACAGATTAAATATTCAGGTCAGGTTAAGAGCTTAAATTGCAAAATAATTACAACCTCCGTAAAAAGGATCTATTGTGTAGGAGCGGGTTTTGTTGTACGATAGATTCACTATTTTGCTTCATTTCTCAACTATTAATAAATTAACCAAAAGTTTCTTTTTAAGTTTTTTAAAGACGACTTAAATTGTGTTATTTCTCGAAGATCCAATAAATTTACTAAAAGTTTATTGATTGCTTTATTTATCAATCAACCAATCAATTAGTCAATCAAGATTTAAAATCTATTTTTTTTATTAACAGCCAGCATCTACAAAAGAGACCTTGACAGTCTTAAAACAGACTGATCCTCTATTAGCACAGACAAAATATTAGAACCTTCAGACATCTAACTATTCTGTGTATGGAACTATTTATGTAAAGACAACACTGTACAGCAATCTACACAAAAATTACTAACAGTACCCGTTTCGCATTTATTTATTATACCTTATACTTATAGTACTTATGTATAAATACCTTAAAGGGCTCCAAACCCTTCGCATTACGTGGTACGCTGACATGATCAATCACAGCGTCCCGGGAAATATGTAAATTTGTTTCGAAAAAGTTATATGTACGACCAATCTAAGGATTCCTTCAGTAGAAAGATTAGAGGGTGGTACTAGAGGGATTTAAAAAGGTTTTTGTAACCAAATCGCTTGGTCGCAGTCGAGGGCCGCAATCAACATCCTCTCATTTATCTTCATCTCGTTCGCTGTAATATTAATGTTATTTCAGAATAATTTACCCATTTTGTTCATGTTTTTTAATACCTAGTATGTATTGGGCCTTTCAACTCTTTCAAATGACTAATTGCCTAGGAATCCAGACGATATATGTGAACCTTACATACGGGTCTAACAAAAAGGTTGCGAGGCCGATCACAATTTGAAAGACTACATAGGTATTTTAGAATTATTATCACTCCATAGTATAAAACAAAGTCGCTTCCCGCGTCTGTCTGTCCGTCTGTCCCTATGTATGCTTAGATCTTTAAAACTACGCAATGGATTTTGATGCGATTTTTTTGAATAGATAAAGTGATTCAAGAGGAAGGTTTATATGTATAATACATTCATATTAGCGTAACCGTGCGAAGCCGGGGCGGGTCGCTAGTTCTAAAATAAAATACTTTCTTGAGTCATACTTATATATAAAATATTGATACGGCTTTACTCACGCATTGATTTCGGGGAATGCACGACTAGTTTCGAACTCAAACGGAGTCCATTTTCAAGATCAAGTAAAGTCCGCGAAGCCGCCGCGTATGCAAAATTTCAGAACGATTACTTCAGTAGATTAGGCGTGAAAAGCAAGCAAACAAACTTGCTTTTGCATTTATAATATTAGTTAGGATACAACATAGAGATTTAATTAATTTAAATTTAATTAGAACAAGCTATTTATGAGTTTAAAAAAACCTTTTCATAGTGAAAGTACACAATGTTATTTCAGGACATAATCCGTTTTTGCACCTTTCATGCAAAGCCTTTAAGCCTTTTTGGTGTGATTGAGTATCAAAAAAATATTACTTTTACACTTTTTCTTTTTACTCGAATACCTCTGCTGTTATGTTTTTTGATTGTACGACTTTGTATATGTTTGTGTGTATCTCACAAACTTTCAAATTTATAATTTTAGTAGGATTACAACTTCAATTGTGTTAATTAATAATGCAAACCCACTTTTCAATTACGTAGAAAAAAGGTTGAAATTGTTGCAATCTCCGTAGGCTACTCTTTCCCCAGATTTTGGAGAAACAATTAAATGGAAGCGAATCATTATGGACGCAAAGCTGATAATCTGATTGTGTAAACTTTAAAGTGCTTCCCACCATTAAGGTTTTTGGTCCTCTTAGAGGAAAATGTAACACTGGCAATACTCCACTTAATGTTTAATTTGGGTTAACGAGTTTGTTTATTCTCTTTAATTAACTATTTACAATTAGGTTAAAGATAACATTCAATGGAACGAATCGATTTTTCTTTTGAAAACGTCACAGAGTGGGTGTTTTAAATAAAAAAAAATTGACAAAAATTAAGTGTATCATTATCCTTTATTCAAAGTTAAGAATGAAATCAATTATATTGCTTATTATTATTAAAACATAAACTACACCCCTGATGTTAGGTATTGAGATAGTATAAAAACCTTCCGAAATTACTTTTAAATCACTGAAAGAAAAATTATTAATTAATTACCCGAGTAACGTATCAATTTTCATAATAAATAAATATCCTCCTAACTGAATTTCGATCACAGCGGCCAATCTCATCGGAAATTGGCTATCGGTGCATGAAATCTAAGTGTGTTCGCATCGTGGACTACACCCCGGCTGGTCTAGCAACAAAATTGAATAGAATAGAATCTTGACTACCCTACAAAATATTTTATATTTTCACGAATCAAACTCAACTGAAAACTATATTGAAACGGAATCCTTACAAAATATCGTCAACAAAAGCGCGTTTCGTAACAAAGTGGTAACAATGTTACCGAGTTTCGGAGTTGTGCCCGACCTCCATAAAGTTACGACACCTATGTACTTCGCAGACACTATAATAACATTTGCATACATAACATAAACTAAAGCCTTTTAATAATATATTACTTAGTTATTGTACTTAATAATGCCCTAGGGTACCGACCGAACATTCGATTGAAACACGGAGCACAGGGTTTTCCTCACGATAAATAGTATAAGTATTTTTTTTTTACGTAGAACGGTTTTGTTATCAGAACTAAAGCTGTGTACCAAATATCAGATCAATCTGTCTACAGGAAGGGGGTGAAATATCGATTACTAAATTTGAACCAAATAATAGTCAGTGCAAGCTAAATAAAACCGTTTAAAAAAGACTGTAGAATTTATTTAAATAACGGTCATACCACTAGGCTATCAAGACTCAATCCAACCGGAGTTACCGTGAACAACAAATGAAAAAATTCGCATCATTTTTTAAAGTCGGTTAAAATTGAATTAACTTAGATCTGCTGTTCATGTTTCACGTTTATTTATTTTCCAGATAATTTATTAAACCAATTTACATGAATTTCGATCGACAATAAATAAAATGTAGGTAAGTACCTAACACTCGCGCCTAGCGTTCAATTTTTATGTAAATTAAGTAATAACTTTTCTAGACACTTGTTTTACAAAATAATTCACAAAATATATTTCTCGTGAATAATGACAAATTTAATATTTATAAGAAATTATAGAGTTCCATACTCTTTGTGCATCTTTGTTGCTCGCGATTTCATACTCGCGTGCAACAAAGTTAAAACAACAAATAAGATGACACTATGGACAGAGTATAATAAAGATACAGTACTCCGGGAGGAGTTTTGAGTCGCAATAGCCTAGTGGTTGTGACCGTTGACTGGCAATTTAAGAGGTCTCGGGTTCACCTCTGACTTTTCGTAAGTTATGTGCGTTTTATAAATTAATTATCACTTACTCTGCCTCGGAAAGCACGTTAAGCCGTTGGCCCTACGCCTGACCTCTCTCCGATCGTGTCGGTTTGCCGTCCCATCGGACTATGAGAGTGAGGGAATAGAGAGTGCACCTGTGTTTGCGCACACACTTGTGCACTATAATATCTCCTGCGTACTTGGCTAGTCTCCGTTGAGATTGGCCGCTGTGACCGAAATTCGGTCAGGAGGATTATTATTACTCCGGGAGGGTACTCCCCTTGTATTCCTTATAACGACTGTCAAAGATCTTCACGACAGCCGGTGCCAACGGCTTTGTTTATTAAGGCACGGAGCAGGTGATAATTATTTTATAATACACACATAATCTTCCGAAAAGTCAGAGGAAGAACCCAAGAAGGCTTCGAACCTAAGACCAATGGCTTGCCAGTCAACTTTTATACCACGAGGCTATAACTACTTTTAAAACAGTTGCTTTCAAAAACAGCATACAAAATATAATAAAAGTGTTATTTGAAACGCGTCACGACACATCACACGAATATAAACGAAACCTGGTGTCAGAGTTTAAACCGCCCGTAAGCCTCTAAGACGGCTTTACACACCATTAAAAAAATTCTTAGGTGTGCTGGTTTCATTACGTTTTCCCTCACCGTTTTAGCAACTGATTATTAATTTATAATTATACGCACGTAACTTACGAAAAGTCAGAGGTTAGGATCGAACTCGAGACCTCTGACTTGTCAGTCACCGGTCATACCAATAGGCTATCAGTGCTATATAGTGCGAAACTTTACTCGGACCTCTGGACAACACGTAAAACCATAAACAAATACATAAGATCCGTTATTCTACCTAAGTTTGAGATGCACTGAAAGGGTTTTTATCCGGATTCTCCTATTGTGAAGCACGTTCCTTCAAAAAGGTTTAGTTTACAAAACTATCGATGAAGGTTTTACTAAAAAGACCTTAGATTTTACATTAAAGGGATGGTGACTACTTTATTTTTATTTTATTAAGGCTAAATCTTCACAAAATAAGAATTATAATATTTCACAAAATTACAAAATCTAATCTAATAAAAATTTTGTTCTTCCAAGGTTTGAACCAAAGGCAAAATATTTTCCTCTAAGGTACATTCTTTGCTAGGTACAGACAACACATAAACAATGACGTCATTATGTTCTAATGTCAAAGTCAAAAAGATTTTTGTTTAGGCAACTTGTTCCGATCAAACTGATATTTTTGCTGAAACTTTATAATGTTATTCTCCTTAATTTGGTTTTTTACGATTTTTCATAACTAGGACTGTAATGATTTTATATCTTTAATGTGCGAGCGAGTGTATACAGCATAGGCACCTTAACCTCACAACTAACACATCTCTACATTTCGTTAATTAAGGAGAATTTATCAGGAGTGCTCCAAATAAGTGGTACTCCCCAGTTAATAGTTAAGGAAGTATGCGCAATGGCCGACCTCTCTTGAGAGCTCAATTGATTCCGGACTCGTAGTAGCCCTTTGTTATCGTCCAATAGGTAATGGAACACTGCTTACACAACGTTCACTATGAATATTCCAAACGTAATTTAATTTTCTAAAGGAATTGCTTGCATTACAAATAGTTGTTTTGGACAAAGACGATTCAATTACTTGCAAGTATTAGCCTCGGCTCTGTGTGTATGAGTTAACTGCAGGTTGATTTCTTGTGGAACAGTCGCATTTAAAACGCATTGTTTACTAAACAAAATCATTCTAATTCCGTTCCGACCACGTGAAAACTAATCACCACCTCCATAAATGGGGATTAAGGGAGTCACCACAGTGTGATTGCGGAGCACCTTGCCAGACCCTTTCCCATGTGATAAACGAATGCTTACTTCGCTGTTTTCCCGGTGGAATGTCGGAAGTCCACAAACTCACACCTGCCGCCGTAGGCTAACTGAAAAGCTTGGATATAGAGATCTGATCCACGCAGGATAAATGCCAAACGCAATGATGACGATTCTAAAGAGTCCGATAGGTATTCCACGCATTTTAATGCATGTAGAAACATTTGAATGGGAGTATTCTAGGCGCAAAAGCCACCCTGCACTGATCACCTTTTCTGTGAAGTTTGCTTCACTAACAGAGATGTATGGCGAGTACTTTACAATGACAAAGACCAATTAATAATTATGATATTGGCGCATGCGTGCAAAGGCCATCAACCATACAATAATTTATTAGAAATAGTTTCTTACGCACAGTTAATAATATAATTAATGATAATATAATTAAAATTTCGAAAAGTCTTGGCATTCCACTAGACTATCATTGCATATGTGCATTAATTTGTTTAAACATCGGTCATTGACCCTCACTGCAATGTTGTGACCATTTTCGTAAATATACAGAGTATCACAGAAATGTATAGACAGTTACAAGTCACAATAATAAAAATATTTGATAAAGACTCAAATGTGTACAAATCTCAAATTAGTGCAAAATCTCAAATTAGTGCAAATCTCAAGTTTGTGCATAGACAAATACTAAACAGACAAAGACATGCGTGAAAATCTTGAAATAATAAAAATAAATTCAAAATATTTTAGGCCATTTCAAAAAATCAGTTTTTGATTACAATTTGTTCAACTAATTGAATTTACTGGGCAACCATTAAACAACCCATCAGATATAAAAATGAAATTCTAGATGTAGGTACCTACCTACTCGTACTTGTAAAATTCAATCAAAATTTCACGTGGAATGACCGTACACTGTGGATTTCAATTCGAGACCGCACAAGCGAATCGTTTTTCGAGATCGGAACCCATTTAAACCACAATACCGGTAATCGGGTGGTAGCGTTTCAGTCAAAATTACGTTTCCACCGCTCTCTAGCGACCGGCCACTTCAGTTGGAGAGCTGTATTTAAGATTGATTTATTTCGCTTAGATTTTTCGTGGCATGGGTCAGGTTTATGTGGTTTACCTGAATTACGTGGTTCTATAACTATAAATTAAACCCCTGATACAAAAAAACCTCAAATTTTTGGGGCACCTGGACTTGAAAAATCGAAGGTTCGAGGGTATCATGGGGAATATAAACGCACTAAGTAAATGGACGAAGGTTAGGTTAGAAATCTAGAAAAAGATCTAGTCAACGTCTCTAATAATTTCATAGATAGGTACCACAAACTACACACAAAACGAATGCATCTTCAACAAATTATCTTTTTGCTCTTAACTATCTCAAATTACATCCAATAGGCATCGTGTTCTTGGATAGACGGAAGGATTGCAATGCGCGAAAAGTACGTTAATTTTCACGATTGCGAGCCCTTTTAGGTACTAAAACACGTAACAAAATACGCAAATAAAGTACTCTACTACCGCTCAAAACTTCAACAAGATCATAATTCCTGATTACTCTTCCCTATAATCTCCAAATTATAATAAAACCAACAGTTAAAACAGTTTTAAGCCCTCACCGAGCCATTACCTGCGTACTGCGGTAAATTTAATAGTAAATATGCTGAAAAAAAATTTAATCTTTTATCTGTATCGGCTGAAAGCTGTCACTTCGAGCGAGCACGCGATAGGCGGGGCGGAATTATCGGCGAGGTGGAAAAATCAGACTGGTCTCGCACAGCATCCTCAAAATAAAATCTCCGCTTCACGCCCCAGTTACCCGGACGGAAGATTCGCCATTTATTCCGTTCACATGTGTTTATGGTACAAATACGGATGTATTCGAGCGCAACGATATTTCTCCAAATCTTCGGCTTTCAGGCAGATTTTTTGTCCGCTTTTCAACGAATAATAAAAGCGCAATTTGATATAAACCGTTTAATTACGGCTAAAAATATAATAGATAATAATAATCACTGTAAGGCTAAGGCCTCTTCTCATACAGAGAAGGATAGAGCATTAATCACCACGCTAGCTCACTGCGGGTTGGCGATTTCAGACTATTAAGTCCAGGTTTCCTCAAGATGTTTTCCACACCCTAAAATATAAAATTTTATCACGCCTCCATGTAGTAATTTCAACCTTTTGAGTACCAGTCTTATAAAAGACAAGCATTTACGTGACCCATATGCCACAATTTATCCATTCATTATAAAGACGTGACGTATGGGGTACGAAAATCGCCCAAAAAGATCGATGTGTAATTATTATTTGTAAGACTTGATATTTTATGTCATGAGAGTTTTCGAAGTAGGAAATTTGAATTAGATTACGAAAGCCTCTGATTTCCTCTTTGGAAAATCTACGTTTGTCTGTTTACGGAAACACAAGTTATTAATTACCAACTACATAAAGTGCGACGCATCATTGCTTGCTTTATGGCGGCCCTACTAAATTCTATTAAATATCAGGCACCACAAACGGGGCCAAGCCGCTGAGATAGAGAGTTTCTGTATATACCTACAAGGCGAAGGCACCCAGACATGCTTGACTGCTACTGAGAATATCCTATAGAAAGCTGTTGTAACTCTTTATAAACCGATCTAGAAATCGAAATCGAATAAACGTTCTTGCTTGTCATCCGTGCTTACATGAACTAGATTCAAGTAGAGTTACGCAGTTTTACGATCACTCCCTAGCAGCCTAATTAAGCTAATTCAATGGTAATCAGGATCCAATTCATTTATCCGATACAACCATCGTATTGCTACATAAAATAAATGTAAGTATTACAGTATATTGTTGTTAACTTAATCAATCCAATTGTTTTATTAATCCTTGACTTGATAAACGTAGATTAGAGCAACAGACTATCGATTGAGATACCGTACGTGGCAGACCCGTAAAATTCTTGATAAAAATATGTATATTAACGCTGTCACTCCTTTTTTTTTTTTTTTTTTTTTTTTTTCGGGGGGAAACCTTCAAAAGGCACCCTGCCTCCGGGGAAGAGACAGGATAGTGTGGGATTCTTACCCACTAAAACCACCCCGGTGATCACCATCAGCGCATGGAGGGAGGTCCCGGGTCCTCTTAAGAGACCAGCTCCGGAACCTTCCCTGCGCAAAGCCTATTAGGCACACTCCCTCTGTGACCGGCAGCACTTGATCACCGTGCCACCGTCATCTCTGGAGTCGCTTATTGGGCGGACAGACTCCCCAATCTGAGCACCCGCGAAACCAAAGGCCCCACCTGCCCTGATGCAGGCGGGGTTGCGGCGAATTAAGCGTCGAGGCGGTTGCGTCTTCGACGCCTCCTTCTCCGAGTGGGATCAGCCCTCTCTCGATCCCGCTCAGCGGCTTCTTTCTGAGACATTACTGCCTCACAAAAGCAGACTACTTCCCTCCAGTTATCTGTCCCTGCCAGCATTGCATTCACTACTGCGGGCAGAGACAGATCTAGCCCAATCCGGTCAATAAGGACACGCCGCTCGGAGGACCACGCAGGGCACTCCTCAAGGGTGTGCTGCGCGGAATCAACACCGCTTCCGCAGTGGTGGCAATTAGCTGTGGCCTCTCGCCCAATCCTGTTCAGGTACTCACCGAAGCAACCGTGCCCGGTGAGCACCTGAGTCAACCTGTAGGAGATGCGCTCCTCCCTGTTCAGCCAGGCTTCGAAGTGCGGCAAGACGGCTTCAACAACGCGTTTGCACGAAAACTGCGGCTGTTGTAGCCGCTCGCGCCACTGCTCAAGCGCGTGTCGCCGTTCCTGCCGCCTCAGCCTTACAAAAGCGCTCGCTGGTAAGGTATTGCCACTCTGGCGGATTTCACGGATCCGATTGTAGACTCTCGCGTCCATATCCGCCAGAATGTCCAGCGGTGGAAAGCGTGCCAGGAGAGTTGCCGCCTCAAAAGATACCGTCCGATATCCTCGTGCGATCCGAATGGCCATTTTCCGCTGCAGGCCGTTAATTTTAGTCCTGCAGCGTCGGACGCCTGAAAGTCTACCTGACCAAACAGGCGCCCCATAAAGGGCCATCGATCGCACCACACCCGCGTAAAGGCGACGCACTTCCTCCCGAGGTCCCCCGAGATTAGGCAGTAGTCTATGCAAAGCACCCACTGCCTTCTCGATCCGAGGGGCCAGGCGCTCGAAGTGCTCTTCAAAGCCCCACCGACCGTCCAGAGTAAGGCCAAGATACTTAATGTATCGGCCCACCTGGACTTGCGCATCTCCAACGCGGACCAACGAACTGGGTGGTTCTCTGCTCCTTGGCAATTTATGGAACCATAGCGCCTCGGTTTTATGAGGCGCTATTTGCAAACCCAACGCTGTCACTCCTACGCTACGCTAACTAACACTGATACGCTTCATCATCACTACTGCGTAACGCTACCACTGCTACGTATCGCTTTCACTGCTACGCCGCGCTATCACTGCTTTGCTACGCTACTCATTCTACGCTACGCTATAATTCCTGCGCAACGCTGTAATTGCTGTACTACGCTATCGAATATGTACCTACATAGTTTAAGCTTTAAAATGCTTTTTGTACTACTTTGTTGTTCCTTTTAAACACACTTTTCGCAAGATTGTTTACAATTGGAAGCAAAGTAAGAATATCGTTTAATAAAAGAAGGAAAAAGGCAATAGAACAAGCGGGCCACCTAATGGCAAGTGATCACCACCGAGCATAGGCACCTACAACACCAGATACATTGCAGATCCATTGCCGCTCTGCCAATGTTGGTATCCGTAATCTTACTCGTACTATCAAAACATTCAAGCATTTTAGATGGTAGTTACATTTACCCTTTGTACGGAATACTACTAGAAAAGTAGCAAGAACTCGCATGTTTCATAAAAATGTTACAATATAAATAAATAAATAAATTAGCCTGTAACTGTCCCACTGCAGAGCAAAGGCCTCTTCTCATACAAAGAAGGATTGCTCAGCAAACATTAAATAAAATAATAAATATAATATATATGTAGAGCATTAATCACCACGCTAGCTCACTGCGTGTTGGCGATTTCAGTCTATTAAGTTCAGGTTTCCTTACGATGTTTTCCTTCACCGTTAGTCAGAGGTGTCTTAGATTATCTAAGAAAGTACATATGACATAGAAAACGTCACATTGGTACATGCCAGGTTCGAACTCACACCCACGTGCTTGGGTCTGTAACCAATGCGCCACCACGACATATAAAAATGTTAATCATTTAATATTCCCTCTAGCTTCTTTTCAACGTTATTGGGTTTGATTTCCAGCATTATTAGATGTGGGTATATTTCCGTATTTACACGAGGGCAGCCATGACACATATTTAATCATGTTTTCCATCGGTACGCTTAGAAGATTTCGAGGTTTGTATTTCCTCGGGTCTTATTGCGTTGCATGAGGCATCGCGTCGTGTTGGCGGAACTCATCGCCGCTAGTAATTTCCGTTCGACCAGACGATACTACGATTTAAGTTGGTACTGCTACCGAATTTTAGTAAACTTGTATTTTTTTTTTTCTGAATGTTGCAAGAGAAAGTTGCATGTCTTGAATGAATGAATGAATGATTGAATAATGTCCTCCTGACCGAATTTTGATCATAGCTGCTAAATTCAACGGTGATTGGCCTTCTACGCAGGAGATATTTTAGTGCATAATTAGCGTACGCGCAAACAGTGCACTTTCTATTAGAAAGAAATTTTATTTTATTTTTATTTCTTAATTTTAAGAAATTGACTAATTGATTGATGAAATTGATGATTGAAATTGACTAATGAAATTTTTAGAATTCATTCATGAATACCCTAAAATACTCTCTGTGTAAAATTCAGCCGGTTGCTATGGCGACTTGATTTAACAGACACATCAAGAAAATAAAACAGAAGAGTAAATGTTATTTTATTTAAATAGCATTATTCACTTAAATCCCTAAACTTTTGGACCAATGAACTAATTAACAAATAAAGTATTGCATAGTAATTTCTTCAATACAATGAACCCTTACGACACTTGGCTACCGGCCTAATTTATTTGTTTTACTTACGCTACATAATTAGAATTTCAAATAGTTTTATACGTAGCCTATAAATACTAGAGACCCAAGAAATGAGGAGCCAGTGTGTGTCCGACAGTTTACAATTTTTTTTTTGTGGTTACTTTTTTTTAAAAAGGGAAGGAGGTAGGTTCTTTAGCATATAGTTGGAATACCTATATGGTGATTTAGTTATAGTTTTAATGATGAATCAGTATTTGGATGCGTATTATTGGCGTTTGCATAAGTTCTATCATAATTCGTACAAACATGAAGATTTAATATTTTTGAAGGATCCTAGTGAGTTTTTATGGGTAAGCTTACAAAATTCAAGACAAAATTAGATCAGTTTAATTAAATTATAGATCTTGAGCATAGCTTGTTGTATAATTAGTATTTGGAAAAGATAAACATGATTATTATTTTACACTAACTCTCTTCTTTAAAAAAAAACTTTTTTTTATAACCCATCTAAATATAGTCTAAAAACCCTCCACAAGAAATGGGTCTATGTCTTAGAGTTATTATCTATACTCTAAGGTCTATGTAAAATAAAAACATTTATTCAAGTTATACTAGTAGTTTCTGATATTTGCGCGTTTAAACATACTAACTCCCACATCTTTATTAATATTTATTGATTAAGCTTCAGGCAATGTCGTGGTGGCGCATTGGTTACGGACCCGCTTTGCAAGCGAGTGGGTGTAAGTTCGAACCTGGACAAACCAATATGACTTTTTCAATGTCATATGTACTTTCTTAGTTAATCTAAAACGCCACTGACTAATGATGAAGGAAAATATCGTAAGGAAACCTGGACTTAATAGACTGAAATCGCCAACACGCAGTGAGCTAGCGTGGTAATCAATCATCAATCCTTCTCTGTATGAGAAGAGGCCTTTGCCCTATATTGGGACAGTTACAGGCTGATTTATTATATGAGACACTAATATATATTATGTTCCATAGTTAAATATGTAGATTACCAAATTTTTCAAATCTGAATTCTGTTCTTGGCAGCCGTTATTAAAGAAAACTTTACTTGAAACTCTAATTGAGGTAATCTAGTGCAGCTGCCGTTCTACACAAGTGCAATTATTGCGGGTACTTCTAATTAACAAGAGTTTGAATTTATCATAAGCCTTTACTTGTTTCGCCAAGCATTATATATAGAAGGTCCTCGTTTCTGTTCCCTGTGGTCCTACCAAAATACGTCATCTGTAATATTTTTCAATTATTAAAATTGCTACAGATAAAATCAATTTTTTCTGTATTTTCCTGTAACATTGGCCGTGTGGCTTCCGGCATAAGAATAGAACTACCCCTACTCGTTCCGCGGGTGTCGTAAGAAGCGACAAAGGGAAAGGTCCGGAGGATAGGCAGCAGCATCCTTCTGTGTTACAGTAATCATCTGCTAATGCGATCGCTAAACCGCTTGCCCAGCGTGGCGATTTTGGGCAAATAATTCCAATGAGCGCTTAATAGTGGCGCGCATTAGGAGAGGCCTATGATGATGATGATGATTGTCCAAACATCCAACTCTTGTCAATCAAAGATCATTTTCGATAAGCATATTGTTCTTTGTTGCAGAATATGCCTCCTCAAGTAGACCCGGTGCCAAGCGGGGTTCTATTCGAGTCTGACACCCAGACGGCAGACCTCGGGCTGGCAAAAGATGTCTCAGTTCTGAAACACGCGAGTCCCAGGAAACACGAGTACGTGTGGTTCAACATCTTTTGGTTCCTGTTTCTACACGGAGCATCTTTGTACGGCTTGTACCTGGTCTTCACTTCAGCTAAATGGCAGACTAATGTTTTTGGTAAGTAGGTACTTTTTTAAACGGGTTTACTTAGCTTGACCTCTTTATTATTTGGATCAAATTTAGTAGTCGATATTTCACCCCCTTCCTGTTGACAGATTGATCTGATATTAGGCTTAGGCTACAAAGCTTTAGTTTTGATGACAAAACCGTTTTACGTAAAAAGAATTTTGCTTATATTATTTTTGTAAAGGAGGAAACCTTCAAAAGGGACATGGGCTCCGGGGAAGAGATTGGGGAGTGTGGGATTATTACCTCATTATTATCCGGTTGATCACCATCAGCGTATAGAGGAAGATCCCCAAGGTCTTGTTAATAGACCAGCTCCGGAATCCCTCTTGTGAACGCCTGTTAGGAGACTACTCTTTATTTCGAGATTAGACAAGTAACTGCTATAGCTGCAAATGTATAAAAAAAACAACATATTTGATTGAATGATTAAACACAGTTTTGCTTTTGTGGACAATAAAAGTCAATTAGGTAAGTTAGAATTTAAAAAAAGATCATTAACCTATTTTGTTTACGCACAACAATACACAAAAACAATAAACATTACGCAGAATTGCGATACTAAAAGTAAATAAAAAAATAGTAAGTATACAATACTTATACCTTTTTTTTCCCAGAAGGGGAAATGCGCCTTATGCATACCGTCCGTTAAAAACCATTGCAATCGATTCTGTTAATGATTCTTAACAAATTACTTTCGGCTAGTAATTTGTTGACCCGAAAATCAACAAATTCTAACGTTGTATAAAGATATACCTACATAATGACACATAAGTCGAATACTTTAGCAAACAGAATATAAGTTACTAAAGTTTCATTCTAGAGATTTCGTTGAGAGTATATCAGATCTTATTTCAATGATTTTCGGGTCGACTGCAAGCCGATTCTCTCCGTCTGAAGCCTTATTTGAAATAGGTCAGACAGACCTTGAGCGTGATTTTGCAATTTGTCAATAGTATCTGCAAAGGCACTCAGAATTACTTTCTCAATTGAGAAATTAAATCGAAGCAATTTAAAAGTTAGAAGTCGTATTGGTATTGTACTAATTGTTCTGGGTAATCTTTCTAGGTCTTTAACAAACGAACAAAGGTATATAAAAAAAAATATAAAGCTTGCTTTTACTAGACCAACGAGGCAGTCAAAAAAAAGGTGCATTACCTACCTTTATGTACTTTGAACGTTGGTTCTCCTATCTCGCTAAACCGTTATCTCGCTCGCACATTGAAAAAAAAACACTATAATAAATATAGTAATGAAGTAGGTGAGTAGAAAAATCGTAAAAAAACTAAATTAAATTCCAGTTCTAATTTTTTCGGTATAAAGATTTGTGAAGAATCGAAAAGCGAAATGCGAAAAGAATCAGCGGTCCATAAACCGCCTCTATGCAAAAAATAAAGCCGATAAATTTATCTGTTCCCGCGTTCTAGTTAAAAAGATTAATTTATAGTTTTTCCTCAGCCTATAATTTACAGTATAAAATAATAAGATGTCATATTTCAGCATTTGCCGTGCACTTAATGTGTGCCATTGGGATTGGTGCAGGATCTCATAGGCTTTGGACTCACAGATGTTTTAAGGCGCGCACGCCTCTCCGTGTAGTGCTTATGTTATGGCAGACTATGGGCTTTCAGGTAAGGAATGGATCACAAAATAGTGTGAAGTTAGCTGCGAGTGACGTTTGCTCAAAGATTATTCGCGTTTAAGTGTTGCTACATGCATAAAAACACGTGGAACGCTTGTCAGGCTTTTGATCTCGGACTAATCCATGAAAAAAATCATCTCGCACCTAACTTCACACACTTAAAAATGGTAGCGCGTACATGGTATCTTTCAAAATGAAAATGGCATTGACAATATTGTGACAAGGGAATTTACCGCCATTACCATTTTCACAACTAATTCGACGTTTCAGACAAGTTTAAGAGTCTTCTCATGACCACGGTCAATTCCATTTGACAGAAACGTCGATGTTAGTTCAATGATTATTATTTTGAAATCTTTTCGCGAATAGACCCGAAATCATATTTGCAACAATATTTCAATTCGCATCCAAGGGACAGTTGACTGCCAAAGATATTACTTGCAGTCGTTTGCCTTATAGATTCGCTAGTTTTCTGCCGTGAGAGCGTATCTCCAACGATTTTCCAAATAAACAATTGATTTTAAAATGAAAAAATGGAAAAGTCAGTGCGCTGTTGCTTCGTGGCTGAACTACTTCACCATTGCGAATAAACCTTTTAACATCATAACTACCTGAACAAGAATAATTTTACAGGCTTTTTTCAACAAAGCAAGCTTTTTTCGTAACTTTTCTAAAGTTTGCTTACGTACAGCCCTTGTTTATCCCTTAGAGGGTATGGTAAATTTTCATAACGCCGAGTAAACAACAGCAGTGTATTGTTATATGTATATTTAACAAAGTATATAACACGTAACTTAAGTATAGGTATTATTATGAATGCTTAAACAAAAACTCTGTAGCAACCGACGAATTAGTTGAAATTTCGTTCTAAAAGCATTTTTAAGTATAGCTAATAGGTAGAATTAAATTAAATAGATTAGATAAAAAATTATAATAAATCAACCTATTATATTCTCCCTCAGGGCAAAGGCTCTTCTCACATAGAGAGGGATCGAGTATTATTCACCACGCTAGCTCACTGCGTGTTGTCGATTTCAGACCATTAAGTCCAGGTTTCCTCACGATGTTTTCCTTCAGTACACCGTAAGTCAGTGGCGTCTTAGATTAACTAAGAAAGTACATATGATATTGAAAAGTCACATTGTTACATGTCAGCTTCGAATCCACACCCACGTGCTAGCAAAGCGGGTCCGTAACCGATGCGCCACTACGACACTTATAGAATAGAATTAATAAAATTGAAATTAGCTTATTTACATTGAAATCCTGCTTGGCAAAATCATTTTCTATCGCCAATCACCACATACTCGTCTCAAAAACAGATGCTGTTTTGAATATTAATCTAGTACGAAGGTAAATAATTTATTAGTGATGGTAGGTAGCTAATAATATTGTTAAGCTCTCAGCGTATGAGAGTATACTTTGATCATTAGCATTCCTCATCTAATTACTGTTGAGTACCGAATAGTTACACGACTATGTCAGATTCTGTTTACTTACATTATGTTAAGCAATAATTATAAGTGGGAATCGATCACTTAGACTGTGTAGACATGTGTAGGAGGCATTTCGTCCCATTAGTAGAACAATGTTTTATCTACAAAATGTCTACTTTTCGGTAGAGTGATTTGAAGTTTGCGCGTGCATTATTTTGCTTATAACTCTTTTATGGAAGACTTTAGCCATTTAATATTTTTACAATGTACATAGACATTAATACAGCTTTTATTGTTATAATTATTTATTCTAAAAACTATTCCTGTGCGTAGATAGTGTGTCGCATGTTCATACATAACATTGTACTGCCAACGAGAACAGTTCAAGAGCTGTCTCTTGAACACATGGATCGTTATTTGACCAAATTAATCACGTTATATCTGCATGTGAAACAATATTTTACGGAATCCTAAAATTATGTCCATGTCTTTCGTGAAGATGTTTTATATAATACTAGCTTCTCGGCGCGGCTCCGCCCGTGTTAAGTATTAACGTAAGTAATGACGTGAATTTTACAAGTATTGAATGCTCTAGGTACACACTATTGTCTTGTTTAGTCGTACTTACCTATTTATTTGTACAGGTATCTTTAAACAAATAAAAACAACAAGTTGGCAAGTTATATCTTTAATATAATCAGTATAAAATTTAACAAATTAAGCTGTAACATAAAAGTAAACATTGAGGAATGTAGGTACTAATTTTAACAATTATAAAATCACAATAAAATCTAGCTTTAGGTGTTTCACAGCCTAAAAAGTTTTGTACTCATAATATCACATTTATTTTCCTTAACGTAATACCTATTATTATTTATTATCATTATTATTTTTAATTGTAGTTTAGTTATAGATAATTAAAATTTAAAGCTACGCCAAAAATTAAAATATTATATTTCACACAAAGTGTAGTGATTTTTGTCCGATACAATCAGATCAGTCAATTGAATCTGACACGAGTTTTGATGAAATTATATTCCCCAGCAGTGGGCTAAAAAGGCGCCACTTGCCAGTCAAACATTCAAGACAAATGTATTTAAATAGTATTGGCAAAAATATTGGATGAAACTGCAAGCTATTGAAGAACATTCTTCAGAAGAAGATCATGATCCATCCAATTCAGTGACGCAACAGAATGCACCCATCGTTGAATCTTGCTCAAGTCAGTTCAACACTGAGAGTACTGTGATGGCATTACGCGCTCTTTCTGGTCAAAGTCAATCGCTTCATAGTATAGATCGCTCTGTTTCTAATACTGTCATACCACTCCAATCACAAGTGCAAGCTATCGAAGAACGTTCTTCAGAAGGTCCTAATCCATCTAATTCTGTGAAGCAACAAGATGCTCCCATATCCCCCATTGCTCAATCTTGCCCAACTCGGTCCAACACTGAGAGTACTGTGATGGCATCTCCTGCTCCATCAGCTCAAAGTCAATCATTTTATGGTACAGATAGCTCTGTTTCTGAACTTGCGATACCACGCCAATCCAAAAAACGCTCAAAATGTCGCGATAATTGGGCAGATACAATAAGGAAACGACAAAAGATCGAGATCGAGATTGCTTTGATAGAATTAGTTACGTACAGCGGTTACATATATTTAAAAAGTTTTGGGAGTTAAGAGACAGAAAAAAGCAATGGGAGTATGTATTAAAGTAAACTACCAAGGAGAAAAAGAAGAGATGTTTATATCAGAATACAACCAATAAACGAACTTTTACATACAAGTATTATCTTCCTTTATCTCGATCTCGATCTTTTGTCGTTTCCTTCTTGTATCTGCCCAATTATCGCGACATTTTGAGCGTTTTTTGGATTGGGGTGGTATCGCAAGTTCAGAAACAGAGCTATCTGTACCATAAAATGATTGACTTTGAGCTGATGGAGCGGGAGATGCCATCACAGTACTCTCAGTGTTGGACCGAGTTGGGCAAGATTGAGCAATGGGGGATATGGGAGCATCTTGTTGCTTCACAGAATTAGATGGATTAGGACCTTCTGAAGAACGTTCTTCGATAGCTTGCACTTGTGATTGGAGTGGTATGACAGTATTAGAAACAGAGCGATCTATACTATGAAGCGATTGACTTTGACCAGAAAGAGCGCGTAATGCCATCACAGTACTCTCAGTGTTGAACTGACTTGAGCAAGATTTAACGATGGGTGCATTCTGTTGCGTCACTGAATTGGATGGATCATGATCTTCTTCTGAAGAATGTTCTTCAATAGCTTGCAGTTTCATCCAATACTTTTTGCCAATACTATTTAAATACATTTGTCTTGAATGTTTGACTGGCAAGTGGCGCTTTTTTAGCCCACTGCTGGGGAATATAATTTCATCATAACTCGTGTCAGATTCAATTGACTGATCTGAATGTATCGGACAAAAATCACTACATCATCCATCACGACAAGTAGAAACGTCAGGAACATCATTTGATGAATCATCCCAAAAGGGTAGTATGTTGCTTTTCTTAGCACCTGTAAATATATTTTTTTGCGTTTACAAATGTACCTACCTACCTTCAACCTATACAGAACCAGTGTAAGCTGGTCTCGCGTTTGGTTGTATTATGAAACCATCGTGCGGCCAGCTTAGACTGATTATGTGTAGTACACACGGCTGTGTGTACTATGAAGTTAGACCTAGATTTTTTTTAAACGACATTAGAATTGTAAAGTTTATTGTTATTTATGTTCATTTAGTTGAAAATTAGTTATTAAGAATAGCTGTGTACAATTAAAACTGTATTTAACAATTTTATAGCACTTTTAGATTTCGAATAATGTTTTACGAAAAACTAATTAATAGAAAAAAGTAGCATAAGCGCTTACGACCCATACTTTAAAAAATAATTTGGTCGAATAATGTTTCATGTGTACATTCAGACGAAATGAAGATACAATTATGCGTAGTAAAATATAATATGTGCATAAGAAACTACAAAATTAGAGAAACCAATTAAACAAGCTTTATTGTATATTAACATGTTAAGAAACTTATCAGTAAAGTATTGAAGCGGATTACACTTAAGTTTGAAAGACGCGGTAACTTGGTAGAAAAATGTTTTATGTGATCTTAAATACTGTCTCTGTGGTAATGCCAATAATTTTGTGTAATAGACCTAAAACAATGTAATTAACATACTAAAAATGTTAATGTTAATAATTTAAACGTTTAATTCTCAATAGTAAAGAACAACATTGTGTATGTAAACAAAATACAATAATTTAATTGATTTCTTACCATTTTGATCGCCACTGTCGGTATCCATTGTCACAACTCCTCACTTTTGGAGACTACGTTGAATAATGCGCGTTGTAATGAAAGAACGCGACGCAAGGAGCCGGGAGCGCCAGAGCGGGGTAGAGATCATCGCGTTATGTGTTCGTGAGACGTTATTTTAGGTATGCCGCGCGGTATAAAACTTTATTCGAACTTAATAACTTTTAAAATATTGAATAAAAATTATAAAAAAATATATCATTGGATAGCTTACGTCATTATGATAACGAATTTACCATAATATCATTTTTGTTACATGTGATGATAAAACAATATTCTACTAATGGGACGATTTGAAGTATATTTGATGATACCTACAAGGGATCACAGAAAATACTTTATAGAAAAACACTATTTATGTTTAGAAAATGATGTATTCTTTGCTTATATTCAAATTACAATACTAGTGTATTTTTTAATTTCGGGCCTACAGAAACTATTAGCAAACAACATATAGGTACTTATATAGAGATAGAAATATATACTTCCTATAGAGTGGAATAAATATGTACATACGTAGAGACATAGATACTTACACTTATATATAAAGAAAGTAGAATATTCAATGTGTCGCGTTATAGCTGATTTACATCGATCTAGTTTTTCAATCCAATCTTACTGGATTTTTACTAAACACTAAACAAATGTCAATCCAGTATCTACTGTGGCAGTGCAGTGAAATTTGCTATAATAAAATACTCGATCAATGTAAAATTAGTGCAGATGTAGGTATTTCGATTAAAGGACTTTTGCAACGAAAGATAGTGTTAACAAATACATCATCATAAAAATTATTACTTAAATAGTAAAATTGAACATTTAAGTCAATTTCAAATATTTTTCGATCTATAAACATTTTTTTGTACCAGGATTGCATATTCGAGTGGGCGCGCGACCATCGGACTCACCACAAGTACGCGGACACTGACGCCGACCCTCACAATGCGGAAAGAGGCCTGTTCTTCTCTCACATGGGATGGCTCTGCTGCAAGAAGAGCCCAGAAGTCATTGAAGGAGGCAAACGCATTGATCTCACAGATTTGTACGCGGATCCAGTTGTTATGTTCCAGAAGAAGTAAGTCCATTTGAATAATAAATATCATTATTATTTATTTAAGAATAATAAATATCATTAATAATAAAAATCATTATTAATAAATATTATTTAAGAATAATAAATATCATTAATAATAAAAATCATTATTAATAAATATTATTTATGAATAACAAATATCATTATTATAATTCACTTATTATTCCCGAACTTTGTTGGGGTCGGCTACTAATCTAACCAGATGCAGCTGAATATCAGTTTTCATTGAATATTTCTATTTGAATAATAAATAGGTATACTTTTTAAAATTCCAAATTTTTGTAGACAGAAAAAAATCGAATATCGCTTTTTTATCGCTATAATTACGCTTCACATGCATGAATGCTGTATAAAAATGATATAAGTAGCTAATATTAGTAAAAATATGCATTAATAAAAAGAAAAAGTAGTCCTCCAATTTTTTCCTGTATCGGAAATACGCGTAATAAACAAGCACTAATACCAAGACCGAAGAAAATATGCTTCGCGTATATACATAGCACAAATATTTGTCGTCGACACATATCGAATATTGATACGTTGAGCGCAAAAAGCCAAATGGTGTAGCCACAGCGCACATTTCGTCACACACGGCGAAGTACGATCTCATTTTTCTTTAATCTATGTTTGCTGTCATTTTTTTAGTATACTTCTATCAGACTATAGATTTTCATAGTTGATATTTAAAATATAATTACCTATGTATTAAGAATAAAACAATGTTAAATATCGCGACATGTCGATCTCCAGACAACCTTCATTATAATATTATTTTCTTCGTAAAAAAATCTCGCTACCGCATTGATATACAAACGCTACCGTTTATTTATTTTTATTTATTTATTTATACTTCATGTACAAAGCAGGTACATAAGGCGGACTTAATGCCTTGAGGCATTATCTACCAGTCAACCTTTGGGTCAATAGAAAGGCCTACCGTTGTCTTTTCCCCGCTTCATTCCCGCCGTGTGGCTCTATTTTTTCGGAAAAGGTAACTCTCCGGTAGCTATCTAGCAAAAAAATACTGCGTGAAAGAGGGGCAAACCAAAAAACACTTTCGCATTTATTAAAGACAAAGGATTATACATTCGTAGATATTATATTTCGTCTACAAAGAAGCATCAATACTTTAATATAATATTAATATTTATTTTACTTAAACGTTACCTATAACTGAAACCACAAATCTCTGAAACGGTTGTCGTCGCTTCTCTCCAATATTTATACGTGCGCTTGCAAAACTCTCTGCAGTATTAAAAGAAAAAGCAAAACATATTTTTCTAAGACCTTTGTACGTCTTTTAACTGCTAGAGTAAAATAAAGAAACACGACATTTCCAACCCTCAGTCGCTCGCAAAGTTAAATAACATTTATTTGTGTACCTACTCTTTTAGTCCAGTGAATAGTCGAGACATTCATTTTATCACGCGTATCTATCTCCCAACAACAAACGGTAGGCCGAGAGTATTATTAAGTGTGAAATAAAGTTGATGTCGCTATAAATTTAAACTCATTTCGTGCTGAAATGTTGATAGTCCGACGCAGTTGGAGGCTTCGCAAAAACGCGACACTCTTGTTTTAATGTCCCGACACTAATATTGAAATTAATTTTATGTTCATGAATACGGTAGAGAATAATTTTGTTTATCACGCGAGCAACTTTTTAGATAAGTATACAACTTTCTAGGTATAGATATATTTTTTTAATCTGGTCTAGTTGTTTGCGCATTGTGAAATTATAGATATGTTTTTGTGAAATTTTTACATGTTATAGCACACGTTCTTTTTTCAAATTTCTTATTAAATATTTATATTATAGATATGTCTAAATAATTGTTCCCAAAATACAAGAAAAAAACTTATTTCATTGCCGCCGATATTAAAAAAACTTATAGTTGGTACCAAAATAAATAAATCAGTGTGTAACTATCCCACTGCAGGACAAATGCCTCTTCTCATACAGAGGAGTATAACTTTTTTTTAAACTTGGCTTTGACTATATTGATTTTGTGTTAACCGTATATTAACTATCACGTTTCTTCTTGATTTTAGCAAAGCTCATACTTTCAAAGATTTTAGCTTCATATCTCTAAAGTCTTTAAGTCTGGCAGCCTCTAACAGGCAAACCTCTAAAAATTGTCTCACGGTTTAAAAACTTCCACAGGTAAACGTATATATCATAAGCATTTCAAGCATCTGGACTCAATCAATTCACAAATTTATTACAGAATACGAAAATATTACGTAAAATTTTCATTTTATTTTCTACGATATTCGAAACGCCTCTCGACTGCCAGACAGAGTGCTTATCAGGAGATAAAAAGCTAAGCGCTATGAAACTACGAGCCTATTTTTTTCAACTTTGAGAGCTCTCATAGATAAGTTTTTTTTTCAGGCACTACATGAAAATGATGCCGTTGTTGTGCTTCGTACTGCCGACAGTGATCCCAGTATACTTCTGGGGGGAGACGTGGACGAACGCATTCTTCATCCCAACTATACTGAGGTACACTTGTGGAATCAACGTGGTGTGGAGCGTCAACAGCTTTGCTCATACATTTGGATACAGACCTTATGACAAGTAAGATGTTATGACTAATCATTTTTAGAGTTGTTAGATTCCCAAAGGGTAAATACGCTGTCCTTCTGTCACCAGGCTGTATCTCATGAACCGTCTTCTTCTTATCGTGTGGTTGATAAACAACCTGGTATCAGAGTTTAAACCGCCCGTAGGCCTCTGTCATGGCTTTACACACCATTGAAAAATCTCTCAGGTGTGCTGGTTTCATCACGATGTTTTCCTTCTCCGTTTTAGCAACTGATAATTAATTTATAATAAGCACATAACTTACGAAAAGTCAGAGGTCCTTGGGATCGAACTCGAGACCTCTGTGACTGTGACTTGTCAGTGACCTCTGTGACTCTCTGACTTGTCAGTCGACGGTCATATCACTAGGCTATCAGTGCTGTATGTATCAGTGCAAGAACCGTAATAGCTAGACAGTTGAAATTTTCACAGATAATGTATTTCTGTGGCCCTATAACAACAAATACTACAGAATAATATAAATATTTGAGTGGGGCTTCCTTACAACGACCTTTAACTTGACAGTCTAACGATTATAAATACAACTAGGCTAACACTGCTTTTAACTAGGAACTAATAACGTAGTTCGACTTCTGTATAGCATAATTATATCATCTGCCTAGTCTTTTCCCAACTATGTTGGGGTCGGCTTCCAGTCTTACCGGATGCAGCTGAATACCAGTGTTTTACATGGAGCGACTGCCTATCAGACCTCCACAACCCAGATACTGGGTTACACGATACCCCTTGGTAAGACTGATTGTCAGACTTTCGGGGGCTACTGACTACCCGTAACGACTGTCAAAGATCTACAATTGACAGCCGGGGCCAACAGCTTAAGGTGCTAGCCGAGGCACGGAGAGTGATGATTAATTTATAAAACGCACATAAATTACGAAAAGTCAGAGGTGCGCCGCCTTGGGTTCGAACCCGAGACCACTGACTTGCCAGTATCTATCACGACTCCAACGCTTATACAACTAGGCTATCGCTGCTTTTAACTAGGAACTAATAACGTAGTTCGACTTCTGTATAAATTATATGTACGTAATGTAGTTGGGTCGTTTAGCAACTCAGTCTGAAACTTTACGTATGAATTTTAAATACTCTGTTTGTAGTTTATAAACTAGTTACCTAAACACATGCTGCGTAGTATGTTGAGTTTTTATTGCAAGTGCATGTCGGCTTGTTGCTGACGGCTCGTTCGCTATTCTGTGAAAAGGTCTACCTTGATAATATAGAGAGTTTGTTAATATAGAGGCACCTGAATATAATCAAAATACCTTTTATACAGTCAAGAGCACAGGCATGTATAGATTTGTACTTTTGAAACTCAATTGATTGACAATTGATTCATGGTATGTCCTTCTCTGTATAGTGGTGTATTGTAGAGTCGTGATAGCCTAGTGGTGGTGACCGTTGACTAGCAAGTCAGTGGTCTCGAACCCAAGGCGCACCTATATACTTTTCGTAAGTTATGTGCATTTTTTAAATTTATTATCACTCTCCGTGCCTCGGATAGCACGTTAAGCTGTTGGCCCTGGCTGTCAATTGTAGATCTCTGACAGTCGTTACGGGTAGTCAGAAGCCCGAAAGTCTGACAACCAGTCTTACCAAGGGGTATAGTGTAACCCAGTATCTGGATTGTGGAGGTCTGATAGGCATTAGGCAGTTGCTCCATGTAAAACACTGGTATTCAGCTGCATCCGGTAAGACTGGAAGCCGACCTCAACATAGTTGGGAAAAGGCTAGGCAGATGATGATGTCCTTTTCTCTACGAGAAGAGGGCTTTGCCGCTACAGCGGGACAGTTACAGGCTTGTTTGTTATTGTACGTTTTGTAGTTGTTCTCAAGCATAAACATAATCATATATGGGGAATTTAACTTTGGACTTAAACTTAGGAACCGCAGGAAACAAACAGCTTGTAATCTATTATTAATACAGGTCATTGGTCAAGTTATTAAAGCAAATTAGCAATAATTGATGTAGTTTAATCAGTAATCACTAATCTGATTTAAATCTATTAATAACAATAATACGGGTCGTTAATAATGCATAACAATGAAGATAGTTTAGTCAGAGTTATTGATAACATAGGTAGGTAAGTATGTAATCCGATTAACATCAAATGTACCTGAGTAGCGTAAATCTAACCACAGCAGCAAATACCTACCTATTTGTATACAAGTCAGATTCATCGGTTTAAGTGGATTCCACACCTTCCGATACTATCCAACCCGATTGTAATTATCGGATGAAATCTGACAATGTATAGTGCAATCCTAAAAATAATAAATACCTAAATAAATAGGATCTATAATTATTAATTACTACGGTTAGCTTACGTCATCCCACTGCTGGGCAAAAGCCTTCTCCCAATCAATAAATAAAACCAATGAATTTGGTGCCCCCGACGTGATAGTAAATTTTGTTAATGTTAATAATTAAGAAAATTTTAAAAAGCAACTGATATCTATGGATGGGATTCGAATCCACGATATTCGGCATACCGTGCGGCGTGCCGATTCTCTAACCGCTAAGCTTTTGTATCCCATTAAAATCAGTCGAAATTTCAAATTCCTTTCTACGCCTAGGGCGTGTGGCCTGTGTAAATAGGATCTGTTGCACAATACATTGTCCGATTTTATGCTATAATTAGGATCGGATCGGATAGGATCAGAAGATGTGGAACGTACTTTACTACTGGGAGGTACCTTGATCTGAAAACCAGGCCTGGACTTTTTGGCGAGTCAGCATTATATTGCTAAGATCAGTGACCTTTTGACATGGACATGCTTTCCGGCACTTTTTTTTATTTATAAATGGCTTTTCGTGTTACAATTTGTCATTTTGTGGCCGTTATATGACCATATTACAGATAACGTAAATATTATTTTAACAATGTAATAACATTTTTTTTTGTTCGTCACTTGGCCTACGAATACCTAGCGTAGAACAGATTTTTTTATATTATTGGTTATAATCAATTATCGATACATAAATACCAAATCTGTGTGAAATTTCGCTAACTAATTTAATTTAGTCCAATAAAGTCTTATTCTTCTTAAAAAAAAAATAGTCCAGTATAAAAATTATGTGTTAAATGCCGTTTATTTTTAAATAATACTACTAATACCCTCATGTAATCAGTCAGGCTTTGACCTTAAATACCGTTTAAACACTTCACACTTTACTAAGTAAACTTAAAGGATCTCTGCCTAATCTCTTAACTAAACACCGGATCGTTAAAAGCGTCTCGGACTTCTCTCCCCAGATTAAAATTAAAAATATTTTTCCTCAAGGTCACTGAACCCTCGGGAGAACATTGGAGTATGGATGATCTGTGTGGAGGGCTTCCACAACTACCACCACACCTTCCCGTGGGACTACCGCGCGACTGAGCTTCCCCTGTACAACATGCTTACACCTACTATAGTGTTCATCGACCTCATGGCAAAGGTACGTAACCATGTTCCCTTTTGACGAAGTTTACAGCAGGAAAATAAATAGACATAACCTTTGTGCGGTCAGGGTGGGATTAGGGTCGCCATCTTTGAAAAAAAAATTCTTTTTTTAAACGTAACACACTATTTTTTTCTCTTGTATCACCCAATAGGGTGCAAAGACAAAATTTCTTAATGTACTCTCAGTTCTCACTCACTCTTTGCCGGAACGATAGCTGTCGATCAAAGAAATAATTGTCCTGTGCTGAAATAGAACCCGCGACGCTAAATGCAGAAAACGAATCGTTTACCTGCTACGCCAATCGTGTTATCAGTTAATTTTTAAGTTGGTAACCTTTGTTATATCTTTAGAAATGGAAAAATCAAAGCTGCAGTATCGACCTAATTGTGCGCAAGTAATAGCCACTTACTGCCCCGAACTAGGTATACTGTTCGCGGAACAAACTTGGAGCTGGGAACTCATAAAACTTTATCGTCGGAAGTTAATTTTTTTTTCACTGAAATATGTAAAAACGTTCTTGCCAACTTTCAGAGTTGATTGTTTGGTTAAATAATACAAGTAATTAGCATAAATTATTGTATAAAGCTTAGCATCTAAAATGAATCGTCAATTATATCTGGTGTTTCTCTCAGCCAGATATACAACATACATACTACGTATATTGATTACCTATTTAACTTGTACAGTTGTACCTTAGGTATGTATAATAGAGAGACATAAATCCATTAGCATGTTGTGTTCATATTTCTTTCGCCTATACTTACACACACACTATACACTAATATATAAATGTGCGTGTAAGTAATGTAAAGGAATATGACACAGCGTGGTAATGGATTAATGTCTCTTACTGTACATCTAATCACTCAAGGAATTTGGAGCCACTTAACTTTGAGGATAGATCACCATGACATCCCCTCCCCGCCATCGTAAACAATCGTGATGATAATAACTCCTCACATGATTAAAGAACGGTCACCTATGTACCTACAAATTAAAATGTAATGTTTTTTTTTATTCTACCATACAGATTGGCCAAGCATACGACTTGAAATACGTGTCCCCTGAAATCATAAAACAGCGTTCACAACGTACTGGGGACGGGACACACCACCTATGGGGTTGGGACGACCCTGAATTCACCGAGAAACTCAAAGCGAAATATGGTGCGGTCAGCCACAGTGAGGAAAGGAAAGAGGCATAATTTATTGTTTCATTCACCGTATGCTTTTATTAATGAAGACTGTAGTAGAAATAAGGGTGTTAAATACATTTACTTAATCATTTTTAGCATGTACAAATTGATAAAAATAAACTTGTACAGCAAACATTTGTTTTATTGTGAGTGAGTAACCAGTGGATAAATACCTATTATGAATTCTTAAATATAATATTTAAATACAAACTGAGTCATCAGTAGGTATACCTAAAATGGTGCCAAAAGCATGACGCCTGGGGCGCGGGCGTCTAGATGGCTTAAGCCGGTCCTGTCCATAGTCCGATCAAACGGCAATCCGACATAATCGAAAAGAGATCTGACGCTCTTTTACGCACTTCATTTACGCACATAAGTAACGATTATAGGACTAGTTCGATACCGACAGTTCGAACTTAACACTTCCGTATCTTCTTTTCATCGATAACCGACAATTTATTGCATTTATACCCCATCTCTACAAAAACATAAATAAGTAAAATGAAACAAGCTTGAAATCTTTTTCCAATGGGTCACAGCTGGCACCGTCGTAAGCGATAAGCGAAAATCGATATTGGCCTCTTCCATTAGCGAGGTATAATTAATGCAATGCATTGTACCTATGCTTACTACGCCATTCGGCAGGCGACAGGAGGAAATGGTAAATTAACTGCATCATTACCTAATAAGGTAATAAGGATGTGAAATGAACTGGACGCCCTTGTAATAAATAAATTATGAAACCGTACTATAAAACCTCAAATCTTAAACTTGTAAAAAAAAATTATAGGTCTTAAGTTTTCTTCGCTGATAGCGAAACCCAAGTTCACAATAACTAAGGTTTCGCTTAGTATTACGAAGAGCTAGTTTTATAAATACTGATCTTGCAATCTAAGTAAAGGTAAAAGTATGCTCTCTAAGTAAAGTGTGCTCTATTAATAGGTAAAGGTAAAGTGTGCCGTGTGGTTTCTGGCCTAAGAATAGAACTACTCCTACTCATCCCGTGGGTGTCGTAAGAAGCGACAATTAAGGGAAAGATCCGGAGGATGGGCAGCAGCATCCTTTAGTGTAACAGTAATCATCTGCTACTGCGATCGCCAACCCGCTTGCCCAGCGTGGCGATTAGTCTGCAAAAATTGGGGGCGCACATCTCATACTACAATTTAAAATTACAAGTTATTTCGTACATACATATTTCTATGACGATTTTTTTGTCATGAAATATAATCAAATATGAAATGAAATTCATAATTATCTATAAAATCTAGAAGTTACAATTTCAGAACGTTAACAATTCAAGTCTGTCAAACTAAAATTGACAAAATATGTCAACGTCAAAGTTGTCAATCGATATTAGAATAAAAAAAAATAATATTGTGTTGTTATGTTGTATTAAATATCATTGTTCGTAATTGAATTGTGTGACTAGATCTATTTTTTAAGTAACAAAAGAATATTCAATAGTAATTAACTACTTACTGATTACATGCCAGCAGCACCAGTGTGTAACTAAGACATTCCCCTAAAAACAACTATGTTATCTTCACTTATAAAAGAACACCAAGCAAAACAAGCTTCAAAGAGAGTATTACAAGGTAAGCTCGTAGTCTTTCCGAGTTTCCAGTCACTGATAAGACATCAGAACACCAAAATGTCTGCTCTCCCAGAATTAAAAAAACAAACATTATTTTGGGCTTATTTTTGTTTGAAGTTCCTCGTTCGTTCGTTTCCTTAAAAATAAGTTTGTTATGTTTATTGCGCAATAAAATACCTATACTTACTCTACATGACATCTTTTTTTTTCAGAAAAAAAGCGGAAAGAATGCATATCTGCTGCAAATGAATTGACTCAAGCTCTAGTTGACCATCTCAATGTTGGGTTAGTAAGTCAAACAAATATAATATTTAAACATTTTTATAAAGTATATGCACTGTTACAAATTGTTCCTGATAGTTTCAAATATCATAAATAATGGTAACAATAGACAAATTCCTCCCGCCCCTAAAACAACACTCTCTTAAATAAGCACTTTACGTAGTCAATTGACCTGTTTATCTCATACAAGTGAACTGATCAACTGGTTAAGCATAGTTATGATCGCTAGTCACTCAACCATTGAATTTTTACAATTTATTGTAATTTTACATTGCTGGAGTTAAGTGATAAATTTAAGATTTTTTACTTTCAGAGTAGCACAGGCTTATCTTAACCAAAAGAAATTAGACGCTGAAGCCAAACTCTTACATCAAGGAGCTATCAACTTTGCTAAACAGACACAGCAATGGCTTGGCCTTGTTGAGAACTTCAGCAGTGCCCTGAAAGAAATTGGTGATGTTGAAAATTGGGCGAGAAGTATTGAGAATGATATGAAGATTATTACTGACACATTAGAAAGGGCTTATGAAACAACGCAAGAACAGCCAAGCATTACCAGCAATAGTAGTAGTAGTAATTAATAAATAAATAATGTTAAAGTATGAATAATTTTGTGTTATTATTATAACAAATTCTACAGTTAAAATGATTTCTGCTTAAAAATCTTAATTAGGTCTTTAAAATCTATAATAGGTTTTAATTAAGTACCTCTCTTTCAATGCACTACTGATAATGCATTGACTTACTTAACATTGTTTACTGTAGCCTGTAATGTTAAAAAAAAAATCTTATCCAAGGAATAAATAAATTAGCAGCTTGTGTCGGTCGGGAACCATCGTGCTATTTTTTTAAAAAACAACGTAGAAATAATTTCAGTACCAACAAAATAACTTGTAATTTTGAGTTTTACAGTTTTCCAAAAAAGAGTGCAAAAATTAGGGGCGCCACTAGCGCAGTTTTCATGCTACAATTTAAAATTTCTACTTATTATTTGATACTTTCATGTTTCTATGCTGAATTTTTTGTTATCAAATACAGTCAAATGAGCATATTACATGAGCAGTAATAGTAGTGGTATGACTGTTGACTGGCAAGACAGGGGCTCAGTTCAAACCCAAGACTAATTAATAATTAATTAAATTATATTTTAAAAAATCTCTCTCATCTAATTCACTTCTCGCCTCACTGCTGGAGGAAAAGCACCTTCAGCGATGTTCTGTGACTTTTAACCTGACTAGGCCGCCCGCATCCGTGGGCAGTCCGATATTCTATTCACTGCAGTGAATTCTCCGCTTGATTTATAAACGAACGACAAGTTTCAGACTGATAAATGACAAGTGTCAATGTCAGTTTCGGACTTCTGTCAGGTGTCAGTCAGCTGTCAGAGTCAGTCGACCACTCAGCCAGCTGTTTACCGATTTCGTAGTTTTGTGATGATAAAATGATTATTCAATAGTGCGCGTGCTTATCATTAAATAACTGTCTGTGATATAAATTTGCTCTAATTATTTGCAGACAAACAAGAACATAGTTTAGTTCCTTTCCATCCATCGGCCTGTTACGACGCGATTTTAGTGATAATTTTTTTTTAAGTTTGATTGGATTAGTTTACGGTAGTGTATCATGTCGTCAGAATCTACCCCTAGGGTTCTTTCAATTCAGAGCCATGTGGTACATGGTTATGTGGGCAATAAAAGCGCGATTTTTCCACTGCAGGTAATTTAATTTATCTCAAGTGCAGTCTTACAGATAACTGATAAGTATTTTTTTGGTAAAGACCTTGCCATTTTAAGCACTGGTTGTTTTTTTTTATTTATAATGTTCATGTTACCTTGACAGTAATATATTTTTTAATGTTTGCTAAGTTCAATTATTATTAAATTAAATTGTGTGCATAATCATAATCTTTTTTTATAAGTTATAAAACAAAACACTATATGGTTGCTGAAAAATAATAAAAGTATTAAATTCATACCTACAGGATAATTAACACACTAAACACTTTTGCTTTGGAGATATAATGATAATTAATTAATACTACAGTTAAACATAATGAGGTAATTGATTCTACCAGAGAAGATGATATAATTATACAAGAATTTCTAACAATCTAGAATAACCTTGGTACAGACCAAGGTTATTCTACATTGTTAGAAATTCTTGTACTGTATACTGAAATACAGACAGCTGTATTTCAGTAAATAATAGTTATCTTGCTTTCAAACCTTGTTCTGTTTGTATTACAGTAAATAATAGTTAGGTTGCTTTCAACTTTTATTAAACTGCAGTGTCGCTATGATGTTGTATCAGGGCTCCACTCATTAGATATTTTTTAACGAGTGGGCATGCAACAGCCATGACCACTCTTCTCCTATTTCAGTGTTTTAATTAAATGTGTAATTTTTTTCTATGAAAAAAAAAAAAAAAATTAGGTAAGTACCTATATTGTTTAAATATTCAAATTCTCTCTTTGTTTCAGGTGTTAGGTTTTGAGGTAGACTCAATAAACACAGTACAGTTTTCAACACACACAGGATACAAGCATATCAAAGGGAATATATTAAAGAACGAAGAATTGGACGAACTTATTGATGGTTTAACATTAAACGAAGTTGATTTCTATACACACTTCTTAACTGGCTATTCAAGATCACCGGACTCCTTGAAAAAGATAGCAGAGATCATTAAAAAGTTGAGACAGAAAAATCCCCGACTTATTTATGGTAAGTTAAGTTAGATTTCTTTTTTTGTCGAAAAGAGGGCAACCTCTTATGCAGGTCTTTTTTACAAGTGATCACTGCCACTTATTAGCAATGAGATAGTATATTCCAGGAGTGGAGAGGAGTACCTGGGTTACCTAAGCACCGTCGCCCACAGGCATGGCACAACAAGGGATTTTAGTAAGCACAAATGACTTGAGATCTTATTTTATTATGGTTAGGGTGCATATTTCAGGATGCCACAACGTGCCCAAGGTTGCCAGGGTACGCTGTGACGTATCAATGAAAAGTGAATGTTAACAGTGTTGAATAAGATTTAAAATCATCTATATACAAAAATCCCTTGCTGTGTTGTGCCGCTAGTAAGCTCCGGGCCAAAGATGGCCCTGTATCTCGCATGATGGAGGAAATTGGGCTCCCATTGATCGTACAAAACTATTTTACACACTGAAAATCTGTGAGAAAGTGGTACTATCTTTGTCAATCTGTCTCTTTCTAAAAGCCTGAAACAAAACATGGCTCGGCTACTCAAAAAATTTAATTTCAAGTCATATTATTCATCAGTTGTATTGTATTTCTTGGATAAAGTTTGTAATTTAAAATTAAATACCTTCCATGTTACTGGAACCTTGGAATTAATTAACTAACCTAATCGCGTCAGACCGTGAAGGAGATGGCGGGCCGAGATGTATTCATTTATTTTTTATTCACACAAGAACGCTATGATTGAAGGGATGGGGACTCGTTGGTTTAGTGGTAGCAAGCGCGATTGCTGAACACGAGGTCCTGGGGTCGATCCTCGGGTCGGGCAAAGCGTTTCTATTAAGAAATTCTCAGTAGCAGCACGAATTGTGCCCCCTTAATGGCAGTAGGCTCTCCCCCTATTACACGGGCGAGTCTATTTTATGTTATGATAAAAAAAAGAAATTAGAAAAGTAGATTTCGTTTATTTACGACGCATATAAGTCAAACTAGTGGCTATCTTACTAGGAATTTAGTAAATAAAAATCGTAATAAGACTAGTTGACCTCTGAGTCGAACCTATCTGAGTTGGGCATAAAAAATTGGGTCATGAACAAATTAAACAATTACGTATGAGTAGCTATTTAAGATCGTTTAAAGAATTTTTAAGAATCCATTATATTATAATGATTCTTATAAATCTCTACATGGATTCTTATAAATTCTTCTAAAATAATGATTACCTATATATTTCGCCATTCAAACGAGGATTATAATATTATCACCTTATTACTTATTAGGTATTTTAATTTTTAACAGCTTTATCGAGTGAATGGCAGAAATTGTTATTCAAAAAATCTAAACTATTGTATTTTATTATATATTTTATGAGAAGATGTAGGTAGTCAATCTCACTGACTAACGCTCGTAGGCAGCGACTAGGTATACTCCAAAATTAAAACCTCGATATTCTATCCTCGCCGATGCCATTCAATCCGCTATATGCCATTCATATCCGCTTAAAATCCTGTGCTTTTTTAGCAGCACAGGATTTTAAACGGATATAGATCCCTTCGTCTAAGAAAATGCTTATTCTTGCGGAAAAAAAATATAGATTTGTAATCCCGAGTTAATTAGCTTACAATCCGCTATGAGTCTAGTGAAAATATTATGTAGAACAGATTACGATCTGTGATATCAGATTGATTCTCACGGCCGAGAATTAAATTCTAAACAATGGAAATTAATACTACGTGCGTATTGTATAGTGTGTTCTCAATTCGTATCAAACAATCAGCTTCTATTACTAAACCATTTACTATTTTTAGCAACACAACGTTTGCTAGATTAGACTATCAAGGAAACATGACGTAAATACGCCTTAATATCTTTAATAGAGGTTTTATTATTTATACCTAGAAATATAAACAGAAAACAGAGATAAGAGATCTCTCATATTGTTTACTCTTTCCAATGTCATGATAACGTAACAATTATATTATGTTTATAAACCTTATTGTACCTAATAATTACATAATTGTACCTTTTTTTGTCAAACCCTTTATGGGTCTCCACCAAGGGGCGGTGATGGGGTTATATCCGACTCCCACGGACTAAAAACCACACGGTGTTCCCTTACGGACCTGAGCTCTGGATGGAATTAGGGGTTACCTAGATACATACATAAGGTGCCTTCCTGACCAGGTCGGTGCGTTTTTGTTATACCGAATCTGTACAGATTCTACGAATGCATGTAATTAAATAAGAGCTTACAGAGTCGTTTCGGTACAGATTCCAAGCGCATACACGCGTCTCTATACAGCGTCTACCCCATGGAGCAGATACTAAGATCTGCTTTACCGTCATTAAGGCGCCTAAACCTTCTATGTTACATTAAAGCAGTGTTTTTTAATCTTTTTCATGACACTGCCTCTTTAGTATGAATAAATATTTCGCGACCCCCCGTTACCGTTACCCTTTAAAATTTTTCCTAATAAATCTTTTTAAACTTTATTGTTTTTTTTTTACTGCAGTAGCTTTCCCAACCTTTTACAACTCCCCTATAGAAGCTTCGCGACCCCCCTAATCAGCCTTCGCGATTAGGGGTAACGACCCATAGGTTGAAAAACACTGCATTAAAGTCGTGGTTTTATTACGAACCCAATTAGACGTCATGCGAGTCAACTAATTACTCGTAACAACAATAATAATAAAATCTAAATAGATATTTCGTCACGCTTCCCTGACCTATTTAACTTCTTATCCGAACAAGGAATTAATGTGTGTAAACGACAACAAAAAATTACAAGCAATAAACGATATCAATTACATAGGATATCGTTTTAGATAAACTAACCAGGAAAGGTTTGTCGGAAATATGGCCGCCTCGGTGGCAGACGGTGGTAGAACCGTGGGTGCTAGTGTGAAGTCTAGGGTTTGGATATACGATAGGCAGCAAAAGCATTTTTTTATTTTTTTTTATTTATAGACTCACGCCTGTATTCCCCAGAAGGGGGTAGGCAGAGGTGTGCAGTACACCCATGTTTCGCCGGCTAAAGTCCCATGTAATAGGGGGCGAGCCTATTGCCATTAACCGGGCACAATTCCAGACTTCGTGCTGCTACTAAGAATTTCCTAATGGAAAAACCCAATAACACTTTGCCCGACCCGGGGATCGAACCCAGGACCTCGTGCTCAGCAGTCGCGCTTGCTACCACTAGACCAACGAGGCAGTCTTTATCAAAAGCATCTTTATCGAAAATCATTGATTTTATAATTATGCATTACAAAATAAATATCTTTATCAAGAGACAAGACCAAATACTTACATTAAGTATTTCATACTGTGACTATTTGGCCTATAGCATGACGATTACACAAGCTATTGAAGCAGGAATAACATGGCTTTATCATAAATAGTTATATACATACAATTTAAAAGATAAATAAGGCAACAAATACAATATCTAGCTACTTCTGCACAAGACAGATGTAGGTAATAGTCTCAACTGCATCCACTGACTTCCGGAAGTTATCGCCTGCTTACTCTTGCTATAGTCGTAATATTTGTTTTCAGTATGCGATCCAGTTATGGGTGATCACGGAAAAATGTACGTTCCAGAAGACATCCTGCCAGTCTACAGAGATATAGTGATCCCCTTAGCTGACGTCATCACCCCGAATCAGTTTGAGGCCGAGCAAATGACTGGAATGAAAGTTAACAATTTGGATGACGCTTTAAAAGTCATACAAGTTCTACATGACAAGGGAGTCAAAACTGTTGTACTATCGAGTACTGATTTAGGAAATGATAAATATATGATTGGACTTGCGTGTTCTGCTGGTAAGATAATTTGGTATAACAATAATATAGGCAACGACAATGCCGAAACTCTACCATCATCATCAGCCGGAAAGCGTCCACTGTTGAACAAAGGCCTCCCTCATCGAACACAACGAACGACAACTTGCCCCGTGCATCCACCGGTTATTCGCGACTTTAACAATATCGTCGGTCCACCTGATAAGAGACCTATCTATTTATCTATGCCTGCTTATAAAACAGTACCGTAACTGACTGACAGACAACGCACAGTCTAAACCGATGGTCCTAGAGACTTGAAATTTGGAGGCAATATTCCTTGAGTATCCTAGAGGCGCACTAAGGAAGGGTTTTTTTTAAATTCCGCCCCTAAGTGGGTAAAATAGGGGATGAAAAATTTCACGCGGACAATAGTTTATGTTATATGAGCTAAAACTAGGTCGTGGTCTAGTCTTTCTGCGCAGCCTATTCTCGTGGCTTTAGGGTATGTACATTTGTTGTTCTACATTTCAGTAGCGGCGTATTACCTCCAATACTTCTCTGCCATTGACAGAACGCTACGTCCCAATCAAATCGGACGACCCAATGCCGAAAGCCATATTATAGGCACATATCCTCAGAGGTGAAAAGAGGAGGGCTATCCAGATATTTAAACTCATCCAGTAAAACTTATGATGTATCATAAATGTTTTTTTTAGGATCGTGTTATAAGATTGAAATACCCAAACTTGACGCCAATTTCACCGGGACCGGGGACTTGTTTGCTGCGATGTTTTTGGCGTGGTTCCACAAAACCAATAGTGACTTGAAACTGACACTTGAAAAGACCATTTCTACGTTACAGAATATTGTGCAAGATACATACCAAAAAGCCAGAGGTAAGTGCCTTATCATAAACAATATAAGAGCTATGCTCTACTATGGCTATATCGTGATGGTGAGTGATCGTGATAGCCTAGTGGTGATGACCGTTAACTGGCAAGTCAGTGTCACCGTCACATCGGACTATGAGAGTAAGGAAATAGAGAGAACACCTGTTTGCGCACAAACTTAATTCTGCACTGTAATATCTCCTACGTAGTTGACTAATCTCCGTTGAGATTGGCCGCTGTGACCGAAATTCGGTCAGGAAGACATTATATTGTACCTATATGTAGACACGTATGTAGATATAGGTAGTTTTGGTGACGCTTAAAATAACTGCCTCGTTTTTATGCACCGGAAAAGATAGAGACAGATATTTTCAGTTTAATTTATATACAGTATTTGCGTACTAGCAGTACAGTTCTGCGGTTTAATTTCACGGATATTAAGTATCTGATAATCAGCATAACATTATCTTAACAGCTAGCATAGATAGAATTTATTAGTAGGTACTTCTAAGTTTATTTTTTATCAAAGTATTTTTATTTTCAGTTCTTCATCCCACCGGAAAAATTCCACCAAAACTTTTAGAGCTAAGATTGGTTCAAAATAAGGCTGTTATTGAAGACCCAAAGAATACCATCAAGGCGGTAGAAATAATTACTAAAGGTAAAGAGTAGAATATTTAACAGGAGTAGAATATGACTGCAACGAATAAGTTACTTGCGTAGTATATTTTATAAACAGTTATTGATTGACAAAGCCATAATTATTTATTTATCAGTATGTTAGATAACGATCTAGGCCAGTGGTCGTCAATCTAAGATTAGCAGGCCGCATGCTGCCTTCATCAAAGGTTCAATTCGGTCCTCGGACTTATAATTAGAATTCCCTATCATTTTGTATTAATTTAATTGTATGAGGTACACACATTACAATAAAACAATTTTTACTGGCTTTTAAATTAAGAAAAACAATATTATTAGGGCTTGTTTCACAGTCTACGAATAGGCATAAACTACTAGATTTATTCAAAAATAGAACGGAATTTAGATATGCGAAATTTAGCCAGGTTATTAAATGTCACTTTACCAGTAAGCGGTGACACGGGGGCTTAGTAATTTATGTTATAGTTTTCCGCAAAGCAACGCCCGATGCATTAATTAATTTAATCGGGATTAATTTATTTTTTTATTAAGAAAAAGGCAAGTGAACACGAACTCACTCCTGGTAAATGATGTTGTCGTACGATGGAACATCAGCACATCTACCTTTAAATATGGAAGATAGGAGTTGGAAGGTATGATCCAGGCACATCCCTCAGATAGGTTGCACCGTTCGGTGTAATTTGCTCCAAATTGGAATACGATAGTCTTGTGGGGGCAAGGCTTTTTCGATCGGTGGTTACCAGCCGGCCCATGGCCGAAGCCTTTATTTTTACACTTGCTATTCTGACTAGACACCACAAATGGCGAACTCGCTTTTAATTCCTCAAATATTTTGCTGCATTCATGGTAGCTGTCATCCTAACTATTAAAGTTGTTTTATTGTAATATTCACTGTTATTCTTCATCGTAAATATTAGTGACTTAGGGCCTATTTCACCGGTTACCAGTAACTTCCTGTTAAGTACCTTACCTAAAAGTTTTTTTTAATTTGCCTACTTGGTAGAGCCTATTCATAGCCTGTGAAACTAGGCCTTAGTTTCTTGGCTTATAAGACCTTTATGTTGTATAGGTACTGAGCATCCCAGACACTAAGTTGTTGACCGAAGAATTAGTCTCAGTGACAACTGGCACCACAATTTGTTGGTTTACCACCATGTGGAAGAGACCTCTATAGACACTTCAAAGTTGTATGTAAGAGTCCATTCATTTTCGAGTAATTACTGCTAGAGCTTTGGTTTCGCCAGGATATAGGCACATGGTGTAAGAAATTGATTGAAAACTTAAATCATTGATTCAGTACATGAGGAAATTTCCTTCTTCTCTTTTTTGGATCTTTTTACTGTGTACAAAATCAGTATTGCATTATCTTACAGCCGCTGTGAGATAGTGCAATAATGCAATAATCGCTGAGCGATTCTGAATAAAAAATAATGAATTAACTATCTTACCTGAAACTACAATGTCAATCTAATTAAAAGGTGCTTCTTATCAGCTGTTTTACTAATGAAGTACAAGTACTCTCATCACGCCTTGACTCGCTTATAGTACCTAACGTTAAAAATAGCATAAGAGGAAAAAACCGATAAAAAATATCTACGCTTGGGCATCCAGAATCATTAACTGAGTCCATGGTTTGAGTTTTAGTTTCGCTATCATTAACACCGTGTACATTGTACAGTCGCAGTATGATAGATAAAGCCGTAATATAGTTATATCCTTAAAGATATAATTATATACCGTAACATAGTTGTTAAAGCTATTAATTAGTTGTTGCCAGAATGGTATTCTGAGCCGCAGTAATTGCTGGCACATATAATATTTTTGACGGCCACTGATGTAGGCAAACAAATTAAATAGATATACAGCGTGTAACAGAAGTCCAAAATAATACATTAAGAGCGTATAAGGTACCCTATACACAATCCATGAGCATGGGTTTTGGAACCGAACCCCAAACAATAGTCGAGTAAACCACGGTCAAAGTTTTTACCAAAATCTTTCAAATTCGGCCCTAGGCATCAGTTGAAAGGTAAATCAACACGAATCCGGTTATTTATCGTCAATAAATTCTTTTAGTAAGCACTAGGCACGCATAGGATAATAAAATCTGTCATTATTATGTACATTATGTGTAGTATGAAAAAAAAAATGCCTCTTTTCCATTCAATTTTTTCACAGGTGATTCTCTTCATGATATACATACATGCCCTTAAGTATTATTTCGGACTTCCGTTACACGCTGTATATAAAATTGTATTACCGTACCGTTATTTATACATTTTGTAATTTGAGATCTATAACAGTTCGTAACATAATCAAACAATCTATTTATGTTATACATAATAATTGAAATGCTGTTTATTAGTAAGAGCATCAATTGAGAACGTTTAGTGAAAAGAAAAAATTTAAAAGTGGCTCGAAAAATCCGAAAATTAGGAAAAAATTAAGCGCTTTTATCTATGACATTTTTGTATAAATTACAATTCGAACGATGGATATGCGTAACTGTCTTTGAAAAGGATGTATAAAATATAATACCTGTATTAGATATGGCCTAGGTCATTAGTCCAGGCGGAATTTATCTGTGTACCTTGAAAAGACAATAAATTTAATAATTATCGGTTTTACTCACGATAATTTTCGGAGTTAGTGTACTCAGGTCAAAATGGACTCTAGTCCTTTAAGTCGGAAATTAGGTGGGTAATCCGAACATAGCCGAACTCGATAATATCATAAAAAATAGTTATAACTGACGATATTTATTATTCTAAAAATAAAATCCTAGATAAAAAGATATAAAATGTTAATAAATTTAATAAAATTACCATAATAAATATTATATTTAAATAAATAATACTGTGTAAGTTTACTGAATTAGTGCAATAGTGCTTGACCAATCAAGTCTTCCATAACGTTAAGTTCTTAGATTTGTCTGTGATAACAATAAATATCATTTGTTTAAATTTTTTTTGTTGATTTTGCACATATTGTTATGTGACTTAAGGTAGGCGCAAACTTACTCGGTCGGGCTGAAGTTAGGCTCTCAGATTGTATGCCTTATATGCATATTCGCATCTCTTTCTTTTTTATAAATATTTAATAAGAAATTTAAAAAAAACAACTGATACGGATGGGATTCTTTCTTTTTTCTTTTTTACTAGCTCAGTTACAACCCATCTTGCCACCATTTATTTCCCAAAAATATGTTTTGCGACGCAGTGGCGGACTTAGCGCAAGGGACCTGGGACGGCAAAATTAAATGGGGCCCCTAGTCTCCTAAAAAACTGACATTTTTGTAGTTGTGCATTTTGTAAAAAAAAAATCGTTCTGTTGGTCAAATCAAATAGTAATTTGACAAAATTTGGGGGCCTCTCTAAGATCGGGGGCCCGGAGCGGACCGCCCCGCCTCCTCTTAGTCCGCTAGAGCTGCGCGCCGTTCGTGACTAACTTCAGCTCGGCCGAGGAAGTTTGCGCTTACTGTAATTGCCTTTTTTAGAGCAATATGTAAGTGCTTTAATTGTATGTGTATTTTATATTTATGTATACTAGAGATGTATAAATAAATGTTATTGATTGAAATGTTATACATTGTTTTAAATTTTATAATATTACCCGGTCAAGAACCAAAAAGGTTAGGATCCACGAACTGGTATCTTCAGGGCCATCTTTAACCTATAGGCGCCCTGGGCGCTTTAGGATAATGAGGTTGATATGACTATAATATATAATAAAGGCCTTTTTATAATCATACCTGCGAAAGAAGCTGGTATTATTATAGTTTGATTTTCAGAAAATTAACATATTTCATCGGAAATAATTAGTTATCGGTTGGTGGTTCTGGCAAGAACTACGGAGACCTATAAATTTCGGGGCCCTGGGTACTTGCTCACAATGCCCAAAAAAAGGGCCTGGGGAGCTATGCGGATTTCCTATGTTATTCATCTAAAATGTAATGTTTTTTACTTAGAAAAAGGATGAGGATGTCTTTTTCAAATAAAGAAAACATTACATTTGGATCGCATTTGAATTGCCCTGCAGATAAGATTAGAAAGAGCCCATAGGCCCCCTGAGTATCTAAAATATCTGCTTTTTAAAAAAATGTGTTAAGCTTTGGCGGTTATTATAGTATGTATTCACATTGCAATATCAAAAGTAAAAAAAGGTGCCAGATTTCAATATTATATTTAATTAAAAACACGTTTTTGTGATTATTGGACCGCAGAATTCGTTCTATTTGATAATAATCTTTCTTTAGAGATACAAAGTGCACCTAAAATTAAACATAACAATACCATATGGTACACCCAGAATATAGAATTGTAGTATCGGAGTACGACGGCCGAGTCTCTGAGGATGAGTGCGGGCGTCAGGTAGATTAAACAGAATAACCGCATGATTGAGAACCCTATGTCCCATGGCATCTTCATCTGAAATTAAAAAGAAAAAATAATTCTTGAGTATAATATTGTATTTTTTTTTTTTTGTGAATTTTTTGGTTGCCAGAATTGTAATGTCGAAAAATATCGCTTGAGTAATATTTTAATGTCGAAAAATATCGCTTGAGTAATATTGTAATGTCGAAAAATATCGCATAATATTGTAACGTCGCGGTCGCACTAATTTCATGGTAGTTCTAAAACTCAATGATAGGCATTGGCGTACCCAGAAGCCTGTCGCCCTCAGGACCTTTATACCTTTTTTTGCTCTTACCCCCTACAAGCAAAAAGCTGGGTCGTCGTCCCCCGCCTAAGCCAAAAGTTTGGTCTACGAGTTTCCGAAATTCATAAAAAAATTGTTTTTTATACAAATGACCGAGATCAGCTGATCAATTTGTATGGGAAGTCTAATTTTCTTTTCGAATTTCGGGAACTTGTAGAACAAAATAATGATTTTGTTTAGTTTCATGGGTTGTGTTTCACGAGGGCGTTTAATCTGTTACATCCTTTATAAAGTATAGTACGATTGGCAACCCTATTTGTGCCGCGAGCTCTGCCTATTTTATATAACATAACATTTTATATTCATGCTTGAATTCCCCAGAGGGAGTAGGCAGAGGTGTATGCAGTACATCTTCGTTTCGCCGGCTATGTTAAAGTCAGTGTAATAGGAGGCGAGCCTATAGCCATTAACCGGACACAATTCCAGACTCCGGTCTGCTGCTGCTACTGAAAATTTCTTAATGGAAAAACCCAATAACACTTTGTCGTTGTGGTATTCTTTACGGGAGGCCTATGTCCATCAGAGGACGTATTATGGCTGAAATTGGCATGACTATGAAGTTAAAAACATGCGGGGACGGTGCGGCATTTTTCAGTTTTGCCCCGCCTCGAAAAAATTCAAGATCCGGGGCTCCACGCTCACCACGCGCTGCTTGAAACACCCCGTCAACTTACCGTCCTTTTGCAGGGAATAGGCCTCCCTACTCTCCATACCTCCACTCTGAACAAAGATAAAGCTTACTAATAAAAAACCGAAGCGTACTGACACAAGTATGTCTGTTCTTATTTATTTTTTCCCGCGTAACTTCTCTCACGTAAACTATGAATTTGTACAGATTTTATTTACTTAAATCGAATTAATATATCATCATCTGCCTAGCCTCTTCCCAACTATGTTGGGGTCGGCTTCCAGTCTAACCGGATGCAGCTGAATACCAGTGTTTTACATGGAGCGACTTAATATAAAATATAAAATCGAATTAATATAATCTAGTTTAAATATAATTATATTATAATTATAATTGTATGCATACCGGGGGCAGAGGCCTACATTCGCAGGTTGCGTAGCGTGTTGGACACACATAGCCAAGGATCATGCGAAGATAGACGAAAACGGCGAGGAGACGCGAAGGTACCGCTAGTCTTTTCTGTGTGACGTGATGAAGGAAGAACAGCTATATAATCAATAGCGGACTAAGGGTTGGGCGGTAGACCTAGCAGAGAATTCCATGAAAATCTTAAGTTAACACTAAAAAGCTTGAAATAACTTTTTAGTTCCTTTTGAAGTCGGTTTTAGTTTTATTACAAAAAAACATGATTTTTAGTAATGCCTAATAATTATTAAAATAACATCGGGATTTTATTTCTTCATTATGTACGTCCTAGCTATGTAGACTACATAGCTAGGGCTAGTTCGGCGTCATGCGTAGGTAAATAACGCATAAACTAGGATAAGCTCTTGTTCCAGAAATAACAGTGAACCTTGAGCTCCACAGTACCTACGTATCGTAGCGAAAATAAACTATAACTTATTATCAAATAACCTTGCAATTATTATATTATCTCTCCGTCTCAAAGACAAAAAACGTATTGTAAATGCCATTACGCTTTCTTTATTGTCTTAGATAATAAAATAATTATGGTATGTATTATGTATTCATGACCCGCTATCTTAAAACTAAAAGACGCGACACTATCTCTTTTATACAAGTGATAAGTTAACAATTATTGAAGTGCTAGATAACAGTAACAATAGGGAATTATGTAGATTAAATAGGGACCTGTGAATTAATTATTTTTGTCATCATAATGGTGCTGAGTGCTGGCACAATGCAGATATAAAATGGTTCGGGTAGCTACACAAGTAGGTACACACATAGTCGATTCGGCACATTCGGTTCGGTATTTTCGAAGAACCTTTTAAAATGCCGAACTGAATGTGCCGAATCGACTATGTATGTAGCCACCTAACATTTGTTATTTACATTTTGTCCAAATTATAACCAACGTTAATGTTCCCAGCCACAGCGGCCAATGTCAACGGAGATTAGCCAACTATGCAGGAGATATTACAGTGCATAAGTCTCTCACTCTCATAGTCCGATGGGACGGCAATCCGACACAACCGGAGAGAGATCAGGCGCAGGGCCAACAGCTTTACGTGCTTTCCAAAGCACGGAGCAAGTGATAACGATTTTACGAAAAGTTAGAGGTGCGTGCCTTGGGTTCGAACCTGAGACCTCTGCCAACGTTACCAAATGTTTTTATAATAATATGTATAAACATTTTTTAACAACAGTTCTAGACAGAGAGAGGTGGAAGAAGAGTATAATAGGGAGGCCTTTTCCCTGCAGTGGGAAATACGGTTTTGTAATAATAACAATCATTCGCAATCATTGTGCTGATGGTTGTGTCGGCCAATGATTTAATATTTTAATTTATCCAAGAGCTTCGAAAAATATCTAAAAGAGGCTCTCGTTAAGCAGCTGGATTGGGAGCCTGGCGCAGATTGTGAAGAGGTTCCTCTCTCTGGACTGGACCCGTGAAAAACAGTAATGATGATAAATAACAGGCAATGACGATGAAATATAATTTGATTCCAAAAATAAATATTTTTAAGGGATGGGACTTTTTTTCCTGTTTATGTAAAGAAAAGTATGGTGCAAAAGGTTTGTTCGATAGGTAAACAATTAATACTTATATCCGGGTAAAGCGCATGCTTATTTGTGCAAACTCCAAATTATTATAAAAATAATCTAAGTGTTATTATATCTATATAAGAACCTAGGTATATATAGAGTCGTAATGGCGCATTGGTTACGGACCCGCTTTGCAAGCACGCGGGTGCGGGCTCGAACCTTGCATGCACCAATGTGACAATGTCATATGTACCTACTTTCTTGTTTTATCGAAGACACCACTGACCAACGGTGAAAGAAAACCTCATAAGGAAAACTGGACTTTTTATATCTGAAATCGCTAACCCGCAGTGAGCTAGCGTGGTGTGACTAATGCTCAATCCTTCTCTGTATGAGAAGAGGCCTTTGCCCTACAGTGGGACAGTTACAGGCTGATTTATTTATTCTTCTTCTTCTTATCGTGTCAAGACCCTGATCTTAAATTTTACTCGACCAATATGTGGCAACCTCAACAGCCTTGTCCGTCGCCTCCTTAAGGTCCTGTTCATTTATTTATTTAAGTACCTACATTAATAAAGCCTCCGCCACGGCCACACAGAACCCTTCGCGATGTTAAATTGCAGATATTTTTGGCATCTCAAGTAACATTAAAATCTTTAAAAAAAATTAGTATTCGCACGCAATACTAGGTATAATCTTAGAGTACACTTCCCCTTATCTACTAGGTAAAAGTAGGTAGGTAGGTATGTACCTACTTTGTCGTAAATTTGCACATTGACCGCAAATCAACATTGCTTTAGGGTTACTACCTACACAGAAATATAAAAATATACTCTAAGGTAGTAACTATTTAGTAATGTGTGGCTTTAGTACTGAGTATTGACGTCATATTGCGTTGACCAACCAGAGCCAAGCTGTGTGAATGTGTCGAGCCAAAAGTTGTCGGAATTGTTTCAAAGCCAAACTTCCCATAGGGGTAATTCTCTATGATTACAACAAATAAAACCAGTAAATGTGAACTTACCGCTACGTTAGTGTCGTACAGCTCGTCGTATTCATTTTCTAAATGCAGATGTACCCACAATGTGCTTGATATAATCAGCTGCTGAATGGTAGGACCGCACCACACTGTCCAAGCCAGAAAAGATAATGCGCTTCTGAAATTTAAATTTGATTGGGTTACCATTGGGTTGTTTTGTAGCGAGATAAAAAAGAGGAAGTAATCATAAAATAATTTAGATAGTAAGTAATAAGTGAAATGTGATAGCAAACGTAGTGTAGGACGCTCTCAGGCTAGGTGGAGTGACGATCTTCGCAAGGGGGCTGGAACGAACTGGATGAGAATAGCCAAAAATCGTGCTCAATGGCGTGCTATGGGAGAGACCTATGTCCAGCAGTGGACTGCTATAGGTTGATGATGATGATGTGATAGCCTGGTATTAGACCGTTGACTGGCAAGTCAAAGGTCTCAGATTTGGACCCAAGGCAGGCAAATCGCAATAAAAATTCAACATTTTGTTGAGCCATGTGATCACAAATGTATGTAACAGCAGTTTTTTTTGTGATTTTAGGGTTGGTCCCATAGTAAAAGTTGATCATAATGATGAGTTTAATGACCCCATTTAAGGATGCTGGTGTTTTACAAATAACCCTGTTTACTCATCTGGAAACTCATCTGACGTGGACACGCACCTCACTTCCTTATTTGATCTGAGAAAGCCTTTATATGTGTGCGCCCAAAACCAATACCGAGTTGACATGTCCCAACTTCTCAGGGTGTCTCTCATCCGGGGTCCGATCAGCAACTTCTCGTTTTCAAAAGACATCAGCATGGCGAAATTGTACTCTTGAGCAAAGGCCACGTCTTCGGTAACTGTTCTGGAGTATTTGAAAATTAATATCGGTCAATCAAGAAAACAGTCTGCAACTTTAGCTTGCCTTCAACGTAGATACGATTTTTTATTACTAAGTATACCGATTATACCGATAAATCTAAATGCGAATGCGTAGTGGTTGCATTGCAACCCTAAGGTCCAATTTCACCATTCGCGTTAATAACCGAGTTTAATAAAACTAAGTTCAGCCAGCCCTTACACAAATTGCAGTTCTGAACTCAGTTAAACGCTTGAACCGAGTTTAACTCGATTGATCGCGTTTAGTGTCATTCGTGAAATCGGCTCTAAGTTTCAAACACGAAAAAAATATCACGGTGTTTATAATCAGCTTTACGCGAGTATTTGGCCGAAGGCCATCTCTCACAAATCGAGATGAGAGAAAAATAGAGAATAGACAACTCTGCTGACGTGTTGACGAAGTGTGTGGCTCTGTGAAACTTATCAAGCTGCCTAAAATGCATCTAAAATATACCATGTGTACCATCTATAATATAATATGGTGGTGCAGTAGACAGACGAACAGTACTCGAAACGAACCACATCGAACACTACTACTTGAGTCGTGATAGCCTAGAGGTGGTGACCGTTGACTGGCAAGTCAGTGGTCTCGAGTTCGATCCCAATGCGCGCACCTCTGACTTTTCGTAAGTTATGTGCGTTTTATAAATTAATTATCACTTACTCCGTGCCTCGGAAAGCACGTAAAGCCGTTGGCCCTGCGCCTGATCTCTCTCCGGTCGTGTCGGATTTCCGTCCCATCGGGCTATGAGAGTGAGGAAATAGAGAGTGCACCTGTGTTTGCGCACACACTTGTGCACTATAATATCTCCTGCGTAGTTGGCTAATCTCCGTTGAGACTGGCCGCTGTGACCGAAATTCGGTCAGGAAGATATTATGTTATTATGTGCCCCTAGTATGAGTTTGCAGACTAATACTGCTTGGAGGTTTAGTGAGACGTGATATATCTTTCTCTACCCTTTCGGGCGTATAAAAACGAGTCTGGTATATATTTTGTCTCAAAAAAGAAATCATATTTTTCCAATTTAATGTTTTATTTTTTAAATTTATTAATTTAATTAAGTATTTGTAGTATTCCTGAAAAATAAATTATTTTTTTATATTTATTTTATTATTATTTAGAACGATCAACTCACGCGATGTTTAGTAAGCTAAATCTTGCGGAAGGTCCATGTCCGGGAATTGGCTGAGTCTTAGTAGGATACACTCCGAACCCTGCCTCGGTACATACGCTGGTACACAGCATCATTATCATTTGGTACTGAAGCACGTAAATCAACATCTGCGGTATATTGTACAGGTATCGGAAATCTGTGCCATAGTTTGTGTAGAATTCATTTTCGAAATATACCTATAAGAAAAAATTAAGTAGGTACAGCTTGGCAAAAAAGAGTCTGACGCGGTGACAGCTGGAACTAAAAATAAAAATCTTAAAAACTAAACTTGTGACTGTACCTACCAAATAACTTGTAATTTTGAGGTATAGTATGTGAAGTGCGCCAGTGGCGCCTTCAATTTTTGCGGATCTTTTTTACCCCAAAATTTAGGTACAATTTAAAGATATTACTTATCGGTAATATAGATACCGGCAAACATTTTGAACAAAAGTAACAGTAGAAAGTTCCCACAGATTCATAACCAACTAACCAATCGTGTTTGACGGCGCGGCAGAAATTTCCTCGCCCCTCCTTTAATCCACCAGAGACCTAAAAATGTACTAATGCGCATTTGTTTAAAGTTTGCCTATATCTGCACATTGAAATATAAAATCACTGAATGAATATAGTTACGAAAAATCGCAAGAAATCAAGTTTCATCAATAAATTAAGTTTGATCGGAACAAGTTTTCTTACAGAAAAATTGCATAAATAAACAAAATTTAATTTGAAGCAGTTTATATGTATGAAAACTTATTGATTTTATATCTTCAATATTGTACGAGATAGCGAATGTCGGCGCATTAACATAGAGTGCTATTGTATTAATACCAAAGATATTGGATTTAATATTTCTATTCAGCGCCGCTCGTAAGGGCCACGACACCTTGGGCATAAATATTTTGGCGCCCACATAAGAGTGTTAATTTTTTGCTGGCGTAACATAGTATTGAGAATATGGAGCACGGGGTTAAGAGACTCAAGAACTCGGCGCTCCCACAAATTTGGCTGGGCTGTCCAAAACCTGTACTGATGGTGGTATTCATGTTTCCGACTGTACCTAATAAATAGTTTTTATCAACATACTCGTACCACACGAAGAAACCGTTAGCTAGTTTTGAAATATGAATTTCATACCTGAACAGGAAATTTTATTCTTAAAAGCGTGCATAGTATTCCGCATACCAACGCTTTTTTTAATTTCCGTTCAGTAATAATTCTAAAATCTCCTAATACTCCAAAGGGCATTGTAAAGTGTTCGTTGAATATTTTCCACCTGTAGTATGGCCCTGAAAAAATATTCATCCATTAATCAATTTCAAGTATTATTGATCAAATTAAGTCATGGTGGCGCATTGGTTACGGACGCACTTTGTAAGCATGTGGGTGTAGGTTCGAATCTTTTTTCTAAAACAAATGTATTTTCTTAGTTAACATAACGGTGAAGGAAAACATCGTGAGGAAACCTGGACTTAATTTTTATTATGCGATAGCTTGCTGTTGTAATTAATGTTCGATCCTTCTCTATAAGAGAAGAGGCCGAGGAAAATGCAGGGCATACCTGCATTTTTTTTGGAAAACCGGAACCCTATATAGGTACCTACTCATGCGAGTAGTGATTCTGAAGACCAACAGACCAATGAGTTATAATAAGTTTTCTTTTAACGCTGACCGGCGGTGACAGTGACCAATCTCAACAGAGATTAGCCTACACAGGAGATAGTAGTTTACTAGTAAACTGTCTTGCTTGTCCGTTGGGACGCGGGACGGCGATCAGACTTGAATGGAGAGAGATCGGGCGTAAGACCGAGGGCTTTACGTGTTCCCCAAGGCACGGAAATAAAATAATAACAAAATAATGATATAGCGAAGTACCTTTGTGTAATCCAATGAAGTAATAAGCGTATGCAATAATGTCAATTGCCGAAGGCTCAGTAGGCACGCTACTCATGTCTCCGACAATAATTTTAGGAGCAGATCCTCTGTGCTTATATAGTTTTATAGCTGATAATTTCCCATTACTTTTATTATTAGTCAAAGATTTATCAACTAATTCGTTTTGTTTAGATTTTTCAGCTAAGTTTATTTCAAATGCCAGACCTACAAGCCGCAGAGCTATAGCTTGGTGTAACCATAGCACGTAGTTCGTAGTGGCCAAGTTAAAACACATGTAAGTTAGATACAACCATGTGTACGCCAAACTTAAATGATGCATGTATCTGGAATAAGAATTTATTTATTTATTTAAAGATAGGAAAACCAACAGCTACATGAAATAGTGTAAGTTATACATTATAAGTAACACAAAGCCAATTACTTATACTGTTTGAATAAGTGTGAGGGACGATATGAATGAGAAAGGATTGAATGGTCAGATGACTACATAGAGAATATAATGGACGATGATAATCTTGCGTCGGTCCAGAGGTGAATGCAGTACACCCATGTTTCGCTGGCTATGTTATAGTTATAGTCCTATGTTATAGGGGGCGAGTCTATCGCCACTAACCGGGCTCAATACCAGACTCCGCACTAAGAACTTCCTAATAAAAAAAAAACATTTTGCCTGACCCAGGGATCCAGGATCTTGTGCTTAGCAGTCGCGCTTGCTTCCACTAGACCAATATGGCAGTCAATGTTTTAGAATTAGGTTTGTTATCATTTGAGTATAAATCATCAATTTTAGTATAAGTATCTATGAGATCTATATTACTCAATATTCTGCCGTAGCGTGCGAGATGTATCGTAGCATTGGAAGGTAACGCAGGACTAGTAGTAGTAGAGAATATTAGTAGGACTAGTAGGTATACGAGTCCTAAACAGTAAGGCTATGGATAATGATTAGTTCTGACTGAAAAAATTAATACTTAATGTAAGATATGAAAACACTTACTTTTTATTACAGCATTTGATAATAATTATATTTCCCCACACCATCAAAATGGAGTGGATAATGTGCTGCCTACATACCATAAAAGCGATTAAAACTCCTAGGCCGGCTCCATAGTTGCGTTTCAGATCCCCGTCAGAAATTTTTTTGTAACAACTCCCCAGAGAGACACATATTAGTAAAGATGAATAGTATACTATGTCAGAGAAAGAGGGCATGTTCTTTTTATCCTAACGGGTTTAACATTGTCGATGTTTGTTGTGACTTTAGTGTAAATTTGTAATTTGTGTTGTGTTAGTAACAAGGGGTGACAAGTGACAGTGACAGTAGGTGACAATTTTATTCTTTTGAGTTATTCCCTGTACGCACCCACAGACTTACTAGGGATGACTTGTACGCACCTGGGCCGGGCATAACCTAAAATTCGCGCATGTCACGCTCGCGTATCTTAGGCTCAATTTACGTAGCTGCAGAGCGGAATAAAAGTGAATGGAATTGGTCATACCATAATTACATACATAATAATAATGTATATTTTAAAGGATTGTATTAGAATTTAATTTTAATTATTCTGATTTATTTATTGTATTTATGTTTGATTTGAATTGAATTGATAATTTTTGTTTTTAATGTAATTATGTAATGATCTTTATGGGACTTTGTACCTTAATAAATAAACTTATTATTATTATAATAATTTTTATGTCAATCGTGTAACGTACAAACTAACTCCGCCGACGGCAGCTATGAAAATTCCTGAGAATGCACAAGAAAACGCGCGACTTATTTGTCTATTTTGTTTCCTTACTGAAAGTTCATTATGCTTTGGCCAATTCTGTTCCGCGGCAATGTAAATTGAGCTTTAGTATTGAATAGTAAGCGCTAACGTTAGCAGACGCGGACGCGTGCCACGGGTTTGCTCATAACATTTTCAATACAGGCTTGCAAGCGGACTCGCACGAGTTCCAGCGTACATTCGACACATAATACAGCGTGGTACACGTTTGTATAGTTTGAACACTCACCTGAAAATTAGACATACCCAAAGTGGCAGCAGCTTGCATTTATTCACCTAGCCCGGCAAACAGCGCAAAAATTGTTGCACCTCAGGGTACGGTTACACCTGAGCGGGCCTACAGGCAGGCACTGGACGGGGCTGCGAGGCGCGTTTGCGGTACCCGGACCCGTCCGATACAGTGCTAGGAACACGCAGGGGGGAGACGTTTTTAGTGGGTGCGAGCCCCACATAACCGTATGTCCTCGGACGTGCGGTATGCGGAAGGCATTTTTTACTCCCCCCGGCCACAAAAAAAAAAAAAAAAAAAAAAAAAGGGTACGGTTACACCAGTCGTCGTCGACCGAAATAGCTTTACGGTAAAGAACTTATTTCAAACCATTTTCCGTTTAACAAACTAAATTGAAACCACCAAATGATTAAATAAACAATTTACTACACATAATGTAGGTTCACAAAAAAATATTTTCTAACAGAGGTATGTAACAGTTTGTCTGATGCAGACATAGCCGGTGCCTATCCATATTACAATTTTAATTCATGCGACAGAATAATAAGCAATCGATGAATAGCTCTCGATAAATCGAGTACGCAATCGAGTTTGCGAGTACGCAATCGAGTTTGCGAGTACGCAATCGAGTTTGCGAGTACGCAATCGAGTTCGCGAGTACGCAAAAACAAATAAAACTTGTAAATGCATCATATTACCATTACTATCTAATTTGGCAAACCGGAATGTTGATTATCCCCGACTACTTTGGCCTTCAAATTCATTAAGGATTTAGCAAATGCAACTCAAGTTTTAGGCTTTATAATGTGCTACTAACATAATACTACGTCTCATAGCCAATATCTAATATTTTTTTCTATGCCTTAGTAGCAATTAAATATTTTAAAGCGGCAATTGATTTACGCGTTAATAGGCTGATTATGGGAAAGAAAATATAGTCTAACTTTATTAATGCTAAATATTTTATAAATAGGTCATTATGATGCTTGGTAACAAAAAAAAAATTAAGTATTTAACTTTTTATATTTTCAAAATTAATTCAAATAAATGTTGTTAATGATTGCATAAATCCTTAATTTCGGCCGCCAAGTCACAAAGTCAAGAGTTCATGACCACTCAGTGCCAATTATTCTTAGAAGAATGATTTTATACAACGAAAACAAAAATATTTGAATTACTTTAGAAAAGTTATGAAACAAGTTTAAGTTAATGTTTTTTCTGTTACAACGCATCTTAGTGACCTAAAAGTGTACCTTCCAAAATATTTTGCATTATTAATGCTAGACCTTATGAAGAAAACATTCCAGGAGGAAAAGAACTACGGTCACAGACACATCTATTCTATGCAAACGTTTGAAACATATCACAATAGAAAGATTTTATCAAGAAAACTAACCTATAATACTGTTTTAGCTGTAATAGCTATACATTATACATATAAATTACTAATTTTCATAAAAATCAATCATTGTAGTAAAATTTATTTGACTAGCATCTAAATTCTTTAACAAAACAATGTATTATAATAACCATGTATTATTTTATTAAACACACATCCCCCGCATGCTAAAATATTGCATATCTAAATGAAATTCGTATAGTAAGAAGCAAAGCAATGCTAAAATATGATACAATTAATATTCACCGACTATATTACTAATTAATAAACAATTCTAAGTATTCAGCATCAGAAGAGCATTAAAATTACGAAGTACGAGTTGAAATTTACATCTCACCCTGATAACCATGTACGTATTGCTCAGCTTCTTAAATAATGTCAATATCCCTCATTGACTTAAAGAAATTATGGAAAAAAACATATATAAAATACGTTATATATCCTATAAAAAGAATCATGGCAATGAATGCGAAACCATTACAATTAAAATAATAAACTAAATCTGCATCAGACTTAAAACAATTAATAACTATAGATTGCATTGCTATACAATTATTACAAAACATACACAACATACAAATGTCATCGTGGCCAGGCCATAATGAATCGTCTATGGAATAAATACAAACTAAAATGGTTCCCACATAAATCCATGGACATGAACATGCTTATTTTTTTTCTAAATATTGCCTTTACAACTATTGTTATTAATCACACCTAAATGTTGTTAGAAAAGTATTGGCTCTAAATATTATATGAAAAAGAGATTTTTATTAGATCTACTTACATTGTTTTCTATTTATATAAATAATATTAAAACTTAATATGAACGGTTGGTTCAGTACACAACAGAGAAGTGTTATATTTAAGTACCATTATAACATATAAAGAACTTGTTCCGCGTTATGTTACTTTACAAGGAACTTCGTAACAGTTAAGTTAACACATCGTCGTAAGAGAGCGACCGGAGACAACATAGTTCGTAACATCCCATCTGTGTGCAATTATATTATGAGTCGTAACCAAAGTGCTAGAATTTCTAATTACGATATAAATCGATTAATTTGAAGCTTCTATAATTATACGCACAACGAACAATCCAATTGCATTAAAATTGTCAAGATTTTCGCTAATTTTAATTTTAACCGACTCGACCGATTAATCGATACGTTCTTTATTACTTTCTTATCAATATATTTTTGATCTATTGCACAAACACATATAGGTAGTCGCTATGCTTATCTACTCGAATTATAAGTTATTAAATTTTTACAATACCTACCACAGAGTTAAATACAACATCCAGAACGTTACGTTAATAATTACAAAATACAATCGGTGCAAACGATTACAAAAGTTACTATCATCCACAATCGAAAATCACTGGAGGTAAACGAAATATATATTTATACATCGTACTTTTCATTTGATCGGTTCTATCACATTAATTCGTACAACAATAAAATGCAATCAGCATTCATTTATTAATAATTGGCAGTCCTAAAGAGTCACTAGAGTCCATTGCGCGAGTGGCGGTACGCGGCAGAACGCGGCGGTACGCGGCAGAACGCGGCGGTATGCGACAGAACGCGGCAGAGCGCGGTGCTTCGCTTTTGAGCGCGGCGATATGCGGTCGAGCGCAGCGCTACGCTGCTGTATGCAACGCTACGCTTCGCTTCGCGGCAGTGCTCGCACGGTCGCGCTCACTTGATGAGTTGCGCCGCACTCTTGGAGCGGCGGAACATCTTCGCGCCCTTAGAGGGCGCGGACAGCTCGTGCTAGTTGGTCCCGTTGGGCGCACGCGCGAGGGCGGGCGAGGCCTGGGGGGCGGGCGGCCGCGCCAGGGCGGCCTCCTTGGACCCGTCGGTGCCGTAGATCTTGCCCGCCTTGCGCGCCATGGACGCCAGCAGCTCCTGCGAGCACTTGTGCGCGGACCGCAGGGATAACGCCCACTCTTTCAGCCCAATTTCGTCCTAGAAAAAAAAATTTGGGTTAAAATTAGAATCAGAAATGGGTCCATTAAAATTTTCGTATTTGAGAAACCTTTTTCTTACTGATCAAGTAGAAGTTAGTTCCCAAACAAATGAAAATATAGTTTTGGAAATTCAGCTGTTAACAAATTTTAAAATAAGGGACGGTGACAAAAGTAATACTCATTAAAACTAAACATTAAAATTGGCAACCCAAACAGTCCAAACCGATGTTGAAACTTCGAACTTACAAATAATGTAGAAGCTAATAACAATAACAAAAGTTCAATCCTCACAGTATTCGTGAGCACGATCTTGGTGTCATTCCTGGTCCTGAGCACGATGCACTGTTCTCCTTTGACCGACACCAGGTCCGACGAGACATCCTCAACGGAGTCGAGCAGGATCATCTCTGGCTTGGCGCTGTTCTCGAGATGAAGCTCGAGTCGGTTGGGGTACAACTTCGCGTATCGAGTCTGCCACGCGCTCGCGAACGGACCGCCGAGCTTCTTGATGTAGCCGTGGAGTATGCAGTCTGATTCTGAAATTTTACCAAATTATTTCAATTTATTTTTTATGCGATTTGTGCAGATAAGTAACCTGAATGGATTGACAGTTGACTGGCAAGTCATGGCACATTACTCATTGGTCTCAGATTCGAGTACAAGGATTTATTTTTTCGTAATTTATGTATAAATTAGGTTATTATCACTTACTCCGTGCCTTGTGTACTATAATCTCTCTACCGTGTAATAGGTTAGTCGTGTACAGACTCCGTGGGGAGTACCCCCCTTGATCTAATATCTAATGCCCAGCGCGTCAGTAGGTAAGTTACCAAATGTTACCTGTAAGGTAGTTAAGGCTGCGCAAGCCGGCTATTTTCCCATACAAACGTAGAAGGGTGATTATGTCACTATTTGAAGTTGTACACCCAAAAATGAGCATAGTATCGAATTGTCTCGTCATTATCTAGGCTTATTGCTAAATGGAAGAGTAAAAAAAATAATAGTTTGGCAGTAACAAGCCTCCAAAGATCCATATTTTAACACAAATTTTAACGCATCTTCGGGCGTAAATTAATAACATTAGGAGTATGACAACTTCAACGTAATATACCAATAAGCATGGATTATTTATTCAACAGTTCAAATAACTTTATTTTGCATAGATACATTCAGTAGTTTTTCTGTAAGAACACTTCTCCCAAAGGACTCCAAAACACATTTCGCGCGCTCGTTTTCGGTAAGAATCGTCGTGCATCTCACTGATACACTGCACCCCCGCGCGGTTAGCGGGAGGGAGGGGCCCAATTCGCCGGCCGCCGCCGCGCCGGGCGGGCCGCGCGGCGCTATCCAGTGATCCTGGTAATCACTACATGCGCTTACGTCATATTTGTTTTCTTGAGTAATTACGTGGCGCGTGCCATCAAATATTGTTATCGTTATTACATTGACCCCTTGCCTTTGAATACTGGACTCCGATTTCGATTGATTGAATGATTTACTTTGCGCTTAAAATATTGGACTTTTTGGTCGTAAATTATTCTAAATACCTACTTACGTAAGTAGTAGATACCTGCCCACGTAACCAATTAATATTTTTGTTTACTATTTTACTAGGTACCTACTACTATTTTTGTGAACTAGGTACTTGTCACCGCGTCTTCGTCTGCGTGAAATTTAGTTATCCTGTAGGTACCTACTTTTTAGTGAAGTCGCGTCCTAATGAACTGTAAATTTAGTGAAGTGGCGTCTTAGTAAAGCGTCTTAGTAAAGTCTTTTACTTATGATATAGGTACCTACTCAAACGATTTTGATGAAATAAAAACTAAATGTTTTTTCTCTCTCTTTATTTAGAGGGCTTGATCGCTGAGCGATAACGTCGCCCACTAAACTAATAAAAATGGAAAATGCCCTATGAATATTTCAAATTACTTCAGCAGTTTCGAAGATTCGTTCAAACAAACAGAGAGACAAAAATAAAATAAACGGGTGTTTTGAATTGAAATAAACATAATTATAAGCTCAACAACAGGCAGTTGATTCGAAATAACGACCTCAGGGTTGTCACATTTCAAATATAAATATTTGGTATTAAAAAAATGTGTTTTCTTATTGAATGGAATTTATTTATAACATTTGAGTTTGAGTTTGAATAATAATTTACTTTTTATGACATATATTTTCTTACGATTATTCAACTTCTTCAAGGATGTAAACTTGAATAAATAAAACGTAAAAATTATTTTGTGTAACAGAGCCAACAAAGGATTGGCGGAAAGGAAAAAAGACCCGCCTAAGACTGAATGCACCTCGCAAAAACAGGTCCAAAGCAAAGAGTAGGGCTAAAATTAATAAAGAAAATGCTTTTCCTCCATTGAATTCGTCTGAAACGTAAGTATTGCTTGGGTCCATACACAACATCAGTGCCATAATTTTATTATGGCAACGTCGCTAGTCATAGTCAGTGCGATAAAAAAGATTGCATAATTTGAATATGTACACCCATTTTTATGAGAACATTACGTGTATGAATTATAAATTATTTATTTCATAAACTAATAAAATAATTAATCATGTAAAGTTCATATCACATTATTAAAAATTCGCATAATGCACCAATCTTTGCGGAAGATTTGTAGGTAAATTTTATTGGGTAACGTGTAGGTCTAGTAATCACAATTATTTACAAGCAATATATATGTTTTAGGCATTTACAAAATTCACAAGAGGCTAACCAGAGCAATTAGTGCAAACAAAAAAAAAGAAAATACGCATTGACTTGATAACCTCCTACTGTATGGACATCGGTTAGAAACGAGTCATGATGCTATAAAACTTATTTTTACCATTTTTCTAATTTGTAACTTTTGGTAAGTAACATTATTTTGAACCAACTGCCAACCCTAACTCATGTCCCTTATGAATCAATAATGAACGAATCTCGTATTACTAAGTTTATATTTGTATTTATTTATTTTTGTTCTTGTATATTTTATTATTACAGTTATTGTTGTCTTTACGAAAATTTATTTACTTTAAAACTAATAAAAATTAAGTCATCCATAAGTTGATATTTCCTTTGATCTTTATAAATAGTAATATAAGTTACTCAGGGATAATGTTGCATTCTAATGGTGAAAGAAATTTTGAAATCGGACTAGTCGTGTTTTAATTTATTCGTTACAAACATACAAAAATACAAAACTTTCCTCTTTATAATATTAGTGTAGATTGTTACCTTTTCTTTATTTTGTTATTTACTTCAAAAATAACATCGTTACATCGTGCATCGTAACACACACAGTAAATTAGAAGCTAGGTACACGCACATACCCCTATACGGGTGTGTGTGCGTGTGCACTAGCTTCTAACTGCTCATCACTGGGTCTATCTCTTTCTCACGCGATGTTTGGTGAAATAGCAAGCATTTAAGCCACGCCCACTAGCGAGATTGTCTTCGCGGCATGCGCGCTCTTAAGTTACGAAATAACTCATTTACGAATGGTAACTTATTTCGTAAGCTATGTGCAATTGGGCTAGTGGAGTAGTAGCAGGTTATTAGGTTACGCTTACTCCATTCATTTCGACAAGAGTATCTAAAGTGTTCCAAGGGAAAAATGTATATAAAAAAGGGTATGGAGTTTCTTGCCAGATTCTTCTCCATGAGGGGTAGGCTGCCCTTGGAACTGGCAACTAGAGTCACTCTTATAATAATATTAGAATTATGACTATTCATAAGTGCCTAAAATGGTCTACATGAATAAAAATATTTTGATTTTGGTAAAAGTACCTTTCTCATCAGCATCGAACTTCTGTTTCTGTTTAGCTTTCTTCTTCATCTCCATCTTGTCAGCTTCCTGGTTGATTGTTTCGAACACCGTCTCAGCCACCTCGGACTGCCAGCGTTCCGAGATGACCAGCGGGAAGTCTTTGTATTGCATCTGATCTGACTCTGTGAGCTAAAACACAGGAAATACAATACATTTAATTGCCTGAAGATATAAAGATTTTATAGTTATATTTTAGTTGTACAGTCCGTCATATCTTGCATTTTAGTAGAAATGCGAATATTATTTCAATTACAATAATATTTATTAATTATAAAATGATTATTTACCACAAATAAAAATACATTATAATTTCCTCATCACAATCAACATAATTAATATAATAAGTACGTAGTATGTCAGTTATTAATGAATTATGAAAATTATTGTTGACTAGCAGCTGTGCTTCGCGATTTCACACGCGTAATTCCCGTTCCCGTGGGGTGTGAGTACTCAAATGAGTCATGATAATAATATCCTCCTGACCAAATTTCGGTCACAGCGGCCAATCTCAACGGAGGCTAGCCAATTACGCAGGAGATATTATAGTGCACAAGTGTGTGCGCAAACACAGGTGCACTCTCTATTCCCTCACTCTCATAGTGCGATGGGACGGCCTTCCGACACGATCGGAGAGAGATCAGGCGCAGGGCCAACAGCTTTACGTGCTTTCCGAGGCACGGAGAGATAGTCATGATAGCCTAGTGGTATTGACCATTGACTGACAAGTTTCAGGTTCGCACCTCTCATTTTAAGTAAGTTATGTGCGTATTATAAATCGTACCTTATTACAAAATTAACTCGTAATGTAACAAAGTGAAGTCGTTAAGTACCTATCTACTTTAAGACGAATCACAGTACTCACAAAGCACTGATAGTCTAGTGGTATGAACGTCGACTGACAAATCAGTGGTCTCGAGTTCGATCCCAAGACCTCTGACTTTTCGTAAGTTATGTGCGTATTATAAATTAATTATCAGTTGCTAATAACGGTGAAGGAAAACATCGTGATGAAACCAGCACACCTGAGAGATTTTTCAATGGTGTGTAAAGCCATATCAGAGGCCTACGGGCGGGTAAACTCTGATACTTGGTTTTTTATCAACCATACGATAAGAAGAAGAACAGTAGGTACCTACTCAAATATTTTAAAGTAATTACCTTGATACCCTTAGTGTCCTCTTCGTCAAAGCTGCCGATATCAAAAGCGTCAGCGGCGTTGACCTCGCCGCGCGGCGGAATGAGCGGCGGCGTGTATTTCTGGTGGTACACTTGCTGCCAGTCGATGCCGGCGAAGAACACGTGCTCTTTTACTTCGTCCGCACTGGGGTAGAGAAAATATTAAGTAAGGAAATCGTTATCATTAACGACTTGAGTAGTTTAGTATTATTATCTTCCTGCTTAGTTCTAGCCCATAAATTACCTTACCCCATAAATCAGCAGCTTTTTGGACTCCTACTTAACGATTACGCATGGGCATAGCTATAGCTTTCGCATATATTTCGTGGTGTTGGTCCTATGATCCAAAAATGTTTGAAAACTAGTTTTTTCCCTGAGCTTAACACAGATAATTTCACAATATGCGGTGCGCGGGTAAAGGATGGGGGATGCACTGTATGCGCGTACTTACTATCGCTCGTAGTTGCGTTTGCGTTTAATATTTATCGATTTTTATTTTAGCCGTATGCTAAGGGGGGGAGTCCGGACACCCTAACCCTTTATATACGCCCATGCGACTACGGCATTTGTTTAACAAGCCTACTGAAGCATAGAAACGGTTAAAATGGAACACAAGAATCTGAAGGAGTTCGCGGTGCTTATTATGATTGTAATAGTGCTTTTCCAACAGCAATGCGAGATGATTTAATCTGCTAGCCGCAGCTAACCGTAGCTAACCGTTTAGATGATAACCCGGAAAAAAACAGATAAAAAATTAAGTCTTTGACTACCACGCCGCAGACAATGCAATTTTTGAGTTTTGGGGTGGAAAAATTTAATTAAAAAAAAATTGCCATCGATTAGCAAAGAAGAAGAATGCAATTTTTATTATTCACGTTCTAAAGCGACCGCGTTGGCGTTCAAAGGCTTAAAAACCGCTTTTCTGTTATTATAGGTACCTTACTAACTGTATAAAATTATAAAACAGTTGTTATTTCGGTATTAAAAAGACATTGTAATTTAATTTGCTTGTATAGATACGGCTGTGAGTAAATATTATAATATCACCCACACGCTTTAGGAAATCAAGTCTAATCATTAACGGATGATGATTTCCTTTCTTCCTTTGACCTTGAATTATGAATTACGATATTCTTTGAAAAACGTTAATGTTTTTTAAGCATTCCTTACCGTCACAGAGATTTAAGTCAAATGAAGAAATACTTAGCATTTCGACCGAAGATGCGCGAGGCGAGAATTTAAATATTTGTTCATTCAATATTACACCGAAATACAGTAAAAATAGAATTGAATTTTGCCAAACAACTAAAATTTCTATCTCATCCAATCCACTCCTCGCCTCGCGTCCTTCACATCTTAACAATCTGCAGTATAATGGTAAGAATATGCTTATAAATTATAGATAGGTATATAGACATACCCTAACCCAAATTAATTGACTGCCTCGTTGGTCTAGTGGTAGCAAGCGCGACTGCTGAGCACGAGGTCCTGGGTTCGATTCTCGGGTCGGGCAAAGTACTACTGGGTTTTTCCATTAGGAAATTCTCAGTAACAGCACGGAGTTTGGAATTGTGCCCGGTTAATGGCAATTACATGGGACTTATAACATAGCCGGCGAAACGTGGGTGTACTGCACACCTCTGCCTACCTCCTCTGGGAAATACAGGCGTGAGTCTATAAAAAAATAATAATAGACATACCCTCGTCCCTTGCAGCCGAGTCGCTTGTTGATGTCCCTTTGTAGCAACCCTTCTAGCAAGCTCTTGAGGCTCGGGCTGAACGACTCCGGCAGCTCCACGTTCTGGAAGACATCGTAACTCTGTTGCAGACATGATTCCATCTTTTATTTTCAACATAGGAAGTATGGACTGGGGAGGTGTCGTAAAAAAGTCGACTAAGAGATTTCTTAAAAGTATATAGCAAACAAACCTAAAACGACACCACAGTATAATAATCATACAGTACGGAAACTATGTACAAACGGTTTTAAACGGCACGCTCATACAAATATGCGTAATATTGCGTAACGACAAGACTCCTAAGCTGCAAGCCACACTGAAGAGACGTAAGGCGAGGATACGGCCCAGGCGCGTGTTTCTCAATACATTTCCAATCGCCGACGCGTCACCTTAGAAATGTATGGACAAATCGCGTCTGCGCCTTATCCTCGCCTTTCGTCTCATGTGTGGCTTGCACTTAAGCGAACGTCGCGGTACTCGCAGTATGAACGACGCGTCAAAAAAAAATCTAATTTGAAAAGTCGTAGAACAAACGTTGTTGACTTCAGGGTCATAAATACAAAGTTAGTAAGTACTAAAAGGTTCCTGTTATTTTTCAATTACCCTGTTGAATGAATATGTTATTTTATCAGATTCATTACACGTTATCAATGCATAATAAAATTGCATATGCTAGGAAAGTGTGAATTGTGGTGGGCGTATAATTAATAGCACATAATTATGTGTAGAACGTTATATTCATTTGTGATAGTAAACATTTTTAATTTTAATCATTCATCATCATTGCGTATGGCATTCATCCTGCGTGGATCAGATCTCTATATCTAAATTTTTTAGCCAGCCTACGGCGGCAGGTGTGAGTTTGTGGACTTCCGACATTCCACCGGGAAAACAGCGAAGTGGGCATTCGTTTACCACATGGAAAAGGGTCTGGCAAGGTGCTCCGCAATCGCACTGTGGTGACTCCCTTAATCCCCATTTATGGAGGTGGTGATTAGTTTTCCCGTGGTTGGAACGGAATCGATTCAGCAAGCTAATCATGTATTTTAATCATTAATTACCAGTTAAGGATTTCATTCCCTAATGAAATCAAACTATCTACTTTAAATATAAAGAATATTACCATGGTAAGCGTCATCCTATCGATCTCATGTTTATCCTTAGTCTTGTGTTGGCGGAACGGCGAGTGTCCTTTCAGAAGCTTGTACAACATGCAGCCGAAACTGAACCAGTCAGCGGAGGAATCGTAGCCAGTGCCTTTGGAAAGTACTTCGGGAGCCATATAGCCGTGGGTACCACTGAAAATATAAAAAATAATCTTTATATATTATGCTTATTAGTACATTTGCTCGTGAACTCTAACGTACACTGCTCTTATGCTCGTGAACTTGAATGTACACTGATAGTATACTCATGTACTCGAATGTACACTACGCATATGCTGGTGTACTCAAACGTACACTTTTAATATATTTTAAGGTACACAGGACTTATAATTTTCATGGACAAATGTCGTTATGACCCGTCTACTTAAACCTAGCTTCCGAATTCTCATTTCTCCGTTCAATAATTAATTCAAATTGACACGTATATTTCAAAAATTTCGATTGCAATCCCAAAATTTGTCTTAAAACAAGATATTGAAATATCCAAATAAGTTTTCAACAATTTGTCAAGACATTCATTAGAAAAACACCAAAAGACAAATTTAAGTACTAACTACTATGACACGATCCAATTAAAACAATCAGCATAGTGCATTACGTCAATTGATACCAAAACAATAACATTAGCGGGCTGGCTGTAAGCTATTAATAATTATTATCCTCAATTGCTACAGTAATACGAGAGAGCGATACTAGAGTATCGATATTATGAGCTAATCATGTGTTTCAACGTTTATGTACCGTTTAATTAATAACAACGATTATGCCGCGACTGCCGCGACCTATAGATATGGTTTTTTTGTTTGTGTATATATTATAATAACTTAGCTTGTAGTGCATACAATAACTTGGCCTGTCGTGGTAATTAAAACTTAACCTATTGTAAGCAAAATAACTTAGCTTGTAGTGGATACAACCACTTAGCCTGTCGTAAACAAAGTAACTTAGCCTGTCGTAAACAAAATACCTTAGCTTGTAGTGGATACAATAACTTAGCCTGCCGTAAACAAAATACCTTAGCTTGTAGTGGATACAATAACTTAGCCTGCCGTAAACAAAATACCTTAGCTTGTAGTGGATACAATAACTTAGCCTGCCGTAAACAAAATAACTTAGCTTGTAGTGGATACAATAACTTAGGCTGTCGTGGACATTAAAACTTAGCCTGCCGTAAACAAAATAACTTAGCTTGTAGTGGATACAATAACTTAGCCTGTCGTAAACAAAATAACTTAGCTTGTAGTGGATACAATAACTTAGCCTGCCGTAAACAAAATAACTTAGCTTGTAGTGGATACAATAACTTAGCCTGTCGTAAACAAAATAACTTAGCTTGTAGTGGATACAATAACTTAGGCTGTCGTGGACATTAAAACTTAGCCTGTCGTAAACAAAATAACTTAGCTTGTAGTGGATACAATAACTTAGCCTGCCGTAAACAAAATAACTTAGCTTGTAGTGGATACAATAACTTAGCCTGTCGTAAACAAAATAACTTAGCTTGTAGTGGATACAATAACTTAGGCTGTCGTGGACATTAAAACTTAGCCTGCCGTAAACAAAATAACTTAGCTTGTAGTGGATACAATAACTTAGCCTGTCGTAAACAAAATAACTTAGCTTGTAGTGGATACAATAACTTAGCCTGCCGTAAACAAAATAACTTAGCTTGTAGTGGATACAATAACTTAGCCTGTCGTAAACAAAATAACTTAGCTTGTAGTGGATACAATAACTTAGGCTGTCGTGGACATTAAAACTTAGCCTGTCGTAAACAAAATAACTTAGCTTGTAGTGGATACAATAACTTAGCCTGCCGTAAACAAAATAACTTAGCTTGTAGTGGATACAATAACTTAGCCTGTCGTAAACAAAATAACTTAGCTTGTAGTGGATACAATAACTTGGCCTGTCGTGGTAATTAAAACTTAACCTGTCGTAAACAAAATAACTTAGCTTGTAGTGGATACAATAACTTAGCCTGTCGTAAACAAAATAACTTAGCTTGTAGTGGATACAATAACTTAGCCTGTCGTAAACAAAATAACTTAGCTTGTAGTGGATACAATAACTTAGCCTGTCGTAAACAAAATAACTTAGCTTGTAGTGGATACAATAACTTAGCCTGTCGTAAACAAAGTAACTTAGCTTGTAGTGGATACAATAACTTGGCCTGTCGTGGATATTAAAACTTAGCCTGTCGTAAACAAAATAACTTAGCTTGTAGTGGATACAATAACTTAGCCTGTCGTAAACAAAATAACTTAGCTTGTAGTGGATACAATAACTTAGCCTGTCGTAAACAAAATAACTTAGCTTGTAGTGGATACAATAACTTAGCCTGTCGTAAACAAAATAACTTAGCTTGTAGTGGATACAATAACTTAGCCTGTCGTAAACAAAATAACTTAGCTTGTAGTGGATACAATAACTTAGCCTGTCGTAAACAAAATAACTTAGCTTGTAGTGGATACAATAACTTAGCCTGTCGTAAACAAAATAACTTAGCTTGTAGTGGATACAATAACTTAGCCTGTCGTAAACAAAGTAACTTAGCTTGTAGTGGATACAATAACTTGGCCTGTCGTGGATATTAAAACTTAGCCTGTCGTAAACAAAATAACTTAGCTTGTAGTGGATACAATAACTTAGCCTGTCGTAAACAAAATAACTTAGCTTGTAGTGGATACAATAACTTAGCCTGTCGTAAACAAAATAACTTAGCTTGTAGTGGATACAATAACTTAGCCTGTCGTAAACAAAATAACTTAGCTTGTAGTGGATACAATAACTTAGCCTGTCGTAAACAAAATAACTTAGCTTGTAGTGGATACAATAACTTAGCCTGTCGTAAACAAAATAACTTAGCTTGTAGTGGATACAATAACTTAGCCTGTCGTAAACAAAGTAACTTAGCTTGTAGTGGATACAATAACTTGGCCTGTCGTGGATATTAAAACTTAGCCTGTCGTAAACAAAATAACTTAGCTTGTAGTGGATACAATAACTTGGCCTGTCGTGGTAATTAAAACTTAACCTGTCGTAAACAAAATAACTTAGCTTGTAGTGGATACAATAACTTAGCCTGTCGTAAACAAAATAACTTAGCTTGTAGTGGATACAATAACTTAGCCTGTCGTAAACAAAATAACTTAGCTTGTAGTGGATACAATAACTTAGCCTGTCGTAAACAAAATAACTTAGCTTGTAGTGGATACAATAACTTAGCCTGTCGTAAACAAAGTAACTTAGCTTGTAGTGGATACAATAACTTGGCCTGTCGTGGATATTAAAACTTAGCCTGTCGTAAACAAAATAACTTAGCTTGTAGTGGATACAATAACTTGGCCTGTCGTGGTAATTAAAACTTAACCTGTCGTAAACAAAATAACTTAGCTTGTAGTGGATACAATAACTTAGCCTGTCGTAAACAAAATAACTTAGCTTGTAGTGGATACAATAACTTAGCCTGTCGTAAACAAAATAACTTAGCTTGTAGTGGATACAATAACTTAGCCTGTCGTAAACAAAATACCTTAGCTTGTAGTGGATACAATAACTTAGCCTGTCGTAAACATAATAACTTATCTTATAGTGGACACAATAAGTTAGCCTGTCTTGGATAAAATAACTTATGTTCTAGTGGATATTATAATAACTTAGCATGTCGTGGATATAATAATATTGTCTGTCGTAGGCATAATAAAAAAGTATGGCGTGAACATAAATAATAACTTGGGCTCAAGTGGTCATTAACAAAGCCATGGACAGAGTAACTTAGCTTGACATGGAAATAAAAACATAGCTTTTTACTTGGGCTGGCGACATAATAAATGCAATTATTCACGAGATATTTTTATCTTTAAGACGCAAGATGTAAAGATAATAAATGCGATTTCTTATCAATTTCAGTATCATTACGTATCAATAATTTGGTATTTCAATGTTTTCCTAATTGGCCGGTACGATAAAATATTGCACTTATTATCCTCTTTGCACGTGTTTCTATGATGACAAATGTGATGCATGTGTGAAAGATAATTGTTGAAACACCACCGATATTTCAGATAAGAGTTATTATTCAAATAGTGTATCTACCTTGTTCAGCAATGTGTAGAACTTTTCATAAAAATTCAACTAAAATAAATACGGATATAAAAGAGAAGATTTTGCTGAAATCTATTAATGATGCAGTTTTATTTAAATAAAGTCTCGTGAGCAATAATTTACTATCCCTAATCAAAGTTCTTGAAATCCTAAAATTGTACATCTCAATTACTTGGGCTATGTTAGGTGCAGAATCTGACACATTTGGTTTTTCCTGCATTACGTAATTAATGATTCCAATCCGCTTCTACAAAATCCCTATAGTCTCATCGACAGAAAAAGAACTAGGTATTCGATATCCTTAATCCTTATTCGAGCACAGCGAACAGAAATGTACCTAAAATCGATCCTTGTGGAACTCCCATCTTTAGTTAGGGATCCTGAAAAACTGACTTCGTGGATACTCACTTTTTAATTTCGATTTGACAAGCGATAATCAAGAGATCAAATAGGTCTACTTAGAATTCCGTAATAATTAAGCTTTAAAATAAGAGTGTGGCGAACCACGTACTCAAATGCCTTATCGTATAACCAAATCGTTGAAACTTTGTTAAAAAAAAACTTTGTTTTTATAAAGAGCAGGTTTCCTTTTTATTGTGAGAGTTTAGGCTTCTTTAAGTTCGGATTAAGAGTAATATCATAAGATAAAGATCAATCCCTTAGATATTTATTTACCCCAACGGTACGGGTCGGCAAATTCAATACAAATTAAACATGATACTTACACACTGGCGTGAGGTTTCTTTTTAGAGAAGTCACATGCAAGTCCAAGATCTGATATTCTGACGTGGCCATGCTCGTCGAGGAGAATGTTAGCCGGCTTCAAATCTCTGTACACTATGTGACGTTTGTGCATGTGTTCCAAACCTGAATAAAAAAAAAACATTAATTGTACTCTTATTCAAAATGACAGATCTTCCTAACTACAGGAAAATTAGTTTTTTTTCGATGTCATATAATAAATTATGCAGCTTATATGGCAGTACAATAAAATTACAGACCTCTACATGAGCGGTGAACGACTAGGGGAAAATGCCTCTCACTTATTTAAGAAAGAAAAGTCAATTTTACTAGATTGACATTGCATTGTAATGAAACTCTACCATTTAATAGACTGCACTTGCATTTATTTACATAATAGAAATATTTAAGGAGGAATTCTTTGACGCCTTCGCGTGACTTTTGTATAATTACTTAATTTTTACTTTTTTCAGATTTAGTGTATTTATAGTAAGTAGATTTAGAATGTAAATAATTATAATTAGGTAATATGTATTTTATGTTACCTAATAAATGTTCAACATTTTGGTATGCAAAATAAAGAATTTTCATATGTTATTTTTTTAGGCAAAATATTTATTTTCTTTAGAAATGTTCATTTACAGCTTCAATTGCGTTAAAAATTTCTGCGGTAATTAAAATATATCGTGTTTATAATGTTGTGTATCATTTATTAATTGGGTATGGGTATAAGATCAAGGAAATTGCGACGAGAATTTTCTACAACTACATAATAACAAAAAAATATTATGAATCGAAGACCCTTTGCTTATCCGATAGGTGTCATAGATCATTATCAAAATTTAATTTAATTACAGTATAAATTATCTAATCGAAATATTCTCTTTATCGATGCCATTTTTAAACACAATAGCTCGTCTGAAAATAATATTATAACAGAGATTTATTTATAGATCTTGAGTTTTGACTCACAATTGATAAACGACTGCAATAACAATATTAACAAGTAGTTTTAGCCCGTTTCACTTGGGTGGCCTTCGGATATAATGTTTCGTAATTGAATTATCGTGATACAATTTGGTTGGGCTCTCACATATCGTGATTAACCATCTGGTATTATAGTTTAAACTGCCCGTAGGCCCTTATCATGGCTTTAGGTACACTAGTACCGAAGTTTTGATCTCGGTTCCTGCCAGCACAGTAAGTAGACTATACTCTAGTTAGAAGGCAGGGCGTGGATAGAAATTTTGTTACACAAATTTTATTTCTCGCTCCTCCCATCCTTGCCTCGCAGGTACGAAACAACTTTAATATTGGATTGTGCCACGCCTAAGTCCCTAAAAGCAAATTAACAAAAAAAAACATTGCCTCACTAAACCCGACAAAAAAAATCTGTAACTACAACAATACTTTAATGTACTAGTTCGGGACAATGTATTATTTTGAAGAACAAAGGCCATTGTTTATAAGTTCCCTAGCTAACAAAGAAATTATCATTACTTTAATAATTACCTAATATAACTTCCGCGGCGTAGAACTTCATTTCAGCCTCGTTGAAGACGCCATGTTGTGACAGATGATAGTGGAGGTCGCCACCATTCATGAGATCCAGGATGAAGCAGAGCTTGTCCGGTGTGTGGAATGCGTACGTCATGCACACGATGAATGGGCAGTCCACCTAGTAAGGAGATAAAAACAATAATACAATAATTAATACAATATTAATAATAATATATTAATTATTACAATAGTTAATTACAAGTTGTACAACCCTCGCCACGGAAAAATGCCTGTGGGTCATAATACTAGTGCAATGAGGTTTTGGGTATTGTTTCAACAATGGGAAAACCAAAAAGATTCGTAGCGAGAACTGATATAAATGACGTAAACCTTAGAATAGCAATAGAACACATTTTCTAAAACAATGGTAGGGAAACAACAACCAGGACAGTCGGTAAACTAACTTTACTAATGTGCGGCAGTCAAAATCATGTACAAGACTAAAACTTTGTCCATATAAGTATAGCACAATGACTACTTTTTTCCTTAGTCCGCACTAGTCGATTTCAAACAACTGCTCAGTGAAATTGCACATACACACCCTGTTGCTTTGAAGACCTGCCAAATTTTAGGAAGTAATAGTCCTTGAAACTGAACAACTTTTCCCAAGGAACATCGGTCGAAATCTGAAAATCGAAAATTTACTTTTCATAGAGTGACAGGTCACGTGACTCGCCTTTGTATGAGAAGTTAAATTTTTGTTTTTAGATTTCGACCTTTGTTCCTTGGGGAAAGTTGTTCAGTTTTATGGACCTTATTACCTCCTAAAATATGGCAGGGCTTTAAAGCAACACCCTGTATTTAATTGTAAGTATCGCCGACAATATTATAAGAAATTACATCAACCAATCGAAACCCAAGCTTTGCATGTGTCGAGCCAAAAGTTGCCTGAATCGTTTCAAAGCAAAACTTCACGTATGACACCTCTAAGGGCTATACATGATATAACAATCTTCATATTTGCCGGTCCGATTTAGCGATTATAAATAGCAATCACGACAAAACCCAACTGCAGAAGATAACCCATAGACGACCACAATGGATTATCCGCATGGTGGTCCCCAAAGGGAAAATATACTATTGCAAGTTGCTGTTTTTGTCCATTAATAAGTTTTCTTTTAGCTTCCTAAACAGATGGCGCTGTCATGCACATAAATAATTATGTGTAATCTTTGCATATTAAATAGGTAAGCAAATTGCAGATCTTAATCAAGGACATGATATAGTCGCCACGTGTGTTTGCGCACACACTTGTGCATTAAAATATTTCCTGCGTCGATAGCCAATACCTTTGAGATGGGCCGCTGTGACCGAAATTCGGTCAGGAGAATATTACGTATCAGTGTCAGTTAGGCCATCACTGCATAATTATATGAATTGAATAGTAAAATTATGAAGTTATGCATGTGCTCCTCCCTTACTTAAAAATAAACTAAACAATAAATGTCTCAAAGAACTCTATAATATAATATTATGTTATATACAAATAACTCGGACAGTAAAATTGAATCAAAAAATATCCCTACTTTTTCTATGTAAAACAGTAATTAATGACGTAAAATTTACATAATTTTAGAACTTTACGTAACCAAATCGAATTTATTTATACGTTCAACAACATGAATCGTAAACTGCAATAGGAAATTGGCAAAATCGTATGAGCTATGAAAGCTGGTGACAAATATAACTTGAGTGTTAGTCATATGGAATGTAAAATAGCATTAAAAGCTATAAACCAGTGTGGAAATGCCACGATATTATGGCAGACGGAAATATTTAAGTATACATATTGCGATGAATGCACTCCATTGTTTACGCGGCTGAGGTTTCAACGCTGAGAATCATATTAATTACAGCGGTAACAAGATAATGACGTACTACTTTTACTTTACAGGTACATAGTACATACATAGGTACAATTGGAGGACTTAGACAGAAGGCAGAGAAAACTGTTTGTGGAACCCTGTGGACTGCGCAAAGTTGCAGTGGCACCAACTGTCATCAATCAGTCGTCAATCACACTGCTTAACTCATTACTCACTCCGTACACAAGTCTGGATGGTATCTTTATGATAAAGCATATCAAATATGTAAAGAAACAAATTGATTTTTAAGTAAGTAGAATTTTAATAAAGTGACAATGTTTTTTATCTATTAATGCAAGTGTTTTGGGGTAATTTTTAGAAAAACGTTTACATTGTCTTAATGAATCATTTTTATCCCAGAGATTTAAAACACAAAAGTACTTTCGGAAGGTTTTTACTCTATCTCAACACCAGACAACAGGGGTGTAGTTTAAGTTTTTATAGTAATAATAAGCAATATAATTGATTTCATTCTTAACTTTGAGTGGAGGATAATGATACGCTTAATTTTTGACTAATTGATTGTAAAAATCACCCTTTGGTATGATGTACTGTAAACATGTTTTTATTGCAATAACTAAATAGGCATGACGGCTTATTTCTGCAGATCCACTTCGTAGCACGTATTCTGCATGAGGGTGGAATCAAAATCTTATTCTAGCCCTGGTCATCGAGAAATGCTAGCCACTTTTTTTTTACTTTCAATCATCCTGGAACGAGACCAAAAAAGTTTAGCCTCTCATTCGCTTTCAGGACTCGACAACTGATAACAGGGTTGTTAGAAAATGTAACTGCTAACCAGGGCGAGACGAGGCGTGTCCGATGATAACCGACCTCCGAACTTACTTCATAACCTTTTACCTTATTCTTATGGACAGACGAAGCGGCGCCGACACCAGACGATCGCAATGATAAACTAACCCGTGTTAGTTACATTACCGTGTGGTTTCGGTGAACGGGCACCGCTCACTGTGACGTAACAGAAGTATGGGATTAAATCTGGATAATTAATGGGTGAAACAGCTTTATAAGGAACAAAATCAAAATCAAAATATTTTTATTCATGTAGACCATTTTAGGTACTTATGAATAGTCATAATTCTAATATTGTTATAAGAGTGACTCTAGTTGCCAGTTCCAAGGGCAGCCTACCCCTCATGGAGAAGAATCTGGCAGGAAACTCCATGGTTGCTCTATTAAATAATGGCTTACAATATTTTTGGATACATTGTAACATTGAACCTAACACATTTATTCCACACAGTCATTCCTCACCAAAGGTAAAGCTATGATAACTGACTATGATTATGTGTTTTACGACAATAAATGATAATGAGAAATAATCGTTAGTTTTGTTAGCATAGAAATATGAAACAAGACAATGATATTATGCGATACAATCCGCTAATCTCTATAGCATATCAAGTATTTAGACTAAGACACAAGAGAAAAGGCCAAATATATTTTGTCCTCTTATCCATGCACTTTTGCGACTTGCAGCCTAGTCATTTTAGGTGCAAAACAATGACCCTGAACCAATGAGTCTGCCTGCGACCACGAGTGCTTCAAAGTATTCGAAACGTCAGGATTGTATTATCAATATAAAAACGCGAATTATATCCGTTAAAAAGTTGTTTCATAATGAACCTGAATTTTAGTAAGAATAGCACGGTACTTCTGTAAAGGTGCGAATAGTCTCCAAGAATAGTACCTAACGTGCTCGGGTACAGCGATATCAAGATATATTCAGAGCGAAGAATATAACATGTGCTCACGCGTAAAAGTGCATGGTAAAATATTTTTTTGTGGCATTGTGTGGCCTTTCACTATTTTAGATTTTTGCAGTGTTTCATAACTATATTCAGTGCAACAAAATACATAGTGGTTTAGAGCGATAGAGGCCTTAATATTTTTAGTAAAGGCAAGAATCGATAGCGAGTTTTAAAAACGTGGTAATTAGATGCTAATTATTCATAGAAACCTAAAATAACTAGATACAACGACGTTTAGAGGTTAGATCTACAAGGAAAGCAGTACATTGTGACTATAAAACGTAAAGGGGCGTGTTCAAATTCAATAATTATATCTGAGTGAACGCATGACGACAAAGCCTTTACAGTGCGCCGCGTTTTACACGTGAACGCCATTTCATTCGCGCGCATTCATTGGCTCCGCGGAACATGTAATGTGCAAAAAGAAATAAGTGAGCGTATTTAAGAAACATGATTTTATTAAACACCTATCGTGGCCAAGTCTGTTTTAAATTTTTCATACTGCTGTAAAGTTAAACAAATCTGCCATGTAACAAACGTTTATATTAATCGTGTGTGAGTATGCAAATAACAAAGTCATCACGTTTTTTTTTATAACTCGTATACCAGTTCGAATTATACGAGTAAATATGTGAATTCAAGAAATCAATGATGAGATGGACATGTATAAGTCCGTCATCCAGTATCCACATCAGATCATCCATATAAACCAGAGTTTGCTTACTCGTAAACATAAAATAAAAACGTTTTATTACCGCACAGCATAAAGTTTTAAAACAAGGTCACAGTAAAAGAAAATTCATGTCGAAAGTTGACTACATATAAATGTTGTAACAGAACGACTGACAGTTTCTCGTTTTATATAAACTTTGCTTCGGAAACCGGCGGCCTTGTTAAACTTTGGGGAAGCCTTTTAGGTCACGAAGAATAAAACTGTACACATGTTACGTAAGGTACGGTGTTACATATGTATAAGAGCCACCCCGAATGTAAAATACTAATCGTCGAATGAAGGATGAAGCGGCGAAACAAAATGCAACGGAATTGTACTAGGTACGACAACAAATTGAGGGCGATCCAATTCGTTTCAGTCCAATTGGCTGGATATCGTTTATGTCCCCGATACCATATCACATATAAACAGTAGGTATATCACTGCTGTATTGCACCGAATCAAAGCAATCCGCAATCGATAAGCAATCGGATATTATACTCATTGATAATAGGGTTGCGCTTAGTATGCATGTTATGCATAGTTTGAGAAAAACAAAAGAATTATTTCTCTTGCCACAATATCTGATACACCTCGTTATGAACAAACAGTCCGAGAAGATGGTCCGTCAAGATTTCCAGCAGACTACATCATACCCAAGGTTCTAGAACAATAGGACAAAGGAATATCTGTATGGGGGACAATATCCAACCTCAGAGACATTGATGACACTACCCTTCTCATTTTGATAATGACAATAGTTTGTAAGGCTGTCAACCAACACAAGAAGTAAGTATTACAATTTATGAAGTTGTTCAAATCTACATTTGTTTGGGCACGAATAAATACAACTTTGGATAATAATGGCTAGTACAAACTGCAAAGCAGCTGACCATGATCGCTCTGCCTTAACTTATATAATAATATTAATAAGAACATAAATAATAATTGTCATCCTGACCAAATTTCGGCCACAGCGGATTTCAACGGAGATTGATCATCGACGCAGGAGATTTATAGTGCATATACGGTGTGCAGATTTGACACATTGCCAATATTTTCGGAGGATCAAGGAGGACGGAAGGATGCTATCGTTCAGACCCATCTCCAAGATAGGTTTCACCAAACATCATGCCGAAATACGGCAAACTCGAAGCCTAACCAGAAGCAGCTTGGGTGTTGATCGGTACTAGTTTGTGGCCATTGTCCCATCTTCAGTGGACTTTTACGACACGCAGAAAAATAGGCGTTGCTGCTATTCCCCGACACACCACAATTTGATAAAATTTCAGAGCATACGTAAGACAAATCTGAAAGATTTTTCTTTTCTTTCTGAATCAAAGTTTCGATATTTATAGTCTTTCCGAACTCAGTGAAACGGTGAGTGCAACCAAGAATTATTTAGCGATTCTTCATCTATGTACACTTTCATCGAAAGAGGGCATGATCTAGAATACCTACCTACTTTACCGGGAATAAGTTTGGTAAAGTTAAAAGTTTTCCTATATGCTTAAGGAGCCAATGTTTTCTTTCAACTATGAAATTATTAATTAAAATAGTCATGTCTTTTAATAAACAGATCACACGTAAAACATGGCCTGAATACATCTGAATTCTAAGCTTAACGACCTACATTGCCTATAATGTTCTCCTGTGCGAAATTCGGCCATACCAGCCAATCTCACCGGAGATAAGCCATCTAATCAGGAGATGTTATTGTGCACAAGTGAGAATGCAAATACAGGTGCACTCTCTATTCCCGCATACGTTTAAGCTTGGCGAGGTTATTCATAAAAACATATTAACATCCAAATGAAAAAGAATTGACTATATCCAAAGTGACCAAAAGCATCATGCGAAAATGGCATGGAGAATGTGGCATTGTGCGCCTAATTCCTCTGACTTGACAGTCATTGGCAATACCACATATCACTTTACTATAAGACACTAACTAACAAACATGATAGTTGATTTAGTTGATCCTTATTCACCGAAGTTTGCGTCAAGCTTCTCAGCTCCTTACTTATTTTGTGATATACTAGACGTCCGAAACGGCTCTTCGAGAGTAAAATGCTCATATCGACTCCGGTGATAATGTATATTTATTGCGAATGTTGGTAACGTTTTACGACTATGTCTCGTCGGAAAAAGTAGTTTTACACATACAAAGTTGTCTTACGCACACGAGGCGAAATCAATTTCTTGAAGAACCTCTTTTACCTATGTGCGGTTACTACACGACACTGGCAGAAATTGCTGAAGTCATCAACAGATTGCCATAAAGAAGAGAATAAAAGCTAAAACATGATGGTGGATTGGGTCTCTGAAATTATTAATGTCCATACGAAACAATACTATTATTTCATAATAGTAATGTTTTTACCACCATCCACCGGTAAAAACATGATTTAACGTTTACATTTCCTAGAATACTGTGGAATGTCTCGTTTTTATTATTCTTTTTCACCTTTCTTTCTTCACCTTTTTATTTTAGATTACATTTGGTTTTTAACATAACAAATTAACAGTTGCAATCGAAAAATTAATGCAAAAACGAATTCTAAAGTATCTGCTAGATGTTTATTACCATCCGTCTTCTTTTCATAACAAAACGGTCTTGGATTACTTACTATTGAAATCACAACGATGTCTATCCGACATACACAATGCGAGCATAGAACAGTTCCGAGCATTGAAATGCGAGTTGCGCAAGAAAGTTGTCCTAGAATGTCATGTGAAAAAGCATTTTCTTAGAAAAGAAAATGCAACAAAAGACGGCTTCATGCGCTTAAAGAAAAATGAAAGTAATTGTCAAAGATGACATTGACTACCTTAATATTTTCTTTTTTTAATAAGCCTGTAACTGTCCTACTGTCCGGCAAAGACCTCATCTTATACAGAGAAGGATCGAGCATTAATCACCACGCTAGCTCACTGCGTGTTGGCGATTTTAGACTATTGAGTCCAGGTTATCTTACGATGTTTTCGTACAGCGTTAGTCAGTGGTGTCTTAGATTAACTAAAAAATACATATGACATTGAAAAAGTCACATTGGAACATGCCAGTTTCGAACCCACATCCACGAGTTTCCAAAGCACCACCACGACTTCAATAATATGTTTAACATAGAATAATAATCACATGGTATAATGCTATTGTTATTGTGTTAATTACAAAGTTTAATGTTATTTAAAAAAAAAGTAGCAGATGTTTTCGATTTATTGAGCTAAACAAGTTGCTTGGATTCACCTGTTCCATGTATTTTTAAACGAATAACCTACTGTATTTGTGGATGATATCATCATCATTAAATGTTTTCGCCTGCTTTTTCGTAATGCAGTGTACTCTCAATCTCGGTAAGAAAGTTGCAGAAACTATTTTATTTACTACTTACAACAGATTATGAGCAAATGTTATACTTAATACTTTGACTGCCACGCCGCAGACACAATGCAATTTTTATTGTTTGCCGGTCACCAATGACCGGCGTGGCGTTCAAAGGGTTAAGCTTCGAATATTTTACATGGAATTATTTAATGTATTCAGTATTATTAGAAATATCGTAAAGAGAAAAAATCTGGTTTTTTTAAATGTTTTTTGAATTTACTCAAAAACTACTCAACCGATTTTAAAAATTCTTTCACCTGTAGAAAGCTACATTATCAACGAGTAACATGGGCTATATGTTATTTTTAACAGACAATGACCAGTGATCCCTACAAAAATTACAAAATTGGGATCCTCTCTATATCGTATGGTTGATGAACACCTGGTGTCAGAATTTTAAACCACCCGTAGGTCTCTGACATGGCTTTACACACCGTTGAAAAATCTCTCAGGTGTGCTGGTTTCCGCACGATGTTTTCCCTCACAGTTTTAGCAAGTGATAATTAATTTCTAATACGCACATCAATTCGAAAAGTCAGAAAAATGGGGTTTGGGTCCCGCAAAGTATCAAAAAGTGAAGGAATGGACTTAGTCTTTTACGAGATGTAAAGGAAAATTCAATTTCACGAGGATGAAGTCGCAGGCGACATCTTATCTAATATAAAATAATGCACATCATCAGTTTAGTGACGTTAGAGCACACTTGTTGATAAATTATAACCCTGATAACATAAATCCGATACTTAATCTGCTTAGAAATAAACTAGCTTTTGCTCGCGACTTCACTCATTTTAATTTAGAATTTAAACTAAATCATGTTTCGAAAGACCTATAATAAGAACGTAATTGCAATTTTTTTCGGGAACACTACTTTTTTCAAGGTGATCCATTTTATACACCTGACATCGTATAAATAAATAAATAAATCAGCCTGTAACTGTCCCAATGTAGGGCAAAGGCCTCTTCTCACACAGAGAAGGATTGATCATTAATCACCACGCTAGCTCACTGCGTGTTGGCGATTTCAGACTATCAAGTCCAGGTTTCCTTACGATGTTTACCTTCACCGTTAATCAGTGGTGTCTTAGAATAACTAAAGTCTAAGAAAGTACATAATTATGACATTGAAAAAGTCACATTGGTATAATATGTCAGGTTCGAACCCACACCCACGCGCTTGCAAAGCGGGTCCGTAACCAATGCGCATACGTTGTCACGTATGTAATGCAAAATTTCAGGATGATCGGTTCAGTGGTTCAGGCGTGAAAAGGTAACAAACAAACTTACTTTCGCTTTTATAATACTAGTTGGGATTGCTGTTAATGACGCCACTTAACTCTATTAATACGTAAAAGGCAATGACGAAAATTGTAAACGTGTTGTTTGTGCAGATATTTGTGTGATAACTTCACACGTCACAAAGAACAGGGTATTTTTTTTAATGTGCGAGTATGTTATTTACATATTTATGCTCATGTTTTGATTACCTACTAAATGAAATTATTTAATAAGAAATTTGTAAAATGACACGATACGCCAGGTAATGTCTCGCCCGAGTCAGTTGTTTTTGGGAGTTTCTTATTGAAAAGGGTATTTATTATCTCCAAAATCAGTGTTTTAAGATAATGCGTTTAAAAATACGACCATTCATAGCTGCGGAACTATATGTATAATATGTATGTACAAAGTTAAAGTTATACTTAAACTAGGATATTTTGAACCTTTTAGTTTGACAGCTATGAGTTTTCAAAATTTTAAACGCGATTTTCACAAAACATGGAGATAACCTTTTGTTTGTGACATGCGATATATCAACCTATGAGCTTCGAACGTATAAAGATGTAATGTACCTATACAGCTAAGTTCGCCGCGACTCGGTGATTTAAATTAAACCAATGATCCCCTAGTCTTGTTGTTCACAATCTTCACAAAAACAAACAACATCGTTATGCATGCTATTGAATATAATAATAACGATGGAAATATAATAGAAAATTCTGAATTACTGAAATGGTTTGAACGTATTAATTACAGAAGATAGTTATGGTCATGTACCAATTTTAAACAAATATAAGTATTATGATACAATGAGAAGAGACCTTTGCCCTATATTGGGACAGTTACAGGCTGATTTTATTATTTTATTATTATTATATGATACTAGCTTCCGTTCGCGACTACGTCCGCGTGGATTTCGGTAACCCCACTTTTTGCAATACTGCTCATCTCCCATTATTATTGTGATAATTTGTACCCTAAAACCTGACTTGGTAATTAACAAATATTTTTGCCGAATTTCAACTAAATCTGTCCAGTACCTTTCGCGCCAATCTCTGACAGACAAACAGGCAGACGAAGTTTCTAAAAACTACATATTCGGCTTCAGTATCGTTCATTGAACATGTAGCACTTACTTTTTAACCGACTTTAAAAAAGGAAGAGGTTCAACTGGATTGCATGTTTTTTTTTACAAAAATATTTAATGTACAGTTTTGACTAAGTTACAGTTTTATTATATGTAATAGACTAGCTGTTCCCCGCGACTTTGTCCGCGTTAAATTAAATTTTCCCGTAAACACTCGTAAATAAGCAGCCAGACTGCCTGTTTTTTCTGACTTGAATCACAAATATTGTTATTTTTTACTGAAAACTCAACTTTTTAAAAATAAAAAATAACCTATAGCACTCAGGAATAAAGTAGCTTTCTATTGGTGAAAGAATTTTTAGGATCGGATCGGTAGTTCCAGAGATTACCCCTGACATACATACATACAAACATACAAACTTTACCTCTTTATAATATTAGTATAGATTAAGTAAGTCGTCACGTCACGTCGCGTAAGTCTTGTATGCAGTAAGTCGTAGTTTATTTACCTACGTAATGTTCAAAATTGCGCGAAACTCTTTTTATTTTTAAATATTCAACTTTTTTAATATTATCTGGTCAGTACCCGTACAGGAAGGGACTGGACCCATCACATTTTGTTTCATTACAATGAATAAATTCCTTAAATTTTATGCTTGTGGGTTAAAGAGGCATAAGAATTTTGCGAATTAACCACGCTGTGCGGGGCTGAATCTGATTAAAATCGATGTAAAACTTTGTAGAATTTTTGGGCATGGTAGCGAAACCGCGGATGTATCATGGCATTCGTCGTGGGTAGCCGTTAACAAGCGGATTTTAAAGTTCAGTTCAGTTATCCAGTTAAATATGAATAAAGCGCCAACAGTCCTTAGTGAAAACTAACTTGTTTGACTAACTTTTGCGTGCGTTTCTTTTAGAATTGGCTTTTGAAAAAAACTACATTTTTATTTAGCTCACTGAAAAATTCTCGTTGCTTAGCCACCAATGTTAACTGACACTGAGCTAGATCAGAGAAATAGTAAACGAACATGACAGTTCCTAGCAAAACACAATCATATGTGACAAGAATAGAGAATAGCCATCATACATTCTTCATAGAAAATAATCATTAAATGAACGCGCAGACTAAAGTATTTCTATAAAACAAATGAGCAATGGACATTTATGACTTTACGCTGCGTTAGTGTGCGAGGTAGTAACGGTGCGCGAGAAAAAATCCTAGCCTCGCTTTCAGTTTCCTAGCCTCGCTAAGCACAGCTCTGGTGTCAGTCTCAGGACTAGCGAAATTAGGTACCTATTTGTACAGTTAAGTCGCTTGTGTCGTGGTCATGTAAAATCAATGATATGTGGTTGACATTAGTAGCAGTATTGCACATCATTGATTCTGATGGTATTTAAACCAAAACACAAGACGCAACACTAAATTCTTTTATACTGTCTCGTGTACTTTTGTCACCAACTGTACATACACATCATGTTGTACAAAACCAGTATGAACTGACCTCATATTGTATAGCTTCTTTGTACAGCAAGATGTCAGCTTATACTGGAATTGTATAGCTTAGTGTATAGCCGTGTACAAATCGCCTTTTCGCATCTCGAAAGGTGCACAGCTTTGGTGGAAATCATCACTCCGTTTTGCAGCACCGCTACACATCCTCGCACCCGCCTAGCAACCTGTCTTCAACAAATCTTCGGTAGAAACACAGCCTTAATGTTTTTAAAAGAACGTTACGTTCATTTAACACTTCATCTCGATAAGAACAAATTGATTTCTGGATTGAAAGACTTAATTAGCATTTCATTAACAACACATTACGATTTCTAATGCTCATGTTAATTGATCAATGATATCATGAATAATCTTGATCTAGAAGCAAATGTAACTTTTAATTTTAAACAGTTTTACAAGAATATACGTCCGTTTTTAACATCCCTATTTTTATCCGGTCTATTCTCAGAAACAGCTGATGGTTTTACGACGGCGCTTGTGATGGGGTTTTCTCTATAAACCTTTTCTGAATTCTCAACAGTTGGATGAACGCACACATTATTTATTTCCGTATCTCAATTGGATCTAAAATCAACGATCGCATTTAGAATTAGTTGAATGTTTTTTTTGTTAATTACAGCATAGCCATGAACTTAGCGAAGGTGAGGCAGATGGAAGCAACTTTCTAGTGCTGGGGGATCTCATTTAGTACATATTTTTTCCTAGAACTCATACATTTTCAATTGTTTTTAGGAATTTATCATACCCTAACAGATACTTTTACCCATCTTGCTTGACCTAAATTGCATGGCCTTAAAAAGTTTTGTCTACAACCTCTGCGGGTAATAGTCCTTTATCTACAATGGTCTTTAAAAAAAAAGGAGATCTTTCGTCACTATTTAGAACCTTCATCTTGGTTAAATGGATTCTCCGTTTTGACTACATTTTCGCTATAAACCAAAGTTTAAATAGTATGGATTTCTGGAAGTGATACACAAAAATTCCAATATTCAACAAGACACCTGCCAAAGATGCGGTAGTTACGATATGCCGAAACATATTCGTCACACAAACTAAACTTCAAGAGCGTACTGACAGGTCACGCAATAATTTGAAATGGCGACAAAGTCGTAAACAAATACAAATGTAATGTAAGGCACTTACCCCGGTACTGACTAGAGATAGCATAATCCTCTCGTTTAGGGCGAGCGTCTCCCCTTGCTTCATTTTTATACGTTTCTTGTCGAGGCACTTCATCGCGTACATTTTCCCCGTGTCCGCTTTCCGACACCCGTACACCTGTGCATAAGGTACGTGTAAATAATGTATTTATCTATATTCTCGTGAACATAATGCGCCGTTGCCAAATGTTACCTAAGAGTACTTTAAAAGGTTGTTTTCGGGATGTCTGGTTGTTACATCATTGATTGTGATATAATCGTACAAGCGATAACGCGGTGAGTGTTTGAGAACCTCGAAGATCATCTCAGTAAACAACAGGATGCTAATTTTTTATTCATGCTGCATAAATAAATTCGCAAAATTCGTAAAAATATGCGGTGGAAACTATCATCTATTTTGCCTCCTTTGATAGAAATTAGAGGATTGAATATTCTATCGCTAAAGCTAAATATTGTGATCAAATTCAGTATATAGAACAGATTCAGTAGGAAATCGCAACTCAACCGATTTATCTCGATTAGCTTCTATATAAAATTGGCACTACACCTCAAATTGATTCGTACAACACAAGAGGACGCTCCAAAGTTTATTTTAAATATGATTTAAGCATACATTCATGTGTTAACAAATTGTTACCGAAAATAATGCATGTACGAAACTGAGGATTTCAGTCTTAGTAATACAAACAGAACCAAATGGTGAACTTATTGTAGGTACAGTCGGCAAAGGAGATAGGTTGGCAGGGCTACTAGTTTGGGATGAAGTTATTCACAGAAGTTGTGTAAAATTGTTTAGTTTTGTGTAGGTTTCAGTCATACCTTTTCATAAAATAAAATGAAATGAAATAATATTGATAACTTCTTGAAAAAATTACAACTTTAGCTAGCGTCCCTGCCAACCTAACTTCTTTGCCGACTGTACAATTATGTGGCGATAGAACTACTTTTCTGTGATGGAAGTTATTTTTAAATGACAGATCTATTTTTTTAAGAACCTTTAATATCACATATTTTATTTACCACAACAATTTTCATTTAAGTATTTGGGCACACACACATTTTTTTTAAAATCACAGACACATTATACTGATTTAAGGTTAAAAATATATTGTATAATACGTTTGGACATTTTTGTTTATGTTGCGGTTGATATATTTTATCGTTACATTATATTTTAGTAGATTTCCAGGAACGACCAGCCGCTGCCCGCCGTTTTTAAACAGACTCATTTTTAGTTTTTTTTTATTGTTTCTGTTTTAAATAAATCGATAAAAGAGGTCAAAATCTAAAGTTTTTGTGTACAATCTCCTAAAATAGCCAGGAACTTAATTATCAGTGTTTATAGGTTTAATTAAAACTTATAAACATTGATGTCATATCTCAAAATTTAGAGACTATTATGGATGGTACGTTAAAACCTTTTATTTGTAAAGATATTGATTTAAAGATTGTATGGACAGCGGTCACAAAATTGACCAATAATTTAAATGGCGGACTCCATTTTAGAGATTTCAGCCGGACTTGGCGATTTATTGGATAAAAATGCTATCCTTTAACTGGTTTAATCGACTGGTGTTTAGGATCGAGTCTGTCAGATTAAAAAGCCAACATCGATCGAATTCGATAGTTGTTTACGACAAACAGGTCTTGCTTACAAAACATTGACAAATTATAAACCAGTTTATAACTGTTCTACAGAGGCAAAGGCCTCTTCTTATAAAGAGAAGGATCGAGCATTGATCACCACCACGCTAGTTCACTGTGGGTTGGTGATGTCAGACTAATAAGTCTAGGTTTCCTCCCGATATTTTTCCTTCACCGTTAGCGTTGTCTTAGCTTAACTAGTAGTACATATGACATTGAAAAAGTCACATAGGTTTATCAGGCAGTGTGACCATATGTGACAGGATCCTACCTTTTTGGTAGGTTTTGCCCTGCATTTTAATCTCTGGCAGGTGTTTGGCAGTACTGCCTTCATGCAGTAGCACATTTTTTTTTTCAGGGATAATTTGAAGTAGCCAAAAAAAGGTCCTGAATTGCAATATCCTTGCATTTGACGACCTTTTTTTAGGCCTTTCAATATAATGTATCAGGTTCGAACCCACGTGCTTTCAAAGCAGGTCCGTAACCAAAGAGACACAACGACACTGATTGTTAAAATATGTAAAATAAAATATATTTCAATGATCACGCTAAACCACTTATCAATGCGTATTATAGGCGTTAAAATCCATCACTATTCCAGTGGGGGAACAGGACGGCTTTATTACACCTACGTAGCGGCTTTCCGTTCGTCGAGATGAATATGAATATAGTAAACACGTTCGCGGTGCAAGCCCAGAATGCTAATGGTATTAGATTTGGATCTTACATTGAGACTTGCGTAGCTTATATTGTATTTACGTATTTTCCGTATATTGATTATGATTTTTCCAGTCGTGACCGTGGTTTGTTTCTAGTAAAAGTAAAGGATCACACACAGAACAGTAATCGCCATGGACTCGCGTAAGTGTGAAAATACGGGGATGCTTCTAAGTCTCTTTATTTGATCTCGGTTCTCTAATTCTATATAAATAAAAATCAATTACCAAAAATGTAGTACCCTACATTTTTGTTTTGTGTTTAAATAGCCGACCCATTCAAGCGGGGCTACAGTCGTTGTCGTATGTGTTTTTTTTTCTTATATTATTGCTCATACTTTTTATTATATTGTATGTGTAAGTGTTGTCCAATAAACGTTCTTCTATTTTATTCAAAATTGGACCCGGTAAGTTACGCTACCATTGGGTAAAATTAGAACAAAGCCGCACGAGGTTCGAAAACGCAACTATTCCATGAGAAAAAAAATGATAAAACCGCCTAACTAACTTCACAGACACAGAGATACGTGACTCCGTGGCGAGTAATCTGTCGGACATAAGCTTCTCCCAATTTACTTTTCTGATTGTATTCTCATAATTTTAATTCACATTGTAGTCTAGTCATCTTACCTCTCCGAAGCCACCTCGGCCGATGATACGGTGCACGCTAAAGTCGTTCATTGTGAGCTGAATGTTTAATTCTAAATTTTTCCATTGACAAAACCTTGTGTATTTGTCACTGCAACAATGGATGGAAGTATTTTAATATGTTTACTGTTTTATATTAAAATTTTATATAGGGGGCGTCCATTGATTACGATATTGGCACTTTTTCGACCCCCTGTCCCCCCTTGGTGGTGTCGTGAGATTTGGCTTGCCTCTCCCTCATGTGAGATTGGGTGGGATCGTCTCGACCCACTCTCCACCCCTAAATGCCTCACGTAATTAATGGACGCCCACATAGAATTCATAGTTACCTTTCTAAGAAATTTTTAAATGGCTCCCCTCGTAGATGTTGGAATATTTCTTCAATGTAGGGCTAAAATAAATATCAATAAATTATTTTATGTCAAGGAAAAAGTAAATTAAGTCAATATTAAAAAAAAACCGTACCTCAAATAGATTTGGTGGTACTTCATGCTTCATTAAATATTTTTGTACATGCGCTACACACTCTTTAGAATAATCCTGTAAAAAATATGCATATGATTTACAGGCGAAATAAACAAATACAGTATCGAGGTTAGATAAAAATAAATTATGTTACCGCAGTGTGTATAATATCTGACATTATGGAATGTCGGATGGAATTTTATGAAAGGATAAGGCTAAGCATTACGCTATGCGATTCTATGTTACAGTTATCCTATTAGAGACTAGACAGACGGACCTAGCCTAACGTAAAATAACTTAGTCCTAGCGTGTTAGGAGCAATTGTTTTTCCTTTTAGGACGGCTCTACAATTTCATTCTTTGTACTCGTACGAAGGAAAAATATAGACTTTGCGTTACAGTAAATAAAAGTTTGAATAGTACGCTTTAGTAGTGACCAAGCAAATTATATAAATTGTACAGTCACAAGCAAAGTTAGCATTTGGCGGAATTCAATTCATTATCCTCTGACCTACAGATTCAGTCTACAGAAAAATATTTAACCCGAATATTGGTAAGTACCTAAATATGTATTGATACCGTAAAATCAATATTTTTGGATTTTAAGTATGCATTCCTTTTAGAATTGGCTTTTAATCGTTTAATCGGAAAGTTAATCGATTTGTTCTTAAAATGGGGATCACTAGTTACGCCCTCAACCGATCCCCACAAGCACACTAAGTAATAAGTACTTAGTAAGTACTGTGATTGAACAGATAAGTCGATAGCACTGTAGTTAGCGCATACCAAGATAAAATACAATATAATTGGCCTATTGGCTGTCAATCTATTAAATATAATCATCATTATCCCAGTATATTCTTCGTCATGATAATTAATCGCATATATTAAGCGCAAACTTACTAGGCATGGCTGAAGTTAGTCACAAACGGCGTCATAGACTCATAGTATACATTTTAGAGACTAAATGGTGACAAGAGACGAGGTGGGTTGTAACTGAGCTAGTGAGGAGGAAAGAGATGCAAATACGCCTATTGCGCGAACCATAGAAATATTAAATACTTCTTTCCAATATTTTTGGCGCGAACAATAAGAGAGCGTAACTTCAGGCCGGCTGAGTAAGTTTGCGCTTTTGTACTTCGATAAGTAAAAACTGAAACTGCATGGATCATACGAATTAATTCAATTGCAAAAGAAATTGCAACTTTTATGTTGGTTCTGTTCATCCGGAGAACTCAATTGAATAAATAATGAGTTTGTAGATCCACAATTGTCAAGTGAAGGACCATAAAAGATGGAAAACCATAAAGACGCTCGAAGGAAAATCTTAAAAACACGTCGCCAGCAACGTTATTGTATTCTAGTTGTCCTTGTACAAGTAAATAGCCAACAAAATGACATAGTTATCAAATCTAGAGAATCCCGAAGTTCAGTACAAATGTTCTCAACAGTTTGATTACAAATCAATAGAAATGGGACTGCTCATGGGCTTTTTATTGTCACCCGCGGTGAAAATGAGCTTTAGACGTCAAGAATTCAGTTGTCTTTTATGGGGACACTAGTACTACACTACTACACGAAATGATAGCCTAAGCAACGGCCACTGTGGTTCCATATGATATAGGTCTTGACGTCATCACGGTAGACATGACTTTTGACAGATTGTTTGCAGAGTTCATAAATACTACGCGTGCGTTCCCCATCCCAATATTTTTAACAAGCTTATATTAGCTTCACTTGGAACTAACAAGCTTACTATGTAAATAAAACCCAGATCTCGATGTTAACCTACTTCTAAATGTCGCATGTCGAGTCGATTTGAAACTTTGCAGGTGTATGGACAGATACCGGCTAACTTGAACAATAAGCGACGGCGCGGTAGAAATTTCCTCGCCCTCCTTTGGTCCACCAAAGACCTGAAAATCGACTTTTGCGCATGTATCAAGATATTTGCCGGTGTGTTTCGTTTTGATATTCCAATTGGTCAAATTTCGACCAATAGTACCTATTAATTATTACTTAAAACTCGGGATATTCATTAAGCATAGAGTAGCATAGATCATAGAGTAGTGTAATTTCTCATTTGTTTTATTAAGATGTAATTAATGATGAAATTTGTTGTTGTTATCGTTACAGCTCGAATAGTAGTGAATCTTATTTGAAATCGCTCGGTTCGTGCACCTCGACGTTCTATTTACGTAGGAGTCGGCAGTGAATGTGCGGCGTGCGCGCAGCATCGTTTATGAAACTTTAACTCCTCCATGATACTTTGCGATTCAAATATTATAAGAATGTGCCACTCTGATCGTCATCTTGTGACGTCTTAGCCAACAGTAACAGTCAACTATAGCTGCACATCTAATTAAAATTCATAGTACCTCCTAAATTTTCTGGGTAAATAACCTGCTCTTATAAACTCGTTTTAACTAGATAATCAATTTCGAATAAACATGGTGTTATTATTGGCTCGATTTTTATTTGAATAAATCAGCCTGTAACCGTCTCACTGCAGAGCAAAGGCCTCTTATCATACAGAGAAGGATCGATCATTAATCATGATAACACTAGCTCACTGCATATTGGCGATTTCAGACTATTAACATCCAGGTTTCCTCACGTTTTCATTCACCGGCCTAGTCAGTGGCGTCTAAGTCTTAGATTATCAATTTTTCAAACAACTAACAGATTTTTGTGAAATTTTTACATGTTTTTAGCACATGTTAGCTTATTAACGCACGGAACGCCGAAGATCGTGGGTTCGAATCCCATCCGTATCAGTTGTTTTTTCAAATTTCTTATTAAATATTTATATTTAATAAGCTAACATGTGCTAAAAACATGTAAAAATTTCACAAAAATATTAAGACAATTGGTAATATCGCATCGGTGCCTTCTAAAACTGCAAAGTTTGGAACACTGAGTCGGACACGTAATGTATTCCGATAGATATTACCACACGCCCTAAACTAACAGATTCTTTGAAAAAACATCTTGTTTTACTAACTTGAATAAAGACAAAGTTATCGGTTTTTTTCTTTACCGTATGGTTGACGAACAACCTGATGTCTGCCTTTAAACCGTTTTAAAAATCTCTCAGATGTGCTGGTGCTCACGATGTTTTCCTTCATAGTTTTAGCAACTGATAATAATTAATTTCTAATACCTACACCTAAATTTTAAAGTCAGAGGTGGGTTTTGAACCTTCGACCTTTGACTTGGCAGTATAACGCGCAACGGCTCGTACCACTAGGCTTTCACTGCTATTTCATTAGAGAAATTCATAGACACCCAAGAAGAGAAAAAGTATGAAGAGAAAAAGTATTTATCAGAGGGTCGCGGGGCTGGCGGGCACCTCGCCAACTGTCCTCTAACGAGGCTCATTATACAAACAACAGACGTTCAACCGGAACAACACTTACGATATTTTGTTCCGCAATTTGAGGACTGCGTTACAGATTTGAATTGTAACAATTTTATTTCGAAATGTACCTAAATGCATCTAACGCTCGGTAAAAATATATAGGCACACGATATAAATGTATATGTTGCAGTCAAAACTCTTAGCCGGTCAAAAGTACTTTTGACTGGCAAAATCAGGCAAAAGTACTTTTGACTGCACAGGTTGGTCAATAGTAGTTTTGCCGGTAAATCATTGGTTAATAGTGCTTTTAACTGTAAATTATCGGTCAAAAGTGGATTTGACTGACGCTCCTGGTCAAAACTACTTTTAACTGCTAGATAGTCAGTCAAAATTACTTTTAATCGTTAGGAGTGGAAATTAAAGAGCACTCATTTAAAGAGGCATTTGTAAATAGCGGTTTTGGTAAGTTAAAAATTATAAATGGCACGTTTAATAACTAGTTCAGCAGTTAAAACTAAGCAGCAGTAAAGTAAACAAAAATGAGTAATAATAAAAAATAATGAAATGGATCAGTGAATATATAATTGAGTAGGAAAATAATTAAATGGGCGGTACAAAATATTGAATGAGCAGTTACGTGTGGTAAAATAGTTTTTGTGATAGGCTATCATTTAAACGATAATTTTGGTAAGCTATTAAATTGATTTTATTTGCTAATAATCTAAATTAATAAAATAATAAAAATAATCTTTATCATATAATCGACGGAGCCCCGCTTCGCGGGGCTCCTACTTCTGGGTGGTTTAAAAAAAAAACAACGAAGGGGAAGGCGAGGTCTATTCGCTCGCTTCGCTCGCTCACACGACCCCGCCATCCCCTTCTAACCTAACCTGTCCGATTCGGGATGCCCTAAAGTCCATACACAGAATCGTAATCTGCCGAACTATTTATCGAACTGCTCATTCCATCATTTTTACCGCTCATTCAGTTATTGGACTGCTCAATTATTTTTAGAATTGACTTTGTATGATAAAATAACCGACTGACACGACCAGTCAAAACTACTTTTGACGGAATCAGTTGGTCAAAAGTACTTTTGACCAGCTTCATTGGGCAATAGCACTTTTGACTGTTATTTCAGTCAAAAGTACTATTGACGAAAGCCTATGGTCAAAAGTACTTTTGACTGACTTTGCCAGACAAAAGTAGTTTTGACCGGTTAAGGGTTTTGACTGTAACATATATAACCCATCTACATCTACAACTAGAGAGGTCTTCAGTTTTATTTCGTAGAACTCAAACCCTTTGCATAGTTGAATAAAAAGTTATTTCTACTGATTCTTTACAAACTTTTTATGAACCCAAAAAGGATTCTTGCGTTGGTATTTACTAAGAAGGCCCAATAAACGAATAGCTAGCTAGGATGGTTGCAGAGTCGGGGTTGTTTTAACCTCCCACAGACTATTAGCGTAAAATAACTATCAATTAATACTGTTATGATTCGTACCGATATATAATAGTGAGGGCAGTGGACGCCCAATCCCCCTATTTCTGTTATCTTCCCACTCACGTTCTTAACCACAGCGGGTCTTCACCCCTCTTCCTTAATTCCGTACATCATGGACAACGCGCAAAAAATATTTTCAAACTTTAAAATGTTTGCACATAAAAGTAATACAAGTATAAGTACCTAGTATAAATTGGCCTAAAATTATTATCAGCCCGTGGAGAATGCCCTTTCAAATGATGCACTCTTGCATCTCATATCCTAAATAACATTTTTAGTGGAGAACCTGTTAAAAATAATTAAGTATTATTCAATAATTTTCATGGCTTTCTCGGCGATATGAATATTTAAGAATTTTATCTCACTAGCATTGATAACGAGTAAAATGGCTGTGAAACTTAGACCGACCGACAGACATGACGAAACCTAGATCCTGGTTTACCACGGAAGCCATCCTTTATAGATACAACCTACATGTTACGTTCAAAATTAGAAACTATTTTAAAACGAAAACCACACACACATAAATCTGTATAAGAACCACATAGATAGTATCACTTTGTAGTCACACATTTCATTAGATTTAAAAGCTTTTACATAATTGAAATATGTTTACAAAAAGTTCTTGCTACACGTTGCCGCTCTACCCGAGAGAGGAGGTAAACCAAATAGAGAGTAGTAGAGGTAAACCAAATAAAATCAATGCTTTTAACTAGTTCAATACAGATGTTTGTTTTATAACTGACAGATTTTGATGGCGACGGCTAGAGACCTTTTCTGAGGGGGACTGGAACTGCAGAGATAAGTGGAAAACAAGGGAACCTTTGCCCAGCAGTGAAACACTAAAGCTAAGGGCTAAAACTCCAACAAAACGCTAACATAATGAAATCCTTTTTATAGTGAGCCCAACGGCTTTTTACAGGTGGAAACGACACACGACGAATTTAGACGCGCATTGTTATATCGTATCGTCAGAACCGAGTTCAGAGTTCAGAAAATTTCTTTTACTTACATGTGAATGTGCTAGTAGTTCTTTCATAATAAAATTATCATAAATATCCCTTGCAATCCGCCGCCTCTCCTCAATACATTCTTGCTTTTCATATAATTTAATCTGTGGAACAAAAACTCATGTAAATAATTTAAATAACAAAGGTTTATTTATAACATGAACATGGCGTAAATTTACCTCTTCGTAAAATTTTAAATGTGGCACTGGTTCATCAGAAGTCTGTTCACAAAATTCCTTAAATAATAAATAACCTGGAACAAAAAACAAGTTAATGTTTGTGTTTATATAACACCTTTAAGGTCATGCATTCCACTAGAACATTTTAACACGAGTCGTGTGTAAACCAGCGGTTCCCAACCTTTTTTTATCACGGACCATCTTAATAATTCTTTACCGTCACATATCAGGTTTAAAATTTCTTTCAAATAATATTTTCACTATCTCAGCACCTTATAACAGGGGAGTAGTTTAAGTTTTTATAATAATAACTAACTCATTGATTTGATTCTTAACTTTCAGTGAATTCATGCTTAATTTGATGCCAATAATTTCAAAGAATAGCCCTAATACATTACTGTTCCGTGCAGGGACCCCAAAGTTTAAAAAAGGTTACTAAGCGGGCGTGAGCTGTACCCTCTTCCCCTACCCGACCCCCGCGTTCCTTATTCAACGTTTGTTTCGTGGATTTAGATTATTTTCTCGCGGACGGGTTGAGAACCCCTGATGTAAACCAATATGCGTGATGTCAATTCATTGTGTGACATCTGCTAATTTAGTCATAAGTGGTGTGTAGCTTGTAATGATCGTTGACTGCGCGCACGACGACGTCATGCCGTGTTTTTTGTTTAAATTGTATTGAAGTACTGACACGCAACTAGGAAAAATAAGTTTTACTTAATAGTTTACCTAGGATAATTCCTAAGACCTTCATTTGGTTCCATTAGTCAGATATTTATACAATCGCTTGGATCGGGTACACGTTCCCGATCTGTTTTAAATATAACATAGGTTAAAGCCGGGACTCCACCAAAGCGAAGAAGAGCGGAGAAGAGTAGAGTTTCCGTACAAATGACAGCTTAAGCGGCGCCGCACGAGTTCACTCGAGTTGTCATTTGTATGGAAACGCATCTCTCAGCTCTTCTCCGCTTTAGTGGAGTCCGGTCCTAAGGCTTTAAGATGCGCCGATGACCTTGACCATAGGAGTAGTTATATGTACGAAATATCGTTACAAAATATCCTGCTCGTGCATTTCAATCCCTACAAAATATTATAATGGTTGTTTTATTCAAACCATAGAAATCAGCGAGGAAGAGGTTCCATCAATTTATTATTCATTAGGCCATCTTACCGTGATGGCGCACTTTCCTTGAAATTGCAGTAATTACAATGATAGTCTTGAAAGTTGGCCGAGAGGGCGATATTGCACCGAAGCTCCCGGGAACAAGTTTCAAACGCAATTTACCGCGGCCCCCACTTCCACTAGTAAATAACTTTATCGGCTGCACTGGACTGGACACTGTAGGGGCACGGCACTCGTTCCGTTTAAATAGGCAATAACTTGGCAACTATCTAATATAATGAATGTTTGTTTGTTTATTGGGCTTCTTTGCGTTCTTATAAGTATCTTGAAACTTTGGTTAGTTGTTGTGTGCCCGCGTTCGTTCGTTTTCCATGCTTTCTGTTTCTATCCCATTTGTCTGATTGCAATCAAACTTTTCTCGAGTTGTTGCTCGACCATGTAGAGCAGGTAAATATTATGACATAAATAATAATTTGACAAATGTTGTCCTGTCAAAAATCCCATAAAAAAACACTTTCTGTTTTTCCCGAATTTAAAAAAATTCCGACCATAATTCCAATTTTTTGACCCCTATAACGTTATTCGGTAGTCCGATATCCGGTAGTTTACAAATAGATACTTATTTAAAAAAGAAACATCGGTGCAGCTATTCTCAAGTGATGCTCTTACCAATACTAACTAACAGCGTTTCTTTTTTTTATTTACTTATATAGAATTATAGATGGTACGGTAACAAAAAGCAGAGCTTTGAACTTTCAAATGATGACGAAAATGTGACCGGCAAACCAGAAATGGAACTTGGCAATTCTATGAAAACCAAACCATTGGTGACTGTTAAGAATCAAAGTGTGATGAAGGAGTTACGACTTGTTTAAGGCTATAAAATATTATACTAACGATTTCACTTAAGTGCTTAAAAGACTTGCCAAATGAGATTCTTATACTCAAAATACAGAAAAATCTTTATCACATTAAAAAATCTGTATGAATTTGAAAAAAAAACACTTGAGGATTTTTTTCTGATAATTTTCATTTTTAGCAGAATTTTACTTCATTTGCAACATTGGGAATAAAATAAATATTTTTCTATCGTCCATTTCGTCTCGTAATATAACAAAAGTTTTTTTTTAAATATAGCGACTCTGATAACTTTTTCCTTTAGCGCGCATCTGTTTAAATACAAACACAACATACCTAACAGATCGAAAATTAGGAATGAATGTCCAAAAGAGGTATGAAGTTTTCAATGTATTCTATTTGACTGCAAGATCTTGGACCACGTGAACAGGCCAATAGCCTAAAAATAAACTACAGTTGATTAAAAGATGATACGCCACATGACAGATGTTAAAGCAGATATTGCGTCATATCATTAATTCCGATCACGAGCAGTAGACATTATAAATCACTTTTCACGGGTCGGGTTTTAAAGATTTTTGTATTATGAAAAATGCAAGTATTTGACCACGAACCCACCTGGTAGTAAGCGGTGTTAGGGTCTACGATGGAGGACGGTATCGTTCAGACTCATTCCCCAGATAGATTTTACCAAAAATCATATCGCGGCAACAAGGCGCGCGTTGTCCAGAACCACGATCGAAGCCTACCAGAAGTATCTTGGGTGTAAATCGCTTCTAGTTTATGACCCATCATTAATCGACTATCACTATGGTATTTTTCCCCGATACCACACAAGGGATCATCAATGATCTCACTATACATAGCCACATAAGTTAGCAATCCAAATTAAACGAAAAAAAAGCAACTAAAATTATAATATGTTGATTAAATTCGTAACCTACATTATCTAAACAACAAACGTCTAAATAAAGAACAGTAAACAAGCACAGCAGTAAAAGCATATTTTCTAGAACAATTAACTTCATTTCCAACGTAAATAAACTCAATGTAGCAAAATGGCTGCACTACACTTACATCCCAGGCCCTCAGAAATGCCTCTCAACGTCTTGTCTTTTGAGTAACTATGGCGCTGTGGGTATTAATAATAGGCCATAAGGACACTCTAGTATTATCCTCGTGCCCTATCTCTGTAACCCCTGAGCACCTACGCTTTCGAAACTTTTAAGACGAATCTATTTAGCCTACATACAAGACGTTGACCCGCGTAAATACAATTCAATAGAGATTGTCTATTTCTTTTTTCATTTGCGCTTATCCACGATCTGTCTTGCAATTATGAATGGATGTGTTCTGCTTGACTACCACACTGAAGTTAACAGCCTTTCATATGCATAAGAGATAGAAGAGTTTCGCGAATTTCATTGTTGGTAGCAAATCTTTCCTTTCTTTATTGTATGGTTGATAAACAACCTAGTGTCAAAGTTTAAACCGCCCGTAGGCCTCTGACATGTGACGTAAAAAAGAATTTGAATTTTTATTCCTAAATTCTAAGAATTAAAAATACCTCTGCTCTTATTCGATATCTCTCCCTTACTATCTTAAAGTAGGTACTATGACTTTACTTACTTACTTACTTTTTGTTAAAAACAAAAGGTTGTTTTTCCACTCAACTGTATTATTCATTCGTAAATTTTGAGTTGTGTCAACCTTGTAGCAAATAAGCGATATCAACAAAATTCATAGTTTATGGATCATCAATGGCATACTTATTTTTCAATGTTATGGGTAAAATAACTATACTATAGGAATCTTTGACGGAACTGGTGAGTCTGTTCTAACGAGCTTACAAAGCAATTTCCTCGTTGAGGAAATAATTTATAGAGGCAATATCGTGATAGAAAATGTGGCTTGCAATATAAACACAGAAACTGCACATCTCGTAAACACGACGTGATTAACTCTGCTTCAGCGCTTTCATCAAATACTAGGCTGCTGTTTCTCACTAAACATGGAACATTTCACAAGTAGCAGTGAAATTTTATAATGAAATACATTTTCATATATCGCATCTGCTACCTCTCCTGATTTGGTTTATGAAAAGTTGCACTTAATGAAATTGCAAGCTACTCACTATATTATTTGTTCTTTCTATCACGCTCACTGTGGGCGTGATATAAAGAACAAAAGAGAACAACACAAACACAACAATTATCATTTTTAAGTAACAGACTATGATAAGTAAAAAATACAAAAAACCCAATAACATCAATTTTTTTTAGCTCATAAGTCATACCACTCAAACAGATTCACATATTAAATAAACAAAAACTAAATCAAATCGGTTCATACAATATCACAGACATGCAAATACTCAAATTTCGACCTATGTTCCTTTAAACCTGATCAAATTTCGACCTATGTTCCTTTAAACCTGATCAGATTTCGACCTATGTTCCTTAGGAAAAGTGGTTCAGTTTCATAGTCCTTATTACCTCCTAAAATTTGGCTAGTGTCTAAAAAATCAAGTCGCATATTTTGAAATCGAATTGTAAACCTGATCACGTTGCTGACTGTAGCTAAATACCCAAGCTCCTCATGCAATTCTAGTAGAGGATAGATCTGTAAGTGTGTCATAAACCTACATGTTTCCTCAAGAGAAATCTTCGATATCGAAGTGCTCCCCCGCGCCCCAGCGGGCCTAGATATTGCTGCAGTAGATTATACAGATTGACACTTATGTCAACACCAGGGTTTGCTCTCAGCGAGTCTCAAAATAACTACACGTATGACATAACTCTAATCAAGTTCTGTTTATTCTTTGGTGTATATGTACATTTCGATACCAGCAATTGACACTACGCTACGATTTGTAGCCATTTTGCGTTTCAAATGCAAAAATTATTGTTTTTAAATCTTTTTTAAAGCTCGCAAAAGTTAATTAAGTATATAAGTTAATTTTAATTTAAGTATACCTAACGTATAGGGAGTGATTCGGTGTACACTATCATAAAATTTTAATTTAGTGAAAATCATCTAACTCTTTATCTTCCAAATAAACTTTAACGAAAAACAAAGTCTAGGAAGAACTAAATTATCCTTAGCGACATCAGACAACTTCATTAGAGGCAAAGCAATTGTACGCAGAGCGGTAATAATCCAGTGCGTCTCGTCTTTGTGCTGAAACCAACGCGGCCTACTCGGCTCGCTTACATTTAATCTTGTTTACGATACAAACCCACAAGAAAGTTGTTACTAAAGTGGATTTGAATTAAACTTGTCCTGGATACTTACATCAACGTTACACAACGTGTATTAGACTTGTACTTAGTTTTAACAGAAATGATTTCTCAACAGTTGACTGCAATCAAAATACGAGATTTCAAGGTTAGGCGACGTGGTTTTTTTATTAAACATCTAACATAAGTGTACATAATTGTAACATGCAGGTACATAACTTTATGTACTTACCTAATAGTTTTTTTTAATTAATTAAGAAAAATGACTGCCTCGTTGGTCTAGTGGTAGCAAGCGCGACTGCTGAGCACGAGGTCCTGGGTTCGATCCCCGGGTCGGGCAAAGTGTTATTGGGTTTTTCCATTAGGAAATTCTCAGTAGCAGCACGGAGTCTGGAATTGTGCCCGGTTAATGGCAATAGGCTCGCCCCCTATTACATGGGACTTATAAAATAGCCGGCGAAACGTGGGTGTACTGCACACCTCTGCCTACCCCCTCTGGGAAATACAGGCGTGAGTGAGTCTATAAGAAAAATGACTATAAAAATAACATTATATAGTTACAACCATAGAAATATCCAATATCTTTGGTTACAACAGTAAAGTACAGTTTCTTTTAGGGCAAGATTTACAAGCCGCACTCAGGCCTTACCATGGAGCATATAGGTACAATTACTTTTCACCCTGCCAAGCCAAGTTCAAGGAATCAAATAAACCAGCCTTATTTCTTACCTAAAATTATTTTATTCTACTCATAGATACATTATTCTTGGATTAAAACGAAATCTTTGTTTAGAGTGAACGAACCTACTTTATACTGAAATCTTATGAACACAAAGAAGGTATACCACAGTATAAAAATTGTTTTACTGTGGCTATACCAAGCCTCAAACGTTAGAAACAGTTCCACACTAATTTAAACTTGTCATGTAGGTATATTAACTAAAAAAAATGTGAAAGAAAAACATTGTTATTTCCAGACAGAAATCCAGAGCAGAAAACAAACATCAAAGAAAGAATAATGGCAAACATGGACGTGTGATCAGACGACATAAGTGCTCGTTCAATCTACGAAACAATTGTAAAAGCGCAGACGTAAATCGTTCGAAAGAAACGACTCTTACGGCTCAAAGGGCCCTCGTGTTTACACTACACTGTTTCTTTTAGCATCGACCGACTAATAATGTTGTCTCTAATCTAAGACTTGGGGCTAGAGATGTGGATGGAACATTAAGCCGCGTACTCACTAGAGAGCCGTAACCGTAACCTTTGCATGTTACTGTAACCATAAATCATTGTGTGTACGTGTTACGTTCGCAGCGCGCCGACGGACGTCTTTCGGTTTTAGTCTCTATACCTATTCAATTCACCATCTTCGTGGACGCTTATAATAACGATAAGTGTACGTTGCTTTAGCTCCAAACGCACACTTTACTACGGATTAGGCCGCCAGCTCGCCTTTAGTCCGTTACGGCTAGTGTTGTGGATGTGGTGGTTACAGCTACGGTGCGCAAGTGAGTACTTGGCTTGAAACAAGCCTTAAGAGTCAACACTAGTCTAATAACAAAATCACGCCTAAATAGTTACAGTACGCGGCATGGTTCTCTAAGTCTGTGAAGATAGCTGCGCGTGGCATTTGCGCCTAGACTACTCGCGAGTTCCTACATGTGTGATAACACGTGGAAGCAATCGGACATTTTAATGGTATTCTAAAAGCTACAATTATACTTATGAGAAAAATCATCCCACAGCAAACATTACAGACATAATTAAGAGATATCCGTGACGCGTACTGCACGTGCGCCTTAGTTTAAATCCAAATACTATGTTATGATATTACCTCAGGTGATTTTGCTGCATTAAACAACGTTGTAAATTCAAAATACAATACTGTACGTTAATGTCCGTATGATGTACGTTTTAAGCTCTTTAAGATACAAAAGCCATTACACAAGATAAGACCACAGCAAACATTAGGAGAGCGTCATTTGACCTGCCCGTTAGTACAGTTAGAGACTGCAATGGATTGTTAGTCTAACTAACCAAAATAGGACCCAAAATAGAGCAGAGTAATTACCCGTTTAATGATCTTTGGAGATAACGGATACAGCTAATCAAAACTTAATGAATACGATCATATAATCGAGCTATGTTCTCCATTTTATAGTCACAACGACCGTGCGTTATTTTTACAGAATGACCGTAATTCTTGATGTAATTGCCCGATTTATTTCTTTCATTCTATTGGAAAAGTTTTAACGGTTTCCTCTACAAATTATTTACCTCCAGATATACTGTAAAGTTTTAACGTTCGCTGTAGATTTAAGTGTCCATCAATTATAGTTGGGAGTGATGAAACTGAACTAATTCTTCTTCTTACATAATAAATAAACCAGCCTATAACTGTCCTACATGGTAAAGGTACCGGGTAACAGTACCCTCTTCTCTACAGAGAAGGATCGAGCATTATCACCACGCTTGCTCACCACTGCGTGTTAGCGATTTCAGACTATTGATTACCATATTTCGTAACAGTTCTGCAGTGGTGTCTTAGATTAACTAAGAACGTACAATTATGACCTTAAAAAACATCACTTTACATGCCAGGTTTGAACCTACAACCTTCTTAGTGTGGTTTGAGTTATGAGTATTTAGTGATATTCACAATTATTATTTTCAGTAAAGGTAAATGTGATGTTTGTGTTGAATTTGAGAAAATTGTCCCTTTAAAAAAACTTCTAAGTGTATCTATGGAAAATAAAGTTATTTGAACGTATGGATAAGTAATCTATGCTTTTTGATAAATTATAATAGAGCTGTAACTTGTAGCTGAGCTTGAAAAAAAAACATTAGGAGCATTAACCCCTAAAGTTCTGTATTTCAAGCCTCGTAACTTCAAAATTATTATTTTATTTACTGTTTTACACAGCAATAAGCCTATACAATAACGAGGGGACCCGATATTATGTTTATTTTTTGGTTTCCAAATAGATAGTGAAGTATCTCCCCTCCTACATTTGCAAGGAAAGTAACCGGCTTACGCAGCCTTAAAATGAGATATACTATAAACCCTGAACTCACTAGACAAGGGAGTGAATAAATAGATTGTGTAGGAAATAAATTAAATATTTGTGTTATGCGTAATCTAAGTGACATACTCGTAGTTATAAATTCGAGCTTTACAATACATTCTAAAGAGCCTTGAGATTGGTACGTAACTTTAAATTGATTTAAGTTAGAGAATTAATGAAGCAAATCTCCATACCTTTCAAACATTGTTAATTATAAATCATTAAGGCCCTTATCCACCGCTTCCTTATAAATATAATCATTTAGTTACCTAACCTGTCAGAAAATTTCATATAAATTCTATTCCATTTCTGTATTTACCTTATAGTAGGTAGTGTCTATCCGTACCCTGTGAAACAGGGCCTTGAACATCAAAATCCTAACAGGGTATATATATATATCATGGGTAAACTGTATTCTTAGTGGTCCACTTTAACCATTTACTCTTGAAAGCGTAGCTTTGTACATTTGAATGCGTTAATCTCGAGAACTATCAGTCCGACCAGAAAAAATATTATTGCGTTAAATAGCCCGTTTTGAGGAAGGTTTTAGGCTAATAAGTGCTCATAATAACATAGGTTAGTTAAAATAAAAATTCAGGACGTAAATTCAAGAAAACTGTGTTAAAAAACTGACTACGCAATCTAACGATCTCGATCACACCACTATCTAACATATATTATCACTGCACTTTGTGTCCCAAAGTGAGATCTAAAACCTACTAAAAATATTTTAGTTTTACGCTAAGTACGGCTTTACTCGATAGAGCATATACACGTTGTACAGCGCGGACTCTTAGCTCATACAGCATCTATCTTATCGAGCGACGCGAGGTTCAGTGTTTACCGGTTGAACCAAAAGATGTATGTATGGGAAGATTACGTAGGTACTAAAGTACGGATCTACTTGCGCCGATCATAGTGCAGTGAGGGCTATGTCTAACTTTTTACGTGACGTGTGTCGCGTTTTAAAAAAAATCATTCTTGAGTGAATTATTTCTGATAAAAAAAACAGCAGTCTGCAGTTCGCTTTCAACGAGACCAGTGGTTTTATTGATAGTATAAAAAGTGAGTGGAACCTCTGGAACCCTCTCAGAGGTCCGGGTTTACACAGTATCTACTCCTGGCCCTCTCAAAGGTCTAGGTTTCCACAATTCCACAGTACCTACTCACGCTCGAGCTAGTCTCCAAGCACCTCCGAGGCTTGACGGCTCGCTTGTAATAGGTGCGAAGGAAATTTAGAGATTTGAGATTTTTTATCGCTTTTGAGTGAAACTATGAGTAAAACCGTATGTGAGTACAATGCTCTAAACCTGCCATTCCCAAAGTGGGCGCTGCAGGCCTAAAGGGTAAGAGACCCAGAAAAAAAACCAGGCGTTGTGTAGAGGCTCTATTCAAATTAGTTTAATTTGAAGTTATAGTGGTTTTTGAGTAGGCGAAAAAATGTTATGCGCTGAAAAATAATTTATTCTCATAGTCGGCAGTAGACAAAATAAGTTTGGGAACCCCTGCTCTAAACTGCTATCTCGCTCGCACATTGAAGATATAATAGCACTGAATATAGTTATGAAAAATCGTAAAAAACTAAGGTAAGAAAAACAAAGTTTCATCAAAAATTTCAGTTTGATGGGAACAAGTTTTCGTAGAAAAAAATTGTATAAACAAAAAATTATTTAAAGCAATTTTAATGTATGAAAACTTATTCCGATCAAACTGATATTTTTGCTGTAACTTTGTAATATTATTCTCCATATCTTGTTTCTTTTTTGCAATTTTTTAACATTCACTGATTTTATATCTTCGGTTTAGCGTGGGCCCGGCGCGGCGCGCGGCGCCTTAAAAAATATTTAGTCCGTACTCACCTAAGACTTGATTGAATATTTTGTCAAAATTTACTTCATTCTTCTTCTCCATATATTTGTGCATAACACTCCGAACACTGAAACAAAACAAAGCAGAGAATAAACAAACTATGGTAAACTAAACAATTATGGGAACAAAAACATCATCCAAATATCTAGAAGCCTAAATCGTACACATGTTTACCGTTACTTCTACAAATATACCGGTCCAATGATTATAAATCTTCCATAACCTCCTCTTTTTGGCAGTCGGGTAAAAATAATTTGTACAATAGCATCTGAACGGGGGAAATTTTTACGAAAACGCCTATCCAACCGAATGGCGTATGACAATAAACTGTATTATTTTAAATTAATTAGGTATAACGTTTATGATGCAACGTTGTACAATGTACAGCCATCGAAACTGAAGAATATGATGAAGGAAACACCTGAGACGTGCTGGATATTGGATATTCGTTATGTTATAGCCTGAGGAGTTTGACCAGGAATTCATGATGGTAAACTTTTAAATCAGGAGGATGGAAGTAGAACGATATCGTCTAGAATTCTAGACCCATCTCTCAGATCTGAGAAGTTTTCACCTCACATCATGTCTGAGCACGACATACTCGCTTGGAGATTTTTTTTTTATTATAAGCTTACATTTTAAATACCAGATACTTACGCTTACAATACTTAAAAGTAAGTCTTTGTTCGGTGGATGGTATTCAGTCACGGCTGAAGCGTCCTAATAGAAACAGCTTAGGAGTTGATCGCTGCTAAAGTAACTTTTCAACGACTAATTATAGGGTCATTACTTAGTCGACTTCATTGCAATAGGCTCGTCACCTATTACGTGGGACTTATAACATAGCTAACTAAACGTGAGTGTACTGCATACACCTCTGCCTACCGATTCTGAGTAATAAGGCGTGAGTCGATGTATGTTATTAGTCAACTTTTAAGCACAGATAGTCTAGTGGTATGACCGTTGACTGACAAGTGGTCTCGAGTTCGATCCCAAAGCGCGCACTTCTGACTTTTCGTACGTTATGTGCGTATTATTATTCAGCTGCATCCGGTAAGACTGGAAGCCGACCCCAACATAGTTGGAAAAAGGCTAGGCAGATGATGATATGCGTATTATAAATTATCAGTTGCTAAAACGGTCAGGTAAACCATCGTGATGAAACCAGCACACATAAGAGATTATTTAATGGTGTATAAAGCCATGTCAGAGGCCTACGGGCGGTTTGAACCCTGACACCAGGTTGTTTGTCAGCCATACGATAGAAGAAAGAGAAGTCGACTTTCACAAACGTAGAGAGAAAGATGTTAGTGCAGAGTATTATTCCACCACCACACAGGGCAATTCTGCAACAATTTGAATAACAATACAGAGTGTGGAGACAAAACTCTTCATCTTAAGTAAATAAATTGTAAGTTTATGGTTTTGTTTACCATGTGACGACCACCATATTTTTTTGGGGTAGACAAGGCTTTGAACTTTTTACGAGGGCGTCTGTTACGCGACGATAGACTTACTAAAGTGGTTTTGCACTAGGCAAAGAAGACTAGCAAGAAAAGGTATATACCTAATCCACAAAATCAGCCTCTAGCTGTCCCAATGTAAAGCAAAGGCCTCTTCTCATACAAAGAAGTTAAAAAAAAACGATTTAATTTTCTTCTTATCGTAAGGTTGATGAACAACCTAGTGTCAGAGTTAAAACCGCCCGTAGGCCTCTGACATGGCTTTACACACCATTTATCACGTTTTCCCTCAGTGTTTTAGCAACTGATAATTAGATAATTTATAATACGCACTATAACTTACGAAAAGTCAGAGGTGCGCGCCTTGGGATCGAACTCAAGACCTCTGACTTGTCAGTCGACGGTCATACCACTAGGCTATCAGACTATCAGTGCTATAACTATTTAACTAGGTATTTTATAAAACTATTTAATGATAGATTATTTAAGTTAATGATTTCTCTCAGTCGGCAGTTGAAGTTATCTTAGTTATCTAGTTTTAAGTAACACATCAGTCCTTTACATTAAGTATTTTAAGATTTAAATTTTAATTAATTGTTTTAAATTTAAAACAGTTAATTTGATTTGATTTTTGTCCTGTCTCTACTAGTATAAGCTATGTACGCCTATAATCTGTGTATACATCAGAACTATTACCTGTAATTTCTATTATTTAATAATGTAAAATGTGTATGCTGTTGGTGTATTATATAAATAAATAAATAAGTTAAGGCTACAAACTACGTTCAATAATAACCGTTATCTTCTGCGGTCAAATGTTACAGCTAGAGGAAATATCCAGTTTGTTACGTAGAGGCGTTATCGACGAAATGTAAACAGGCCATAACAGCTGTTTTTGTTTATCGTAAGCTCACTGCAGTGTGCATTCAACCTATCGATTAGGTATTTTGTGTGAACTACATTCTTCTTATCGTATGGTTGACGAACAACCTGGTGTCAGAGTTTAAACCGCCCGTAGGCCTCTGATATGGCTTTACACACCATTGAAAAACTCTCTCAGGTGTGCTGGTTTCATCACGATGTTTCCCTCACCGTTTTAGCAACTGATAATAATTTATAGGGTGTGCGTTTGAGTAGGCAGCTTTAGGTTCTAACCCAACGAAAACCTGCGTACCTAATATCTTTGCGACCGATGCGTCTGATCCCAACTCACGCGCAGAAATCGCATAAATATCGCATAATAGCTTCCAAGTTCCAAGTTACAGTTTGAGTGTCAAGGGGCGTGAGAGAGTTGGTAATCATCAAGCATTTTTGAAGTAGGTATTGTCTTTGAAAATTAATCATCTCATCAAAATCCTAAAAATCGACTTTTTAGGTTTCCATAGTTAAGCCAAGAAGCCCTATATCTTCGTCATGTGCGTTCGTCTGTCAAAAGAAAATATTTTTTATATATTTTTGTGCTTATAACTTTTGGACTTACACCTAAAAATGTGCAATAAATATCCAAAAATAATACCTAAAATGACTCTATAGCAGGCTGGATACGCTTCACAGGAAAATTAAATTGAAACTTCAAATAGGTACAGTTATCGTAAAATAATAAAATAATAGGTAGGTACTTAACTGCGCGAGTCCAACTCGCGCTTAGCCGGTTCTTTTCACATAGAATTGTCCAACAGTGTAGGTAATTTAAATCGTGACTGTTTTCAATAAAAACGCCATGCACGATATGGTGGCATTACGACACTGTTATGGTTTTGTATATTATACTAGCTTCCACCCGTGACAACATCTGCGTTGATTATGGTAACCCTATTTATTACAATACTGCTCATCCCCTATAATTATTGTGATAATTTGTACCCTAAAACCTGACTTGGTATTTAATAAATATTTTTTTTGAATTTCAACTAAATCTAGCCAGTAGTTTTCGCGCAAATCTCTTACAGACAAACAGACAGGCAAAGTTTCTAAAAGCTACATATTCTTCTTCAGATGGACGCATCGAATATGTAGCACTTACTTTTTTTCAAAAATATTCAATGTAGTTTTTACTTTGTTACGATTTTATATTTCTATGGCATACACATACTAGTTCTAGTGTTCTTACTTAATCATAAACTTAAACAAGGTATGAGATTGTTACAGGGAAAAATATTATAAAAAATAAAACAGTTATAGACGGTAAGCCTAGCTTACAAACTAGTCTGACAACATATGCAATTTGCATATTGTGAATACAACTTATATAACTTTATGTAAACAACTATTTTTAAATAGGTACCTAATATATTGGATAGGTAATAGATTTAGACTTTCACCGTGTATTATAAATTATAATCCTAGTCAATCCAAGTAATCTACAGATTTTATCTAGGTATTTTATCATATTTTTATTCCTCAACATATTACCGAAAGTCTCAACAAAAACAAAACCGCACTTTTGATCGAAAAAAATATTTTTTTATGAACAATTACCTAATTAATTCTAGACCTTTCATAGTCACAGTCCTAGCCTAACCTAACCTACCATTTAGCAGAATTTCATTTTTTATTTTTAAAACCTAATTCAAGAAAGTATTAACTGCACTTAACACTACACTTTTTAAATCACAGATTTAATAGAGTATACCATCCAATTAACTGATTAGGATGGCCAAACATATGTTTATTTTCTCACTGTAGCAATGATCAATGGGTCAGAAATGAATCCCTCCTTTATTATACCTACCTACCTACTTACATGCTTTTAAAAACGGTAACAGTACCGTGTACCACTTGATTTGTCACATTAGTTCCTGTTGGGGTCATGACAGTCAGAATTTTAAGGTCTTTGAACTTTGGTAGGTAAGGTAACAGTCGTTTGTCGGTTTGTTTGAGTCCCCCCTATTACAGAGTACCTACATGTTACAATTTATTAACATTATTTAAAGCCCTGATCTAAATGATGTCGCGGGTTTTTCGACATCCAACCCAAGCGACTGGATGCTAAAATTGTTGCCGAAAAGTCGTCTGTACAACTGCACAATTGTAAATTATTTTTTTTACTTCATGCTTCATCCCACTGCTGGGCAAAAGCCTCTTTCCATGATTTCCACACCTTTGTGGACCATTGATCGTTCGTCTTGTCTAATTCTTCAGACAGACGTGGTCAGCCCAATCCCACTTCAATTTTGCGGCCTTGTGGGCTACGTCAGTGATTTGTGTTTTGGAATATAGTGTGGTGTTTCGAACATGATCTGTTGATTTAACACCTAGAATACTACCTATGTTCCATTGCATGTTGGCAAACCATGAGTATGGACTTTTGGATATTAGTCAATCACCAAGTCTGAGCTCCGTAGTAGCTATGGAGCCTACTTAAGACTAAACTAGAATTTTGATTGATATGTAAGGTCAACCAAAATCTTCAAGACTTACATATTTTGTAAGATTGCTAAGGCACTTACTTAATTATTTTGAAACATAGCTAGGCTAGGCATTTGATTTGTTGTTAAACCTGTTGATCTATTCAACCAGGATTAATAATAAATCATTCATTAAATTAAGTAGGTACCATTTACTCAATTGTTTTTTTTACCTAGGTATATGGATTTGAAACAAAATGACAGATGAAAGCACTAAGTAGGTACTAAACTTAAACAGTAGTAATTTGGTGGTAAGGTATGCATTTGATTGTCTTCATTATTATGTTTCAATCCAAAACATCAACCTTCCTTTTTAGGTAGACCATTATTAATTTTCTTTTTTGAATTAGATTTAGTAGATAGCCAGAATAACCCATTTCTTATAACCTTAATCTCTCATAGGCAAGCTAAAATGTAAAAATGTTTTTATTTGCATAGAATAAGAACTTGATTATTATAAAAATAATCAAAGTAGCAAAAACCAGTACTTGATCTGACATGCCTTATCTTTGACACAAATCTTTTTAAGTCAAGGACATTTAACAAGCGAGTAAAAATGGCAAGAGTTTAAGTTTTTATTATAACTATAAGCTGTCATCTGCGACTTTGTCTGCATGCATTTAAATTATTGCATATAAATAATATATTCTTTTTCAATAAATGGGCTATAATGGAAAGTCTATTAAAAAAATAGTAATTTAATTAGTAACTAATACATTGTCTGTCATTAATTGATATAAATAATGTTCACATTTTAGGAGTGAAAATTTAAAATCCTATTATAATTTAAGGTTTTTTGTAAGGGAAGATATAAGATGATTGTGAAAAAAAAAACAGTAAATTACAGCCTTTAAAAATGTATTGTTTGAGTTTATTCCAGTTACAATTTATTGACTGTATACATACTTATTTGACATTGAGAAAAATATAGATCACTATCCCCTCCCAAGAAAATTATCTTGATTATTGTCAACAATAATTATCATGATTAATATAATTATCAGTGATAATATCATTTATAATACGAGTGATATAACGAGTCCGTGTGGACGCAAGTAACATGGTGCACATCAATAGTGTATATCTGAACACGAAAAATGCTAGCGTGAGGTCTCCTCCCTCTCTCCTTTTAATCATATAAAATTAATAAAAGCAAATAAATATTTACGTCAAAAAAATGTAGTAGCTATTAGTAAAAAGCGACCCTGTGAGAACAAGCGACCCAGGGGTTGCCCCCGATATTATAGGAGAAATGGTGAAGCAATACAGGTCAGAAGTACAACTTGGACCAGAGTGGCTACCAAAAGAGAAAATTGTAAATCATTTGATGAGGCCTTTGTCCAAAAATGGAAATTCAATAGGTATTTCAATATTGTTTAAGTCCTTAGAGTGAAATGTTTACAACTGCCTTTATAAATAATAGACATTTTTTTAAAATCATATTTCACTACAAAGTACAATGACCTAGACTGATGTCAATGACCCATTATTAAGGTTCCGTACCCAAAAGTGAACCAACAGGACTCAACCTCAACTGTCCATTCTTACAAACAATAAAAATAAAATAAAGTTACTTAATAAAAATTAAAGGAACTAGAAACGTTTTTTTTTCAGTTTTTTAGTATGGACCTCTTTATAAGAAAGTCTAACACGCACTAGGCCAGTTTTTTATTATAACAAAATCTGCACAAAATTACGATAAAAATTTTAAAATTAATGCTTTAAATGTTGTATCCTCATTGAAACTCAACTCTCTCAGTCAATTTTCTTTTAGAATATTTATTTAATTATGTTTGCGAAACTAATAGCTTGTAAATAAAAATGTAAAAATATATTACAGGAAAGAAAAGGAAGGAAGGAAAGTTACAAAATCTAAGCCATTAGTTTCCGCAAAAATTTGTAATTTGTAATGTGTTCTGAACTTTTAAAGATCATAACATCAGTCCGCATGTTAATCATTATTGGGAAATAAACTTTTATGTGTTAGGCCGCATCTATCAATACGTAGAAATATAAACCGTACCAAAATCAATCTTGTAAACAAATTCACGAGTGTTCTATAAATTCATGTAAACAATTTAACGGTAGGGCAGTGCCGTGCCTTGTCCCCTGGTATTTTACCTTGGGTCTGGTAGAACGATCTTTTTACTAGCTCGCGCTGCTGGTGTGCATTTCGACTTCTCCATAGCCATCAAGTAGCTGACGTCTGCCAGCACAGCCTCGAGGTCCGCCATTTTGAGACTGAATTTATCACCTTCACCAGACGAAAAATAAATAACACTGCTTTGCAACACAAACACTAAATAATCAAGTCGATTTTCAACTGATAGTCATAACTTTCCTCACATCGCGACTGTTCACCGTTTCACAGAATTTGTTGATGAGTGGTGACACATGCTGATCATTCACATTCGCAGAATAATTATTTCTTATGAACATAGGACCACGTAACTTATTTGCAAATTACCATTAGGAAGAAATGTTATTTTAGTAATTATTTGTAGCAAATATCACACGTAAAGAAGCTTTAATAAAATGATGAATTACAATCGCTAAAAACGTAATCTAATCCAACACCCGTCCGTCACTCCGCGACTACACACATCCGCAAACCGGAATGGGTACTCATACTCACACATAAGCAAATTCATGTAGTAAACACGTACATGTTCGCATGTGTTTATGACGATACGGTTTTTCACACACACATTCACTTCCATTGCGTTCAGAAACCAAGAATACAAAAGTGAGATTAAAGTACCTTGGTGAGAAAAGAAGGAATGGATAAAAGAAGCTTATAAAGCCCTATTCTAATCAACTTTGTTGAGGTCATCAAAATAATTCAAATAAAACAAAATAAAAAAATAAAATTCTTATTTACTAAACTTATGGTTCAATCAGGTTCAAGTTAATGGTCCTCTCTAGTCTTGTCATGCTTGGCATGAAGCAATCTTCAATCATCACACTTTGAACGCCACGTCAGTCACCGGTGACTGACAATTGACAAACAATATAAATTGCTTAGTGTCTGCGGGCGTGGCAGTCAAAGTATTAAGTATTTAAGTCAACAAAATCACAGAGCGTTTATTAAACTTTAAACTTTTAATCAAAATTAACAATATTTTTCCTCCGCATGCAGAAATTAGGTGAAATGTTGCCCAATGGTTTATTGCCACAGACAATTTTATTTTGTTTTTTCATAATTTTCTATGGTTTGTGATATGTCATTGTCACTGTCAGTGTCACCATCTTGTCACTGTCAACAAAATAAATTTTATTTTCCTCGGACGGAAACTCATCGAATCGAAATGATTAGGGCATTTTGATATGATATGAGTTAGCCGGCAGTGTGTTTTGAAGAATTTAATGTGGAGACAGCGTTGCCGACATAACCGTGATGTAATTATTATTTTTCTTTTTCTGTATTTTTTTCTTTAGCTCTCAATGATTTCTTCATTGTCGCAGATGTTATTGATCTTTACTAAATTGTTAAAACTGCGTATGTGTACAAGAAAATACCTATGTTTTTTTGGGATATGTATGTGACTTCCGTGATAGTTTAGGAAAACGAAAAATGGCAATTATAAAATTTGAAAATTGACTATAAAAAGGTATATTTATATAGTTAATGTTTTCAGCTACAATGATGAAATATTGTCCTCCTAACGTGACGCTTGGGGAGATATGGGTGGACCATGGAATATCCCAATGTTTTATGGAGACAGTCTCTGCTGTCTTCATTGGAGGGTTTCTATTAACATTTGGATTGATACAAAGTGTTATGTATAAGAGGTAAGTCTGAGTAAAATATTAATTGCATTGTACTTGATTGTGTCAGAATATAATATTAGGGGTGGTTCAGCCACGTTTTTATAAACAAAAATATTTGAAGTGGAAGACCTAATTAATTTTCCTATGTACTTATAGCAAAAAGTAAAAATTTTAATAATACAAAGTTTATGTGGCAGTAAAACACATGTTTTCATTTGTAAATATTGAAATTTGAGTATTTTTTACATTGTATATCATGTTATTAAAGATGATTTTACAAAATAATTACTTATAAAATCAATAGTATAGTATCACACAAAGTATTTGAGAATTATTCACATTTATTCAATGCTAAGTAGGGACAGCTCTATACATAATATCAAGGATTTTATTTTATAGAAGGTTGTCTAGTATTATTTGAGTCAATGTTTTATATTGGTAAATCTATCCTGACAGATGTTTATGACATATACTCTATACTTACCATAACAACTGAGATGATAATTGAATTCTAGATAATCATCTGGAAAAATTGAATGGCTCTATCTATAATATAGTCATCCAAATTTTTCCAGATGATTTCTGTGATAGGTGAACAGTTGCAACACGATGAAAGTTATGACTATCATTTAAAAATCAACTGGAAAATCATCTAGAAAAATTGGATGCCTCTATACATAGTCATTCAACTTTATATTATTATCATGAAAAAGGCGTGTTTAATTTAAGTGATGGTTATGCATGAAGTGTGGCTTGCCTCCCGGCAATATGTAACAATGGGTTTCAAATATTGTATTGTAACTCATTTATCAGCCTTTGATATGTTTATATAAATATTCATTGAATCAACACTAAAGAGTTCTAGATATTTAACATTATATTTTACACTTGTTTTTAATTTGTTAAAGGCTGCACATCCTTTGGCTTTAGCCAGCAGGCCAGCTTTATTCAATAAGCAACAATTGACGTGCGACTTGTAGCGCAACTGTTGCTCATCATGTTGAGAAACAATGCAGAAAAAATATCCTGCATACAGTATACACTCCACGCATTGCGCCTCAGTTGTTACCCAGTGAATACAATCCTTTATCTAAACTACAACAGCCTATCTATACTATCAACTATAAATGATGACGGTGGCATCGAATATATCAGGCATTATCAGCTAATTTATACACCAAGTTATTTTTATTAATTACCCATTGTTATCCATCCAATTAATGCTGTAGTCCTGTTGATATTATGTAATCATGCAGTTATTAAATGGTAGTAAAAGTATTATCAAATTATATTTAGAGGCCTGTTTATGAACGGGCGATGGACTGCTCCTAAGCCGTACGCCTACAGGCCGGCAACATTGGCCGGAGGCCGGAGGTCATTGTTCGCCCTTCGGCGCCCGGTGCATCTACTACGAGAGAGATTCACCTTTTTACATGTACCCCTCACTCGCTCCCCCGCCTCCTTTGCGGACATCACCTTCTCACAAACATCTGCGTACTATTGAGCCCTTAATATTTATTTGTAAGTAAAATTACGCACTCCACCCTCTCTTTCTTGGATGCGCCACAATTTTTTTAAAATAATATCGTTGGTGCTCTCTCCTCCTATTTGCCTCCTTTAATACTGCTGGTCATAGTTCACCATTCTGTATAAAACAAATTATTTACAGATATGCTACAGAAGTGGTGGATGTCAGATCTTCACGGCTTTTCGCCGTGCAGTTGTTTTTCACGTTGTTTGTACCCGTGCTGGCTGTGATAAGATTCCTGCTACAGGCTTTCGTATTTAAAGGAGGATCTATTTATGGATATATGGTAAGAATTTTGAGAAAAATATGTGTTTGTAAAACTTCAATTGGAACTGAATCCAAAAAAAAAAATATTACAACTTGTGAAAAATAATTCAAATCAGTCGTTTTTATCGTCGAAATTGTGAATTAATTTATACAGGGATTTCGCTATCCTTGTACCACAAAGTTAATAATTATATTGTAAATTCATTCATCATCTTATTACATAGTAATTATTTTTTAACTAATTTGTGAAATACTTATCGTATTGTTAACGGCGTTAGTTTTTTTATTTTGTCGGAACGACACTCAACCAAAAATATAAATATACAGGTTCTCAAAGTTGTGTAATAAATGAAATTATTTCTTAAGAAATAAATAATAAGAATTGTGTTAATAATCATCGTAATTAGCATAGTTAGGAGGTTCCTCTCTCTAGAGCCCTAGTAGCTTGGAGCCTGTTCCCGATACTAGTGGGCTTTTATCTACTATATTTTATATTTTTAAATTTTATATCTTTATTTTTTATATATATTTTGAATAAATGAATCTTAATTAATATTGTTACAGATATTAGCTTTAGTGATAACTTTAGTAGTGTTTCCGTTATCGGCCTACTTAGCAGTATTGGAAAGGAGGTTTCTTTTACCTTCCGTCCCTCCTAGAGGACATGGTTTTGTACTCTTGGTGTTCTGGGCTATGATATTTGTCTCAGAGAATCTTTCCTTCTTGAATCTCAATAAAGAAGGATGGTGGTGGCATCTAAAAAAGTAAGTAGGTTATAGAAATGTTAAATTTTAATCGTTTTCAGTCAAAAATAATGTTTCTTTCGTTTATGTACTTATGCGACTTTTTTAGAAATTTCGTTTCTTTCTTTCTCCCTGTCAAATAATATCATTAGTCATTCTTTGTTATCGTATGGTTGATGAACAACCTGGTGTCAGCTTAAACCGCCCGATGCCCGTAGGCCTCTGACATGGCTTTAACACACTGTTGAAAAATCTCTCAGGTACCTACGCTGGTTTCCTCACGATATTCTCCCTGACCTTTTTAGCAAGTGATTATTAATTTCTAATTCGCACATTAATTCGAAAATTTAGAAGTGCGTGCCTGGGTTTTGAACCTTACGATATTATAATTTGCAGTCCAACGTTCATATCGTATATCATAACGATCACTAGTCTATCGTGCTAAATCAGTCATTGGAAACTTACGACTCTTTATTGTTACCAGTCTCCAAGATCGTCTGGAGATGGCACTATTCGTGGGGCGATACGTGTCGTGCATGATAATGTTCGTGCTTGGCATGAAGGCTCCCGGAATCATGCACCAGTTTGTATACTTCGAGGGCGAGGATGATGGCCGCAGAAATATACCACCGAGGGTAATTATAAATGTTTTCCTATTTTTATTGGATCTTTTTTTTCGTCGATTTTTTTTCTCATCGACTTTATTTTTCATGGACCTTTTTCTTATAGACTTTTTTATCATCGACTTTTCTTCTAATGACAGTGACATAACAAATCGTTGAAATTTAAAAAATGTAAGTTCGAAAGACGTATGAAATAAACTTTTTTTATTGATATAAAAACTTAATTAATATAAAAAAAAAATATTTTATGTTATTTATATTTTATTTACATAAATACGTACTTTTTATCGGTTTTCTCTTTCTCGCATGAAAGCAAAGGGGACCGTGGGCATTTCTATTTTAGGCAGCAGGGTGGAGTGTGGTAAACACTTGGGAACCTCTGATAATCTGGTTTAAAAGGGCTTATCTACCCATAAGGACGCCGTCGACGCATAACAATTGATTTCCTTTTGTGTCTTATTTCTCGGTGTTTGACGGTTTAAAAGTTGTAATGTCTTTTTTTTAAAAGCGGTAATGCGTAAATTTGTAGTTATGCCGTATCTGGCGTTTTTCAAGGACCGGGTATTAATGGCATTATTGTTACAGTAATAAGTTTCTTTATCGTAACATTACGTTTTGAGAGAGGAAATATTATTAGTTTACCTTATAGTTATCAATATACCTACCATTGAGTTAACGTGAGAGCGTTATTATCAGAACTGTTTCATATTTTGGTTAAGCATTAATACTAGCTGTTGATCTGTAACCGTGCCATATTCAGGGAGGTAACTATATCACTGATACTGAACACGAAATAGTAAAAAAGTCAATACAAAAAAAAGTATTTCTACAAAAAAATAAAACCGACTTCAAAAACCATAATTATTTATATAAATTTTCGAAGTTTATATAAAGTCTTTGTGTTTGAAAATGTAAAATAGTTTTTTAACATTATTGCATTATTTTCAACTTGTATTGCAATGTTTAAATTGGCTTGCGATTGGCATAATTTTTGAATGACTTTTTTCTTTATCGAACAGTAGGAAGTTCTTTACTTCTTGAAAACTAAAAGGTTCTTAAGCCAGTCACAAACTGTTGCGATCTGACCGGCCGTTGTATACCGATGTGTTGTGTAAAAGAGTGAAGGTCACTCTCACTGGGACGATCAGATCGCGTCAATACATGAGACTCACCGCTCGGTTCAAATGCGTCAGTTTGTTACAGGCTTTATTGATTACCTTTTTATCTGTCATCATAAATAATAACTTATCAAATACAAACTATTTTATTGGTGACGAAACTTTTTATATTTCCAAGATGTAATGTCAAGCAAAACAACAATATGTCAGTCACTTTATTTTTTGGCGTTAGATAATAGGTTAAGATGTCATGTCCATATCAAAATCATATAATATTTACAGAAGAAAAAGATATATTTAAATTAAAAAATAAGGTGAATAAATTATGGAGTGTTAAGTTTAATTCAAAATATAAGTTATTGGGGAATTCCGTAACTTGATGTTAAAGCTTTCAAATACAAGTGAGTCCAAGTAAACAGTCTGAAAAAAATTGATTTAGATCAAATTCGGAGTAATAGAGCAATGTTTACATTCATTAATTATCATCGATTGAGTTAAGTAAAGAAAATAAATTATCATTGACTTTATAAAGTTAAATAGAGAAAAAACTGTCTAAGTACGAGTCGAACTCGTACACAAAGGGTTCCGTACAAAAACGCCGTAAAAAAACTAACTTAATTTTACTTCTTCTTCTTTTCGTTTCGATGGTACCGTACGTCTATCCTAAATAGTATGCGCCCAGTAGGTGGCCACTTTGATCGCGGCTTCAGTGGTAGTCATCAGGTCGTACGTACACTTGGGGCACACCAGAAACTTAATTTTACTTTTATTATACCACAACTGACTCGGGCAGGATTTGTACCCGCAATCTTTGGCATGCCAGGCCATCGCTTTACCAATTAAGCTACCGAGTCCTAACAGCTTCAGTTGAAATTACAAGCGTGTGGTTTCATGAGATCTACCGGAGTACTTTACTTTAAGCTTTTCAGCTTAGAAAGCATTGAAACGTTGTAACAATTTTTATTAATGTAATTTATTTTTAATGTTTTGATTTACCAAATATATCTTCATAATTGATTGTAAATTACCCGTAAGGACTAATTGATTATTTATTTTTTGGATCGTTATTTGTTTTTCTTTATTACTCTGAATAGATCGTTCTTAATTATTGAAAGAGATATAGAAAATATCTTTGTTTTCAGACTGTTTAAATTGTACACTCAACACAAAATGCGAGACAGCTTTGGACAATACTTTAACGTCTACGTCCCTGTGAGATAATATTTGTTGTTTTTTAATATTTTGTAGTGATATTTTTTACTATACTTATAAACGAAGAAAAGCGTTAAATTACATAAATGAGAGATGGCAAAAGTCAATTGCCATCTCTATTTATTGGCATGCAAATGACAATGACAGGTATAATTTAATAAGTGATTAAAGTGACTGTTTTTACAAGTAAGGCCCATAAAGTCCAAAGTCGTTGTTTTATATCCATATCAGTATGTAACATTGTGCATATCCAGAGTCATTCTTTAGTTTTTTTTTGAAATAGTATATTTTATAATTTATTAATTATTCACAGAAACTAGGATACGTGGATAATCTTTTTTTTACATAGGATTATTTATTTGCTGTGTCGAATTACAATTGCCGATAACTGGCTGCCATTTTTTAATGTTTTTGTACTATCTCAATAAGTCAATACCCAATGAAATTGAAATATTTGTACATTGTTTCCATTCTTAACTTAGAATATTGATCAGGATTGAATCGAACTTTAAAACAAAATATTTAAAGACCCGAAATAACAAAAAAGCCAAGTTTAGAAAATTATCACCAGATTATGTGATCTATAAATGACAGAAGGCAATACTTTTTACTTCAAGGAAACATTAATCTAAACATCACCAAGCCTTTTATCGTCCCTTTATCGTCTAGAATTCTAAATTAATGTTGGCAGAGCAAATTATATAATTTTTTTTTTTACGTATAACAGTTTTGTCATTAAAACTAAAGCTGTGTACCAAATATCAGATCAATCTGTCAACAGGAAGGGGGTGAAATATCGATTACTAAATTTGAACCAAATAATAAACAGGTCAAGCTAAGTAAAACCGTTTAAAAATATTGCCTAGTCTAGTTAGTAAGTGTGCGAGCAGCTAAAAAATAGTTCGTTTCGAACATTGACACGATTCAGCGAATGCTGCGGCTTTAAGCTCGGCTCTATCTCAATTTTTTCTAAATTTATTAAGGGCCTACTAACAACATAGCCAATTTTAAAAAAGAATCGTGTTCTCAACTAAACTTATACCTTATATATTTTATTTTTCTATAGCAAGATGACAGTGGATCTACATTCCGTAATGTGTTCGGAAAACTCCGAACGCTGCTGCCTTTCCTCTGGCCTCGGAAGAGCGTCTGCCTTCAAATATACGTACTTATTTGCGTCCTAGCACTTATAGCTGGAAGAGCTGTCAACTTGTTCGTACCAATATACAGCAAAAAGATAGGTAAGTTACTGTACTGTAAAAACACAATTTACTAGCCTTATTGGCCTTAAAACATCTACGAAAGATGACGTCATCAAAGGGATCAGATAGGCATGGTGGTGGTAGCACAGAATACTAAATAGTACAGAAGAATCACTCGGGAAAGACATTCAAATAAATAGCGAACTTGCTTTGACGCAATAAAGTGCATTTCAGTTCGCACAACTGCGTGCTTAAAATTTTACCTGCGATATAAGTCACCTCTCTTTTCATTAGGAAACTCTTGACGTCTTTCTTTTAATGGTTTTTGGTAAGAACTTTGCTGCTGAGTACGAAGTCCTGTCTTCTATTACCAGGGCGAGCAGAGTTATTGAAGTTTTCTAATTATGTCATCGTAATAGCAGAAGGGAACTGGGCCCGCTATATGGCAAAAGGCTGTTCCTTAACAAAACTCCTTTTTTACAGTTGACAGTATCTCCATGCCACCATATTACTTCCGATGGGATCTCGTGGTGATGTACGTATTCTTCAAATTCCTGCAAGGTGGAGGTACTGGCGGGATGGGTTTCCTAAACAATCTACGATCATTCTTGTGGATAAAAGTACAACAATATACTACTAGGGAATTACAGGTAATATTTTAAACATTTATAGTTTCGTAGTGATAGAATAGTGATCGGGGTAGTTGCCCCTCTTTCACAAATATCACAGCATCGGTTAACACGCTTTTCTTAAAAAAAAAATTTAGGCATCGGTTCTTGTTCAATGCAATTTAAAAAAAAATGTTACGGAAAGTCACTTTTATTTCGCATTATTGTTTAACCGAAATCAAATAAAAAATCCGATGAGCATCCTTCACGTTTTTATGTATGTGGAAACATAGTCGAGTATTCTATGAGTTTTAGTTAATCTAAGACCACTGACTAACGGCGAAGGAAAACATCGTAAGGAAACCTGTACTTAATTTTCCTCACCGTTTTAGCAACTGGTAATTAATTTTTAATACGCACATAACTTACGAAAAGTCAGAGGTGCGCGCCTTTGGATCAAACTTGAGGCTAACATCATGAATAGGGATTGCAATCCAGCGGCGTTTTCAATCCAGCTGGATTCTTGCTGGATTGACCTGAATCCAGCTGGATCCAGCGCGGATCCAGCAAAATGTGAAACGAAAATAAAAAGATAACATTTTTAAGACTTATTTTTGTTAATTTGTACTTCACGATAATCTATAAAATCTTTCATTCATTTGGTGATATCTTATATCAATTTGCTTTGGTTTCTTAATCATTTGAGATCAAAAGAATCAACTTAAAATTTTGGGAACGTTGCCTACTGGTAGCGGTCTTTTAGATTAAGGGTTTTATTTTTCTTTATTTATTTTTAAGGTAGTTAGTTTTGTATATATAGATAGTTTTATTTAGTATTGTTTATTTGTATTTTAAGTTACTTAAATAAATAAAGCAGTAACTTAAAATTAAATAACAAACATATAACCTCATATAACATTTTAGATAATGTTTTTAAGTAAGCAATATCTTATTACGTTTATGTTTAATGATAGGATGGCTAATCAGTAGCAATCAGTCTTACAAATTCTTTTAAAATTAACTATAAAAAAGTACCGTAATAATAATACTATTTTTCGTACCACTTGCTCAAAAAAGTGACATTCTATGCCTCAAAAAGAGAACATAACAATAGTCATTATTAATCTGTCAAAAACAGGGAAAGAAAATTGTACTTACTGAATTTCATTCATGCTCTAGGGAGAGAATGTGATTTAAATTTCGAATACTTACTTAGGTACCGAAACTTATACTGATTACTGAACTACATCTGTGTCATTGAGTTTGTATATAAAACATTACACATCTTTTTGAAAAAGGAATACGCATTTATTATGCAGTTATGATTATTAAACGACGAGGCCGTATGAGCTTGATGCCTTTTCATTTCTGACAAAAAAATATTGGTCTAGGAATTTGCCGCGTTTTTGTTTTCTTCAAATACTCATAAAGTTTATTTTAATTTATTTTTATAAATAAGTTAATGTTCTAAAAATACGTTACGATGTTAAATCAAAGCGACAGTGACAGTGAATTGTCGGATTCCATCAGTGCAAATGCTGCCGCAATTATAAAAAATTTGCTTCCAACAAAATCCAAGGAAAATTATTTTAAAACTTATGAAGAATTTTCAACGTGGAGAAGTGCGAAAGGTCTATTAATTTCAGAATCAGTACGTATTAATGTGTTAATTTTTTCGCAAATGGTACGAAAAGTAGAGTATTTTCCTAGGTGATAAAGCTGTCTTAGTCTTGGGTGAACTTAAATCCCTCGCTACACTCAGGACTATTTATTTCATTTATTAACGGTTTCGGTTATTAACACCCTCGCTACGCTCGGGAGTAAACCTCGAGTCCTTCGTTACGCTCGCGATTTAAATCGTCACCCGTGACAGAAGACACTGCTTTATCCCCTTGGTTAATAATCTACTATTAATCTTCAATCAATTTTTTGTATCAAAAGAAGCTCCAAAATAATCTTCTCTCTAGGCAGTTTAAAATCTGACGATAAGAGAGTCTGACTATTTCTTTTTTTGAATTCTCTGAAAGTAAGACCTTAGAAAACTAATTTTATCTAGGTAGTCTTATCTCTCAACCTGCTTCGCACAGAACTGCATATGTAGCTGAGAATGCCCTTTCGGCCTCTACACTGGTCGGCTTTAGGGTCATTAAATACTCATATACCATAGATAAATGTTCACCTCGCACTCCTTCGGTCTCATAAACGCTCACTTCTTTTTTCAAGACCTTTTCGTAATCTAATTGACCACTTGGCTTTTGTTTATTAAAGTTCTCCTTCTCTCTTTTATAACTCAAAACTAAACAATAGAAATTAATACGTTTGCGGATCCGCATCGCTGGATCCAGCACTGTATGCTGGATCCAGCATGTTTAAAAAGGCGCTGGATCCAGCTGGATTGCTGTATGCTGGATCCAGCAATTGCAATCCCTAATCATGAACCAGCTCTTAAGCCACACTTAAACCAGTTTTCTGTTTCAGTTAGAATTATTCAAGCACCTTCACGACTTGCCCCTGCGTTGGCACTTGTCACGGAAGACAGGAGAGGTATTGAGAGTCATGGACCGAGGCACGGATTCCATAGACAATCTCCTATCTTATATCCTCTTTTCAATCACGCCTACGCTCATAGATATTGCAGTGGCTGTTATATACTTTGTGACCCAGTTCAATGTATGGTTCGGTCTCATTGTGTTTTCTACAATGCTGCTTTATATAAGTAAGTATCTATGGTTTTTGCGTTTTTTTGTGTGTTTAACACTCCTGGTAGTGTACGGGATACCAAGTCGAGTTTTTTTAAGGTGTTTCTTTATTGCGGCCTCAAGAACTTAAAGTGACAACCCTAGAACATTTTGTTTGTGGTGCGAGCGCTCTAAGAAACGCTCAAACTCTAAACTGAATTACTTTTTTAGGGCGATATTCTTTTACGCCACCAAGATCTTAAATTTTGAAGACGTACAAAATTGTAACCTTATTACCTATACAATATTGACTGAATTGACATAAATATGTGTAATAAATTATATATATAATAATGTATTATATAAACTAATATTGCAAAAAAAAAAAAGATTTTTAAATATTTGTTTGTAATGGATAATATTATAACGAGAAAAACATCGATTTTTAAATATTTGTTTGTAATAGATGAACTCAAAAACTACTTAACCGATTTTAAAATCGTGAATAAAAAAAAATAACATAATAATTACATCAAGGTCATCATTAAATATGTTATTAAGTTATTAACCATCAAATTATTTCAGTTGCGACGATACTAATAACAGAATGGCGGACAAAGTTCCAAAGGCGTATGAACTTGGCTGACAACGAACAGAAGGCGCGCTCCGTAGACTCACTCCTGAACTACGAGACTGTCAAGTACTACGGCGCGGAGTCGTACGAAGTCATATCTTATAGAGAGGCGATCGTTACATTTCAGGTAATATTTGAATTATAATATTATTATAGTCTCAAGTCGCGGCGAAGGTGGTGTGACGACCTGGATTCGTTTGCGGGACGGGCGTGGCATGAAATTGCAAAAGATAGGGAGGTTTGGAAAAAGAAGGGGGAGGCCTTTGCTCAGCAGTGGGACATCACCTAGGCTATTAAAAAAAAAAATTATAGTCTCAAACTCTCGCCAACATTTAACATAATGAAACAACTTTTAAACGGATAAATACTTTTTAGAAAAATACAATATACGCGAGTTTATCCGTTCTTCTTCTTCTTATCGTATGGTTGATGAACAACCTGGTGTCAGAGTTTAAACCGCCCGTAGGCCTCTGACATGGCTTTACACATCATTGAAAAATATCTCAGGTGTGCTGGTTTCATCACGATGTTTTCCGTCACCGTTTTAGCAACTGATAATTAATTTATAATACGCACATAACTTACGAAAAGTCCGAGGTGCGCGCCTTGGGATCGAACTCGAGACCTCTGACTTGTCAGTCGACGGTCATACCACTAGGCTATCAGTGCTATAAAAGTTTATCCGTTTAAAAGTTGTTTCATTAATATTTGAATTTTTTAAATTTATTTTATAGACTCACGCCTGTATTCCCCAGAGGGGGTAGGCAGAGGTGTGCAGTACACCCACGTTTCGCCAGCTATGTTATAAGTCCCATGTAAAAGGGGGTTAGCCTATTGCCATTAACCGGACACAATTCTAGACTCCGTGCTGCTACTGAGAATTTCGTAATGGAAACCAATAACACTTTGCCCGACCCGGGGATTAAACCCAGGACCTCGTGCTCAGCAATCGCGCTTGCTACCACTATACAAAATCAGCTGTTCCATACATTTTGTTGAATCATGTGAACATAAATGTATGAAACAGCTAATTTTTTTTTGCGATTGTTCATAATGATGAGTTTAATGACCTTTTTTAAGGATGCTGGTGTTTTACAAATGACCCTGAATATTTGTAATTTTTCAGAAAGAGGAGTTCAAATCTTTGTTAACGCTCAACATACTGAATACGTTACAAAATGTCATCGTTTGCAGTGGTGAGTATTTTTACCCGACTACAAAAAAGGAGGGTTATGATTTTAGCAGTCTATGTATGTATATATGTAAGTATGTATGTATGTAAGTTTGTTCATCTGTTCCCTCGTAGCTCCTAAACTATTTACCTATTGTAATTCAAAAAATAAGGTATCTATCGATGCGTTTTAATGGTAAGCGGGTTATAGGATGTATGAAATCTCGTAAAATCAAATATGGCGGATTCAAAAAATAAATTGGTCAGCTCGAAAAAAATAAAGTTAAGGTATATTTATCGTGTTTGATATCAAATGGATCTTCCATTACACTACAGAACTACGACTACAGAATTTTATTTCAAATCTAAGAAGCTTGTTTTTAGATTTTACTAGTCGGGTTTTAGTTTTTAAACTATTTTTTTTAATATAGCTCATTCACAAATAGTCCCACTGTCGCAAAACGTCCTTTCCGCAGAATCTACTATTTGCAGATCCTATTCGCAAAATGTCCTATTCGCATACCGTACATGTAACAACTATTTCGGATATGGGTAATGCCGTAACCTCGTTAAGGAAACATCCTTTTCAACTTAAAGTTTTAAAAATAAACATGTAATTCAAGTAGACATGGCTGCTCGCTGAGACATTAAAAAATTACAAACAAGATGGTTTTACTACAGTATAATAATCATACAGTATGGTAACTACGTACAAATGCTCGAAAACGACACACCACAAACATGTTTTTAGTAAAAACAATATACACAAGCGTGCGTGTCTATACATATGTGCACAATTCTCAGGGTTTTTATTCTAAGATGAGCTAGTTCATGTTAATGCTGACGTATAATAGTCAAGTATAGAATTACATTTAAACTAGTTTTTAAAAAAATAGGCTTGTTAGTTTCGTTAATGAATGACGTCACATACATATTAGGCTGTATCGTGTACGTGGAATGTTCCTGGCTATCTATCTTGCTCTAACATACGGGTATAATATGTTCTTTCTCTTATCGATTACCTATCTAGGAACGTGGGTACGTAATTCTAAATATTTAAGTTTGCAAGAATACCAAAAACACTCATGCAGCGATGGCACGGGACGCCAACGATCGCGGGTTCAAATCCCGCCCGAGTTGTTTCAGTTCTTTTTGCGAGTTTCTTATTAAATATTGTAATTAAATATTGTTGTCTATAGGTTTACTCGCTGGATCTCTGCTCTGCGTGTCTATGGTGGTTAAAACAAATGAACTAACAGTCGGTGACTACGTACTGTTTGCTTCGTATATCGTCCAGTTGTATGTGCCACTGAACTGGTTCGGCACTTACTACAGGTACGTATTACTGTAATCTATTTGACATTTGCACGACAGTAGCGCCACCTAGAATGTGCAACTATTTGGGATTCTGTCAAATAATGACGTAGAAATGTTTTATTGTTTTCTAACAAAACGGCAAATAGTATTTTTAAAGGAATTTGTTAAAAATAGTCACGAGCAAAATTATATTTACATTTCGCGGAATTCAAGTAATTATCTTCTTAACTACAGGTTCAATTTATAGAAAAATATACAACCCGAATATTGGTAAATGCCTATTTATACCATAAATGCAATATTTTGCATTTTAAGTAAACTTATGCGTTCCTTTTAGAATTGGCTTTTGAAGAACTTATGAATTAGTTTTATTTATTTTTTTGAACACATTTATATTGACAATCTATTTTATTTATCATAACGATGTCCACGGTCTTATAAGAAAGTGATAAAAGTTACGTGAGCGATTGTGTAAATGATAACCGGTCATATCTTGTCACGTTGGTTTTAATTGAGCTACTAATGTACTAAAATAATCGTTATAGATTGATAACCTTTCGACGTAGCCGCGAAATGGGTTAAATAAATCTGTTTTCTTAAATTCGATACAATTTATTTATTGCATAACATCATCCTCCAAGCGTTACTATTCCCAAACTTTGTCGGGGTCGACTTCTTATCTAACTGGATGCAGCAGTTTTTTACGGAGTGACTGCCTATCTGACCAAATATCTATCTTATTTATTGGTTACAGATATCTAATACTTTTGTATGTCTCAATATGGACCCTGTGGGGAACAGGGTTCATATTGAGACACAACTATTTAACCCCAAAACCGACCTCATGGTTCAGCACGATGATCGGTGAAATCTACTTGGGGGACAGGTCAAATTCCGACCACTTGCTTTCAGGACCGTCGTAGATCACAACACCGTTTATTATAAGATCGACGAGCGGTCAGACATATTCTTTTTGATTACTTATAACAAAAAAATACATAAGGGAACCATTCAGAAACCAAATATATATAATTATGACGTAGTTTTAGTTTTGAAATTGACCCTGTTATGATTTTTTTTTCTAAATTCCATAGAGCAATCCAAAAGAACTTCGTGGACATGGAGAACATGTTCGACCTGATGCGTGTGGACTCTGATGTTGAGGACGCGATCGGAGCACCAGATCTACTGGTGAGGCGCGGCGCTGTTGAATTCAAGCACGTGTCGTTTGGCTACGGACCGGAGCGGCTGGTGTTGAACAATGTCAGCTTCAAAGTACCGCCAGGCAGTACTGTGGCCTTGGTGAGTAGTCCAGCCTCGTCATCACCATTTTCATCATTATCAGTATTAGTCCACTGCTGAACATAGGCCTCTCCCAATGCGCGCCACTATTGCGCACTCGTTATAGGTATTTGCCCATAATCACCACGCTGGGGAAGCGGGTTGGCGATCGCAGTAGCAGATGTTTACTGTTACATAGAAGGTTGCTGCTGCTCATCCTCCGGATCTTTCCCTTAGTCGCTTCATACGACACTCGCGGGAAGAGTAGAAGTGGTTCTATAGTGTAGGCTTATGTTCAGCAGTGGATTAATTTAGGCTGATGATGATGATTCTATTATTTTCCTTTGCCATTAGGTGGGTCCCAGTGGTGCAGGCAAATCAACTATCATGCGGCTTCTATTCCGGTTCTATGACGTAAACGAAGGCGCAGTGTTGGTGGACGGCCAGGATGTGAGGACAGTGACGCAGGCCTCGTTACGTGCTAACATTGGTGTCGTACCCCAGGATACTGTGCTCTTCAATAATAGTGTTAGGTAAGGAGAGAGTAGGTTGCAGTACCCGGCGCCTTCCGATACAGTGCGAGGAACACGCAGGGGGGAGACATTTTTAGTGGGTGCGAGCCCCACATAACCGTACGTCCCCGGACGTGCGCTATGCGGTAGGCATTTTTTAATCCCCCCGGCCACAAAAAAAAGGTAAGGAGAGAGAAGCTACCGTAGTGACAGCTCAGTGGTATGACTGTTGATTGAACTCTGGTTCGAACCCAAGACGAAAACTTCTGACTTTTTCTAAATTATGTGCGTATTCATGTTTTAAATATTATTTCGGGTCTATTCGCGTACAGAATTCAAAATAGTCTGTTCAAAATAGTGGACACTTCCATCCACGATGCATTGCAAGTAGCTGGGAATAGAGGTAGATGGCGTAAGATCATAAGAGATAGAATGATGGAAATAGGAGGTCACGACCCTCAACAATGAGTAACACGACTTACGGAGGAGATCTATAAAACCGGCTTGTAACTGTCCCACTGTAGGGCAAAGGCCTCTTCTCATACAGAGAAGGATCGAGCATCAATCACCACGCTATCTCACTGCGGGTTGGCGATTTCAGACTTTTAAAGTCCAGGTTTCCTTACGATGTTTTCCTTCACTGTTAGTCAGTGTTATCTTATATTAACTAAGAAAGTACATATTACATTGAAAAAGTCACATTGGTACAAACCAGGTTCAAACCCACACCCACGTGCTTTCTAAGCAAGTCCATAACCAATGAGCCACCACGACAAGCTATATAGGTATATTTATAATATAATATAACTATATCTATGACTATGACTCGTTGGTCTAGTGGTAGCAAGCGCGACTGCTGAGCACGAGGTCCTAGGTTCGATCCCCGGGTCGGGCAAAGTGTTATTGGGTTTTTCCATTAGGAAATTCTCAGTAGCAGCACGGAGTCTGGAATTGTGCCCGGTTAATGGCAATAGGCTCGCCCCCTATTACATGGGACTTATAACATAGCCGGCGAAACGTGGGTGTACTGCACCTCTGCCTACCCCCTCTGGGGAATACAGGCGTGAGTCTATAAATAAAAATAAATATAAATAAATAACTATATCTATTACAGGTATAATATTCAATATGGAAAACTGACTGCGCCTGCGGCTGACATAATATCAGCGGCTAAGAACGCTGACATTCATGACAGGATACTTACATTCCCAGATGCTTATGATACACAGGTACCAGACATTCATTATTTTGGAGAATTAGGGCCCGTTCACGGATAGGCATTGTTACTTACGGCGTGTAAACTACTATAAATAAGGCGCTGGAAACGGTAACCACAGTCAGTTTATTTGCAAGATACAATATTACATCCAGGTGAACCCGTATCAACCACGTGGCTAGTCTACTATTGTCATTACTTTTTCAATTTAAAATACAAAATAGAAATCCAAAAAGGTAATCCAAAAAGGTGATGTTAAAATGAGTTTGTAACAGGCATTATACAGCGTGTAACTGGATTCCGAAATAATACTTAAGGGCATGTATGTATAACATGAATAGAATCACCTGTGAAAATATTGATGGTAAAAAAAACATTTTTTTTATTTTATTCAAAATAATTATTTTGATTTCATTTACTTATATTATCCTACGCGTGCTTAGTGCTTAAATAATTTATTGAAGGTAAATAACCGGGTTCGTGTTGATTCACCTTTCAGTTAATTTCTAGGGCTGTATTTGAAAGATTTTGACCGTGGTTTACTCGAGTATTGTTTGGGGTTCGGTTCCAAAACCTATGCTCAAGGATTGTTTATAGGGTACCTTATTCGCCCTTAATGTATTATTTCGGACTTCTATTACACGCTGTATACTATAGGGCTCCCCAAACCGTGCGTCGCGACGCTGTGAGGCACCGCGGCACTACCCCAGGGGCGCTGCGAAGCAAACCAGACAGATTACCTGTTCTTAAGCGAGTCGTGTAAGCGTCGCACACATTCTAATCGTAGTTTCTTATAAAAATTATAAATTTATTTGGAGTTTTTTTGATATCCCACTCGTTCTTTTTTTTTCTCGTTGATGTATTGTAAATATTATCAGAAGCCAAAAGAGGTTTTACAATACGTCATCTTTCCAAAAAAGTCCATTAATACGTTTTTTAGGTTGGAGAAAGAGGGCTGAGGCTCAGCGGCGGTGAAAAACAAAGGATAGCGATTGCGCGAACTATTCTAAAGGATCCAGCTATAGTTCTCCTAGACGAAGCTACTTCAGCACTTGATACCAATACAGAAAGAAATATACAGGTAAATAAATAATGTCATAGCCAAGCACAACCAGGGCAGTACCACCCTTTCACAGAATCATCATCATCATCAGCCTATATTAGTCCACTACTGAACATAGGCCTCTCCCAATGCGCGCCACTTTTGTGTAGTCAGTGCAAGGCAAGTGATATTTATGTTCACATAACTCAACAAAATGTATGGAACAGCTGTTATTTTTTCGCGATTTCAGGACTGGTCCCATAGTAAAAGTTGTTCATAATGATGAGTTTAATGACCCCTTTTCAGATAGTCGGTGTTTTTAATTTAAACCTGTAGGCGTCTGTTTATTTTTTATTATTCTTTCACATTTCAATTTACTTGTTTTCATTTTACCTTCTTTAAGATATGAAGGCATCTGTATTTCGATCAGAATATAATATAATGTAATGACCAACATAATTTTGGTTTCCAGTCGGCGTTGGCGCGGGTGTGCGCTAACAGGACAACGATTATAATCGCTCACAGGCTCTCCACCATCATACACGCGGATGAAATTCTCGTCTTAAAGGAAGGGGAAATTATTGAAAGAGGAAAGTAAGTATCTTCAAACGTGTATAAATAAAAAAAATATCAAAATTATTAAGTATTAAACAACATAACAAAAAGGATTATCAAAATCGGATGATCTTGTAGAAATACACCGTTGCTTTAAAGACCTGCTAAATTTTAGGAGGTAATAAGGTAATCTGAATATCAAAAATTGACCTTTCAACAAAGTAAAATTCACTTTTGTATGAGAAGTTAAATTTTCGTTTTCTGATTCAATGTTCCTTAGCGAAGGTGTTCAGTTTCATTTATCTTATTATTATAATAATATTGTTACATTATTTAAATAATAATCCCTGGACCCCTAACCACCGGTAACTTGGACCCTGTTCCCGATACCGGTGGGCTACTATATTTTATATTTTTAAATGTATATTTTTATTTTTTATATATATTTTAAAATGTATTTTATATGTGTATAAATTAGTAAATGGAATAAATAATACTTATAATAGGATCCCGTTCTTCCGTTTGAGTACGGAACCCTAAAAATCAAATAGACGTAACTATCGAAAATAGACTACAAAAAAAAATATCTCTTCCAGTCACGAAGCGTTACTCGCGCAAGCTGGATTTTACGCGTCAATGTGGCAGCAACAACTGGAGAACAACCGGAACGGCAACGTTGAAAGTAGCGGAGAAGGCAACAACAACAATGAACAACGACCACCGGGCCAGACCAACGTTGTTAGTGCCTTTGGACACGGCCACGGCCATTTATAAAGTGTACTAATATGTAACGAAGCAGGGTGCTACTCGGTTCGTGGATCAGTGAATTCGAATATTATCGAATCCTAGTGTCAATTGTTTGGAGGACGTTAGACATAAGGGTCATGACAGAAAGCTCTAACTGAGCTGTTAAACAAATATTTTATGTAAATCGCCGGATCGTAGTCTTTGAATTGTATTTAACTCACCGAACAAAATGTTCCAAGTTTTCAAGTGACATTGATTGATCTTTTCAGTACACAGTCAAAAGATTTTTGCCATTTTATAGGAATCCAATTTCATGTACTATGTAACTTGTATTCAAAGGATTTCATAAAGTTGTACATATTAAGTTGACATTGTGATGATGTAACTATAGTACCTAGTAGTATTAAAATTGTGATGGGAAAAATTGTATGTGCTATTCAGTGTTATTAAAAATGTTTTTATTTAAAATTTTGCATTTTTTTTAACTAAATTATACTAGTGCGTCTTTAGATGAATAAGGGATAATTTTGTATCAAAAACAAGTTTTAATATGGAAGTATCATACGGTACTACTATTAATAGCATTATTTCCTAGGTCTAATAATGCGTTTAGAAATTTACCGACACTATCTCACCTCAAACACCACCAGAGACCGAAAATGTGCATCGGACGAACACCTCCCATATTTAAGATCAAACTTCACTTATGCAAAAGATCATTTAACTTTAATAATTAATTATAAATGGATATAAGACTACACAAGATACGGTATATTTACAATAAGAAATCACATCTAATATAAATTTATTTTTGTAAGTATATTAAAAAGCTTTTTTTCATCACTTGTCAGTCATCTGAAAAAATAATAACGTTTTGAAATCAAATTTCTCTAGGCACTATTCCCACTATGATGGACAGTCAGCTGTTTATTTTAGTTTTTAGACGGATCGAACGATATGTTGAAAAAATCAGATAAATTGACGTTTTGCCTGGGTTATGTGAATAAGCTGGCGGTAGTATTGCCAAAATAAGCGTTTGAGTGAGTAGCGGCTCTTTTGAGCCTTGAAGACTCAAGCGTTTATGATTCACGAGCATTGAAGACTTGGTGTATAACGCTAGAGTCGCGTTCTCAGGCAAAATAGCGTTATAATTTAGAATTTTTGACTAAAAAAAAGTTACTAGAATTTTAACTAGTTTTTTTATTCTTGCTGGGTATTGTTGACATCATAGTAAAAACTCGTGATTTGATAATATAAAAATAGTGTTATTAGCGAGTTGTGTATAAAGTAACTAACGCATCGGTCTATGAACACCATTTGTGTCCGTTACCTTAGCAGGATATGTTTTTGACCACTTTGATGTCACTTCAATTTAGTGCTCATTTAGTCCCAAAAATCAGAGTATAGCTATTTTAGTACTCACAAACTAGCTGTCACCCGTTCACTCGACTCTTTTTTGCTGAGCTGTATTTGTGTTGAAGGTTTTTAAATTGCTTATGTCACGTCTGTTCATTAGTGTACCTATACTATTTATCGGTGGAATAATAAAAACTGGTAGTCTAGTTTTAAGGGAATAAAGTGACCTAAATTATAAGCACTGTTTATTATGCATAATTATTGTAGAAACTGTTTGATAGTCTCTGGAGCGGAGTAGGCCTGCTGTGCAACTAACCACAGAATACATAATATAGTACAAGTACAGAAGAATCACTCCACAATAATATTCTTGCCACGTCGAAGTCTTTCTAATGTGTAACCCTTATGTCTTCTACACTTCTAGGTTTGTAATCTTGTGACGAAAATTATTAGGTACTTACGCACTATAATGTAGTTATGTAGGTAGGTACCTATAATAAATTCAGATAGTATCAGAAAACTTACAATGTCTATTACATGTAGTTTATTAATGTACTCTTCACATTTTAAGTAGGCAAATAAAAACACTTCTTAGTAATTCTAAGTCTACATAATCTAAATCCATAATGCCTACTAAAGACAAAAATACTTAACTAGGTAGGTACATTAAACGGGTACATTTCAAAATTAAAACTGACCTAATAGTAAATAAATATTATTGTCACCCATAGAAACAGAACTTTTAAGGACCTACCGAGTTGCCTAGGTTAGTACGGAAGACATTAGTACCTACCTTATGTTAAAAAAAAGTAAAATAAAACATTTTCATAATTAGTCTCAAACTTTCGCGAACGTTTAACATACTGAAACAACTTTTAACGGATTACTCCCGTAAATGTTTATTTATTTGTCAAAAAACCTGACGTTTCGAGAGATTAGCAGCTCTCGTGGTCGCAGGCTGACTGAAATAATTCAAAAATAATTTTAAATAACTGTTCAGACGCTTGTCACTTTAGTCTGCCTGCGACCACGAGACCTGCAAAGCTCTCGAAACGTCAGGTTTTTTGACAAATAAATAAACATTTACGCGAGTAATCCGTTAAAAATTGTTTCATTAAACATTTTTCATTTTATCGTACGTGTATTCCGGGCGCTCGACAAATCACTGAATAGTCCTTCCTGACACGTCGTAGGGGACAATGATAAATTAAGGTAACCTGTCAGCATCAGTAAGACCACTTTTAAAACGATACATATATCGGAAAGTATCATAACACTGACACTCATTCTCTATATATTTAGAATTATTGCAGAATGCCTTGTTTTCGGCAACGCGATGGTTCTGCTATAGGATTCCTAAAATTCCATTAATCTCGAAAAGTTGGTACTGGAACACTTATTCAGATTCTTGGACGTTTTAAGCACTAAATATCTGTGCTATCAAAGTGGCCAAAACAGATCGTGGTCCAGCAACGGGGGACGGTTATCGCCGAAACAGAGACAGTCATAGTGGGAACGGGGCCTAAACTTAGGATTTCCGACAGCAGGCGATAAAATGTGATAACACCGCGTCTGTATCGCCCTGAAGAATTAGCAGTGTTCATTTTTTCAACCGTTATCATGTACTATCGTGGACAAAGCCGGTGCACCACTCTTAAGGTCAGAATCGCTTGCACACGTAGCGCTAGTCCTGCCCGGGTACGTAGTATGTTTTGCGATCAAAGCATTTTGAACGCAAAGTGGTGCACCGTTCGTGTCCGCGGTAGTACATACGCGTACTTGTTACTAGGGGCTACTGTTTGTTTGGATTTAACAGGACAGTTCCAAATAACCCATAAAAAACAACTTCGTTGTTGTCAGTGCTGCTAAATAGGATAGGTACTATTCATTATACCGTCTGCCATCTTAATCAAATCGTTACAGTTATGTCATACCTCTGTTACAGAGTTACAGTAGAGAGGACTGTCACCCGGCAACCGAAGACCTGAAGAATATGCGTAAGAAAATGTTACACTATTCTCCAAAAATAAACTGAATCTAGGAATTAGGTACCCTATATATTTTTACTACCTGTTTTTTTGGTAGCTTTGGTCTTGGTCTTATTGTCTGGTTTGGGTTCTGAATACTTAGACTTGGATAATAAGTTTTCTTGATACTCCTGATTCTTCTTTTGATATTCCGATATGGATAATGCGGGTCGTGTCTTCGCAAATTCTACACTCCTTATAGAATTTTCTATCTTATGTTCGATGTTGTCAATAGTCTTGACATAATCTGAAGATATTTTGCGACCAACTTTTTTCCCATATTGTAATTCAAGTATGTCGTCAACAGTTCTAGCTTCTTGTTCCACTTGTATTGAATGACGAGCATACTTTTCACGGTCAGGATCTTCGTCCCTCATTAGTTCGTTCTTAAATGATGATGTTGTTAGGAACAGTGAATGCTTCTGGTGTGATTCTAAAGCTGTTCTGTAAACACACAGAGAGTACGAAAAAATTAAGTAAGTATACATATTATGGTATATGACTACCTCGTTGGACGAGGTCCTGGGTTTGATACCCGGGTCGGGCATTTGGTTTTTCCATTAGGAAATTCTGTAAAATTCAGTAGCAGCACGGAGTCTGGAATTGTGCCCGGTTAATGGCAATAGACCCGCTCCCTATTACATGGGACTTATAACATAGCCGGCGAAACGCTTGTGTACTGCACACCTCTGTCTACCCCCATCTGGCGAATACAGGCGTGAGTCTATAAATAAAATACATAGGTATGGCTCACCTAGTTTAATATATTGACACATCTACAAAAAATGCGAACTCGTCCTATATGACACATTTTTGCTAAAATCTGAAGGGGAAATATTTAGACCAACATATCCATTAGGTTTATAAGTACTAGTGTCTAGTTGAAACCATAAAATCCGGAATAAAATATTAAACAATATCCATAACTTCGATTAAAACAATTTTATTGTAGGTAGGTACAAACGCGATTCTTGTTTCTGAAAATTGTGAAAAATTTAGATGTGCCAATAAATTAATAAATAGGTGAGCGTTAAATGCAATTATGATGATACCTTGCAGTTCTGAATTGGCAGCAATTTTTTATATTGAATGCGCAATTTTCAGTACTATTTCAATCCCACTTATTAAATATTGATGTTAAAAATTCACCTTCCCTTAAAAATCAAGTTGTTCTCAGTTGCCGAAAAAAAATTATTTATTTTTAATTCGGCAAGTGAGAACAATGCGTTTACATATTAAAATTAGTTTATATTACACTGACTTACTTATAGCCCTTCAAGGTAGGTCCTTGATCGTCGTCGTCAATAGCCACGTCATCGTAGAGGCGCGTAAGGACCGAGATCTTTTTCAACTCCTCGCTCCCCTCTCGACCTAACCGGCCAGTCCGAGAGCCGCCGTGAGGGATCATTAAGCGAGGAGTTTGAGTTTGCCTATGTTCATATGGGTAAGTAAATTATTTTGGACATTAAGCACATAAATAAAACAGAAAATAAACAAGCCTATAATTGTCCCACTGCAGGGCAAATGCCTCTTTTCATACAGAGAAGGATCGAGAGCATCAATCACCACACTATGTTTCACTCACTATATTATACCTAATGTAGGCGATTTCAGACTATTAAGTTACGTTTTTCTTAGGTGTTTTAGATTAACTAAGAAAGTAATGACATTTAAAAAGACACATTGGCACATGCCAGGTTTGAACCCATACCCACTATACTATACTATTCACATATGTTTATACTTAGAGTAAATACTCTAAGCTTTGAACGATGCTACGTGCGTAGGGGCGGGGCTAGCGCTACGTTCGGACGCCGCCGGGTGCAAGTGATTTTAACCTTAAGAGTGGTGCACCGGCTTTGTCCACGATAGTACTTATTTCCCTAATTTTTGCCCTAGAGGAAATATTGAGTAAAACTTTCATTTTTACTTTCAATCTTTTATTAAAAAATAAACATAACAAAGTAGGTATTTAACATAATAAACATTTTAACAATTTATTTAAGTACCTATATAAATATAGTTTTATATTCAAATATAATGGCCACCAAAACAATCTTTGCAGTCACAATGTCATTAAAAAATAAAAGGAAACATAAAAAACAATAATTAACCAAACAATGTAATAATATAGTCTCAAACTTTCGCGAACATTCCACGGAACCGAACGGCAGTCTACGATATCGTAGGCGTGCTACGATTCTGTAAGAAGCCGCTACGAGGCCTCTACGAAAATATAATGCTACGTCAATAGGTACAGACTAGGAAATGTTATCCAAAATGTACGTAATGAACGTAAGTTGTTTGAAGGTAGAGTGAGAGGGAGACCAAAGAAAAGAGAAAGGGAATAAACGATATCATAATTTCATAAAGTTCATGTCTTCGGCTAAAAGCGATGAATGGAAGATGGGCGGATCCTAAATAAAATTAGGACAAAGGAGATTGAGGAGATAATGATTCATCCAAAAGTGTTTAAGTAGGTAAGTACATCATTAATTACCAGATCAGACATACATTCAATCGATAATACGTGTCATGTGATGCTATTGTTCGGTTAATTTAAAAATAGATAGTATTTTTTCATGCAAGCTAATGCGCTGGCGCACATTGCAAAAATCGTACCAAACGCGTCTTCATGGCTTTCTGATAACTCGACTGTCTGTCGACTAGGTATAGTTAATTACTAATTGACCGACGTCAGGCAGAATACTAGGTAAAAGCTGCACTAAAATCAATTAATTTAAAACTGTTTTATTCTAATGCTCCTGAAGAAACTTCATTTTGTCAAAAAGGGCGTATCCTCGTTTGAAAGGCGTGTGTATCAACGCATATTTGTCAGTTTCCTCCTTTCTTGCTTGTCTAAAACAATAACAGAAAAAAGAAATTTAAAACTATAGCACAGCTTGTATAATCTACAAAAAAAAACTGCAGATTTGTAACATTATGTTGCAGTCATTACACCTCTGATGCACCTGTTGAACACCTCTGAGCGACATGCGACATGGAAAAAAAAATTTGCGTATATTTTTTAAATGTTTATGCGCATGTTTTGCTTATCAAATGAAAATATTTAATAAGAAACTCGCAAAATACAATTGACTGCCATGGAATGCACGGCACGCTAAGGATCGCGGGTTCAAGTCCCGCCCGAGTCAGTAGTTTTTGCGAGTTAAATATTTTAATTTAAAACATAATATGTAATGTAACAGGGGCGTATCTGCTGCCATACCGACACCGTTTCAAACTTAAGGCTATTGTTAATTTTGTGACAGAAAAACCCAATTATAACTTTTCCCAGCTTGAAAATCGAACCTATGGATTCGCGATTATAAAGTATTAAATGCATAATAATATTATGCGAACACTAAAGTTCCAAATTTTACCTAACATCTTTTTTTAACTAGGTACCATCTGGGATGGTTAAATGTAGAAGAGAATTTTGATAACACAGGCGGGGTAATAAACAGCTTAGAGGCAGAGCCACTGGTAAGTCGCGAGTTCAAATTCCGCTCGTAATCGACTTTTTTTTATTACAAAAATTTCGAACTTTAGAATTCGTTGCAAAGGTGCCGCGCAGTGACCACCTAGACCATAGAAGCATTTCATAAATTAAATTCTGCCCTACTGAGTAGGTTTAATTAGTGTAGCATGATGCCTGAAAATTAATAGGTTACTAATTTTTTAAATTAATAAATAGTGTCCGACCGAAGTTTCAGTTTCGACGGCAAACTCGCCGAAACTATAACCGAAACTTCGTTAATGATCGTATGAAATGCCACCAATGGTCTGGGGGCTGATTCTCGTAAAAGCAAACCATCCAAACACCGCCAAAGTTTTAGAATCGTTCGATCTAAGTCCTACGTAATTTTTTTTCGTGGTTCCTGAACGCAGTTTAATAGGATTTCAACTCAATAGAATCGAATGACTTTAAAATCGGAGCTGTTCAAGTTCGATTAAAAAATATGAATACGAAACGGTTCTCAACGGCTTAGGCCCAATTTCACCATTCACTTTAAAATCCGAGTTGAATAAAACTAAGTTCAGCCCTCCGTAAATTGCAGTTCTGAACTCAGTTAAACGCTTGAACCGAGTTTGACTTGATTGATCAAGATTAGTGTCAGTGATGAAATCGGCTCTTAGTCGCTACAATATCGTTACGTTTTGATTACGAGAATTGACCTCCTGGAATGGTCAGCCATTCATAGTGTTCAGTGCTGAACGCGGCTTAGCCTTAGTGATCGCGGTTCGCGGTAAACACGGTATGGCAACAAAAGTAAATACTTTTTAAGGAATATAATAATCTAAATTAAACAGAAAACTAAAAATGAATGCGTTACCTTACAACGATGTTTCAGTTTCGGCTGTAAAACTAGTTTCGGTCGGACACTAATTAATAGTTTTTTTTAAATAATAATAAATTGTTAACAAGAGGTTAGTTTAAAAACCGATTATTCTTCCGTGAAAATTCCATAAAATCAGGAGGATCGAACATTTTTTAAAGCATAATTGAACAATTTTAGGTAGGTACTCCTTCAAAATCTTTTTTTTTCTCATCTATTTAAAATATGCGGCCAGGCCCATAGGCCACTGACATGGCTTTACACACCGTTGAAAAATCTCCCAGGCGTGTTGGTTTCCTCACAATATTTTCCTTCACCGTTTTAGCAAGTAATCATAATTTTTAAACGACACATGAATCCGAAAAGTCGTGTATGACTGTTGGACTCGGCAGTCCAACGGTCGTACCACTAGATAGGCTATCACGGCTTTCAAAGAAGCTCTGTGTTGCGCCGGTGCCGTTGCGCGAGATTAAGAAAAACAATGTATGATAAGGTGAAACAATGCGCATGTCATAGGCGTAGAATAATTACTTTTCTTCTTCATCTTCCTCATCGTCTGCCACTTGTTCGGTGTCCGGTTTGGTGAAAATATGGATTTTCTCCAAATCATCCGGTCGCACGAAGCCAGTTTGTCGACGTTTGATGAGTCTTTGCTCAATTTTAGGTTTACGCTCCACTTCAGGCGCTTGAGTTATGGTGACTTGTCTAAAAATAAACATTACATTTATTTAAAAATAAATATTTAGTAAATACTTTGATTAAACTTGGTGATTACCTAATAAATACTTGGATTAAGTTTGATGATTACCTAGTAAATACTTTGATTGAGCTTGATGATTACCAAGCAAATACTTTGATTAAGCTTGATGATTACCTAGTAAATACTTGGATTAAGCTTGATGATTACCTAGTAAATACTTTGATTAAGCTTGGTATTTACCTAGTAAATACTTGGACTGAGTTTGATGATTACCAAGCAAATACTTTGATTAAGCTTGGTATTTATCTAGTAAATACTTGGATTGAGTTTGATGATTACCTAGTAAATACTTGGATTGAGTTTGATGATTACCTAGTAAATACTTTGATTGAGCTTGTTGATTACCTAGTAAATACTTTGAATGAGCGGAATAAATACTTTGAATAATCTTGATAGCAAATATTCTGATTAAGCTTGGTAATTACTTAATAAATACTTTGATTAAGCTTGATGATTACCTAGTAAATACTTTGACTTCATCATCGTCGTCTTCAGCTTCATCCTCATCATCGTCCATTAAATTTGCATTGGCTTTTTGTATCTGTTTTATCTTTGCTAAATCTTCAGGGCGAACGAACCCAGTCTGACGTCTTTTGATTTCATGAATTCTATCATCTTTCTGAGTAGGCACGCTGATTGACACTTTTCTATGAATAATAAAAATAAAATTTTAAAAAAATACCTCTAAAGAAAAATAAAACTGAAATTTGTTTCTCTCGGATCTTGCAATATCTACAATATAGTTTTTCTTTCATAGTTTAGTTTTTCTTTGGTGTTCTTTTACACCTGAAAAGTATGCGGAGTATGTAGATATGACTTGTCAGTACTGAAGACATTGATTCGTAAAACTAGCTCGTTGTTATAGCAGCTTAGACGATCATGCGGCATCCGCATGATATGCGTGCATCATGTCTGACTAACATTAGGTAAACTAAGAACAACTAACATTAAACTAATACTAAATGATGATGATGATGATGTAATGGAGCCACATGTATGTCATCGCTTCACAAGTCGTATAGAATAATTTTCAGATACTAACTTCTCCCTATGAGACCGGTACTCCACTGATGCCAATCTATAACATAATTAAACTTCTTATTATAACATCAAAATAACACAGTCATAAAATAAAACAATCGCAAACATTTTACCTACCTGAACCTCCGAAGTAAGTCGTCAGTGATCATCTCCGACCTGAAAACAATAGACCGTATATTTGAATATCACCGCTGAACAGATTATCTATAATATAATTTGGAAACATACTCACTTTCTGACGTGGTCAAATAAATTAATATTGCCACTTTTAGCCATGTTTTTCACGATATCACCCGCAAAACTCACACGGTCAGCGTTATTTCTAAAATAAAAAACAACATAAAAATATTTTTCATAAATTAGGTAAGTACTAAAAATCTAATTTTTTTATAAAAATATAACATCAAATTAAAAGTACTCTAAATGCTAATAGTAATAATCATAGAGTATTCAAGAAAATATTTTTTTTTATATTGTATACTCTAAGGTAATAATAGATATAATATATAAATAGTAATAAAATGATAGAAATAAGTATACAAAGATAAAAAGCATAAAGGTTGAAAAAAGAAAGATATTACTTCAAGTATTTCTGGATTTCTCTCTCATCTTCCGAATCCAAAGATTCTTCTGTAAATAAATAGGTAAGTATACAATTTGTATTAGTTTTTCAAAATTATTCTGTTATGGAAAGTTTAGCTTAAAAAAAAAATTACGGGACTCAGATTCAGTGGACGGCGACTCCATCATCTCAAATATTTCTGAAGGCACAGATAATTGATCTTCTTGTGGTATTTTTTTCTTTGTAGCATTTTTTTCTAAATCGATTTCGAGGCAATAATTGCCTGTCAGGACTCTGCAAAATAGGGAAATACATATACTTACATAAATATTTATACCTATTATTTAACCGCTTTAGTCGTATGGTTGTGTATTCAGTAATAGCCTGGTGATAACCTTTGACTGGTAAGACAGAGGTGTCAGATCTGGACCCAAGGAACACACCTCTGACTTTCCGTAAGTTTTAGATTAATAACGTTCGTGACTTCGTGCGTCATACTAATAATATTATAAAATACTACAAAGGCTTTCCTCACGGATTGATTTCGGTATTGTCCAACTAGTTTCGGACTCAAACGGAGTCCATTTTCAAGAATGAGTGTAGTCGCGGTCGCGGCGCGCGCCTTTGCGTATCGCGGACCTCAGTCCCCCCCCTCCCAGTTGTATATAATATTTTCAAGTTAATAGTTCAGACCAAGCCGTTATTGTATTTAATAATATATTTTCGTAAGTTAGTTATTAAGTTTCACTGAACATCATGCCAGAACATAATAAAGTCACTTGGCAGCCAGGCTATGTCCAGTGTGTGATAACTAGCCATGGCGAAAACCGAAGCCACCCACCAGAAGCAACTTAGCCTTGACCGTTACAAGTTGACGACCTTGTTCCATCATTAGTCAACTTTTAAAACACGCAGAATGGAATCAAAATCAAGTAGGAGAGGCGTTCTGCGTTGGTGCAATCTTCCCCACCTCACAGGGAAATTGTAAATGCAAAGTTGCAAATGTAGGCTTACTTAGTATTGGGTACGGTGAATGCGCAAGCGAAAATTGCGTAATTTCCGCCCAGAGGTTTGTGGAGGAACACCGTGTGGTTTTTAGTCCGTGCGAGTCGGACATAACCCTATCGCCAGTCCTCAGTGATGGGGTACTCGTAAAGAGAAAGAGTCGTGATAGCCTAGTGGTGACCGTTGACTGGCAAGTCATAGGTCTCGGGTTCGAACCCAAGGCGCGCACCTCTGACTTTTCGTAAGTTATGTGCGTTTTATAAATTAATTATCACTTACTCCGTGCCTCGGAACGCACGTAAAGCTGTTAGCCCTGCGCCTGATCTCTCTCCGATCGTGTCGGAAGGCCGTCCCATCGGACTATGAGAGTGAGGGAATAGAGAGTGCACCTGTGTTTGAGTGTTTGCGCACACACATGTGCACTACAATATCTCCTGCGTAATTGGCTAGTCTCCGTTGAGATTGGCCGCTGTGAACGAAATTCGGTCAGGAGAATATTATTATTACTCGTAAAGAGTTTTCCACATGACAAAAAAAAGGCTTACTTAGTATTACAGGCATTTTTGCATAATTAGGTACGTACTTTTTCAAATCGTACGTGGAGTCAATCTCTCCAGGATATAGTACATCCGTCAAAGGTATGTAGAAAGGTTTCTCGGGTTTGGGAGGTATGCTCACACTGGCGGGCGTTTCATTATTATAGTCAAATTCTTCAGCCTCATAGGCATAGGATTCTACGTCAAAGTCATTATTTTCGTTGTTTGAAGCAGGTTGAACTGGTGATACGTGGTGCTTTTCTAAATGTTTATCTATTTCTTCTTTCTTTCTCATAAACCTGAGGAAAATAAATGTATATAAATGTAACTTCATATAATTATATAAATTTAAATATCAAAAAACCCGCGATACAAATAGGTAAACCTCATTTTCTTTTAGCTAAGAACACTCGATCAAGTCGCCCTTGGACCCTGCTCCGGATACTGGTGGGTTATTATATTTTATGTTTTAAAATGTAGGTATATCTTTATTTTTTATATTTAAAATGGAATGAAAAAAAAATCGGTAATGGAAATGAATGAAATGGAATTAGAAAAAAATAGAATACAATTAAAACCAATGGAAACCATGTGGCAGACTGTGAATTTTTCCAAGAGGTAAGCCGGAGCCAATCCAGAGGAAAACCAATGGCTCAGTCAATAGGCATTATTGACTGTATCTGGTAGGTATCGAGTTCTAAGGAGCCTCTGCCATTGATAGAAACTTAACCTCCATGAAAGACGTTATTTACCTTTTTGTTTCACGTAAATCATTCGTGTCTTCTTCAGGAGGACCTTCGCCACCTTCTCCAACAGCTTCTTGCAAACGTTGCAAAATTCTAAATTCAATTTCCAAGAACACCTTCTCTAATAATGCCTGAATTAGTAAATGCATAATATTTTTGACATAAGAAGATATTGTAAGTATAACTAACAAAAGTAAACTGTATGTATAACTGTACCTACCTCGTAAAACTGCTCCCCTAAAGTGAAAAGATTTTCTATATGTCCATGAATATATGCGTTAGTGTTTTTGTTTATTGTTATATCATGGCATTCTAAGTTAAAGACACCAGCGTTGAATATAACAATTGATTTGGAAGGGGACTCGTACCACGTGGGAACTGCTTCGATCTGCTGCAGAACATTCTCGCCGTCAACGAGTTGGCCAAACGCTACGTATTTGTGCGCCATCCACTGCGCAGGTTGCAATAATACAAAGAATTGTGTGGAACAATCAATGTGTCTGGAATTAAAAATATATTCATCTTTGATGAGAGTCGAATTAGAAAGTCAATTAGGTATATCACTATCTGAACTGAACATAATATTACTGGCTCCAACAAACACTTAGTCAGTATGTACGACTGCTTTTTTTGTCCGTCGTCCGCCGCGTCTGTCTGTTTGTCTGTTCACGATGAACTCAAAATCTACTGCACCGATTTTCATGCTGTTTTCACCAATGGATAGAGTGGTCCTCGAGGAAGGTTTTAGTATAAGTATAAAAAGGGCAGCTTGCAGAAAATCTATTTAAAATTTTAAAAAAAATCTTCCAGGTGTTCCTGTAATGCGTCATGTCATATTATATCATCGTCATAATCATAACATAATATTATGTTCTTTTTTTCAATATTTTTTTTTTAAATTTCATGTAGAAAAACAGTTACAAAAAAAATATGCTCACCAAATTGATAACGTCCTCCAACTAAGTCGAAGTTGATTAACAAATAACTAATATTAGGTGATGTTCGTACCTGCCCGCATTAGCCATACCGATTACTCCTCGTCTGTCAAACGGTACTATAAAGTTTTCGCAATCCATTTTCGTATCCTTTAGTCCAAATCCGCCGCATTGGATCCAGGAATCTTTGACGATGCGATGAACCGGAGTACCCGAATAACCACCTTTTTTACTTTGACATAGTTGTAGAAAATTTTCGCACGTACGAGGTACTATGTCAGCATACAGCTGGAAACGAAGCAGTAACTACATCTTAGATACTTTTTGACCGTTAGGTTATCTTTGTCAAAATTACTGTTACTATGCCAGAAAAGGTGTATATTTTTACCACGAACCCACCTGATGGCAAGCAGTGGCGGACAAAGCCTGTCAGGGAAGGGACGGCAATACTAAATGGGGGACCCGATCTCTTCAAAAATATTGCTGTTTTTGTAGCGTAGTTTTTGTAGTTTGTAGCGTAATTTTTTTTAAAAAAGTTAATGCTTTTGGGATTTATCGAGATTTGATGGAACCCTTAGGATCAGAAGCCGCCCTCCCCCCCTACTTAGTCCACTAGTCCGTCAGTAGGATGGAAGTTGGAATGGTATCGTTTCAGACATAGAAGAGGTCGGCTTCCAGTCTTATCGGATGCAGCGTTGCAGTGTTTTACATGGAGCGACTGCCTATCAGACCTCCACAACCCAAATACTGGGTTACACGACTTACACGATACCCCTTGGTAAAACTGATTGTCAGACTTTCGGGCTTCTGACTACCCGTAACGATTGTCAAAGATCTACTATTGACAGCCGGGGCCAACAGCTTAACATGCTATCCGAGGCACGGAGAGTGATAATTAATTTATAATACGCACGTATCTTACGAAAAGTCAGAGGTGCGCGCCTTGGGTTCGAACCCGAGACCTCTGACTTGCCAGTCAAACGGTAGATTTCACCGACCATCATGCCGAAAAACGATAAATTCGTAAGTCGAAACAACCAGCTACACTTCAACCGAAGCATCCTATCAGAAACTGGTTTGGTGTTCATCGCTCCAGAGCCAACTTTAACTTTGTCTCATCATTAGTTGACTTTTATGACACGCAGGAGAGGCGTTGGTGCTATTCTTACCCGACATCACACAAGACAATGTCTTACCATAAATATCAGCGTCCCAATATGATCATTATCTATGGAGATTTGCAAATAGGCAAAAGGTCTCTGAAATTATACAAATTGTTAGTTGCAGTAGGTCAAGATGTCGTAAGATTCATGCTCAATTTGAATTATGCGCCATTGGTGCGGTAGTTTTGAAAAATAGTGACAGCTGGCAGTTTGGGTTGTTGTTTAAAAGGTGTTAAAAAATTTGCGTTCCACGCCGCAATATTTTTAAAATTATGATTAAGCCTTTCAATTCAATTAAGCCTTGTGTACAAGAGAGGATTTTACGTTGAGATTGCTACATGAAGCGACACCAATTCTGAAGGAGTTACTTACACCAGAAGACTTTATATAAGTGGCGAACAGGTTTACGGCCTCGTCATAGTAATTTGGGTTTATATGGTATACATATTTAGACTCAATAAGTTCTTTAAACTCCTTTTGCCCGCCGTGAAACTGATCGTTTACGAGAACAGCGACTTGTGATTGTAAGCAATAAGCAAGTCCACCGTATTTGAGTTTCAATTCATTCCATACTTGCGGCCATTCGACGCTTGTTACGCCTAGAACGAATTCAAATAGTAAGAAAGAAAACCGGAGTCACTACAGTAGGAATTTAAATTGGTTATGCAACGAAAATGCAGGTATGCAAGGTGACTATGAAATAGGCATTTCAACCTCACCGTGTGTTCACACATACGCAAATTGTGTGGTGTCCCAGGTAACGATAGACATAATGTAAATTGTGATGACACTAAAAACAGCTTTATTCAATTTGAAGTGTAAGGATTTTTGGTGTTATTTTGGTTTATGTGAAAAAACCATTCGTACCCCTTTTTATATAAGTACGCAAAGTCCGAGTATGCACGGAGTCCGAGTATGAGATTTGGCATAATTTGAAGTTTATAAGGAGGAGAAGTGTAGAAAGCTAAATTATATTATGTTTTTATGTTTTTATTGAATAAATACTGTCGAATTTCCACCTCTTGGATCAATAGTATTTTAAACCTAAAGATGCATATGACCCGGAGAAAGCTCTTCTCTGAGTATTATTTTTTATTATAAAACATGGACATGAACCCAGAACATCAATTCGGGTGACGGTAAGCCGTGTTGTGGTCCACAATGGTGTTAGCTTTGCAAGAATCCACTAATATGGGAAACCCGCGCGCTATGCGAGGCTAGGCAATTTCATTGGTAGATTTTTGCATAGATTACAGGTATCCATACATCTCTGGTGGAAAAGTAGACTTATTGAAGGAGTTTACGTCAAAAATTTTAGACCCGTAGCTTCCGGTTCCGGTTAAGTAACATATTGAAGTAGCCGTGTGTGACAGAATAGAAGTGGTGGTAGAAGGTGGTAGAAGTGGTTGTGGTCTTTTTTGTTAGTTAGGTACCTATTTCTAAATTATATGCCGCCTTCGCATCTGTTTGTTCCACAAAAACGTCTGTAACGACGCGACGTAAAGACTAGGTATTGAAATTAAATATGAATATTATTTGACCGAGAATATAGACAAACATAAATAAATAAACTGAGACCAAACATACCTCTAATGATTGGAGCATCAAAATACTTCCATCTGTATTTGTGTAAGCCTTTTGCTGCACTGACGCAGTAAATAAATTCTTTCGTAACTTTATTCCCAATAACTGTAAATTTCACCCGATTAACGCTAGGTGTTTTTTCTTTTTTAGGTGGGTACACCATAGGGTTTTTTGCAGAATTGTGACCATACTTGTATGTGTTTGAGTATTTAGGTTTAATATATTTTTCCCATGGGTGAATTGTTTTTTCCTCTTGTTTTGATTCAGTTATTTCAGGATTAAAAAAGGACATTTTAGCAAAAGGGCGACTGATTTGTTTCAATGGATCATAGTTTTTTTTATTATGTCAACGTCATCGCCGCACTTCAGTCAAACGGGCCAGGTAAAATAAAATGCTTCAAAAAGTTCAAGCTACATAACATAGACTCACGTCTATATTCCCCAGAGGAGGTAGGCAGAGGTGTATCGTTTTGCCAACTATGTTATAAGTCCCCATGTAATAGGAGCGAGCCTATTCGTGCTGCTACTGAGAGTAAATCATTATAGATAAACCCAATAACACTTTGCCCGACCCGGGGATCGATTTGGGAACTCGTGCTCAGCAGTCGCGCTAGTTACAACTAGATCAACGAGGCAGTCAACCTAGGCCCAAGCCACTCGGTCAACGTATACTGGAGCCTTTATAATATATTTTCTATCTGAATTTGGAGAGGGTTGGTATGTAGCTTTACTGACTCCCTAGTTCAACTGTTCCGTTCCGAAAGAAATAAGTGAAGAAATCTTAATGACAGATGGAACAAAATATCGAATACCAATAATAATCTGAATATTTATTAAATGTGGCCCTGTTACGGTCATTACCGATATGCATTCTATTTCTACTCTTCTTTAGCCATTGTTTTAACTTCGTTCAAAAATCAAATTTGACAATTGACTCATGTTCTCGTCTCAATGTCAAAATTTCTTATGTCAATGTCAAAATTAGTCATTTGACATTGACAATTGACTAATTGAGTGAGGAGAGGATGGCTAAAAAAGATTTGATGCAAATCAAATCTGCTGCATTTTTCTTGTGATTTCGTCAAAAATGTATAATTGAAGTGTAAAAAAATGTATAACTATGTTATGTGATGTAGTAATAAATATAATTATAAATATTAATGTTCAATAAAGTTTGTAAAAATGAATAACACACATTCTCAAAGTTTTTCCATAATAAGCGGAGAACTGTGTAATCTTCTGTATCTGAAAGAATACAACAAAGATAAAGTGAATTCACTGATCGATGAATTGAATGCTAAACCGTATAAAGTGGAGTTAATTGTGCGAAAACATGTAAGATTTTTAGGTTATGTTGACTCTGAAATATATTCTAAATTATTTAATATTCAAGTTAAAATTGCATTTATCTCTATTGCAGGATGCTGCTACATTATTAACAGCTCTTTGTTTAAATGTCAAGCCTGTGGATGAGTTTTTAGCGGCAAAAACCTCGCATTTAATAAATAGCATTATAACAAAACAAAACTTGCAATTTGGTACCGATTACTTATGGAAAGTGATCTTTTGGCATATTGAATGCCTAAAAAAGTGTACAGATATTGTGATGCCTGATATTCTTCATAGTTTGCAATGCATATTACAGTCAAACCCTCAAGCAAGTCAAAAGGTGGTATTCCGGTTTTATTTTTTAAAGTAATATAAGTAATCAAATAATAGTTTAGATTGTACCTACGTAACTATCTTGGACATCTGTCAAAGATATATGTGCCTTTAAAGTTTCTACCAAGTTTAATCATGGCACCCTGTACCGAGTCTAACTTTATGAATAATATATACTTAAACCTTTGACTCTCCCAAGCTCTGCAGGCGTTAAGTAACAATCAATTCCCTTTTGTGTATCATTTCTCAGGTGTTCGAAGGTTTAATATTCTCTATTAATAGTTTCTTTGCCTCAATAAATACTCTTCATAAAACTACTCCCACCATCAGTAGTAATAATTAGGGAATATATGTTTGAGCAAAGTCCTTTCTAGCAATAGGCTGCCAGTATTTTTTTACGTCATTATTATGATGTTTTGTTTCACAGTTTACAGAAGAATTAATAGGCAGCCAAGGAATTCTAATACGGCTTATAGATCCGTGCAAGAGTTTGTTGCACATCCAAAATCCTCTGCAGATATATCTGATAGCTCTAAAATGCATTATTTGTATAATATCAACTACGGATGACGGTAAAAATGAGACTGTGGCCCCCGAACAAAGAGTACTAATCTCGCAATTAGTAGTTAGTTTTTTAATGAAAGGATATTCAAGATCTCAAGATGAATTTCTGTATTGTAAGGTATGTATTTAATTTAAGTAATTATATCATGATTTAATAATTTAATTTAAGTAATGGATTCAGTTTCCGGTTCCATGTCCATAAAATAAAATGAAACCTCCATATAAAATCCTCTATATATGTAGAACTTTATTTACTACACTAATAGGTTGGTAGGAGCTGAGTACCTCTGCCCCGCACGATCCAGTGTGGTGTGGTAGACCATTTTGTGTATTAAATAAAGTTCTACAAATATTGCAACTTAAAAATTGTGCACTGCGTCGCATCTTGGTGTGAGCTGACTCTTAATCGTTACCACCATCTTGATAACTTAAAATTAATAAATGTTTAGTATCATAGTGTTTCATGTATTCAAGCTCCTTACTATCATATGTTAATGTGTATCTGTCATAAAATATTTGTTGTACAGACATATCTATGGATAGGTCTACTGGAGAAATAAGTAATACCTTTGTACAAAATTCTGTCCTTCTTAATATTTCTGTTCTATATTGTATTGTGTGTGCATAAATAAATAAATATACGTAAGTAAAACCAATTTTTTCTTTCCAGGTAGTAATATCAGCATTGCGGGTACTTTCACAGTTGTATTTCAATGATACTGATATAAATATACCTCTACCAGAAGTGATGGGTATCTGTCGTTATTTCGTGCTATTTGGTCTTGTACCACAGCCTAACAAACCTGAGAAGGTAATGCCAGCCCAACAGACAATAGCCATGGCACCTGTCACTCATAATCCTAACCCAAAAGGAGGCAAGGTAAATTGAAGCTTATGTTGTATAAAATAAGATTCTTTCTTATAAAAATGTAATTAATTATTGTAAAAATAATTTTCTAGAAATCTTAGTCTAGAATAAAGAATGAATACATTGTAGAATGTAATAAATGTAGGAATTGAATTGAATTGAAGACGGGGTTTGTCATCGCCCAGCGCCAAGCCGATGAAATTTTTTTGGGGCGCAATGGCGCTCTTCAAAAGCGTTCGATGCACTACACCGGTGCATTTGCACTACAAAATAGAGCGAATGAGCCGTAAGCCTACAATAATTAGGCTACAATAATCACCACTTTCTGCAAAGAATTTAATTTTAAAAAGGCATACATTTTTTAAACCCTTAACGCTTTGACTGCCAGACTGCAGACACAATGCAAATTCTATTGTTTGTCGGACACCATGTGTCCCCCATGGCGTTTAATGAATTAAATAAAGTATCTGTCTACAAATAATTCAACGTTTAATTCCAGAAACAAAAGCTACGTAAGCAAAGAAACAATGCAATAGAGAGTCTCAAAAAAGAAATCCCAGTATCAGACCGTAGCCTGATGAAAGACGTTGATAACTTCGAAAACAATTCTGCGTACAAGCCAGTTGGTTGGAATTACTTGGAACCTCAGAAAAGCAAGATTAATTGGGCATTGACCAGTGATTCAGATATGTCTGATGTAGAAAATAGCAGGGAAGTCAAGTTGATAGCGTTGAGGTCTAGAGTGAGGCAGGGTGCTTCGAATCTACTGTTGGTTTTGATTAAGGTAACAAAACTCTTTGGAAACCAAAGAACATTGAATTTACATGGTGGAACATTGTATAAGAATTAAATTATTTCATTGAGATAATTTGATATTGAGGAAAATCTGATCCTATTAGCTAGAAAACATATTATCATAGTGTCGCATTGGTTACGAATCCGCCTTGTAAGCACGTGGGTGTGGGTTCCAACCTGGCATAAACCAATGTCACTCAATTTCATATGTACCTACTGTTTTGTGTATCTAAGATACTACTGACTAAGGGTGAAGGCATTGTGGGGAAACCTTGACTCGATAGTCTGAAATCGCCAACACACAGTGAGCTAGCGTGGTGATTAATGCTCAATCCTTCTCAGTATGAGAAGAGGCCTTTGCCCTGCAGTGGGACAGTTACAGGCTGATTCATTTATTTAGTGCCCCAACAATATTTAGCCAGGATCATACTGTATTGTGGTTGTATAATGACCGTGGTTTCCGGCCTAAGAATAGAACCACCTCCCACGGGTGTCGTAAGAAGCGACAATGGGAAATATCTGGAGGATAGGCAGCAGCATTCTACTGTGTACACCAACCATCTGCTAGTGCGATCGCCAAACCGCTTGCCAAGCGTGGCGATTAAGGGCAAACACGTTCTATTGAGCGCACAAAATAAGTGATGCGTATGAGAAGAGGCCTATGTCCAGCAGTGGACTGATACAGGTTGTGTAGGTATGCTGTAAATTACTAAAAGAGTTTTAAATTTGATATTGAAGGCTTTGATAATATTTTTTTCTATTTAGGTAAAAGAAAAAAGAGATATCTTTGGTTACTGGTGGGCTTTATTACCGGATTCACCAAACTCCACCAACTGGTCTGACGATCAGACTGCAAGGAAGACGCTTGCATACTGTGCGGTCACCGATCCCATTGCCAGCAGTCGAGCTAGTGTGCTTAGTGTCATCCTCGCTCTGTTGTCTGGCTCAAGAATGTACTTGTCTCAAGCAGAAACCAGGTACGAATATTGTAGGAAATTTATAAGTACGAATATTAATAAAAAAATCCTGTTGTTCTTGTTAGTTGCGTTCATCAGAATCTTTGGCGTGAGCGTGTTGGGGCGATGTCCAGGAACCTGGACGCCAGGACATTGACCCCCCCCCTAGTGCAATTTTGGCTGCGCGGGCCTACAGACAGGCACTGGACGGGGCTGCGAGGCGCGGTTGCGGTACCCGGCCCCTTCCTAAACCTTTATAAACAGTGCGAGGAACACCCAGGGGGGAGACGTTTTTAGTGGGTGCGAGCCACACATAACCGTACGTCCCCGGACGTACGGTATGCGGAAAGCATTTTTTACTTCCCCCAGCCACAAAAAAGGGGCTTAGCAGACAATGAACAATTCCTCCATGGACAGAAATTACCGCTTCTCTCTTCGCTATTTTTGGTGGTACTCTGCCTAAATACCTTTCTCGTTGACCTCTATTTAATCCAATTGTTTACAGTAAAAAGGAGAGCACATCTTTCATCCCATTCTCCGAGTCTCTGGGCTACATGATAACTTGTATGCATCAAGTACTCAGCACTATTCTCGAGACTGAACGCAGTCACGCCGTGATCATAGTCGCTCTCAAGTGTTGCGCGGCTCTAGTCCAAGCTACACCGTACCATAAAATGAAGGATGGCCTTATAACACAGCTTGTTATGCCGACTAGGAAGTATTTGGTGCACAGAGGTGAGGTTTAATTAAAAACTTACGCTTACGTTAATTTAGAGTATCAATTTCAATCATTCGAAAGACACGTGGCACCATCTATTATCATAAGAATGTTATTGTTGTTTTCCACTGGAAGAGTAGTACTTTTTTCTGGATGAAAGGTAAAGGGCTTACTTCTTCAAGTTGCATTGACCGAAACGAGATTAGTTCAATAATCTTCTTCTTTCTTTTTTTTTTATCGTGTAGTTGATAAACAACCTGATGTCAGAGTTTAAATCACCCGTAGACCTCTTACACATCGCTGAAAAATCTCTCAGGTGTGCTGATTTCCTCACAATGTTTTCCTTTACCGTTTTAACAAGAGATAATTAATTTATAAAACGCACGTGAATCTGAAATGACCTTTAACTTCACAGTCCAACGCGAACGGTCATACCTCTAAGCTATCACTGCAGTTCAATAATTATTTTCATTATTTTGAATTATCTGTGCGTGAAAAGATCCGAAAATAAACATGATTGTTTATTTACAAATAAATTAAAAAATAAATTAATTATCACTCTTCGTGCCTCGGATAGCACGTTATGCTGTTGGCCCCGGCTGTCAATTGTAGATCTTTGTCAGTCGTTACGGGTAGTCAGAAGCCCGAAAGTCTGACAACCAGTCTTACCAAGGGGTATCGTGTAACCCAGTATCTGGGTTGTGGAGGTCTGATAGGCAGTCGCTCCATGTAAAACACTGGTATTCAGCTGCATCCAGTAAGACTGGAAGCCGACCCTAACATAGTTGGGAAAAGGCTAGGCAGATGATGATTGTTTATTTACACTAGTTACAAGAAATAAAGAAGGAATCGTTTTAATTAATTTCAGATGTTACTCTTCAAGTTGGTGCCTTAATCACAATGGGATGCGTCCTCTCAGTTGATCCTAAAGTAGATGAAGTTCTCATATCAATACAAAAAGATGCAGTGCCTTCCAAAATATCTACTTCCATGAGCTCCTCTAAAGTAGCTATAACTAGCCAAAAGTTTGATGCAGAAACGTGCGATGATTTCGAAGAGGGCTACTCAGACGATGAAATGTTCACGGCTGAAGAAATACCTGTTGAAAATGACATAGAAGAGATCCATCATTTTAGAAGTTGGATTTTGGATATATGCTTCAAGAATATGGGTTGGATTTTTCGTAGAAATGAAATTGTGGTACAGACTTACCTTAATATCTATTTTTTTTTTATAGACTCACGCTTGTATATCTCTGCGACGGTAGCAGAGATGTGCAGTACACCCACGTTACGCCGGCTATATTATAAGTCCCATGTAATAGGGGGCGAGCCTATTGCCATTAACCGGGCTCAATTCCTCCGTGCTGCTACTGAGAATTTCCTAATTGAAAACCCAATAACACTTTGCCCGACCTGGGGATCGCACCCAGGACCTCGTGTTCAGCAGTCGCGCTTGCTACCACTAAAACAACGAGGCAGTCAATAATAATATAGATAATACAATCAAAGCGGGTTACTCCATACAACTCGATTCTTACCGGCTTCCAATTCAAAAAGGGCACAGTCAATAATATCTACTGACTGCTAATTGGATATTACATTGATATTAACATCTATCATCATCATTATTTGACCTTAATCGTATTATCATCATAAGAAATGTGTTTCTTAAATCACTTACTTCTTTACTCACTTCCTTTAATATTTACGATAATTTCATGTACTCTATATTTACATTATTAAATCAGCGTGAATTTTATTTATATTCGTCAAAGATAACATTGTTTGTCTTATAAACCTCGTGTGCCAAATTAAGAGATATCGTTAATTATTTGAATTAAGTACTGTAAATATTTAGATAAAACTGGATTCTGATTTGAATACTGGATTATTCTGGATTTTAATGTTCTGGTTTTTGAACGTTAAGATTTACTACAAACCGATTAAGAGGGTCATGGTAATGAGACAACGAATGTTTAAATTAGGTAAATGCGTATAAAATTACTGAATCTCGCGCGCTGATAGCTAATTTTAAGTTTGCGTTACATACTACTTATCATTGAAAGAAAGTGCTATTGTACGCATCAATAGGGGATCGGACAATTTTTCAGAAAGTATTTAAAATTACTCATTATGGATATATAAAGCCATGAAAAATATTTTTTAATCAAATAAAGTCATTTAAGTACATAAAACCATGTCCAAAAGTTATTATTTAAAAAATGCCGCGAAAACGCTACAAGCGTCACACCGCGACGCGTGACGTCATTTGTACGAAAATAAAGGAAGTCGAGTGCAAGCCGCAACGCACGCTGTTATTTTCTGTTTTTATAAAGTGTTTATTGGAACGAAAAATAGTTCAGTCATCAGTGAATAATGAGAATATAAATATGCAGTGCGTAAAACTTTGTACAACGTAGTGTATTTAGAGGTTATGTTTATTACAAATAGGTAACTAAATAGTTTGTTTGTGTTTTAGCTGCCGAATGATATAGAAAATTAAATTAATAATTTTTTATGACTATTGTCTCTCAATCCAACAGTTTTGTTAGATACAAAACACATTATTTACCACGCACAATACAACTTGTTTGTTATTATCTTGACTTGTTTTGATCGAAATGACGTCATACGGTGTGATTGGTGGTGCGCTTAAAGTTTAGAACAGATTAAAAATATTGGAATTATTGTATTTTATTTATTGATTTAAAAATATAAATCATTGATATTTACCAGAAATATTTAATAAGTAATAGTTTTATTTTATAAACATTTTTTCTAAGTTTCGGATTTTTTTGAGATTATTGTCCGATTGCCTATTGTCATGTTCAATGTCGTACCTGCGTTGATCGTATGCAAGATTGTATAAAAAAAATTGGTTGCAGAGGGTCAAGCCATCAGCAATTCCAATCATACTTGAATCCCTTCAAGTGTTGTCTGCGGTAGCCTTCCATCACCTTCAAGATTTGCTCCATGATCACATCAAGCTGCTGGGAGATATCCTCAGTGAGATGCTGCAGCATGAGCATCAGGACATTATTCTGCAGTCTTCTAGAGCTGTCAGTATTATTGGAGACGGGATTCAGAAACTAGGTACGTCATTAAGCAGGTCTATCACTACATAATATTATAAATTAATTTATAATTGTATAATAATGTGTATAAAATAATTTATATAAATTAATTTAAATTATAAATATTTCTAAACGCGGACGGGGATTCCCCGTTTTCTGTCGTCGCCGGCATCGGTTAGTCTCAGAAAATACCGTAGGAACATTGATACGGTTTTCATTAAGTAATATTATTAAATAGACTACACTGACGAGGGAGGTTTGTGTCAATAAATTAAAATTTGAAAAAACAACTGTTACGGATGGGTTTCGTACACACGATGGGACGTACCATGTCGACACTCTGACCGCTAAGCCACCGTATTCTACCAGTATCAGTCGAAATTTCAAATATCTCTAAGCCTTATTATATATTAATATTTAATAAGCTAACATGTGCTATAACATGTAAAAAATTCACAAAAATATATTCAGTAATTTATATATCTTCAACGTGCGAGCGAGACAGCAGCTTAGCGCGAGTTGGCGCCTTAAATTTAATTAACATATGATAAAGAGAAAAGATCCAAGCATAACCTACAATATTTTTACTTACAGAGCAAATAGACCAAGCCCCCGCACTAAACCACTGCGTGTACATGTGGCAGCAGCTAGTGACACCGTTGTCAGCCGTACTGCAGTGCCACGACAACTCGCCGGCCAAAGCCGTCGTCTGCGATTGCATCGCGAACATTGGCGAGAGGTCCTTCAAAGAGTTGCCGGTAAGGGTTGAGTAGGTTTTTGGAGCCAATTTAAATTTGTTTTAAAAAATGCTATTTAAATAATATTAATGTTTTTTTTTAATAAAAAAGAATTGGGTAAAGTAGATATAAAATTGTACTATCGTGGACAAAGCCGGTGCACCACTCTTAAGGTTAGAATCGCTTGCATCTGGCGTCCGAACGTAGCGATAGCCCCGCCCCTACACACTCAAAGCATTTTGATCGTAAGAGCCCGTCCCGAAAGCGCGATTTATGCGCGTGTCCACTCGCGCGTAGGCACTCGCGCGTTCTCGAGATACTAGAGCTACATACATCCCGTCCAGATGCTCTCGGGCGTTACCTCACACTATAGTAACAATACGCGCGAGTGGATACGCGCGTAAATCGCGCTTTCTGGACGGACTCTAAAGTGGTGCACCGTTCCTGTCCGCGGTAGTACACTATTAACCAAATTTTTAAATTGAGTAAACAAGCCTATTGTGTTGCAGAGACATGTCCAGGTGCTGTGTTGCACGTTGCTGATTGGCTCGTGCAGCGACGACGAGGCGGCGGTCCGCGCAGCCGCAGTGCGCGCGCTCGCCATGCTGGTCATGTACCGGACCTTACGCGATGTAAGTACCGCCGAGCGTGGAACTAAAGTTTTTTTTTAAGAAAACATCTTGTCATCATACTTGCTCGTAAATAGTGCTATTGCATGTAGGAAATGGTGGGCCGTAATTGTACAATACGGCCCTAACACGATTTTTTTTTAAATCGTACCTTGTCTGTGGTACGACAACTATAACTTCGGGCAATTACATCTATCGCCTACGTTCACGGCTTTGAACGTCCCTTCTTGTATAATCGAATACTTACCGTCTAGTTCAGTTACCGCGCAGTAGCCACGCTCCAGTATTTATTCATGGCGAGTGTGAACTCTATTTACTGGCCAATCATCTGCCTAGCCTTTTCCCAACTATGTTGGGGTCGGCTTCCAGTCTTACCGGATGCAGCTGAATACCAGTGTTTTACATGGAGCGACTGCCATCAGACCTCCACAACCCAGATATTGGGTTACACGGTACCCCTTGGTAAGACTGGTTGTCAGACTGGGGCTTCTGACTACCCGTAACGACTGTCAAAGATCTACAATTGACAGCCGGGGCCAACAGCTTAACGTGCTATCCGAGGCACGGAGAGTGATAATTAATTTATAAAACGCACATAACTTACGAAAAGTCAGAGGTGCGCGCCTTGGGTTCGAACCCGAGACCACTGACTTGCCAGTCAACGGTCACCACCACTAGGCTATCACGACTCCTTAATTATTAATTATTATTATTATTATTAATTATTATTTACTGGCCAATAAGATACAAATTTCTTGGAAACACCTAACCGCTCAGTCACATTCGCTATTAATGAACCCAAGAGCGCGACAACTGTATAGCGGCCGGACAAACATACAAACATTTGCGTCGTTGTAACTGCAGCCTTATTTATTTTTTCGCGCACAGATAATTTAAATAATCATTATTGAACTAACCTTGTCGGTCAAGTTGCATAGACCGTGATCACGAGAACACTGCTGTATGCGGGTGTCATCGTCTTGAGCTGCGGGTGGTTTTCTCAACTACCCGCGTTTGATTTTGTGAAACGTAACTGTCCAAATTACGACAAAAACGAATATTCCGACGCGAACACCTACTAATAACTGGATCCCATGCTGGAGACAACCTATATCCATCTGTCAAGGTTAGTTCAAAAATGATTGTTTTGAATTCTGTTCGCGAATAGATTCAAAATAATACCTAAAACATGCAGAATAATATTGATCAGGGATCTTCTTCTTCTTATTGTGTGGTTGATGAACAACCTGGTGTCAGAGTTTAAGCTGCCCGTACGCCTCTGAGATGGCTTTACACACCATTGAAAAATCTCTCAGGTGTGCTGGTTTCATCACGATGTTTTCCCTCACCGTTTTAGCAATTGATAATTAATTTATAATACGCCCATAACTTACGAAAAGTCAGAGATGCGCGCCTTGGGATCGAACTGAGACCTCTGACTTGTCAGTCGACGGTCATACCACTAGGCTACCAGTGCTTGATCAGGGATCAAAGATGACTTATGAATACTTCGTTTTTAGGATATCTGTTTCGTGAGCGATTGTGGGGAGAATATATTGCGAGCGCTGGCTGAGCCTACGTTAGTGGTGCGCACCAAAGCGGCGTGGGCCCTGGGCAATCTAAGCGATGCTCTTGTTTTGAACAAGTAAGTATAATCCTCCTGACCGAATTTCGGTCACAGCGGCCAATCTCAACGGAGATTAGCGAGCTACGCAGGAAATATTATAGTGCACAAGTGTGTGCGCAAACACAGGTGCACTCTCTATTCCCTCACTCTCATAGTCCGATGAGACGGCCTTCCGACACGATCGGAGAGAGATCAGGCGCAGGGCCAACAGCTTTACGTGCTTTCCGAGGCACGGAGTAAGATAATTAATTTATAAAACGCACATAACTTACGAAGAGTCAGAGGTTCGAACCCGAGACCACTGACTTGCCAGTCAATGGTCACCACCACTAGACTATCACGACTAAGATTTTCTTCTAGAAGGCGAATACTAAATGTGACATACTCATTTCTTATAGCTAACTAATCCTAAACAAGTAAATTAGAGGTCAATGATATGAACACGCGGGTAATAGCTGCTATTTTGTGGCAAATCATGAATGTCCAGTTATTTAACTCGTGAAACTATTTGCTTTTCATGTTATTGTGTAAAATCGTGTTTAGTTAATTACCCTCCATTTAGCTCAGACTTGTTACAATTCAAAAGAGTAGCATAAATGTTGTCAGCTTGTCTAGACAGTTAAGACATACACAAATTTTTTTATAAAGTATTTATGTGACGTCCATTTCTGTATGAGAAGAGGCCTTTGCCCTACAGTAAGACAGTTACAGGCTGATTTATTCATCATCTGCCTAGCCTTTTCCCAACTATGTTGGGGTCGGCTTCCAGTCTTACCGGATGCAGCTGAATACCAGTGTTTTACATGGAGCGACTGCCTATCAGACCTCCACAACCCAGATACTGGGTTACATGATACCCCTTGGTAAGACTGGTTGTCAGACTTTCGGGCTTCTGACTACCCGTAACGACTGTCAAAGATCTACAAACGACAGCCGGGGCCAACAGCTTAACGTGCTATCCGAGGCACGGAGAGTGATAATTAATTTATAAAACGCACATAACTTACGAAAAGTCAGAGGTGCGCGCCTTGGAATCGAACTTGAGACCTCTGACTTGTCAGTCGATGGTCATACCACTAGGCTATCACGATTCTTAAAAATACATAAGTACACATTTTCATAAAGTATTTATGCAAATATGCGAACACTACTACGAAACGTGTGAAAAGAAAATATTGTCTAGACATTTTATCTGAGACTTTCAACCTTGAAGATAAAGTCACTTTGTATCATAACATTTAAAATAGTGTTAGGTATGTCAGTTTAAATATATTACAATTATTTGCATCCGTATCGTTATCATAATTACAACAAAACTTATCTCTACACACGAATACTACAAAGTAATTAATTCTGCTGTGTAATACCTACATTATTCCATTATTATTATTTACTAGCTGTTGCGTGCGGCTTCGCTCGCGTTTATTTAGAATAATCTGAAAGACATATTCGTTTCTATACACCTGACAACGTATATGCAAATAGGTTGATCGGTTCAGTGTTTAGGCGTTAAACGGAACCAAACAAACACACTTTCGTATTTATATTATTAGTAAGGATAAGGATACAATCGGACCCGGTAGGTTTTCTATCCATGCCATGGTGGATAGAAAACTTACCGCCGCGCATTGCGCGCCATGTGCACTAACCCTAATGAGCCTATCCTATGTGTGACGGAATTTTCCGCCTAAATAAACACAATATTTATGAAACAGAGTGGAGCCTGACTCTGATGACATCGATGATGACCTCCTGGTTCGACTGCTAGAGGTCAGCATACAGTGCGCAGTCGACAATGATAAGGTAATGGTCCTAATTCTCTAATACCAATATAAACTAACATAGTTATATTTGTGACTAAAGAATTTTAAATATAATATAATATTTTTAATATTTCTGATAGAATGAGTAGTATAATAACATTTGTATAAATTTTAAATTAAAAGAACCCCCATTACATAAAACTTTAAACTTTAAAATTATTCGCGGAGCCTACACATGGGCTTTGTGGAGCCCTAGGGCTCCGCAGAGCACATTTCGAGTACAACTGATTTAGACCATTTTAGGCTCTTATGAACAGATATAATTCTAATATTAATATAAGAGTGACTAATTGCCATTCTAATCATATTAATTATAACCTAAGATCAGTCCTCTCAGAAGTCCACATACCGCGCCAAATGAAATTGGAACTATTTATATGTATACTTATTTGGCCTCGTACAGGTATTCCGTGGTTTATTGTGTTAGTTGTTACTCATGTGTTGTATCTACTTGTGCGAGTCCAGAATAAATGTCTTTTCTTTCTTTCTTTTCTTATAAATGTCTAATTTATCTACATTATATTTTATATTTGAGAGTGCCTTAAAATATTTAAATTCGATTGCTACTTTAAAATAGCCTACTAGAACGTAATTTATTTAGTGTCAATAAAAAAATCACGATCATATTACCGTATCTCAATGTTGTGTCTTTTTAAGTTTTATCTGGTTGTGAATGATAGTCGAGATATATTTAATAAATATTCAATCACGTGTATGATTCATGATGATAAGTCGCTCGTGACTTAGTGATACCATTTCACGATCACTAAAATTAAATAAGCTGGCATTACTTGTTGCTAGTTTTTTTTTTATATATTTGGTCGCTTAAATAATAATTTTCTTAAACGTTTAAATTAGTCGCCAACCCAGTAATTTTGAGGACAACTTTATGTTTTTTTTGAGGGGTGTATGTATCACTATACGTCATTAACTAAATGTTGCGATAGAAATGCGTAATAAATAAGAGATTAAATTAATTTAATCTTAAGATGATTTAGGTTATTTATGTTGATTAAAGTAGGAGTCATGACGTATCAGGAAGTCAAAAGGCATGCGGAGGATAGAGAGAGGTGGCGATTGCTCCACCGACAAGAGCCTAGCTCTTAAATATAAGAAGATGTTGATTGATTGATTTAGCTTCTCCACTCCTTAGCCTCCTCCCCTGTTATTTCTTGCTAGTCAGTAAGGTAATGATCTAGTTCGTCCTGCTATCTCCTACGTCAAAGAATATATACTATTACTTCGTAAAGAAGCGACACTCACCTCCCCCCGCCAATTTATTGTCCCCCGCATCGAAAGAGTGAAGAAATTGTGAAACAGAGCGGGAGCGCGGCTTATGGTACCGCGTTGTCCTATTTCCGCTCGCTTGTAGTAGAAGGTAGGCTATTATACGAGCACGTTTCTATGGCGTGTCGAGGGTGGTCTGCCGCGATCGCGTCTTACTTCAAAAATAAATAAAATAATTACATGCATAAATACTTTATAAAAACTTTTATGTATTTATAAGTAAACCTAGTAATAAACTTCTAAGTACGAACACAGCTGTGGGCGACTGATAGTAACTATATACATACTTATTATATATATACAGTGGTGGTCACATAATTAAAGACACCTTCTATTTAGCTACATACAACTATATTTATAGTATTAACAATGTGAAGATAAGTATTAATTCTACTTTAATTACGCCTAATCCTTACATTTACGCCTTATTATTAAAATGAAGACAATAAAAACTTGTATTTAGCAATAGTTAAGACTTTATTCATTTTTTAAATCTATCACAAACTTTTTCAATAAGCTTACTGCTGGTCATCTAATTAAAGACAGTTTATGTTTAAAGCTCCAATTTTTTTTTTCTTTAAAAACAGCCTTCTTATTTTTTTTTATTTTGCCGGGTAGTAAAAGAAAAACACATTTAAACAATATCTAGCTTAAGTTTATTTCAAAAGTAATATCAATTTGATTATTTTCAACGAGCTACTATGGGATAAAACAGAAGTTGCGATTCCTCTACTAGAAACATTATTCAGAATTTTTATGACAATGGTTGGTCATATAGTAATATTGCAAATCACTTGCGATGCTCTAAAGATATGTTTATTAATGATATCAAGCATTTCAAGAAATTTCATATAACAGAAAATGTATCTAGGAAACTGAGACCTAGAAAAAGAACCCCACGTGAAGACTTAAAAGTGATATTATTATCTAAAACAGAACTCAGAGCTTATTCGTTTGGAAGTATTTGGTGCAAGAGGATCGAGAGGTGTGTCGGCAAGAACAATCAGAAGAATTATACAAGGCAAACTTATTTGGAAGAATATCTCGTAAGGTGCGTACTTTTAAAGAAGAAAAATATCAAAGCAAGATTATAGTTTGCAAAAAAGCATTAACACGGACTGAACGTGAGTGGAAAAATGTACTATTTTCGGATGAAATTAAAGTTAATATGATTAATTCTGACGGAAAACAATATGTGAGATGTCCTCCGAATAAAGAAATAGATCCAAAGTATAGAAAAAAAATAGTCAAACATGGAGGAGAAAATATCAAGTTTGGGGCTGTTTTTCCGGACATGGTGTTGGATCTGTCTGAAAAATTGAAGGCAATATGGATAAATTCCAGTACAAGAATATTTTAGACGAAACTATGTTACCCTATACCGAGGAATGTCTGCCGGTGGTTTGGACTTTCCAACAGGACAATGATCCAAAACACACAACAACAGTGGTTAAAAACTTTCTATGGAGCCAATTAGTAACGTCTTTAGATTAGCCTCCGTATAATCCTGACATCAACCCTATTGAAAATCTGTGGTACCATGTGAAGCAATGGTAACTACAAAACCTACCACTAACATTCATCAACTTTATATAGCTTTTATAGAAACATGGGAGCAAATTCCAATATTAACTTGCAACAAATTGATCTCTTCAATGCCAAAGCGATGTCGGGGTGTTATTGCTGCTAAAGTACACGCGACAAAATATTAATAACTTCACTTAATATGTCTAAAATATGTCTATAATTTATTATTATAAACATCGTTTTATTATTTACAATTTTCGTTTTTGTCTTAGTTAATTAGTTAGTGTGTCTTTAATTAGTTGGCCATACTTTTTTCTATTCAGACAGATTGAAATATGGTTAAACCAAATAAAAATGTAGGATGTCTCAAGTTTATTGAATATGTTTAATTTTAACGTCTTAAAATACCTAAATGAATGAAATAAATACTGTTGCAAGTTTCTATTCTGTTTGAAATAAAAATAAATAATCAAAAATCTTAGTCAAGTTAATATCCCCTAAGTGTCTTTAATTATGTGACCACCACTGTATATATACTTATTACGTCCCTTATTATATCACCATTGACATTGCGATGGCATTATCACTACGTCACTCTACGTAATTGCCCTTTTGATAAAAAACCTAAAGCTTAAACAAATATTATCCGAATATTTGACGTACTATCATGGACAAAGCCGGTGCACCACTCTTAAGGTTAGAATCGCTTGCACCAACGTACGAACGTAGCGCTAGCCCCGCCCCTACGCATGCAGCATCGTTCAAAGCATTTTGATCGCATTTTTGATTTACGTAATTAGTTCGAGGTCCAATAAACAAAACGTATATAAATGTGGGTGTGTGCGTTTTAAACGCAACTAGCTGCAGCGCTAAAATTGCAGCAGTAGCTGAAAATCAGCGCTGGCTCAGCAGTTTTACTATCAGCTAGCAGTTTGCTGAGCGGCTGACCCTTTTGATACTTTGCTCTACTTATATTCTATTTTTTTTTCTGCGTAGTTGGCTAATCTCCGTTGAGATTGGCCTCTGATACCGAAATTCGGTCAAGGCGCTTTTTTGTACTTGAGTTTCTGTTGGAGCCAAATAAAACATGTTTTCAGCTCACACAGCACACTATTACTGTGGGTATACAACTATTTCTTTAAAAAAAATTAGAACTTTATTCGGCTCAGGCGCAAAATGTCTCTTTCGCAAAATGTCCCCTGGTCGTAAAACGTCGCTTTCGCAGAATGTCTCTTTCGCAGAATGTCTCTTTCGCAGAATGTCGGGCCAGGGACTTAGAATAAAATTTCGATTTTCAAAATAAAATCATATTTTATTAAAATTATAGAGTAATTATGATGTCAACATTTTGGTATTTAAAAGTAAATTTAAGTAGCAAAATGTTGTACGACCAGGGGACATTTTGCGAAAGAAACATTTTGCGCCTGAGCCCTTTATTCATTAGGGTCAGTAAACTATAACACGAGGTCTTTATCTACCAGCACGCGGACCACAGTCATTCTTTATCTCTCGTTAAAATATTATCTATTTATTCAATGGAAGTTTTAAAAGAACTTTTATCTGTATAGGATAGTCGGAAACTAAATAAGCATGAACTTATGAACTTTACTAATTGTTATTGTGACGGAAAAATATAAGAGTGTCGTTAATCATTATCTAGATAGGTACTACAGCTTGGCAAAAAATGCGTTGACAGCTGGAACTAGATATAAAAATCTTAAAAACTGAGTTTGTGAATACTAAAATAAATTAAAATTGAATCATTTGATCTTTTTCTTATCGTATGGTTAAATAACAACCTGGTGTCTGAGTTTAAACCGCCCGTAGGCCTCTGACATGGCTTTACACAGATTGAAAAATCTCTCAGGTGTGCTGGTTTCATCACGATGTTTTCTCTCATCGTTTCAGCAACTGATAATTAATTTATAATACGCACATAACTTACGAAAAGTCAGAGGTGCGCGCCTTGGGATCGAACTCGAGACCTCTGACTTGTCAGTCTACGGTCATGCCACTAGGCTATAAGTGCTATAACTATAATAATTTGATTATATTTAAGGTGTCTGCTTAAGCCCTAACGTATCTTTTAATATTTCGCCACGCAGGTAAAAATGAGTGCGACCCGTGGTCTCGGCAATCTGCTACGTTTGATCAAAGATGAAAATCTTTTGCGTAACACGCAAATTAAGACCTTATGCGAGACAGCTATAGCGAAGCTTTTGGATTGCGCGTGTAAAGTGAACAATATGAAGGTGCGCTGGAACGCTTGTTACGCTATGGGGAACGCGATGAAGAATGAACAGCTGTTCACTTGTTTTAATGGATGGCAGGTACTTATGAAGCTTTATCTACACACACTAGGGCCCCGCGCCCATTGACGGCACGGCATAGCAAGGAATTTTTAGGCGACGAATAAAAATATAAGTTATAAGTATGGAAATAAAGTTGAAATGTCAATGTTAACGGTCAATAACAATATCGCGGTATATGCTTTACATTGAAATTTTAAGTTTTTCAACTTTCTTCATATACATATATTAAAATAACGATTTAATCCTCTAATTATAATATTTATGATAAAATAAAAGTTTGAGGTATAAATTAGCTTTAAGTTTTATTTATCATCATAGCATTGAATCGTTATTTAAGTATGCAGTAGACAATAAAATATACTTTTTTGTTGGATTCTCGACCCATGAACATGCCTAAATAAAAGATAAAGACTAAAAAAACATAACATTTCTCCTAAGCACCTTCGAGAAATCTTTTCAAAAAAAAAAGCTCTATTTTTTTACCAATTTAAAACTATAAATACAATTTATTTCAAGATAAGTGATGGTCTGATGACCTGGGTTAGGGATCTTTTTCTTTTTCAGTTCAGTTCAGTTCAGTTTTCTGTTATAACGTAACATAGGCTCACACATGTTTCGCCAGCTATATTACCCTAGTTTCACCGGCTATGTTATAAGTTCCATGTAATAGGGGGCGAGCCTATTGCCATTAACCGGACACTATCAGTCCGTGCTGCTACTGAGAATTTCCTAATGGAAAAACCCAATAACAGTATGCCCGACCCAGGGATCGTTACGTTAGGAATTTGTTAATGCTTTGAATACAGTATCAACATTCTAATTAGTCACCATTTAATCACCATTATTTCCTCAGAGCCAAGTCTTCTCCAACCTTTGCACACTAACGCAAGAGTGCAAGAACCTGAAGGTGCGTATAAACGCAGCGGCTGCGTTGCGAGCGCCATCGACGCGGGCGCAATATGGGGAACACTATGTGTTGGTGTGGCGGGGAATACTGGTCGCTATGGAGAATGCGGCAAACGTTGATGACTTCAACGAGTACAGGCACAAAGATAATCTTATTGAACAAGTGAGTATCTTTGGGGGCGTCCATAAATTACGTGAGGTGTTTTTTTAAATTTTCTGTCCCTCCCTCCCCCCCTGGTAAGATGTCGTGAGATTTTATTCAACCCCCTCCTCCCCCAATCTCACGTGAGATTTTTCAAAATGTGGGTTTCTTATGAATGAAATGGTTTCGAATTTCGAATGGTTTCGAAGTATGAATGAAATTATTTTCTTTCGAACGAATTAGTGAATGATATTAATCGTATTAGGAGATTACGCTTAAGATTAAATCTTAAGCATGTACAATCTGGATTAAATGGACCAAAATAGTATAATTTTTTCTTGTTTCAATCAAAAAAAAAAATTGCGTGATATTTGCCGAGACCCCCCTCTCTCCAACGTAAGATTATACTCGACCCCCCTTATATTTGACTCAACCCCCTCCCCTCCTTAAACACCTCACGTAATTTATGGATATCTTGACTTGTATCTTGAGCCTAGCGGTATGACAGTTGACTGGCAAGTCCGAGTTCTCAGGTTCGAACCCAAGGCGCGCACTTCTGACTTATCGTAGGTTATGTGCGTATTATTAATAAATTCTCCGTGCCTCGAAAAGCACGTAAAGCCGTTGGCCCTGCGCCTGATCTCACTCCGGTCGTGTCCCATCGGACTATGAGAGTGAGGGGATAGAGAGTGCTTGTTTCGCACCCACTTGTGCACTATAACATTTCCTGCGTAGTTGGCTAATCGCCGTCGAGATTGGCCGCTGTGACCGAAACTCAGTCAGGAAAACATCAACATAAAATAAGCAGAATCACTTTTCAAATTGCATTTTCTCCATTGTTCCAGCTTTGCGTAACTCTTGCGCACCTGTGCTGCCTTCTAACTCAGACTGACCTAGCTGATATATTAGACCCACTTGTCTTCCACTACGACTGTGCTAAAGCTCTATTTACACAAGTCTGTCACAAACTACCTCCAGAAAACGCGTCATGTTTACGAATACTACAAGCGGCTAAGTACGTCACAATTGATTTGATTGCTACCAACGACGCCCAGATGCAAGCCTTGAGTATGCTACAAGATATCTTTATATGGGATATGTGAATAAAAATCAATATTACTATGACTACATTATTATAAAACAAAGTCGTCGCCGCGTCTGTTTGTCTGTTCGCGATAAACTCAAAAACTACTGCACCGATTTTCGTGCTGTTTTTACCAATGGATAGAGTGGTTCTCGACGGAGGTTTTGGTATACATATTCACTGTCATTTATTTCGAATGCGTAAGTTTGGCATTTTTTTAAAGTCTCATTAATTTTAATAAGAAGGTGATAATCAAATATATCGTATACTATTTATATAGAAGACAACTACCATAAATATTTGTGTAAATATGGAGTTATTTATTGCATTGTAGGTATAAGTGTTTATATATTGTTTTATATTTATTGAAATTAAAATAAAATTTTATTTAACGGTATTTGTGCTTTATTTTATGTCTTGAATCCTTTCTTACTTAAATGTTAAAAAGAAATAAATAATTAAATATGGTAATTCAAAAAATAAACTAAATTATACTTAATACATAAGTACATAATTATACTAGGTACATGGTATGACCATGAGCGTAAAATTGCTTTACCACTTTTGACAAAAACTTGAATCAAAATTAAATGTCACTAAGACACAATTGTCGAGGTGGCGCATTGGTTACGGACCCGCTTTGCAAGCGCGTGGGTGTCAGTTCGAACCTGGCATGTACCAATGTGACTTTTCAATGTCATATGTACTTTCTTAGCTTATCTAAGACACCACTGACAAACGGTGAAGGAAAACATCGTAAGGAAACCTGGACTTAATAGTCTGAAATCACCAACACGCAGTGAGCTAGCGCGGTGAATGCTCAATCCTCTGTATGAGAAGAGGCCTTTGCCCTACATTGGGACAGTTACAGGCTGATTTATTAAGACTCACTGTTCAAATTTGTTCAAATGACAACGTTATTTGTCACTTGGTTTTGTAAGCAGAAATAGACTGTTGTTCTATGATATGAAACGACATTTACTCGTAAGGGTGGTAAAACAATTCACAGGTCGACTATATTGTGCCAACCAACGACACGTCGATTACATCTAGTTAAGAGGAGTGTCCCAGACCATATTCTGACTCCATCTCCTTTTTTTTGTGGCCGGGGGGAGTCAAAAATACCTTTCGCATACCGCACGTCCAAGGACATACGGTTATGTGGGGCTCGCACCCACTAAAAACGTCTCCCCCCTGCGTGTTCTTCGCACTGTATCGGACGGGGCCGGGTACTGCAACCGCGCCTCGCAGCCCCGTCCAGTACCTGCCTGTAGGCCCGCTCATAAACTTTGTACTCAGGGGAGCAATGTCCTGGCGTCTAGGTCCCTGGACATCGCCCTAACACGCTCTGACTCTTCCTTAAAAGAGACTACAACAGAGTCCTATAGGTATTCAATGAAATTTCAACGTAAACCAAAGTTGTCACAATACCATTGTTCGTGACGTAGCCTCGATTGATATTAAGATAATATTTAGACAACATATTGCAGAAGTAGTAGACTGTTGATACTTAAAACAGCAAGATTGTGGAAACAGCAGTTTAACGTAAACCTCCGGAATTGTAAAGGTGGTTTTAAACCGGCCGAGCGCGGCGTGGCAGAGCCGAGCAGAGAGTGAAATCACGCTGACCCTTTTACACCGAAAACCGAGTAACCGAGCCGCGATGGTCTGCGTGAGATTTGTATAGTCTACGTGAGCGAAGCCACGCGGGAAAAGCTAGTTATAAATAATTTGATTTAATAGTAATCATTCGGTCAACCAACTGCTAAAATCAACAATTTATTTTCAGCTAGAATTTTTATCTTGTGACCCAAATAGATTTCTGAACTCACTAGAATAGATGTAACTTTTTAGATAAAGCAGACCGCCGTCGCCGTTAGTAATTATATTGATGTAGATGATCTATGAGTGATGGGAAACCCTACATGAAACAATGTAATTTACAAAGCGAGCTTGTGATCTGGTTTAAACTAGAAGAGAAATGTAATCCAATTATCTTAGTAGGTACTATTAAGTATTATAAGCGTGTGAATTGATAATATCTGGATTTAATTAGTTTCAGGGGGCATTGACGCAAATAGCAACACCTTGCGATATAAGGGTTATGTTATGTCGGCAAGTTATACTTAGGTTTGTTATTAATTATATTAATTAGTGCTGTACATATAACGCCGGCGTTAGGGCCACTGACGCCCTGGGCAAAGATATTTTGGCGCCCACATACGAGTGTATATTTTTTGCTGGCTTAATACAGTATTGAGGGTATGGAGCACGGGGGGTAAGAGACTCAAGACCTCGGCGCCCCCGCAAATTTGGTGCCCTGGGCGGTCGTCCACTGTCTATATAAGGTGCTTCTAAATTATCTGCCACGGCTGCAATGGGAGATAATATTGGTTATTATTTATATTACAATAGTGAAGTATTTTTTTTTTATCTAACGTGATTTTTTTTTCTTTTGCCTGCGTTTTATTGCGTAGGTCTAATTCTGCTCCATGCTCCAATTTTTTTTTACTGTTCCGGGGTACGAAATTTCTTCACTATTGTAATCTATATACCCTATACTTTCTCCCATTGCAACCGTGGCAGATAATTTAGAAGCACATTATACTTATAGTTGTACCTATTATTATACAGGGCTGGCTGTTGTGATTGGCCGATTAATCAAATTGGTTTGACTCATCGGGCAGTCTAAGTGGAAATTGGAACCGAAGTCCTACTAGTATATAAGCTCCTAGTGTAGTCCTCGTACCTCGTACCTCGATAAACCTATTCAATATTCGTTGCGGATAACACTGCGCAAACAGCATTTACTTATTATATTTACACATATTACTTATTTAACTATGTTAAAACCTGTTTTGTACATAGTAGGTACCTGTAGCTACCAATATTATCACAATATAATGAATTCGTTGTACTAGAAATGCTCCAGTAATCGAGATAAACTTAGATGTTGTTTCAATGAAATAATCGACTCACAAGTTAAATGGGGTTATCGGAAACACCAATAAGTATAACGCACAATTTAGACGTATTGCATTGTTTACCGAAAATAACAAATAATGGAAAGTTACAGATCCGAGATCTGTTGATGCTTATTTATTTAGGTACCTAAGATGATTCTTCATATCTTCAAACCGCCCGTAGTCCTCTGACATGGCTTTATACACCATTAAATAAACTCTCAGGTGTGCTGTTTTAGCAACTGATAATTAGTTTACAATACGCACGTATCTTACGAGAAGTTAGAGGCGCGCGCCTTGGAATCGAACTCGAGACCTCTGGCTTCTCAGTTGACGGTCATACCACTAGGCTTTCAGTGTCAGTGATGAATTAGGTTTCAATGATCGACAATTTTAATTGTATTTGGCGAAGATGTGATTGAAAATAGTTATAATAATTTATGTTTTACTAGCTGACCCGTGCCCACTTCGTTTCATTCACTTCATCACATTTTTACTTGTGATAAAATTATAATGAAATTACTTTTATAATATAAAAAAATACTTTTTGTGACTTAAATATAAAAGTTAGACTTATGTTGTCGCTGACTTTTTGTAGGTATTATCAAGCTCTACAACTTTTCTCTAGATGTCAATCATAATGTACCTAATATCTCTCATCGTTAAGGCTAAGTTCGTAAAATAAGAGACGTTTTCGATGACTGTTTTTCTCCGACTTTTACAAATCCGACTTCTACGAAAAAGTCTTTTTATTTTTTGAGTTATTATTTATATAGCTTATGACACTCATATATTTTTTTAAATCAGTCCAGTAGATCCAGAGACAACCTCACAAACTTTATCTCTTTATAGGTAAGTAATATTGTACAGAAGATGATAACTTTTTGTACATAACAAAGTCATCTGCGTACTGCGATACGCGAACATATAGTTTTCCCTTACAAACCGATATAAGTGGCTAAATTAAATAATAATGGAGAGATAGGGGGCCCTGGGTGTAGAATGCAATACAATAATTATTATTTAAGGAAATTTTCCAGCTTCTTTCCTTTCAAGATAATTCCAGATACATACGAGTATATCTATCTATGTATTAAGGTGCCAAATCGGTGCCTTACCAATTGATCTATTGTATAGTATATTATTGTAAGCTTCGCTAAAAAATAAAACACCAAGGTGCATCAGTAATAAGTATAATGGACTGATGGTCCAATAATGCATCAAATAGAAATATGAATAGGTCTGTTTTCCATGACCAGTTCCCATGATACCTATCAAAGTCGCCTGACAATAATGTTTATTTTTCGATTGAAGAAAATATATCATCCCAATCGTTTTGGTTGGTTTGTAACCGAGAACAATACAATGAAATTATATAATCAATATTGTGAACATATAATCAATAACGTGGCGATTAAAAATCCTTACACGTCATTTCTATTTGCGAGTTGAATAATGTGCAGTTGCCATTTGATTGACGAATATGTTGTTGTGATTAAACGCCTCGCCTCCAAACGAATATGTAGTTTGAGACGAGGCGGAAAAAAGAGCTCGATGTTAAACGAGACGAGCAGGCCCGACCACCCGCGGCCATATTATAACTACGTCGGAGGGGTGCTGACTTGTAGCATATGTGGTCGTACATGTGCCTCCAAAATAGGATACGTCAGTCACCTGAGTGCACACCAACGAAGCTCTCAATCAATAGTTAGAAGTTAGTCGCTGTGGCCGAATACGGTCAGGATAGATTATTATTATGTTGTTGTGATAAGTACACCTATTATACCTATACCACAGTATAAAGAGGTCTTCTCTTTCCCTACAGTAGTCCAACGAACACGTCTAGACAGAGCAATCGTGCGGGGTGTGTGGAGCGGGGGACGGAGGGGGGGGTGCACCGTAGGTTATATAGAATTGTTGGGTCCTAAGGAATTAGCGGGTGTCGCATTTTATTTATTTGAATTTTAAATGTTGATTCAATTTTTCAACGGGTGTGTTGATTATGAATACTTATGACATTAATTTAGAGATCCAACATGGCGGACGCGAGTTTTTGAAAAACATCAATATGGGTATTGTTTTGAGGTTTTCAGGGGAGGTGGTTACGATTATAACCTTTATTTTTAGATCCAAGATGGCGGACGCGAATTTTTCGTAAAAATCAATATGGGTATCGTTTTATAGGTTTTCGGGGGCGGTGATTACGAATATGACATTTATTTTGAGATCCAAGATGGCGGACGCGAGTTTTTAGTAAAAATCAATATGGGTATCGTTTTCTAGATTTTCGGGGGCGGTGATAACGAATATGACATTTATTTTGAGATCCAAGATGGCGGACGCGAGTTTATAGTAAAAATCAATATGGGTATCGTTTTCTAGGTTTTCGGGGGTGGTGATAACGAATATAACATTAATTTTGAGATCCAAGATGGCGGACGCAAGTTTTTAGTAAAAATCAATATGGGTATCGTTTTCTGGGTTTTCGGGGGCGGTGATAACGAATATGACATTAATTTTGAGATCCAAGATGGCGGACGCAAGTTTTTAGTAAAAATCAATATGGGTATCGTTTTCTAGGTTTTCGGGGGCGGTGATAACGAATATGACATTAATTTTGAGATCCAAGATGGCGAACGCTAATTTTGAGTAAAAATCAATATGGGTATCGTTTTCTAGGTTTTCAGGGGTGGCTTTGTACTTGGAGACCATGCGGACTCTCAGATATCGATTTTGAAAGCAATCGGTCCAGTAAATAAAAAGTTCAAAATGGCGGCCACCTTTTCCAATTCTGACAACGGCTATGTACTTGGAGACCATGCGGACTCTCAGATATCGATTTTGAAAGCAATCGGTCCAGTAAATAAAAAGTTCAAAATGGCGGCCACCTTTTCCAATTCTGACAACGGTTATGTACTCGGAGACCATGCGGACTCTCAGATATCGATTTTGAAAGCAATCGGCCCAGTAAATAAAAATTTCAAAATGGCGGCCACGTTTTCCAATTTTGATAACGTGTTATACATACTTACAAAAAAAACACTATAAGAACATATTTTTGTTTTTAGTCCTGTGTCAACCCTAACACTTTTTACGTCGCGACGAATGTCTAGACGTTGTCGGCATTTCCGAAAACATCAAACGCGTCGACTGACTATATGATGTTTAGACTATGCCTATACAGTGAGTAACAAAAGCCCTTTTGAATACGTTCTAGGGATGTATACATATAGATACTACCCGCGGATAAAGAATGGGATTGAAAATGGCGTCTCCTCCTCATATAACCTGTAGGTGCGAGAACAAGATACATCGAAGACATAGTTTGTGAGCGAGAAGCGAATAGTTATCCGCTTGGGTGGTACATGTAGACATACCTTTTATGAAAATATACAGGGTTATTTGTAAAACACCAGCATCCTCAAAAGGGGTCATTGAACTCATCATTATGAACAACTTTTACTATGGGACCAACAACCCTGTAATCGCAAAAAAAAAATCCCTGTTCATATGACATTTAATGTTCACATGGCTCAACAAAATGTATGGAACAGCTGATTTTTTTGACTTGCGACTTCCGATAGTTAATGTAATGTAATTTTTAGAATACTGCCCTGATATAAATGTTTCGTTTCGTACCGCAATGTCAATCTTCTGGTACATCGTTGTTTGCGAAACTAATTGGGCAATTGCGGGCTTCTTTTAACAAGGGGGAATTCTTAGTTTTTGTAATCAATGTTATTATGTAGGTTGTTTATTTCAAGGTGAAGAGTTGTAATATAGGTACTTTTTGCACAAAAAGTATAACTTTAAACATGGACGGGAACTTTTAATATTTCGCATAGTCCAGCATAATCATACTAACTTATTTAATAATATACCTATAATAGTGAAAGTAACTTACCGCCTAAATCACTGAACCGATTTTAATGAAATTTGGTATAGAGATGGATAGGACCTCGGATAAGCACATAGGCTTTTTACTCCGGTAATCCTACGGGAACGTGAAATAAATGGGTAAAATTGCGGGGCATAGCTAGTAAAAATGTAAGAATACTTTGGTTTTTTAAAATTTTCGTTGATTATCTACCGAAAAATACTTTTCGTTATCTTTAGCAACCCTCTGTCCATATGTTTTCTTAGTTTTTTTTTATAATGAAAGAGGCATTGGTTTTACTACAAGCCCTACTGATGGTAAGCTGTGTTGTAGTTTATGATGGAGCGTACCTGGACAGTCGGATGATATTGACCAGACCTGTTCCGCAGATAGGTTTACCTTGATATCATTCCGGAACACGACAAAGAGTCTGAGGCGGTGAGTGTGACAGCTGGAATTAAAAATAAAAATCTAAAATGCTAAGTTTGTAGTACTAAAACAACATACAAGAGAATCATTTGATTATATTTGATGACAAAAAATTCGTCATAAAAATATGTAGAAGTACCTACCAAATAACTTGTCATTTTGAGTTGTTGTATATGTAAAAAAAAATATGTATTTACGACAAAGTCACTTGGTGCTTGGTCCAGTGGGTGGTAAGTGGTAACCAGCCGAAGCTTCCCACCAGTAGCAGCTTGAATGTTGATCGCTGCTTGATTAGTGATCTTATTATTATGATCTTTGCCCCATCATTTAAGTAGTCGACTGATACTGAACACTAGAGAGGCGTTCAGGGTCGTGCATAGACATTTTCGACAGGGTAGGCAGTAGGTACAAATCCTACTTAGAACCGATTTCACCACTGACACTAAACGCGATCAATTAAACTAAACTCGATTCAACCGTTTTACTGAGTTTAGAAGTGCAATTTGTGTAGGGTTGAACTTAGTTTTATTAAACTCGGTTTTTAAAGTGAATGGTGAAATGAAATCGGCTTATCGGCTAATAAATTATCACTCTCCGTGCCTCGGATAGCACGTTAAGCTGTTGGCCCCGGCTGTCAATTGTAGATCTTTTTCACAGTCGTTACGGGTAGTCAGAAGCCCGAAAGTCTGACAACCAGTATTACCAAGGGGTATCGTGTAACCCAGTATCTGGGTTGTGGAGGTCTGATAGGCAGTCGCTCCATGTAAAACACTGGTATTCAGCTGCATCCGGTAAGACTGGAAGCCGACCCCAACATAGTTGGGAAAAGGCTAGGCAGATGATGTTGAAATGAAATCGGCTCTTAGTTTCACTAATTCATCGTTTGCGTCATATCTGTCAGGGTAGGCAGTGCCTGTATGATGTATTGATGAACTGCCCCTGGAGGCGTTCGAGTTGGTGAAATTTTTCCCTGATATTACACTGTGGAAGACGTAATTAATGAATATTTTTCCTGTTTTTATGTTAATTACCTAAAAAAATTAGAATAATATTTTTGTGTTGGTATTACGTAGCTATATTATTTTTTAAATTACGTACGCACGAGATAAAATTAACTAAAAAATATTTACGAGATGTATGCCAGTTTTAAATCTATCAATAGATTTTGCTTTTGTTTATAACGAAAATATTTACACTAAATATATAATGTGCTTCTAAATTATCTGCCACGGTTGCAATGGGAGAAAGTATTGGGTATTTCGTACCCCGGAACAATAAAAAAAAAATGGAGCATGGAGCAGAATTAGACCTACGCATGAAAAACCAGGCAAAAGAAAAAAAAAATGACATTAGATAAAAAAAATTACTTCACTATTGTAATATAAATAACCAATATTATCTCCCATTTTCTTCACTATTATAATCTATATACCCAATACTTTCTCCCATTGCAACCTTGGCAGATAATTTAGAAGCACCTTATATAACTCGAGAATTGCTAGAGCGATTTTCATGGTTTTTCATTTGTTAGATTTGTCTCTACCTAGAATAGAAGGATAGAACTAACAAAAATTGAATTATACCCTTAGGGTAGGTATGGTAGGGGTAGAGTAGGGACAGGGTAGGGTCTTTATATATGTATATATAATATATAATAAGAATAAGATTTTAAATAGGTATGCTTTTTTCACATACCTATTAGATTTATTAAATTTTTTTCGGGTCAGCTAGTACGTAATAAATGAGAGTGAACTGTACAAATATGTTTTTCTTGTATGATTAATAGTACCATCTTAAATTACTGCTTGTTTTTATTAGAATACTAGCGACCCGCCCCGGCTTCGCACGGTTACGCTAATATGCATGTATTCTATAAACATTCCTCTTGAATCACTCTATCTATTAAAAAAAACCGCATCGAAATCCGTTGCGTAGTTTTAAAGATCTAAGCATACATAGGGACAGACAGACGCGGGAAGCGACTTTGTTTTATACTATGTAGTGATAAAATAAGCCCGCTTGAACATTTTCATTGGTAGTTTCTCAAGGCCGCAGTATTGTTTGCATCACGTTTTCAATAAAAATTCGTATAAAAAAGTGGTGTGCCACTCATGCCAATATTTTATTATACGTGTCCAAGAGTTGGCAGCGCCAACGGACTGTTATTAGTACAGATTTTAGTAGCTATAGCTTTGATTTTTTTTCAAAGATCAAAAAATATCTTTCTAGTTCTTAATTTGATGCTGGCTGATTAGTGTCTAGTCCACGTAACGACGACAGATGTTCTGGGCAAAAAATTCTTGGTCTAGACTCAAAACCATAAAAAAAAGAAAACATCATTATGACTCTCATAATGTAATAAAATTAGGTACAACTCTTATTTTTCTTAATTTTTGTATAAAGGAAAATGGATTATGAGCAGAGCAGGTCTTGAAATTTCTTCATCATTGTATGGTTGACGAACAGTGTCATAGTTTACCTAAACCGCCCGATAGCCTCTGAATGTATAACCTAACATGTAAAAATTTCATAAAAATACTTGTTATAGTTAATGGCAGAAGGCTATACCCTTTGGGATTCCCCACAGGTCACAGCCAATATGGTATTAACATAAACTCGTAATTTGTAGAAACTAGAAAAGATTGATAAGATAAGAAGAAGACTAATTTTAATTAGCATAATTATTGTGTATTTATTTATAAATTAATTATCACTCTCCTCGGATAGCACGTTAAGCTGTTGGCCCCGGTTATCAATTGTAGATCTTTGACAATCGTTATGGGTAGTCAGAAGCCCAAAAGTCTGACAACCAGTCTTACCAAGGGGTATCTATACGATACCCCTTGGTAAGACTGGTTGTCAGACCTAGTATCTGTGTTGTGGAGGTCTGATAGGCAGTCGCTCCATGTAAAACATGGTATTCAGCTGCATCCGGTAAGACTGGAAGCTGACCTCAACATAGTTGGGAAAAGGCTAGGCAGATGATGATGATTGTGTATTTATTTAATCACTCCTATTTTATAGCTTGGGGCAAACGTTCCACTTCATAAAATTTACAGACGATAAAATATAGCTCGTTTTGCTGTCAAGTTGTAAAAAACAAATTCACCGTGGTTTATGTGAGAATGCATCGGAACACAATGGAAATACGAAACATACGAGAACATTCTTCTTAGTTATTACATTTTTAAGGCGCGGATACTTACTTGCTAATCTGCTATCTCACTCGCACATTGAAGATGTAAAATCAATGATAATGATCAATTATTATAGTTTAAAAATCGAACTTAACCAATTGAAGGAGCAGGGAGCAATTGAGGGAGCAATTGAGCATTGCAAGGAGGTTTCAGCAAAAATTTCAGCTTAACCGAAACATGTTTTCTAATAAAAAAATAGCTTTAAATGAATTTTTATTTTATATCTTCAATCAACTACAATGTGCGAGCTAAATAGCAAATTAGCGCTAAGATATGTTACTGACGGCGTGTAACGAATGAACGAAGGCGCTGGAATCGATAACCACAGTTTATTTTGAAACACTCTAAAATGATCTTAATACAAAGGTGAACCCGAGGCGCCTTAAAGCCGGCTATTCACACGCGTGCCGTATGGGCAATCTAGGGTGTTAAGGTGGAAATAGGTACCCAATCTATTTAGAAAAAGTGATATAAAAAAGAAAGTCTTATTTCCACAACATAGGCGCAAACAAAACAAAAAAAAAAAGAAACAAAAACTAAAAAAAAATTTACTTAATTTCTAAAAATAAATCGATAGTTATTAAAATGCAGTAGCTGTGTAGAAAATGGCTGCCAAAGATGAACTTCCGTTAGTCGGGAAATTACTCTATGAAGTAATTTGTTGATTACTGCTTTAGTAACAGCTATTTTACCTCCTCGCGAGTTTACCTAAAGGGCTATTTGAACATTGCCTTTTACAACAACAAATGATGACGAATATAGGTATCATGTGAAGATCACGCAGGTATCACGTTTTATGTGTCAACTTACACTGGTATTCTTATATAAAGCTGTAAGCTGACGATAATATAATTAGTGCGCGAATAGGTTATTCAGCGTTTCTCATTTGCCGGGTCGTGGTACCGGGCCATCGAAATAAAATACCAGGTCACAGTATTCCCGTCTTACTTACTTTATTACTAAATCTTTAAAGTAATGTAGTAAAGTAGTAAAGTAAAGTAATGTAGTACTCACGAATATATCTATGACTGACAAATTATCGACGGTACGAGCATGATCTAATGAGAAGAGACTACATTATAATTTTGTTATTTCTAGTACCTACATACTACATTTATAAACGGTACATAGATAGACATACCTCGTGTATGCAAATCTAGAATTTTCAAAAACTAGTAATGTACTAAAATAATAATCACCGACTCGGGGTTCGAATCCAGGAACGTGCGCTCAGCAGTGGCGCTTCAGTACAGAAGAAAAGTGCCAAACATTAAAAGATTGTTCTTTTTTGATTCCGTAAAAATAGGTGAAGCAATTAAATTAAATTAAAATCAAATAACTAAATCATAACATAATATAAAAATTACCTATACTTATGCCTGTATTCCCCAGAGGGAGTAGGCAGAGGTGTATGCAGTACACCCACGTTTCGCCGGCTATAAGTGCCATGTAAAAAATAAGTAACGAACCTATCGTCATTAACCGGGAACAATTCCAAGGGGGAATTCCGCTATTATACCTACCAAAAATGTCCATTCTGACACCATGCTATTGCCATTGTGTCACTGGCCTCAAAAAGTACTTGCGGAATATCATAAGACGTAAAATAATGCCATTGTCATTACACTGCCACTCTATTAAGACGTTTTGTCGTTACGTGAATCGGGTTCTACTCCTACTGGGAATCGGGCCCCAGGTTCTGCTCCTACTGAGAAAGTCTTTATGAAAAACTCAAAACCCCAAAATTTTACTCGACCCGTGGATCCAACGCAGGACCAAGCGCTCAGCAGTTACGCTTGCTACCGCTACACCAACACGGCAGTCTGTAGGTATGTCACTTTATCGTTATGACGACTTTCCTTAACTATGGAAAGACCAAAGCGCAATGAATACGATTAACCAATAATGATTATGTTGGAATATTCCTAAGGGGGCGTCCATAAATTACGTGAGGTATTTTTTTTAAATTATCTGTACCTCCCTCCCCCCTGGTGAGATGTCGTGAGATTTTATTCAACCCCCTCCCCCATTCCCCAATCTCATGTGAGATTTTTCAAAATGTGAGTTTCTTATGAATGAAATGGTTTCGAATTTCGAATGGTTTCAAATGAAATTATTTTCTTTCGAACGAATTAGTGAATGATCTTAATCGTATTAAGATTACGCTTAAGATTAAATCTTAAGCATGTACAATCTGGATTAAATGGACCAAAATAGTATAATTTATTTATTTTTTCAATCAGAAAAAAAATTGCGTGATATTTGCCGAGACCCTCTCTCCAACGTAAGATTAGATGAGATTTGACTCAACCCCCTCCCCCCCTTAAACACCTCACGTAATTTATGGACGCCCTAAAGTAACCGTATCACGATAGAAACCTTATTGTAGCCAATCGGCCGATATGCGACTCAACCGTAGATAATAACTTAAAGAACTTAGTTCCGCTGAGTACGAACTTAGTCTCAATGAGCAAGTACGTACGTACAGTCAACCGCATGACAGTAGTGACACTGTACTACAAAAATAGCCTTTACTACTACGTAATAAGGGTGCTGTCAATGTTAAATTGTTACCACTGATGTGTGGTTGACTGTACGTACGTCCGTAACGATAATTCGATTAAGTTTTGTTTTGAAGACTACACAAAACATTTTGTGCGCTTATAATTTTTAACCGACGTAAGAGAGAGGTTCTCAATTCGATACGAATTATATTTTTTATGAATACAGGTTAACTGGTAACTGGTGGTAGATAGGTTGACTGGTACATAATGCCTCAAGGCATTAAGTCCGCCTTATGTAGGCTTTGGTTTCAAATACGAAAACTGATAAAAATTTACGTCAATATTAAGTGCCTTATGGTAGGGGTCAATCTTAACTAAAGGATCATCACTAAAGTTTTCGCAGCAAGCAGCTAACACCTGGTGCGTCGTGACACATGTCGTGGTGGCGCATTGGTTACGGACCCGCTTCGGAAGCTCGTGGGTGTGGGTTCGAACCTGGCATGTACCAATGTGACTTTTTCAATATCATAATATTATGTGCTTTCTTAGTTAATCTAAGACACCACTGACTAACGGTGAAGGAAAACATCGTAAGGAAACCTGGACTTTAATTGTCTGAAATCGCCAACCCGCAGTGAGGTAGCGTGGTGATTAATGCTCAATTCTTCTCTTTATGAGAAGAGGCCTTTGCCCTACATTGGGACAGTTACATGCTGATTTACTTACCTGGCGCGTAAAACGCTAGTTACGGCACTCTGAGTGGACTGCATTCCAGAGTACCTGAACTCGTAGCCAAGCTGCTATGTTGATGCGATGGATTTACTTACAGTATCTACAAGTAAGGATTGCCTTGAGATGGAGTTACGCCAGCCACGACAACCAGGCGCGGTCGCAGCCTGAAATTTTGGAGGGGGTCACTCACTTCACTAATAAAAAATAGGTATCTGTAAACTAGATGTAATTTTTCTAAGTTATTTTGGCCATCGTACGTAGTTCATTAAAACACCACTAGATGTCAGCAAACTATAAATTTATCGCTGTTGGGGTTAGCTAGAAATTTCCTTTTAGGTATTATTTGTCAAGTTTTTAAGATTTTTCAATAAATGATCTTAGATTGGGGGGAGGGTCATGTCCCATGTGACCCCCCCCTTCGGACCGCGCCTGACGACAACCACCATGTACCTTTTGGTGCGTATCAAAATACCGACTGGAATGGATCGCCGACGATGGTAAGATGGCCGTCCTCCACACGGAAGTGGCGATGCATCTGTGACGTCGCGTAATCGCCTCAATAATGTTGAAAAGATAGTTTTACTATTGTCTGAGATGACCACAATGGTTGATATCCGATCATTGTCTTTAACCTAAATTTATAAATATGTTGCCATTGAGCATGTAGCTCGCTATGTTCAATAATTTTTTGTAATCCATCAGTATGTCGTGGTGGCGCTTTGGTTACGGACCCGCTTTGCAAGCGCGTGGGTGTGGGTTCGAACCTGGCATGTACCAATGTGACTTTTTCAATGTCATGTATGTACTTTCTTAGTTTATCTAAGACACCACTGACTAACGGTCAAGGAAAACATCGTAAGGAAACCTGAATTTTAATAGTCTGAAATCGCCAACCCGCAGTGAGCTAGCGTTGTGAATAATGCTCAATCCTTGTCTGTATAAGAAGAGGCCTTTGCCCTACATTGGGAAAGTTACTGGCTTATTTATTTATTTATCAGTATAATTACTAAAATTCAGAGCGTCCAGACTATTTTATTGATTGATGTCAGTGTCTTATTTAGTGTGGGAATGCGATCTATCAGTATGTCTTACTGTCAGTATGGATAGAACGGATAGGGCGTGCCTTCCATACATTTTACCGAATCCCGTCAAACAAAAGCAAGCTATACGCAAAAAAAAATCTTTTAAATGAAAATACAATATATAATATATGTTATATCATCGACAAGACGATAAAGGAAGCAGTTTTTAACTATATGGGCACGGTATGTCCTCCCTTCCAATATCTTAAATTAAGGCGGGATACTTGCTAATCTGCTATCTTGCTCGCTCATTAAAAATATAAAATCAATGAATATACCTAGTTATGAACAATTGAAACAAAATAATTTAAGGAGAACAACACTACAAAGTTTCAGCTAAATCCACGCAAAAATAGCAAGTATCCGCGCTTTAATTTAAGATATTGGAAGGGAAATACCGTATCTACCGCAGTACCGTACCGTAGATAGCAGATTAGCGAGTACCTCCCCCTTCAAAACAGTAATTAATTGTCTAATTGTCAAGGCATCACAATTAGTTTTTAAAGTCTGTGACACTTAATATTCATTGCTTATCTTAACTATGTATGAACTGATTATAACTGGTTTTAATTAAGGTACTGTATAGATTTGCATAGTTATCTTTATTAAAACGCCGGCTGCAGTAACCGTACACGTGCGAATCGTGAAAACGTGACTTTTACTAAAGATATTACGTTACTATGTCGAGCAGAAAATGCGTTTATTATTTTAGGTAACTTATAAGCACTAATAGCCTAGTGGTATGACCATCATCTGCCTAGCCTTTTCCCAACTATGTTGGGGTCGGCTTCCAGTCTTACCGGATGCAGCTGAATACCAGTGTTTTACATGAAGCGACTGCCTATCAGACGTCCACAACCCAGATACTGGGTTACACGATACCCCTTGGTAAGACTAGTTGTCAGACTGTCGGGCTCTGACTACCCGTGACGACTGTCAAAGATCTACAATTAGTCGTTTTACAATTAGTCGACTGATAAGTCAATGGTCTCAAGTCCGATCTCAAGGACCTCTGACTTTTCGTAAATTATGTCCGTATTATAAATAAACCATAAACGCGAAATTAAGTTTATTTGTTATCTTTTCACGCCTAAACCACTGAATCGACCATCCTGAAATTTTGCGTATACGCATATACGTCTTACGTTTTCTACTATTTGTAATTTAAATCAAATAAGTATGAGAGGAGAACGCACAAATGTCTATTTTAATGTAAAAGGTCATAAACTCATAACTAAGCTTGCATCTAACGGGTATTCGGATGTTTACTCTTGTAGACGAGCGTAGATGCAGCGTAGACTAACGTAGTCGCAGCGTAGTCTTACGTAGACGCAGTGTAGTCGCAGCGTAGACCTGCGTAGACCCAGCGTAGACCCAGCGTAGTCTTACGTAGACGCAGTGTAGTCCCAGCGTAGACCAGCGTAGACCCAGCGCAAATAGCGTTAACGGCACGTTTTTACCTTATTTGTCCAAGTTTATATTGCTAAAAATATATGTCTTTGATATTATTTTATGTCAAGGCCGATACCGACATTCAAAGTAGTATATACGAATTCAATGGGCAAACAGTTTATTCAGGATATTATTGCTACGTTTACTTCTACGCAGCACTAGATGGCGTGGCTCAACGATGATTGACGTGTAAATACCATCTATCCTTCGTTGCGGTCACCTATTACAAGGAGAGTGTCGTTCTCTTTGAGTTTCGATGACAGACACGTTGCGTTCACGCGACGTTTATGAATATTTGCTACACGAACGTCTGTGACTGTCAACTACTTATAGAATAATTGGTCTTGTTTTTGTTTTTGCGTTGAATTGGACATTGTTATTTTGTCGGGATAATGATTGTCTGTTATTTTTAACCGACTTCAAAAAATGGAGGAGGTTTGCTCAATTCTTAACGGTTGTATTTTTTTTAATGTTTTGACAAACAGAAGCCCGTCGTTTATTAACCGATACTTTTGCAATTTGGTTGTAATAAAAAAATAAAACCTATTTCAAAACATTAAAAAGTATAAAATAACCCAAAAAAAAAATGTCGATCTTACTGCTTAACATCATCTGCCTAGCCTTTTCCCAACTATGTTGGGGTCGGCTTCCAGTCTTACCGGATGCAGCTGAATACCAGTGTTTTACATGGAGCGACTGCCTATCAGACCTCCACAACCCAGATACTGGGTTACACGATACCCCTTGGTAAGACTGGTTGTCAGACTTTCGGGATACCCGTAACGACTGTCAAAGATCTACAATTGACAGCCGGGGCCAACAGCTTAACGTGCTATCCGAGGCACGGAGAGTGATAATTAATTTATAAAACGCACATAACTTACGAAAAGTCAGAGGTGCGCGCCTTGGGTTCGAACCCGAGACCACTGACTTGCCAGTCAACGGTCACCACCACTAGGCTATCACGACTCTTCGTCGATCTTACTGCTTAACATTTTATTAAAAAAATAATAATATCTTCATTCATTATCTGACTTCAATAAGTTTACTTAAATAAAAGAAACAAATGCTAATTATCTTTGCATATTACCTACATCTATTTGGCCGTCTTTATTTCTAATTAAGTCTAAGATGGTAATTGATCGCTGATTGTGTACATAACTGTCGCGTCGCGTCTCGTGACTCCGTGAGTGTTATAAGGAGCCTTGTTTCACTTCCGAGAAGCTCGTGGGTGTCGGTTTATATCGCTGCAGCGTGCACTTAAACCGTTGAAACAAGACCCCTTAGATCAAACAACAATCCGTCAATGTTAAACAATAACATATCAACTACCGTTTATACACTCTACATGGTTTATCTTCTATGCGAAGCGGTTCGAACTTGAACGAGTTAAGGCGAGGATACTCGATAATCTGCTATCTTGCTCGCACATTGAAATAAAATCAATAAATGTAGTTACGAAAATTAAGGAGAACAACATTATAAAGTTTCAGCAAACATTTCAGCTTGTCTGGGTCAAGAATTTCATACTTACCCTACTTAAAAATGGCTTATATAAAAAAATTCTTGAAAACTATTAACTATTAACTAAATTATTAACTATTAAGCATAAAAACTTATTCCGATCAAACTGATATTTTTGCTGAACCTTTGTAATATCATTCTCCATAATTTGATTTGTCATGATTTTTCCAAACTATATTTATTGATTATATTATATCTTCAATGTACGAGCGAGATAGCAGACTCGCAAGTATCCGCGCCTTAAAGCAATTTTGTGTTCAACAAGTGCCTCAGTGCAAATTGAGAAATTAAACATTTACTTGATTGCTGTAACGATCGGCAAATAGCGGTCGACAATTAAGTAGGTACCACAAGAATTCTTTCTAAATGAGATAGTAACGAGACTAATATTTTGACAATGGTATTAAACGATTAGTCTGTAATTAGATTACTTTTAACAACTTTAGTTACGAGTAATTACATTAACATACTCAATGTAAATTTATTTGCTCTTGTCTAGAGTTGCTCGGTAGCCGACAGACCAGCTAGTTCGGTCTGACAATTGGGTAAAATAACTGGACACCCTATATTATTGAGGATTTTGTGTCTCAGTATTTATAGGTACGACTGTAAGTCAAAAAAGTTGTAAAATCAATCTTTTTAGGGTTTCGTACCTCAAAAGGAAAAAACGAAACCCTTATAGGATCACTTTGTTGTCCGTCTGTCTGTCTGTCTGACCCTTTATCTCAGGAACGCGTAGAGGTATCGAGTTGAAATTAAAATCATATACCTACTCAAGTCTGCAGTCCCTTGAAGCTGTGAAAAAATCAAACTTCTAGGTTAACGTGAAAAAAAGATACAGCCGTTTATGCTGCAAAAAACGTATATTTCGACACTCTCAAAGGAATCAAAATGTTTAGGGTACTTCCCGTTGACCTAGAACTATGAAATTGCTCAGCTACCGTTTAGCGCTCGCTTGTTTGCAAAGTGTAAAAATCCAGACACAGTTTATTTTGGCCGGACACGCAATCAAAGTGCCTAACTATGTCCGGCTTTATCCGGACGCCTGGCAACGGTACTCGTCTACAATTCTTCGAGCTACGAGTAGGTCCAAAGGTCTGTGCTGAATTGTAGCACGTGGCTTTGTAATGTGTTATAATCTTTGTTTATTTTGGTTCATATCTGAAGCTGTGTCTTTGGTTGTGGACTTACATTGTTATCTTATCTGTTTCCGCGTGAACAGTTTCATCTAATTTGTTAAGGATTACAGGAATGATAATTATGATACTAAATATGCGTTATCATTATACTACAATGTAGTACACCGAAACCATTTGTTATATTGCCCTCTTCTCGGAATAATGTGATAAAAATCTACAAGTTTAATGTCTGTAGATTTGTGAATTAAACCTGGGTTTAAACTGGCTGAATGCGACATTATGCACTGATTTTGTATAGTGTATAATTTCCTTGAACTCGGCCATGTTTTATTTAGTTACGTCTCAGTATGCCTTATCGATCGATATACTATGTATATCTGTGGATATATGTACCTACATAATCATTTGTTTGAGGTTATATTCCAGAATGGTGTTTACGTAATAAAAATATCTATGGACAGAAGCTTTGTCAATTTAAAGAAAAACAATATTCAGAATATCTTTAGTTTTCAAATATACGCATCGAATTTGAGGACCTTTTTGAAAGTCGATAAAAATTGAATTGTTCAGCATTTAAGTTATCTATTATGTCTACTGTCACCTGGTTGGTTAAATTATGTCCTCGTTGTCACCTAATCAATAATTGTACACGGAAATGAGCACATATCTTTATTTCCGGCCTCTCAAATATCAACCAACCATTTGAGGAAAATCGAAACTAGTTTTAAGTATTTTTGATGGTGGTTCAACTTATTTTGCTAGACATATACCTACTTCCATTTTATTTAAATTCCCTAAAATAGAATTAATTAGGTAAGTACTCAATTTGTCAATATTTTTCGTAAATTGTCACCATATTGACAATTATTATTAATCGAGCTGAACGGATATAAATAATATTTAATTTATTTAGGTTAAAGGAAATTTCATTATTATTCCTATCTAATTTAAGTGTATCATCATCGCGTGCGCAAATCTGAATCATATTTTAGGTCGGTGCATCAACTGGTTGGTATTTTTCAGACTCATTGAGTTAAATTCGGTTTGTTTTCATTTTAACCTTATATTTATTTACGTCCATAATGTTTTTGTTTTTGCTACATTATTGTTACCTACGAACTTTTTTGTTTTTCCTTTTTGCTGAGTAGAATTAAGTCAATCCAGCCAGACTCATTCTCATTAGACGTTTTTACATCATGGCGATATAATTCTTGGGAAATTTTTCCTCTAAGATTCTTTTTAATATTTGTTTATTAGGTCATCTTTTTCTTCCTAAAACCGGAAAACTTTCCCTAAGAAAGTTGAAGGCTTCTTGTGGGGCGTCTCCAAAAACTTTTAGCGGAGTGTTACGAGTTGCTTATTGTAATGTTTGAGGGGTGTGGATCCCCGCCTTCGTCTGTACTTTAACCTGAAAAAGGAACAGTGACGTCGACCTCGACGTATTCAGACGTATCAATACCAACGACGCATGCGTAACTGCTTGTCGTAGTGTGTGTAAACTGTCTGGTGGAGCACGCGGTCGGTGCGTGCTCCTCTATCCGTCTCGCTTAGATCATATATCTGCATCCTCTTCCTTTGTGCACGGTATGGCTGGGGAGCACCGGTAAGTTTAAAATACCACCGCCGCGAGGGTTTGCGCTCAGTGGTGTCCAAGCTGCGCTTTTGTACAGTCGACAATCTTGCACCGTGTGACGTTTGCTGAAACTGTTGTGACTACTTTTTTGTATTGTAGATTTGTGGAGGTTGCTACCAAGATTGAAGCCTTGAGTACCAGTCAACTGCTGCTGTTGCGAAATTTTGATTGTGTTTAGGTAAGTTATCACTAATATGGAAATAATTTATTTTCACTCAATAAATATTACGGAAAAGAAAGGATTATAATTAAATAAGGATAGCAGGAACTGATAATTAATAAAAACGGAACATTCTGGTGTACCTAACGGTTCATCGACGGCAAATGGCCGACTTGTTCTCGAAAGAGCGCTTTCTCTCTCGACGGGCTCGCCTGGCGCCTGGTACACTACGTCAGTTTAAACTAAATCACTTTCCATTACAACTATAAATTGCTACTTATGAGGTGGAAAGTATGTCAAATGCAAAACAAGTAATTCCACATGAAGACTCATGACTCACTAAAATTATCATCAATAAAAAAAAACTACTGGAACAATCAGTGTCCCTAAGGAATATTCTGGAATAAAAAAAATTGACTTCCCTAAAATGACACTGACAACTTATACAAAAGTCTTGTAGGTATATTTTATTTATAATTTTATAGAGATTTATAGGTTTCGTGACTTGTTTAAATCGCGTTTTCTTAAAAATCTGTGGAATGTGCAAAATTATAATGCTTCGCTTGACATGGAATCGCTTACTTGATCCTATAGGATACTGTTCGATCGTTGTCCGTCAAGATGTAGTCGTTTCGTCTGTCGTCTGTTCGTTTTTAGTTCCATGAACCCATGGAACATGCAACTAAAAAAAAAACAGGTAAAAGTTTTACGTAGCGTAAAGGAGCGCTACAAAAAAAAAACAAAGGTAGGTAACACTTTTGTTTTTTTTTGTAGCGCTCCTTTTGGGATCGTTACAGAAACAGGTTTCAACAGTTGGAATATTTGGGGAAAAGTTTTGGACAAAATGTTTCTTAAGGAAACTGTTGAATAAAATTAAACTTAAATGTTCATTAAACTTAAAAAAATATATTAAATCCTTTATAAATGTAGGTTATAGGAAAACGTGTACAATATTTCTGATTTTATGGATCTGTTTAAACATTGATAAAATCAGAAACTCTCCAAATATTTGCAGTTAATTTTATAATATTGGATAAGTGAATCACCTTCCTTTCATGCGAGTAAATGGAAAATTTCCACAAATTGAATTCACTAGTTGTCCTTCGTGAATTCAGCTGTTTAAATAAGTACGTCACAGACCTTTGGCTTATCATAGTTTATGTACATAGTACAATCATGGAAGGAAGAAAAATCACAGACGTTATTAATAGCGTTTCCCTCAACATTATTTATTTAACATACACAATTTTTTTTTTTGGGCTCTTAAACATTACGAGCGTGGATGAAACCTTTACATTTTAAATCACATTCGGAATCTGGGTCAACATTTTATTCTCAAATTATAAAAACAAATAATTCGAAAAATACTAAAAAACTGCCCTTAAATATTTTACCGGGAGAAAAACGAGAGCTTTCCAGACCTTTCTTTGATTAAATAGAGAGCATTTAAAAATGCTAATATTGAGAAAAACTATAAATCAGAAAGGAATGTTTTATCAAACATTTTACACGTTTGGACTTTACTTGTTCTACAATACACGTGAACGTCTATTACCCAACGCGCGACGTTATGAAACACTCATAAACTCGGATAACGTTCAACAGTATGAAATGAGGAAACCTAAACAAATTTTAGTTATTGCAATTTTGTTTATTCTACGAGTTCAATGGTAGACTCAAATCACACCGGCCATCAATACTTAGAATCACACTTTTAAAACTGCAATAACTTTTAAAGAACACATAATATATTTTCGAAATAAAAAGGATTAAATAAATATGTAAAAAAAAAACTTTAAAGAAAGTCGATGAAATTTGCAATAAAATCCTTTTTCCTTTAAAACTCTAACTTCGGAGAATTTCAGACGATTTGCAAAATTCTACGGTTCCCGGTATAAATCACTTTAAACTGGAATTATTTGTCTGGAATAATTTATATTCAAGTTATTCGTATCGTATTGTATCTCGTATCTTTAAATTTTAAAGTATTTATGAATTTGTCGCCTACTTTGAATCTTGCTTACGACGCTTATGCTTATTATAAATAAGATAATTAAGCATCAAATAGCCCCCTTGACCTGATAATTGAACTTTAGGTCCTTCTGATTGTTGTGGTTACAAATAGAGGGCATTAGATAGACCTGTTATTATTTATAATAAAAGACTCGGTTAGGTCGAGGACGAAGAGTAATTATTGAATGACAATGGACATGTCGCCCTACAATATCAATTTATTTTATAAAAGAATACCTACTCGTAGATTTCGCCTACGACATAGTCCACGTAAAATTGTTTTTTCTCTGTATATTCCGTAAAAGTCTATGTTTATTCCTTCAATTTTGGATACCCTGGGTTACGTTATCGCAGTTCTTATAGGGATTTAAATTTTTTGTAAATAAATTACAGCCCATGTTACCCGCTAATAATGTAGCTTTCTATAGGTGAAAGAATTTTTTAAATCGGTTGAGTAGTTTTTGAGTTACCATTACTTCTTCAAATGAAATTTATTTCACTGAGTGTACAATTTTGTTGGACAGATTTGAAGAATTGAAATAGAGAAGAAAATGCTCGCCAGCCCAGCAATGGAACTCCAAGTAGAAGAAACGCCTTTGGCTCTGCAGCGCTTGTGGAATCTGACCCGTGCGCGTCTTGCCGGCACTTCTACCGCATTAGATGAGGAACCGGCTCTCGTCGAATCTTTACCACCAGCTCAGGTAAATATTGTGAACCTTCTGAGATTTCATTAGTAGATATAGAGCCCCTAATACAGCAAAACGGGGTGTTGCGGCAGATCCTGCAGGGGATGGCGAGATGAATGGATAGAACCATGAAGCATATTGCTTCATGGATAGAATCTGATTGCGACTCACACTGGCTCTGGATCGAAAGACATGGATATTAAGGAGAGAGGTCCAGCAGTGAGATGGCATAGGCCAACAGTAACAATAACAGTGAATTTACTTTTGGTGGCTGCATTTCAGTTGTAATGTAAATCTTGTGCAATAAATAATTATTGCACAAGATTATAATTACATTATAATGTTTACATTATTATACAATCTATAACAAACTAAATATAACTACTATTAATTTAATATTATTTAATATTAATATTAATTTAATATTAATTATTTAATAGTGCAATAAAGTTAATGTCATTATAATGCAGTATTTATGAATGCAACCGGGTACTATTTATCGTAAAAATAAAAGTCTTATTCTTAATAATCAAAATATCTTTATTCTAATTTGCAATTCCCATGGAAATAGACTAAGGTGAATTTATACAGATTAACTTAATATAAAATCGGAACGCCAGTGAATCATAATTATAAATCTTTTAATCAAGAATTTTCCAATGAAATATGGAACGCATTCATTATTCTTAAGATAGTAGGTAAGTATATTAGTTTTACAATAAGCTGTTTAAAGTTATAATTATGTTTTATATTATATTGTTACACCCGCCATCCTGACGCTCACTTTATTGTGAGCATCAGGACTCAGGATGGCGGGTGTAAGTCAACAAATGGTTATGCTATATGCATGAGAGCAATGTTCTACCAATGTACGTAAAAAATTTAAACAATGTACTATGTCAGAACAAAAATTATTGTAAAACGAATGTGGCTGGTGGGTGTATTGTTAGATTGATGAAATTGCTAAGTATCTGGATGTGGAATTACTACCGGAGCAATGTACGAGCAATGTACTATAACATAACAAAAGAGTAAATAGGTGCAGCTAATGGTTAAAGGGGAATAAATAAAATACAATTCTAGATTAAAAACGCCTGTACGTTGTTGTTAGCAACTCAATCAAGATATGTGTTAAATCTAAACTACAGGCGTTTCTAAAATAAATACGATGAAACATTAAGCAGTAATTGTTTTCTCATTTTCCTGCAGTGTACACATTTATAATGTGACTCCGGGTGACTTCGCTCACATAGACAATAGAATTTGTACAGATTTTATTTATTATCTCTTAGATTATTATTATATAATAGCAGGAGGCTTTTGCCCAGAAATGGGACATATTAGGCTAATAATAATAATAATAAATAGCGAATATTTGCGATTACTGTACCGACAATTTAATTGACTGTCATTCGCCCTGTACCTAAGGTCTTTACCATGAAGCAAATACTAAGTGCTTTACAATGACACTAAAAGTAGTGGCATCGACTCAAGGGAGGTTTGCTTTTCTCATGGGCAGTACAATTTAATGATTCATCATTTGTCTAGGTACCAAGATTCTATTAATTCGATTTTAATAAATAAATTCTGTACAAATTCTATTGTCTACGTAAGCGAAGTCACGCGGAGTCACATAATAAATGTGCACAATGCAAGAAAATGAGAAAACAATTACTACATAATGTTTCATCGTATTTATTTTATATGAAACGCCTGGAGTTTAGACTTAACACATATCTTGATTGAGTTGCTAACAACAACGTACAGGCGTTTTTAATCTAGAATTGTATTTTATTTATTCCCCTTTAACTATTAGCTGCACCTATTTACTCTTTTTGTTATGTTATAGTACATTGCTTGTACATTGTTAATTTCACATCCAGATACTTAGCAATTTCATCAATCTAACAATACACCCGGCAGCCTGATATCAGGCTGCCGGCTCACATTTGTTTTACAATAACTTTTGTTCTGACATAGTACATTGTTTAAATTTTTTACGTACATTCGGTACATTGGTAGAACATTGCTCTCATGCATATAGCATAACCATTTCTTGACTTACACCGGCCATCCTGACGGTCACATAATTATGTATTTTATTTAATTACAAAAAATATTATATTTTTGTTAATTTTTTACAAGTTAGCTTATTAAATATAATTATTTAATAAGAAATTTGAAAAAAACAACTGTTACGGATGGGCTTCAAACGCCCTAGGCGTAGAAAGATATTTGAAATTTCGACTGATTCTGATGGGATATGGTGGCTTAGCGGTTAGAGCGTCGGCACGGTATGTCGAAGATCGTGGGTTCGAATCCCAATCCCCAGATGTTTTTTCAAATTTCTTATTAATAATTAATATTATATTATATTAATTGGAGTCACAAGAACAATCTCGCAGTAAGTCAAGGGCTATTACTGTTCTGTCCTCTTTTCTTATCAGTACGCACACATACATTACTCATTCAAGATCATTCCTTTATCTTAAGTTACTCAATAATCATTGACTCATATTTTACATATTTGTTGTAGGAGTTTGAGAGCACGCCTAAAACACTGCTTCCTGCTCCTAGCGACTACGAAAGCGATGGTGAAGAGGCGTTCCCGGAGTTAGAAATTCCTGTAAGTATAAATAAAATATATGTTAAAATTCAGAGCCAAATGACTAAAAGTGATGTATGGAAAAGAAATGTTGGCAAGATATCGAGGGCGTGTCTTAACAGTAAGAATTACGTACAACACGCAAACGACACCGGCGATGAAAATAGAATTTAAAATTTTCTTGAAACTTTAGCCAATGGACTGCGTTCACCGTCTTATGTTTGGTAAATAATCGTATAATTTGTTTGGATCTTTCGTCATCTGCAACACTTCGCTCGTCCGTTGTTTACAAATGTCGTAAAGTGTGTCGCACGTTACCGCTCTTATCGGTTTATCATGCTTAAGACACGTCACCGCGACTCCCCCACGTCTAGAAGTCTAAAGTATAATTGAAATACTATCATCACAGCTATCATAATGATAACACTTCAAAAAGTAAAGTCACAATAAAGTCCGTCTTCATTTCAATTGCATTTACCGCGCTTCATCGGTTCATTAGTCGCGCAGCACTTAAGGTCAATAACATAGTTGGTAGGTTTCTGCCGTTGAAAACTTTTAGGAGGTCGCAGCCTTCACGATATATTTAGTACACACCTTCTATAAAAACTACACCGTTTCCGATTATAAAAAATGTGTGGGTGAGACGGAATTCGCTGAGATCACTCCTACAAGCTGAAATAGCGCGGAGGAAATGTCTCTAAAAATAACTGACAATATGCCTGGACGAGTAGACTTTGCACCCAATTTTTAGATGCGATAAACAAATCAATTTGGTTAAATTGCCTCGTGCGTAGAAGCGGTTGCTTTGCAAGACTTTGAATAGGTAGGTACTGTTTGCTTTTACATCACTAATGGAATTCAATGAGTATCAATCAGGATTTAAATTGGATGATTTAGTTGAAAATAAGTCAATGTTACTATAGCAGTAAGTGCTCTGTCGTTTTTCATTGCCAACTTCGCAGACTTTCTCTCGTTGTAGGTAGTTACTCATTCTATATTTTTCATGTTATGTTATTACACAACGAGTAATAATTGACACGGTCCGAAATAAAGATTACAACTACGATGTAATACTTTTACCATACAATATTGGCAACGGATTTCATACCTTTATCACATGGGCGTCAGAGTATTGCCAACTAGGTATTCTTATGAATCAACGGACTTCCTTTATTCATTACCGCGACGGCTAGTAGATCGGTCATTGTACTCATTTTAATTATAAGATTTGCATTAATCTGCTAAAATGATTGATAAGAAAGTAGCTTACGAAGAAAGTGCGAGCTTTGATGAAGTATTTGAAGAATCTGAATGGATGGATGCGGACGATGTACGAATAATTTGACACGTGTCGCATTATCTCGAATTAACTATTAGTACAGCAGTACAAATGTGTCGTCAATTTTATAGGAGGCCACTGATACCATCACTAAGGGTTGGTTTGAGACTGCGTACAATAAGGAAGTGTTGTTGGATGCGAGCACCCTGGGAGATGTCCCCGCCGTGTACCGTGTGCCGCAGCCGCTACCCCACCAGATGCCCGTCATCGGCGTGTACATCGACCCTCGCGTCAGAACCGGCTTCCGATACAAAGTTAGACCGATGCAGGTGAGACCAGTAATTTAATTTATGTCTAAATATTGTCGCAATATTACATACTTGACTCGCAGATCTGTGGGAAATAGTCTCATTATATCAATGAAGTGTTGATGATTGCGTTAATTAACCATACGCGCAATCTTCCACATTTCGATAAATAGAGCTTTATTGTGCTTTAAATATAAAGTGAAATTTAAAGTGACGGCTATTTCTCATCTGGTCACGTTCAATGTTGCTTGACCATCGGCCAATCTTATTATAAATCGATCTGGAATCGCTTTTGTATCATCAATGTGGAGCTTCCCTTGGAAATCATACAGAAAAACGACGAAGATCCATTAATAATCGGGCAAAATTATTTCAAACTGGACTGCGAAAGAAACAACTACGTCGATGAAAGTATTAATCTGAGTTGCATTCGGATAGTCTTGACTGTTGGCTTTAGACATGATATCGTGCTCATAATAATATTCCTTAGATCATTAATTAATTTCTTTTTAATAATAGGAACGAAATAATTACGGGTTTTAATTTTAATAACAATTCCTTTCTCTTTCAAGAAAAAATTAAAGCAAATCGGTTGTGGTTAGATTAGAGCATTTTTGCAAGAATAATACTTTTCAGAATCAAGAGGATGGTGAGTCTCTTCATGTCTTACAGAAATGTTCATGGAATAAACGAAAATTCTTGATGATTGATTGGCTGCAAGTACGTTCTGATTATTTAGATTTATTCAAAAATACACATTAACAAAAGAATCTTCGTTAAATTCCATATCACGTAACTACAATCGATGGTCATAAACTTATTAGATTTATAGTAAGTTATACCTTAATGAATAATAAATTAATTATCTCTTAGAGCACGACACATAAGGTTGCATAAAAATGCTTTATAATTTTGATGCTCAAACATTGAAAGTCTATTATTATTATTTGTCAAATAACCTAAATTAATTTGCATACTACTCTAACTCCATATAGTATTTTGTTTGTATTAAAGATTTAATTTTTTAAAGCAGTTTGATATTGTGATGGCAACCTTATAGCTGATGTCTAAAGACGCTGAGTTACATGGCCCAATATAGATCGGTGATCTAAGTCCAAATCAAATTTTAGAATCGCTAGTTGGTTTCAGCAGTCCAGGGGATTGGTCAAACTAGAATAGCCGGGTGTTAGTTCAGTGAGTAGCGGTGTCCGTTGCTGACATTTCCAGAGTGAAAATATCATCAACGATCAGCACTGTTGACTTGCGATGTTTGCCACTGGTTGTGCGCACTTGCCGTTGTAGGCGATGGTATGTGGATCGTCCAGTTTTTCAGACCTTCGCCCAGAGCGGCGTTCCCATACAAACTTCAAGAAACCAGCAGAGACCCGACAGGTCGAAAGTGACATACTGGCTGGCGGCATGTTATGTCCATAATAGGTAAACCATAAGTATCATTCATAAGGGCTTTACGCCATTGTTAATCATATCAATGTTCTATTTCAAAAAACTTACTTTTTGGTGGTCTTGATATGATTATTTTTTCATTTCATTGTGAATGTTAAACGGGAATACCAAATTATGCTCATAGTTCATAATTTCATTTACTAATTTGCACGTTTTAACATAAATATTATAAGTGTCTGCAATAGTCACGAGTATAATAAAATTGATGACTTGAAAAAATGGTCATACCTGATCATGTACGTACTTTTTTTTAAAGTACCTACAATATATTTGATTAATTAAATAAATATCCTAGTACATACAATTGCAAAATGTTATTAATTTTCTTCTTTATTTATTAACTAATTTAATATTTAAAAGTATATTTTGTTGAATTATAAATCGAAACAGTATGAAACTTTAGTTAGTTTAGTGACGTGGTGAGTAATGTTACGTTAAATTTTCAGGCTCTGGATGCTCCTCCACTATCAGTGAAGCCGAGGTACTTGTTCGGAGGCAAGGCTCTTACCCTGCAATCGATTGGACGCGGATTTGCTCGTCGCCTTACATTTGAGCCTTTTGGATCCAAGCTGAATGACAATGACAATTACTTCTGGACCGACTCCAGGCCTGAAGGATTCTTGTTTGAGATTGAAGCTGTTTCTGTGGGTGACAAGTTTACGATCTACGATGCTAACCATGAACCACAGGGTACCTTGGAAGTCGTTCAGCAACAGGTAAATTACATTCTTTTGAATATTTTTGTTGAGTATTCTGGAATTATTATTTTTGAAGATTTAATCGTTCCGTTTTGTTAACAGAAGAACCAAATTGAAATTGAGCAAAAGATTCATGACAACGGATCTATTGACAAGAAGGTGAAAATCAATACCCTTTGCAAAGTGGAGTGGTATGAAAATGATGGTGCTACAAAGTTAGTTCCCGTGACTGGAGTAGCCATTTTAAAGAAAGGAAGAGGAAACGCCACCGTGTCCCGAGTGCTTAATGTCGCTATTGGTATTAAACAGCTCAGGAAGGGTTACGAGCTAAAACCCGGCATTGAATCCTCCTCCAGAAGGGTTACTGTCAACGGTGGTGATATGAAAGACATTCCTTGCCAGTATTGCATTGTTGGCTTAGAGAGATACGAACTGCCCGTTATTGGTAATTATCATATTTCAAATCTACTTTATTATATTTTAGCTATTATAATTTTCTAATGATTATCTTTTGTCATACAGGGACTTATGTGGATCCTCGCATCATTCCTGGTTTCTATTACCGCGTGCGGCCGGCTGGCAGCCGAAGACATCTTTTTGAGGGTCGTAATATGTTGCTGCAGTCCATCGGCATGGGCTACGGCAAACGCATCACTTTCAAACCCGACACTCTTAACGCCCCGGAGAACTACTTCTGGTCCGACTCGCACCCTGAGGGTCTCGGCATGGAAACTCGTGCTATCCATCCGGGAATGAAGTTCACTATCACAGGCAATGGGGTTGGTATCCTTTCATCATTATGAAAGCTAAAGATTTCTAATTTGGAGCGAGTAAATTATATTCGACACAGAAAAAAGATGAATTAATGATGATAAACGCCGGTTACGCCTTTTGGCTAGTGATCATAGCGATCACGAGTTAAATAATCCTTTGTTTACTTAGTATATTCTATATATACCAAAGTGTGGTGTCAAAGTTCAAGATACTTTGGCAGAAGGTCAATTTCTAATTGCATTTTACTTTGGCTTCTAGCCAGAAACACGAGTTCATTTAATAACCTTGGCAGTTGTTTCGGAATCTAGGTACTTACTTCTATTTTTATTAACGTTATTTGTTTTGTTTACAGGGTTTGTTAGGAGAAGCTAGCGTGTTCCGCGCTGACTTGCCCCAAGTAGAAGAGAAAACTGAATATGTAGATGTGCCAGGAAAGCGTGGAAAGGCAGTGGAGAAATACGTTCACGTAGACGTCACATGCCACGTGAAGCTAGCTACTACCGGCGGAGGGTCCGTGGACTCTGAGGTGCATCTCATGAAGGTGTCGGGAGTAGCCCTCGTGCGCAAGGAGCCAGGCCAGGCCGTCGCCAAACTCACAAAGGTCTTCAACGTGGGCTTGGATTCACAGCTGAACCTGTTGTTCGCCCACTCACAGACCGAGCTAACTTTCCATCCTCAGCCCTAAATTGCATAACGAGGTCCGAATGGTGTTGCAATACCTGTGAAGGTAGTCGCCTCACATTGGGGTATTGTAATACCAAACCACTTACCTGGCGCGACAGAGGTTTCGTCAAATGCCAATCGATTGGTCTCGAGTCTGCAACCGTGAAATGTTGAATGGTCTATTTGTTGGCCGATGCTGCTTGCAATTCGGTTGTGTACTCAACTCGGCTGCTCACTGAAAAGTTGCAGCTATGGGCTACTCGTCATTGAGCTCATCTTTAACCAACATTGTTGTACAAACTGATAAAGTTACATCAGTGAAGTCTTCTAATAAAATGCAAAGTCTTCAATAAATGTAAATCCTAGATGTCTAATAAATGTTATAGTTAAGACTTTCGACAAGAAAGGATTGATCAGTATTTTAATTTATTCGTAATTTTATTTATGACCGAAATATATCTACAATAACTTGAAAATTTTGAACCGGAGAGAGTAGTAAAAAGACTAGTAATAAATGAATTCACTGTAACAGCACATTATTTTTTTTCAAATATTGTATCATTAATCAATAAATCAGCTACAATAAATTGAATTCTGTTTATTTCCCGCATCCGCATCCCGCTTTTTATCCATACGATAAAGTCCTACATAAATATGACATTTTTTTCATATTAATGTTTATCCTTATGAGAAAACAATGAAAAAATAAATCATTATAAAAATCATGAACAGTAAAACTGCGACATCTAGTTTAGCACCTAAACACTGTGAATATGACAAGATCTCATAGATGGCTCTGTTAACACACTTAATGATCTATGCGCTAGATGGCGCTGAAACAAAATTAGCCGTTGTTTGCCACTCCCAGATTTGCACAAGAAATTCAGCTATGTTGCAACAGATGGCGCTTTAGTAAAAAAGTTCTCTGAAGTTTATGAGTTCAATTGCCTGTACCACGAACGCAGGCGTCCAGCCGTGTAAAACAAGTTATGACTACGTAGAGGCGGAGATACGAGCTGAGTTCAGAGAGAACACACGGCCTGACTCGGCCGGCGAACGTCAACCGCGCTGGGGGTCTCGACGTCGTACGGCGCAACTACTACGAAAGTCGCGATGTGCCAAATAATGTGAATTGGTGCGATAACACGATTTATAATACGAATATATTACGAACGGTGAACACCATGGCTAAAGTTAGGTGCGCTAGTGTTGTATTTATGTGGATTTTATACAGTGTGACAAGTTTTAATCTGGAACCGAGGATACCTGTGGTAAAATTCGGAGAGGCAGAATCTTATTTCGGATTTTCTGTTGCGGAACACATCACCTTCAATGGAGATGGATCCCACATTAGTTGGTAAGTGTTAATCCGCTGTTATTGTAACTTATCTTGTTTTTAGGAGACGTAATGATGTCATATGTGAAGGTCGGCCTTCCATGTGCTCTATCGGACTGTTGATCTTGCTTCTTTGAATGTAATATACTAGAATATTGTGTTCAAGTGTGATATGAACATTATTATCAGAAATGCTTATCAAGAAATTATGAAGCCATTGTAAAATGCATTACCTACCTATATGTAGAGGTTGTGTCATGTTAATGCTAAGTAAACTAGTTTAATGAGCTAGGTACATTATAATATGTGTCTTGTAGATGCTGTTAGTATTTTGTTTATTAAATAGTTTCAACTGTAAAATAAAATTAAGATAGAGTTTTTGTTGCAAGTTCTAAGCTAGTCAAAGCCTACTCTACGCTAGAGACAATAGGCTTTTAAGAATACAATAGCAGTATTAGAATGTCTTAAAACTTCAGCGGGATTTATGAATAAAAAAGTGTCTTCTGGTATTATCCCTGTCCTTACCTGCCGTACTAGCCGCTTAAAGGTGTCAGAAAAAGTACCTACCTGAGAATTTTGGGTCAAATAAAAACATGTACACATTCCCAAATTAAAACTTAACTTAAACATACCATAACTTACCATTTTCTACATACATGTACCTACGTAGAAAAGGGTTAAAACTTAAACGTTTAGTGTTCGTTTTTACAAGTAGGTACATAGATATATCTTTTAGTAATTAGCTAAATATATCACTGACATTTTTAGATATTCAACAATATTCGTGTTTTCACAAATTTAATGTTAATATGACCCGGTTTTTCCGTCTACTTGTTTTATGAATGGACGTACATAAAATGTAGGATATATAATGAATGAATGGCATAAATCTTGATACGATAGGCTGTGAGCGCTGTGGCTGTGACCTAGTGCGGGAGCGGCGCCAACCAGAGCATTGCACTCAGCAGATACCGCTGAGTTAATTTTGCATCGTCATGTGCAGACTTGAGTCTCGTTGATATCACTGAAGAACAGTCACAACACTGACTGATTGATCTTGAACTCTGACTGGTATGCAACAGTCTGCAGAAATGAAAATTGTTGGCATAATTAAACCAGTTGTATTGTCTTTACATACCTAACGTTCATGTATTTAAATAATTTTCTTTACGTACATTATAATTACATATGGTATTATGAACTTATTTGTTATCCACAATTAGTAAGATTAGATTGAAGATTTCTTGAAAGTATAGTTGATTTCGGGACTTTTTTTTGATGTGTTATAGGTATAACAGATAGGTCAAGCATTCGATATAAATTTTGCAATCCACAGGTACGGCTTATCTGTAGTTTTATTACATTCTATGCCTCTGTTGATATCGACGAAATTTGTTCTTTCATCTGTAGCGTAATTTATAATTACACTTGAATTTAATGAAAACAAATTAATGAGATTGATTGCTAGTGAAAAAAAAAATGAAAAAAAAGAAAAGTAAAAAAATTGGGATCATTATTTTATCACTTTTTTAACTAAAGACTTTTTAGCTAAGACCTTGATTAGGGTCATGCGTGGTTAAAGCCTAGCACGTCCGACCTTCTGTAATACACGATGCCGATTCTAAAACGGCACGAAAACAATACAGATTCAGGATTATCTCATTGATGGATAATATTAAGGTTGTCGGAAGTTAATTGTCATTTCTTTTCTAATTCTTTTGTATCTAAATAACTTGTTCCATCTTATAAAATAGTTGGGTTGTAGATTGTGATTCATTTTCTTTGGCGTTAAAATAATATTGTAGGTACTGGATGTTGCTTCATTCCAAAGCTTGCCTCATCACGTTTCGCAGATTTATGCGTTTGATGAATCGACAAGGAAATCTTGTGTGTAATGCAAAACATGAATTGAGCTCGACTGTTTCGTATCTACACACCCAAGTGACTTAGTAACAATAGGCGTCAGATGATATACATCGAGATTAACCTCAAAGAAGATACATTCTACATAGATATAATTTTTCAGTAAAAAAATATTGTAATTTTTAAAATAAAAATAACGTTTTTATTCAAGCTTTTATATTGGAATATCGCGCAATAAATTTGTAGGTGTGCTATTGGCCGAGAGTTCCTTTGAGTTTGAGACTATATTACGAGAGTTCCTTTGTCTAATGCTAATCCTGGATATTGAATCAGATCATATTTACCATAAAAATGTATTGTCATCGGAACTGAACTAACATGTAAAAATTCAACTCCGTAGGATAAGAGGAAGTGGTTCTTTAGCTTGCAAGATTTGACCCGAACAATACATAATGCAATGTAGGTATGTAGGTATATATTGTTTGGACAGACAGATAGAGTTGCTTTCGCATTTGTAATATTAGTTACGAAGTTAGGATATACTAACAACATTTATTATGTAAAGCTTCTAAAAATCACACAGATGCGTGAAAACATGAAAAAAACGAAAACAGAAATGGGACCTAGCAAATTTTTTGTCCCTTGCATTTTTTGTGCGTTGACATCAGTTATATAGGTAGGTACAACGCCGACATCTTGTCAAGATCGTTGAACAATCGCAAGATAGCGTTAATTGGTAAAACTGACAAAATTAATTAAACAGTGGCTAAATTAATTTTAACTTTTGGTTAAAGGATTTTGGATCTTATGTTTAGAATAACAAGGAATTTGTTAAACTAATATTTGGCGGATTGATATCTCGGTCAGGATATAAATAAACAGTGGGTCGAGGATATATCCACGCAGGGAGACGTTGGAACACGTCCAGTTTTAGTCGCACTCGAGTTAGTCTAGAGAAAAGTTGACTAGACTAAAATTCTGAGTCATGCTAACTTGCGGTCCTCGATTTCCTTTTCCTTTCAGATAAGATCTGCAAATAAATATGAGAGTTTATTTTTTTATTTATTTTTCTGTACAATTAAGTGTACAAAGGCGGACTTAATGCCTTAAGCATTTTCTGCCAGTCAAACTTTAGGTGATGCAGAGACATTCACATGGTAGATGCACTAAAATGATGAGATAGGAGTTTGAATTTAAACCTATTATAAACTAGAAGAGTTCTTGTGTCTACCCTGTTCATGATGCGGGGACTTCCTATAATCATTGCTTGACACTTAGTTGGGTTCACTGACACCTCAAACCCATCAGACCATATCTTAATAGCTTCCAAGTCTTAATTTAACCTGTTAATGGAATCAGCTATATCATCAACACCAGCTTGAGCGTAGAGTTGAAGGTCATCGTCATAAAGATGATACGCACATTGAAGCTTAGGAGTTATGAAATTAATGGACACTGATAAGAGAAGAGTAGAGAGAATGCCGCCCTGGGGAACGCCAGTGTCCAGCTCGCGCCAAGATGATAAAGACTCATCACTACGAACCGACTGCTGTCGCACCCGAAGATAGGAAGAAAACCAATCCAACGCTTCAGAAGAGACCATAAGATGGATAGAAGGATCTCGATACTGACTGTGTTAAAGGCATTCGAAAAGTCAAATTTGACTTTTGTATCCTCGATACCTAACGTCGCCAGTCACTTTAAGGAGTGCGGAAACAGTGCTGTGCCCGGGCCTGAAACCTGAATGATACTGACTTAAAAGACCGTAATGATAAACAAAGTTCGAAAATTGCTTGTGTACACAGGCCTCGAGCACTTTGGAAAGTAATGGGAGAATGGAAATTGGTCGGAAGTGACTAGGAAGAGAAGGATTGGGGATCTTAGGCAACGGACGAACATATGATTTACGCCACAAAGAGGGAAATGTACTGGAGTGAAGGGAATAATTTATGATTTGGGATATTGCAGGAAGGAGATGACCTATGATTATAAAACCATAGTGCGGCTGATATCATCACAGCCCACAGCCTTGGATTTGACCGAAAGGATGATCTTTTTCTGTCCCGTCACGACTGGATTGAATTGAAAAGGGTTAATAAGAGGCCGCGTTAGACTGGCTATTAAATGCACAGTTTGGTCAATGGCTCGACGATCCAAGGACGTAGTGGTAGAGAAATGCAGATTCAGATCGTCTAAGCTTAAAGTGGAGGGAAGGTCAAAGTTCCGCGGTTTGCCGATACCTAAAGTTCCAAATATCGGCAGAATTGCCTGTAATGTTAGCGAGAATATAGCGGCGTTTGGCGTTATGTATCATCTGATTATACCGATTCCTGGCAGTTTTGTATAGAGACCAAATTGCCTCGTTCCGTTCCCTTTTATAAAACCGGAAAGCACGATTCCTCCGCCTTATGGCCATCTGGATACCCCTGCTCATCCAAGGTGCTGGTAGTCGCTTTAGTTTTACTTTTCGAACAGGAGCGTGGACATCGAAAATTCTCATCAAGGTTTCATTAAAAAACCGAACATTATCGTCAATAGAATTGAGCTGCGATATAGATTCCCATTCGATTTTGAAAACATCATTGCGAAGGTCCTCAACGTTCAGACGAGCAAAGCAACGCCTATACAGAACCTTAGGTTTGGGTTTAGGAGGTTTAAGGATATAAGATAAGAAAATAAGGTCATGATGTGAAAGACCAGGGGCAACAGTTTGACCGTGGGTAGAAACCAGGGAAGAATTGGATATGAATATTAAATTGAGCCAGGTGACTTCACCAGCAATATTGAGATGAGTAGCCTGTAAGGGCAGTATATGCATTTTAACTGACTTGACAAGGTGCAGGAGCTTTCTGGAACAAGAGAATTTTGTGCGAGGAGTTTGGTATTAAAATCTCAATTACGGTGGAATGAAACTAAGATACGAAGTACATTGAAACAAATAAAAGCAATAATTTTTTATTTCTTTAAAATTAACAGCTATTTAGGTGCTTGTGTCTAGAATACTTATACGATACATTTTAAATTGATGAGTAAACAAAAATTAACGTCAGTCTGCCGCTGACTAAGATTGACTGCTAAAATACCTGTGACCTAAGTAGGTAGGTATAAGCAGAGATATCTTAAGAGATATGACAATTGACTGGCAAACTCAGAAGTCTCAGGTTCGAATGTTTTCAAATCATTATCCTGTATTAGTATCCTGCGTCTCATCTCTCTCCGGTAGTGTCAAATTGCCGTTTAATCGGACAAAATGGGGGCACCTATGTTTGTGCACACACTTGTGTAGTAAGTATATTAGTATATAATAGAATAAATTGCAAACAAGATTTGAGAATTTGCAATTTCATTACAAGCTTTTATTTAACTTGCAATGTATGTATGTATTGTTCGGGTCAAATCTTGCAAGCTGAAGAACCACTTCATCTTATCCTACGGAGTTGAATTTTTACATGTTAGTTCAGTTCCGATGACAATGCATTTTATGGTAATCATGATCTGAATCAATATCCAGGATTAGCATTAGATAAAGGAACTCTCGGCCAATAGCACACATACCAATTTATTACACGTTTAGTTTCGATATTCCAATATAAAAACTTGATTAAAAACGTTACTTTTATTAAAAAAAAAAATTTTTTAATTGTAAAATTAGGTATCTATGTAGAATGTAGCTTTGAGGCCAATCTTGATGTATTTCATCTGGCGCCTATTTTTAACCGAGGAAAAAAACACCGGAGGAGGTTATCAATTTGACACGTATGTTTTTTTTTGTATATATATTGCATAAGTTTTTACAGGAGAGTCCGATTTTGATGATTTTTTTTTCGATAAGGTTAATATTCAATGTGGGGCCCCATAGAAAAATCATCGTGATCTGACGATGGACTACGTAGCTATAGAAAGGAACTCCTCATTGGTCAACAACCCTTCTCCCAATCTTTTTCTCAAACAACTGTGCAACTTAAAATTGAAGAATAACACACATGAACCTGGTTTTTTTTAGCATGAACAGATTCCCGTGAATAGGATTTTCTTATGCGAGCACAGTTTTAGTTCGGTCTTCCCATACTACTTTTTTTTTATTTAAACGTTTCATTACTAAAAATGGAAAAATAAAAAAACTTTTTAACAAAAAAAATAACCGACAAAAAGGGAACTAAAAAATAAAGATTTGTAAGTATACACATTTATGATTTATTTAAATATTTACAAAAATCTTTTTTTTTTTTTAATTTTTGTAAATATCAAATCACTTTTCCGCCCGCTAAAAAGTTCATATCGGAAAAGAGCTATTTTGCTCCCACTTATAGAGGAACAAAGCGACACTTTTCGAATAGAAAGGATGAAAAATATATTTAAGTACTATACGTTAATTTTGTATTAGTTATTTTGTCTTAGTAGGGTTCAAAATCTTGACGAATAATATATTTTCTAATATTGTAGAACATTAGATCCCAATTTTGAAAGATCTTGGAATAAGAAACTCCTTCAAGTTTTCTAATTAAAAAAAAAACTTTGAATACTACTACTACTAACCTGAACGTCCCGTAGGTGTACTTCTTTCTATTTTCCTTTTGTTTTCTGCTTCTGTTTTCTCGTGTTCTTTTTTTCATACTCTTTTCTATTTCTCGTTTCGTCTTCTTCTTAATTGTTATTATTTCTTCTTCTTTTTTTGTTCTTTCCTTGTTCTTGTCATATTATATTCTATTGCTAAGTACTCTTTTTTAATTCGACGATGACCATAATCTAAAACGGTTAGAACTCCTCGAGGTTAAGTTATGAATATTATCGATTGGTTTTTGGGCCAAAAACCACATTGCTGCGTATGTATTCATTGTTACCCCACTTCGGAGGACAAGAGTATTTGGGGGCCTTAAATTGCAGAAGAAGGTTTATCAGAATAATCGAAAGCCGGTGTAAGAAGAGGGGGACCAGTAATCGGGAACCGGTATAAAAGGAAGGGGTCCAGGAGCATGAGAGTAATTGGGCGTCAATGTAAAAAGGGTCCAGGTCCATCAAAGTAATCTGGACCTGCTGTAAGAGTGTGGGATCCAGGAACGGGGTAGTAATCGAATGGGAACGGTGATTTGGACCCTCGTAGAGTAATCGAGAACCTTACAAGGAATTTATTGTTCCCCTAGTAGGTCGTAAAAGAGTAGGGTAACCGTGTGAAGGAGTATAATATGCAGGTGGCGTATTAAGATAGTGCCCATACTTTCTAAAATAGTTACTGACGTCATGAGTATGGGATCCAGGAGATGTAATAGTAGAAGTAGTAGACTTGGTGTAAGATTATTTATCCCATTATTCTTCACCCCATTGCGGTGTAATACGACTACCAGTGGTTTCAGGAGGAATGGTTTCAAGAGAGGTGTCAGTAGAAGCTGACACCTCTCTTCTTAAGGACGATCCATGCATGATATAGTCATATATATCGGTAATAACAGAAGGATACGTTCCATTATAGTTCCAAATTATAGTAGGAACTTTAGATTTACTATAATTGTAACTATATGCAGAAGGACTCCATGTTTTAGAAGAAATTGGTCTCTTAGTGGGCAGATCAGGCTTCACTGTATCTGGTGGATGATATCTTATACGAGGACTGTAACCGGATGGTGTCGGAGGATAGAATCCATATATATTATAGTAATGCTCGACGTGTACTGGCTTTCCAAAAAGTAATACGGTAGGAAGAGCGGTGTAATAATAGTATTTGGGATCATATTTGGGAGTCCGACCATGTGTTATAACGTAAATCCAAAACTCAGGAGGATAGTAATTAGTAATAAAAGGGAAATATTTGTAAATAGGTCGTAAATAGGTGGTAGTGTGGGGTCCAGGAGTAGAAGAGAAATTGGGATCCGGTCTTGGAATATGGGGTCTAGGAACAGGAGAGTAGTCGGGACTCGGTCTAGGAGTATAAGGGCCAGGAACAGGAGAGTAATAACGATACGGTTTAGTACTACGCCATCCAGTACCAGCAGAGTAACCGGGTAGTTTAGAAGGAGGAATTCCAGCACCATCGGGTCTAGGAGCAGGGAGTTCAGGTGCAGAAGAATGATCGGCACCTGGCCTCGGAGGAAGAGGTCCAGGTTCATCAGAATAATAGGGAGCCGGGGTAAGAGGAAGTTCACGTCCATCAAAGTAATCAGGAGCCGGTCTTTTTGGGTGGGGTACAAAAGAAGAGAAATCAGGTCCTGGTGTAGGAAGAACAGGTATAAAAGGAGGGGGTTCATGTTCATCATAGTAATCAGGAACTGGTCTAGGAGGAGGAAGTGCATGTTCATCAGAGTAATCTGTAGCTAGTTTTCCTAAATGGGGCACAGCCGGAGAGAAATCGATACAAGGCGGACCTAGTATAGAAGAATTGGTTCTATGTTTATCAGAATAATCAGGAGCGAGATAATAAGGTCTTCCTGAATGGGTAACATCAGGTGACAAATCTGGACTTGGTGTATGAGGACCAACTCTAGGAGGAGAATCAGGAGATGGGAAGTAATTGGGACTTGGTTTAGTACCATACCATCCAGTACCTGAAGAGAAACCGGGTGGTATAGGAAGAAGGGGTCCAGGAACAGGAGAAAAACCGGAACCCGGTATAGGATTGTGTCCAAGTCTATCAGAGTAATCAGGAGCCGGTGCAAAAGGAAGGGGTCTTAAAGCATGAGAGTAATTAGGAATTGGTGAAGGAGGGGATTCATGTCCAACAGAGTAATCGGGACCCGATATAGTACTATAGGGTCTAGGAGAAGTAGTAGAAGTAGTAGAATGAGCGTAAGACACTTTAACCCTGTAATTCCTAGATGTTACCTTATTAGGCCTATCTGGTGCTGGTGGTGGTGATGGAAAAGTGGAATTTAAAAATACAGATTTCAATACGTTTTTAACATAGTCATCTATTTTATTATTATATCTATTCATTATCTCATAAAACACGTAACTATGAATATTAGGAACCCACACCTCTTCAGTATAACCTTCATATGTATAACGTTTTGGAGAAAAAGAATAATGCGACGCTATATCATCGTCATTTAGGGAGGTGTGATAATAATATTTAGGATCATATTTTGGAGCTCGTTCTTTTTCTAGTAAGTACAAATAAAAATCAGGAGGTGCATAATGAGTTTTAAAAGGAAAGTGCCTGTAATAATGCCGTGAATAGGGCCTGGTTTGGGCAGCTTCAGTAACAACCCTATTGTTAATGGTTGGTTTAGTAGGTAACGATTCAGCGTCTTTGGGATTGGAAGTAAGGGGTCCAGGAGCAGGAGAGTAATTGGAACTGGGTTGAGGAGGATTGGAACTGGATCCATGTTTATTTGAGCGATACCATTCAAGACCGGCTCCTAGGAGCAAAGCCACGAGAAAAGTTAGTAATATACAAGAGATTAATCCAGCCAAGGCTCCGCATATTACGGCTCTGTAATAAGAAAAATAAATTATTTTTCATCGTACAATTGCTCTTAAAAACTAGAGAAGCGGAAGGAAATCTAAAATAAGACCCAAAGCGTAATTTGTTTAAATCCATACTGTAAAATGCAAGATGAAGCAAAAAGTTTGAATAGGTACCTACTCGACAAAACAATACGTTGACTGTCGTATTTTTTAAAACTAGAGCATTGAACGCGACTTTGTACTGTTATAACCCTTATTTTTAGTGAATAAAGTCAAAATCAGCACTATTACTGATATTTCATAACTGTTTAGTACCCATTAAAATACAAATTGTATATCTCTCTCTCTCTCACACACATTCTCTTTCTCTGTCTCTCTCGGTAACAGCCATTCCGTATGTGCTCATTACTAACATGCTATGTTATTAGGGAGGTATCATTTATTCAGATAATATAATCAATGGTCCAAGATCCCATTGGCGCTGGTGAAGCTTACGGAATTTTGCGAGACCCCAGTTTTGACTTTTTTTTATATGAATGAAGATAATTTTACGGGGTCTAGGAGGAATTTGCCAATATTACGGAATTAACGTTTATTTTGAAATCCAAGATGACGGACACGATTTTTGAAAAAATTCAATATGGAAATTGTTTTTTAAATTTTTGGGGATGGTAATCACGAATATGACATTAATTTTGAGATCCAAGATGACGGACACGATTTTTGAAAAAAATCAATTTGGAAATCGTTTTTGAGATTTTCGGTGATGGTAATCACGAATATCCTCTATCCAAATAA